>OZ010572.1:128432735-128700235 GCA_963932145.1 Acanthosepion lycidas
CTGCACTCTCCATGGTATTCTTAATGGTCATTAGTAAATTCCCATCTCCATTGCTTCAACTTCTCTTCATTTGTGAGGAAGTTGTCCAACATTTATTGCCATATATATTACATTACATAGTAGTTAAGGACTTTTCTTTGTTTTTTCAAACATTTTATAATCCCTTGTTAAAAAAAATAAACTATCATCAAAACAACAGCAATTTGAAACTATATACCGATCCGTCATGAAACCAAAGTTTAAAGTATATGTCTCAATGATTACCAAACTGCAATGTGGGATTGCATTATAATGCCACTATTCTATAGATAGTGTTATAACACACTTATATAACATAATTTGAAAAAGGATTCTCTATATGTAATGCTTCAGCTACTTGCCCTGATGCCTGTATTAGTTAGTCTGAAGAAATGGCTAATAGTCTTACCTCTGACCTGGAGGTTTTATAGTTATGGATTAATTCATATAGTCAATGGGGGTGTAATGGGTGTAATATTCGCTCTACAACGTCCCCTCTTTTGAGATTAATACTTTTAGAAACATTATTTTTTATTAGTATTATTTAGTATCTTCCCCTTCTCTTTATGGAGTGTTCACCAACATACATGATTTTGTAGCATTTCCATGTTGGATCCACTTCCAGTTCTGCAGTAAGCTTTCTAGAACATGTCTTTGTAGGTTCCATGGCCTGTTGTGGTGCTGGCACATTGAAAATGTCATATAACAATTTTTATTGATTCTTTCAATAATGCAGGTCTTTTATTACAATCTTTTTTTCAGCTGATTATGGTGCCTTTTATGTTCAATTTTTTTTCTTTTCACCATGTAAATCAATTTCCTGATACTTTGCCATCCTTATATGCTCTGAACACTATCACTGAGCTTGAAACTTTTGGTGTCACTTTTGTTAACAATATTTTTTTGACTTGGTAACAACTTGTCAAATACTGATTTTATGCTTCTGGCAAACATTAATTTTGCTGGTGACATGTCCTGATGGTGTAAACTCTCAGAAAATTTTGAAGTGCTTCCTCATTTACTTTCTCAAGACTTGCTTTCTTCTACACTCTTTTGAATGATCCCACAAACCATTCAGCTTCTCCATTAGACCTTGGGTGATACGGCAGAGTCATAACATATTCAATGGAGAACATCTTACATAAGTCTTGGAATTCTTTACCTGTGAATTGCGTTCCATTATCAGATACTATAGTATCTGGTATGCCATAATTCACAAACAGTTCCTGTAAGAAATTCACTATCATTGAGAATGTTGGATTTTTGCACTTATAAATTTCCAGCCATTTTGTGAAACTATCAACTACCACAAGATAATGATCCATTGATAGGACCTGAAAAATCTATATGCAGTCTTGACTTTGACAGGTCTGTCTTTGGCTAAGGTTCTATCTTTGTGATTGGTAGTTTTGCTGCTTGAGCACAACATCTACTTGCTTTCACTTTTCTTTCAATATCTTGGTCCATTCCTGTCCAATATATGAAATTTCTCATCATAGATTTCATTCTAGAAATACCAAGGTGTCTGCAACGAAAATTCTTTAATATTTGTTTTTGTAACAAACTCTGTATTACAACTCTTTGACCATACATTACTACACCATTGCATAACAAATAAGCATTTAAGTCTGGCTTTTATCCCTTGTTACTCTCAATTGTTTTTTTTTTATTTTTCACATCATTTTCTGTTTTCTTTTATTTCATCCACGGTCATTGGTAACTCTTGTACTGTGTTGCACAAAATGTCTTATTTCCATTTCACTTTTTAGTGCTTTGATGACCATGTTCTCCAATGGTTTTGTGTTTTTAGGTATTAATCTAGATAATAAATCTAAGTTTTGCTTGGTGTGTCGGGTCTTGTTGAAAGATCACAACCACCATTAAAAGTGAAATGTATTATTCAGAAATTCCGATCTCATGTGCAGACATACAATGAAAAAGATTAAGAATTCAAACCAGCTTGAATGTATAAAATAGAAAGTCTTGTGCGAACAAGAATTAAGTCTTATATGCAAATATTGGTTCCCCCTGACACAGGCATAAATAGCAAGTCTATGACGGGGATTCGTTGGTGTGACGTTGTATGGACAGATGAATGAGTACAAGTAACAGTATAGGTCAGTTAATTGAAAGCAAGTACATTAATCCATTTCAAGTAACACAAATGACTGGTGAACTAAATTAACCACAGTAGGTATACCTTTCTTTGAAGCACATATTTTTAATCAAGATCTGTGTTCTGTTTGCAACATGGAATTTCTTCTATGAATAAATTTATGAAATTTCTTCACTGCAAATATAATTGCTAGAGTTTTTTTCTGTCTGACTGGAATTTTCTCTTCTGGTAGAAGTGATCATGAAGCATGAGCAAAGGCTTTCATTTTACTGAAATCGTATTTGTGTAAAATCACTGTTCCAATACTCACTAGCATCTGATGACACTACAATTTCTGCTTTTGTGTTGTAGTGTGCTAATGATAAATCAAACATAAATCTTTTTATTTTGTCAAATGACTTGACATTTATCATTCTAATTCTATTTTACTCCTTTCTTAAGTAGATCATTAAGTGAAGTAACTTATAAACATAACTTTGATAGTAATTAGCCAATCCTAAAAAGGCTTGTAACATAGTCACACTTGTTGATGGAGGCAGATTTTTAATTGCAGTTGCCCTCATTAGATCTGGTTGCCTACCATTTTTATCAATAATTTGACTGAGGTATTTAATTTTCTGCAAAAACAATTCACATTTTTCTTCACTAAGCACAAATCCGTATTCTCTTAGTTTTCCCAAAATTGACTTCACATGCCCAACATGTTGTTCATTCAATACACTTTTGATCAAAATGCCATCCAGAAATGTCACAGAAAAGTTGCACTCTGCAAGCATGATATCCATAGCTTGTTGAAAAACAGCTTGTGCCCCCTTTATACCAAAAGTTAAACTTATATATAATCCTCTGTGTGTATTTATGGTTGTTAATTCTGAACATTCATTTTCAATCTGAATTTGTAAATATACTTCAGAGAGATCCAGCTTTGAAAATATTGTCTTGCTGTTCAACTTTGAAAAATTCCTTCTGACATTGGTAATGGGTAGTTATGTGTTTCTAAACAATTGTTTAATCCAGTTGCGAAATCCGTGCAAACATGATTTCTATTATTTTTAATGCTTAAATTTTAACAATTTTTTCATGCCTCTTCATTAACTTATATTAATGTTGTTAATGGTAACACTCCATTTTTAGTTTAAATACTGGCATCAAACTTTTTATTTGAAAACCTGCCTTGAATTTTGAACACTAATCAAGTTCATTTGACAGAACATCTAGAAAAGATTTTAAATTTTTCCTTAAGATTTTCACTCTGACTTTTCAAATTGGTCGCTTGTTCACTTACATTTTTATAATAAACATTAATTGACAAATCTCAATGTTCAAATGTTCCCATCCAGTCTGTTCTTAATAAATTTGTAGCATTTTTTATACATAAGCTTTAGTTTTTACATGCCTATTACAAAAAAGGACATTGCCAATTATTTCTCAAAAAAAAAAAAAAAAAATAAAATAAAAAAAAATAATTTCTCACCAGAAACTAAAACTGCAACTTTGGAAGTCCTTTTTAATAAATACTTTCCAATTTGCTTCCATGTGGTTTCACTAATTATTGAAATATCACTATCAGTGTCCACATCCACATTATTTATTTTCACAAATTTTCTTTGGTTTTCTGTGACTATTTTGCAATGTTGTTTACTAAATTCTTCCTGTGAGAATTTTTCTTAGTTTGATTTTGCAATGTTACTTTATATGTCCACGTTTAGCACACTTGTAACATTCTGCATTTTTAAATAGACAGTCTTTTCCAAGATGTAATTTACCACATCTGAAACAAAGGTCTATTCCCCATTTTTTAACATTTGTTCTCTGCTTGTACAAATGCATATTGTTTTTTTTTCTGAATTTCTTCAGCACCATATTTCAGATTGTCTGACAATCATCCACTATTTCTTGCAGTGTAATATTGTTTTGTTCAATTTTTCTTAAAATTTTTAGGGATATTTCAGCATCTTTTTTAGCTGTCAAACCATGCATGAAATTTTAAACCTTTAAATATATCTGGAGTCATTTCATTTATTCTAAACCTTTCACATTCTCTATTGATGATACCAGCATACATGACATCATCTTTGTTCTCTTTTTTGGTTATATTCACACAGCTCCAACAAGCATTAAACAGAGCTCTCATCATTAAAGATTTTCATCAGGATGTGTACAGTGTCTTCAAACCCAATTTCAACTGGTTTTCTTGGTAAAAATAATTGCAGTATTTTTCATACTCTGTTGATGCTATTTATTTTCACAACAACAATCTTATTTTTGCCTCATCTAACCCAGTTGTGATATTCCTGACTGAATATTTATTCATATCTATGAAAATATGAAAAAAAAAAAAAAAAATGTCAGGATTGTATATAAATTCTGATATGGTGTTTTGGACAGCATTTTTTTCTTTAGAGCCAACATGGTTGAAATTCTTGTAACTCCAGATACAAGTTGTATGAGTTTCTGAATCTTCATTACTGCTATAAAATCTAAGAGTTCTGAATCCTCAATACAATGGTTATGAATCCTGAGTTTGGATTACCTCACCACCACTATTCTATGGCTATTTTTATAACAAACTTATTTATATTATGTACTTCATATAAGGATTCTCTATATGTAATGTTTTGGCTACTTGTTGTGATGCCTGTATTAGTTAGTCTGAAGACTGACTTGAAATGGCTACCAGTCTTACCTCTGACCTGGAAGTCTTATAGTCATGGACTAGTTCATATAGTCATTTGGGGTGTACTATTCACTACACAACAGGTTGGAAAGAAAGTTCTGTTCTCCTTTTTGATAGCTTTAAAAGTTCTTTTTTTATTATGTAATGACTTTAACTGCACACACAATACAGCAATATTTTAAGTATGAAGTCAATTTGTAGCATACACATTACATGGAAAGAAAAATTGCTCAAGATCCCTTGTTAATTCCCTTGTTATGTAATGACACTAACCCTGTCCTGAAGGTGAGGTAAAGTGTGGAGAGACAATACCCTGAAGTTTATGTGCATAATATCAATTTTCTAACCTGGGTCATATAAGATATTTTGTGCAGATAACTTTGTGCTTTCATCTTTTCTCTCATTTCTTTTCACATCCTTCAGGGATATTTCATGTCAAGGTGAATAATTTTTGAATTGATTTAACCTATAAAGATTAAGAACAGATGAGACTTGAAACACTGCATTCTTTGCTACAAGGGCTAATGATGAAGGAGTGATGCTAGAGCTGTAAAATTTTACATGCATTAATATCAATGCTTCTCATTAATAACTGCATTGTTTCTTTCTAGGTAAATTGATATCTGACTGTTCAAAGAGGATTGTTTATCCTCTTGGTCAAAAGTCATCAACAGTAATGTGACATCTTCATCACTGTGATACTGGTTCTCAGTTAAATGTTTTTTCATGTTGGGAAAAAGATGATGATCAAATCAAGCAAATAGGGACAGTGACCAACCAGTTCAAAGCCAAAGTCATGTACAGTAGTCAATGAAACCAAAAACTTGTATGCTGGGGCATTGTCCTGATGAAACAAAACCCCTTTTGCCAGTTTTCCTGGTCATTTGATCTTGATAGCTTTTCATAACTGCTTCAAAAAGTTGGCATAGTACTCTCTATTAATGGTGTAGCCTTTTTGAAGATGGTCAATAAACCCAATGCTTTTTGAATAAAAAACCCCCCAAAAAACTGAGGCCATCACCTTCCCTGCAGATGAAAAAAAAACTTAGCCTTCTTTGGAGCAGGTGAGGAGAGGCATTTCCATTGCATGGATTGATTTTGTATCTGGCTCAAAGCGATAGATCCATCACTCATACTGGGTTAAGAAGTGTTGAAGGAAACCAACTGGTTCACTCAGATTTTCCTGTGATAATATCAGCCTTGTGTGCATTTGTTAAGGTGTCAGAAGACGTGGCATTCATTGAGCAGAAAGTTCATTGTGTAGAATATACTCAACACTCACAGTATGTGCTACTAGCATTGGCTATTTGATTTATAGTCAATCCATCACCAAAGTGTGAACATGTTCAATGATTATTTTAGTGATGGCAGTCACATGATGTCCAGACCATGTGCCATTTTAAAGACTCTACCTTTCCCTCCAAAATTCAGCTGCCCATTTTTGCACTGTTAATAATGCTGGAGCATCATCCTCTAATGTGCGTCAACTATGTCAGCATAAATATTCTTAGTGGCTAATGACTTTTTTGCAGATACTTGATAGCACCACAATGCCATATTTTGTCCATTTTCAAGAGATGTCTCTACTTGTTACTTTTGATGTCTTCTTTCAACAGTCAGATATCAGTTTAATTGAAAAGACAAATTGTAGTGACTAATAAGAAGAGTTGAAATTAATGCTTGCGATATTTCACAGCTCTATCATCACTTCTTCATAATCAGTTTAATGAACTTTTCAGCTCATCCTTTTAATTGACAAATGTTTCTATACTTCAAGAATTAGTGATGAATATTTGAACAGTCAATTGAAATAGAGATATGTCAGAATATATAAGTTGTGGTTTTCTCAGTTTCAGCCAAGGGACGGGAATCTTACTCTCAAATATTTCCCTCATTTTGTATGACTAACTTCAACTGAAAGTCAACCTCTCCTTGTCATCACTAAAGAAAATCCTAAGCTGATGAAACAAGAAATGACAACAGTTCCATACAAAAATCATAATAATCATCTAAGGCAACTCCTTTGCCTTCCATCAGGATGCCTAATGTTAACCTCCAGAGGGAGTGTCTTATTGTGCATTCTTGGTTCCCTTTTCCGTTGACAATTGGAAACAATAATATTAAATCAAGTCTGTGGCCAGGAAAGCTGATTTATTATGTCGTGTTTGACAATTCTTTCTCATCAGAATCTATCTTAAATGTCATATTTATTTAGTTATAATAAAGGCCAAAAAAGGGGTTAAAGGAAAGTTGATCTTCAATCTGTATTATCTTAAACCTAACCATAATTACTGATCCAAACATACCAGTTTTCCTTACACTAAAACTACAGCCACCATAATGCCTCAAAATCTCTATGTTTTCCTAACTAGTTCTTCTATGTACAATTTTTCTGCTGGTGGGGTGAATAAAATAACATTTAAAAATAAACCCCAATGAATATTTACAATGAACACAATTTATATACAAGAAAATGAACAAAAAGTGCTAGTAATAAAAAAAAGAACACAATACAAAAATATAGCAGAAAAATCAGTTAATTAATGTGGGACTAGGTAATTACTAACAATCATTCCGCCAATCACCAGTCTTCTTAAAAAATGGGCCTGATGAGCACTTGCCTGGGGGCACCATAAGCTTAGGGGTCCCATGCTAATCTGTGTATGTTAAGTGACTTGTGTTATAGAAGCCTCTTTTTAGGAAATATTAAAAATAGAAATTACTACAAGTCACACATATTGTGATTGGTCAAAATATATGTCATAACAGAAAGATTTGTTTCATTAGAGTTGGTTCTTAAAAAAAAAAAAAAAAAAAAAAAAAAAAATGGGAGAATGTCCCCTTTTGACCTAGAAGACACCAAAAATGGCAAGGACTTTCTTCAAAGAGGAGGCTGCCCACATATATAAATGGAGGGGCTGGTTTGTCTCACCAGTTCAGTTCACCTGCAGACAATTTGGATATCACAGAAAAAAAAATCAAAGAACTGATTGACTCCAGACAATCAATCTTCACAGTTCTAGCACAGACTTACCAGTAAAACTTTAATTTCTTTTTTTTTATATTTGTGACCAAGATTACTGTTGATGACAGTATTATCTTTTATTTTTTTCTCTGGTTTGATTTAATTCTTAAATTTCCCCTAGACTGAATCAAGATTGTTTTGAACATTTAACTGCAATATTTTTACTTTTGTAAATAAATTTTATTGTTATAAAGCTCTAGCTTTGATAGTATTTCTTTATTTTCCTTTTCTTTCACCTTCTCTCTCATTTTTTCTTTTTGTCACAACTGTGGCAAAATGGTGTCTTGTCTTAATCTTTGATGTTCATTTTAAAACAAAAACAGCAATTCAGCTGCTTTAACTAAAACAATTTTCTCATTCGATTTTCATTTCGTAACAGCAAAAAACGTAATTTATATTTCTCTCCAGATATTTTTTGGACTTTGTTTAAAAATGTTTTCTGCAGAAGAATTTGTTTCTTCATTCAATTTGGATGAAGAATTTCACTTATTAAAAAATCAGAGTTATTACAACAAGATATTTATTTTGATTTAAACATTCATGAAAAAAAAATTAAGTAACATGAGACCTACTGTAGTAATATTAATAGCAACAACACGATTATTGGATATATAATTTTAAAGAAAAACAGACCACTTCAAGGTTCCATTGTAAAAGTTTATTTCATCAGAAAACTTTTAAAGTACCCTGGATCTTCAGACAAAATTTCAAAAGGTGAAACAAAAAATGAAATGAAAATTTAAACTTTTGACAGGTAGTAATAAGTTTACGTAATTTAACAGAGGGTAGCGAGGAGTGGTGTGAGAGACATGGTCGATTTTAGAGAGGGTTTATTTTTATATTTCCTTCTATCATACTTAATATTGAGGAATGAGAGAGTATGGATCAGACATTGACTTATTTAATCGGTCAACTCAACGGAAATGATATATTGAAAGGGAAGGACACACTGTATATGAACCGAAGTATAGGTTTATGCATTGATTATTAGTGACTGAACTGGAGATTCACCCACTACATTGAACACTTGAATGGTAAGCATGTTTTAGTTATTTAAGATTATTAATTTTGGATGCATTAGTAATTACCAAGCATTGATAGTACGTGAATATATGAATGGATCAATTTTTAATTGTCTAAGTTGAGATAAGTGTTGAAGATAGTCTTGTAGACCTATACATAGTTGAGGCTAGATCAGTGTCAGGCATCCTAGCTATGCCATTAAGCTAGATCTTGGTTTTGTTTGGCAGTTTTGTGAATCAGCACACATTAGAAAGTTTGTATTAATAAATACTATTCATAAAAGGTTCACTATGGAAGCAGAATATTTAAATATTTAGGCTTTGTTGCAAGTAAACATACATAAGCCTACTTCCTTTTGTGGGACTAAATACTAAATGTTTATGATATATATTTCAAGGTGAATAATCCTTTCAGCAGAAATGAAAATGTTTTGAGTGGAACAGAGAATAGTAGAGCGGAGGAGAAAATAAGAAATAATCCTAAATTAACATCATGGCTCAACAAAGGTGCAATGACAACGATTCATACAATTCCTTCAGATATAGAATCTGTATCTACATCCACATCCATTCCTGCTACCAATCCTCAATTTTCAACAGACGTACCATCATTGCCTGTTGCTGATGACATTTTAAAGAAGAAAATATCCAAATCTGTAATATTAGGTTGGTGCAAAAATAATGTCGTTTTATCACATAGTAACATACGTGAGAAAACGACATTATTTTTGCACCAACCTAATAGTAAACGAGATTGCAATCCAAGAGACAGATCCAGGGGGATGGAACATTAATGATACTAACACAATAGATTACTGGATTCATAGTGGACCCTCATCATTCAGAATCATGATAGCAATATTTCAACCTCATGCAGTATATATAAAACAGCTGGAGTAGGGAATATGAAGGCAAGGCATTTATCAAACAATGTGTTCAAATGTAAACTACTCTATTCACAAATCAAAGGTCGTTTGTACTGCTTTTTATATCCCCTCCAAGAAAGATTCTCCCTTTGCAACACAGGAGTTCAATGACTGGAAACAGACCAATGTTATTATAGAACATAAAAATAGAGAACATCATCAAAAGTGCATGACAGCATATTTGGTAAAGCATAAAGAAACTGGAAGTGTAGATTCTTTATTACTTGAGTAACGTTGCTCAGAGCAGAAATATTGGCATAAAATGTTGACATGTGTGATTTCTGTAATTTGCTTTCTTGCCTCCAGAGGTTTGCCATTTCATAGGGAAAATCAGAATATTGGGTCAGCAAAAAATGGCAGCTATTTCAGTATACTAGAACTGTTGAATGAATTTGACCCTTTCTTGGGAGAACATCATAAAATGTATGGAAATCATGAAAAAGGGAATCTGTCACATTTATCTGCAAATATTTGTGAGTAAATTATTGAATTGACTGGACAACAGATTTTTTGTAGTATTGAAGAAGTAAGAGAAAGTATTATTCAATAAATATTGATTCTATTTCAGACATCTCACCCGCAGAATCAACAGACATTTATTGCTGAATACATTAAAGGCTGTGAGCCTGTGAAATATTTTTGATGCTCATCCTAATCTTTTCTCATGGAGCAAAGGATTTAACAATGTTGTGGATTTTCTTAATGAGGACAAAATTCCACTATCAAACTGCCGTGGTCAGTCATATGATAATGCCTCAAATATATCTGGACAATATACTGCATGCAGAGATTCATTAACTGAGTGATTTTGCCATCTGTCTCCAGTGCTGAACACAGCTCGAGTTTGGTAGGAGTAAAAGCAGCAGCGTGTTGTCTATAGATTGTAAAATTCTTTGACTTTGTTCAGCATCTATATTCATTTTTTACTGGTTCTACTCATCAGTGGAATGTATTGACATCATCCGTAGAAAAATATTTTGTGGTCAAGCATCTGTCTGAAAAACAATGGTCAGCACATTTTCATGCTGTTCATGCTTTGTATGGGGTGGGGGCAGGCGAAAAAATAAATCATGCACTGAATTCTCTATCAGCTGACAATAAACAGCAAGTGAATATATGGCGAGCAGCAGAAGGATTGAAGAAAAAAAATGGAAAACCTGGAATCACTCTTCCTCACAATTCTTTGGAATGACATGCTAGAAAGAATGAATAAAATAAGCAAATCCCTGCAATCAAAGAATGTGAACATCCTTGTTACCATGAATCTTTTTGAGTCTATGAAAACCTATTTTCAGGAAACTCAAGAAAAAACTTAATGAATATGAATTCAAAGCCAGGAGTATGTGTCCAGACACAGATTAAAGTGATAGGAAAAAATGGGAAGATTTATAGATATGCAAGATAGATTCTGGAGAGAAAAATTGTCTTGCCTGGCATAGTGAACGTACTTTCTTAGCCACTGACCTAGCAATGGATTCAATATAGTCTTTCCACTTCATATCAGCAGAGAACATGAGCCTGAGAAGACACAATGAGTCACTTTCCTGGAGGATAGCATCAGCCATGTTAATGGAAGGTAGCAAGTGGTATCTCAGATGATTAATGGAGAGAAATTTTGGAAGTGTTAAAATTAACAAGCCATCTTTTGCTCCAGTTAACTATGTACTTGAGATTGTTTTGTACATCAGCTGCCATTTTGATCTTGTCAGACTGATAAGCCTTACTATTGAAGCAGACGTAAATTGCTGTGTTGTCAGTATAGATACCATGTTGAGAGCTGATGTTATCAGGAAGGTCATTAATGAAAATTAAAATAGTGTAGGACCAAGGATGGAGCCCTGGAGAACATTTGCGTTAGTATGAAAGGATCTAGACAAGTGGCTGTTCAGGATGACTCTCATGATTTGACAGGAAAAACTGGATCAGTTCAAAAAAGTGTCTGGAGACACCATTACATTTCAGTTTGTGGAGAAGATCTGAATGCCAGACCATGTCAAAAGCTTTTGAGATGTCCAATTCTACAGCCTGTGCTTCACTGGTTTTATCTAGAGAATCTTTTTTTAAATGCTTGAAGCACACATGTTGGAAATTAAAATAAACATTTTGCTATATTTCCCTATGTACACTTATTTTGTAGATATTCTGTATTTTATTTTAAAATTAACAAATAATGTATACAAGTGTCAAAATTTTAGCAGATGTGTTGTTTGCTATTTTAATTATTTCTTTTTTGTTTTTTATTGCAGATGTTTTTATTATCTGATTTTGTGTTGATTTTTTTTGTATACGATTGGGAAAAGGAAAGAAAAGGTAACTCATCTGTTTATTTTGCTCATATAAGGTTTTCTTGTGCATATTGCAAACTGACTTATTTGAGTTTAGACATGCCTTGGAGATGCTCATAAAAGTGCAAGTTTGCACCTTTTGATAAGTTTTTTTAGTGTCAGCCAATAGGCCTTGATCAGGGCCTTTAGGCAGAAGAGAGTGATGTCATCTTCCCTTTATTCTTCAACTAAAGAAGGTTCCAACCTTAGAAGAAGTGATCATTTCCGTGACAACAATAAACACCTGAATGGAGTGAAAGCTCTCTCCATAAGGAATACTATTTTGTGAGTCAAAATGTTACTTTTTTAAATATCTGGCAGAATAAGTAGAGATTTTAAAGGGTTAATTTAAATTTAAAACCCATTCTTAAGACCCTTAGTGGAAGTATAACAGCTAACATGAAAATAGCTGAATTATCCTTTTTGTTCTGCTTGTAAGTACAAAAATCACTTTATTGTATGTTTCATGTTAAATGGCTGAGAAAAAAATCTCATAACACTTAAACCCATTATTAGTCCAATTCATATTCTTTCATTTCTATTAGGTTGGTGCAAAAATAATGGCGTAATAATGTCGTTTTTTGATGTATTTTTTAACGCCAAAAAACGACATTATTACGTCATTATTTTTGCACCAACCTAATACATGTAACTTTTGTTTATATTGTAAATAAAAATTCTTTTCCTTATTTCTATAAACAGTGTGTTAGTTTGTTAATCTTTAACTTAAACTTGTTCTCACTTGTTCCCAAACAAGAGAAATTTCTCAATAATACTCTACAAAGTTTGCTCCTCACCCGATTTTGGTTGTTTCTAGTATTATTATCCCATAAACGTTTGAGATTTCAGGCATCAACTTCCAATTTACTTTTCCGATACATAATTGGTATCTTTCAACTACATGGTTGAATGAATATAATTGTTCTTCCTTCACTAATTCAGTGATTTTACTTGTTAGACCAATTTCTTTTATAATACTATCCATTTTCATTTGGCAATTGCATGTTGCACCAACACTAGCTCTAAGCCAATTATGCCCAAGTACTAAAAATTTTAAAAACCATATTTTAGGTCCACTTTTCCTTAGCATAGAGGAAAATAGGAACAATTAATACACAGAATAATCTTACTTTGATAGCGTTTAGATATATTTCTATTTCATATCTTTTTTCTTATCAAATGTCTGCTTACAGCTGCTGATATTCCAGAGACTCCTGGTCCCAATAATGTAAATGTGTTTACTTTTTCAACAGCTTCTCCATCTATATTTATTTTATTATGACTTAAGGAAATTACTTTGCATTTATTTTGCAGGTTTCTGTAGATACCTGGAACACCTCAAATATTGAAACTACCAGTGTTTTATCACCAGCACATTCAAACAAGGCATTTCGTTCCTTGAGAGACTTTAGTAAGGAACAAAATGTTGGCATGACCAAAACAATCAATTAAATAACCAAAAAACAATCTAACCACAGACAAAATTCATCTGGCAAGAAGTACCAGGCCCAAAAGTTGAAAAATAGAGTCACACATACCTTCAAACGAACTTCTGTCAAAAAAAATAACTGAAATTTATTTGATAACAACCAAGATGTGTTTCCACACACAGTGGTGTTGCAGCATTAACAGAAAACACACAGGGTCCATTCACAGTTTCAGTGTCAACAGTGACAAAACAGTCTTGAATACATCATTGGATAATTTTTTGTCCCGCCAAGATAACAACTGCTTAAATATATGTACCATAGTTTCAATGAGTGATTTTCTATGGCTTATCAATCCACTAAAGGTTATTTAAAGCCAGAAATATTTTCAGATTATAAAATTTGTTTTTGTTTTGGGATAATAATGGTTTAGTGATACAAGTTTTACTAATTAACCCATAGATAGTAGGAATTCATACCCTTTGCTAAGAGTATTTGCACCTAAGTGAATATAATGAACAACTTGAATTGGAATTTAGAAAATTGTCTTTATTATCATGAAAAAGGTGTTCTTTGTCTTGGTAAATTAAAATTAAATAGAACTCATACATAAAATCCTTCACTAAAAGATACTGTAAAAATTTTTGGTTCCTCATACTATTTCAATAATTAACTGACTTCATTTGCTGTCCCTACAAGAGCCAGACCAGACCTAAAATGGAGTGCTGTTGCCATATATGGGCAGGAGCTGCTCAGTCTTCACTTTTCAGTCATAATAAAGCCCCAAGTCACGTTTGCATCCTTGTTGGTAACAAATTATTTCCCAACCTACCTTTACAAATATGACTTGCCATGTCAAACATATTGCAGAAAACCACGTTCATTCTCTTCGTATTCCATTGGCAAGATGTAAGCTCTACTTGAGTAGCTTCTCACAAACTACTGCTATCTCTACTTCCATGGAAAGTGCTCAGACAAACTACATTCCTTGGTTCTGCCAGGTCTAACCCTTCACAATCAGGAATTTGCCATGCCACTTACATTGTAGCAAACTGCCCACAATCCCTCTATATTCCATTGCTAAGAAGTAATGCCCAGGAGGATGTTTTCCTTGATCGCTACAATCTTAACCTGTTCAAGTCTTAGGTTAACCATTATTTTCCCCCACATATTCCCATAAACTGTGCCTCTTACTCTGTAACCCTCTACCTTGAGTGGCTTTTGAGCCTTGTACAGGGCAAACATCATTGTAAAAAAAAAAGAAAACTGTCACAATAGTACTTAGTGATAGTCTCATAGTATGGTAGAATCTGTCAAAACCTAACATTTTCCCTCTAGTTGAACACTTATTTCCTTTGCCTTTGTCAATGTCAGGTATACAGATATCAAATTTCATTGAAATAATAACATTAGCCATCTGAAATGTTGTTTGAAGTGAGACAGTAATCACAAATTGATTTTTTTTCAAGGAAGAAGGAAATGGAGCCGCTTACAATGGGTGTGGTATATTTTCTTCTGGAACAGTAGTGATTATCACACACGTGCACTCAACAGAAGGGGGGGATAAAATGAGACATAAGAGTCACATTAGCTTGGGGAGATGATTAGTAGCTCAAGTCACTGGGAATCAGTGTAGAGAGAAGCAGGGATAGAGAGTTGGAATCTGTCATCATCGACTCTTAAGTAAAGGGAGCATCAAGGCATGCCTTAAAGAAATCTATCAGTACATACTTGTTATCATCAAAAATTCAAGTAGCAGTAAATTCTATCCCGTGAAAAGTGCTAACTTGCAGATATTGTTGGAATAGTGAATAAAGTTTGAAAGAAATTAGCAAAACCTTGTTTTGCAATGAAGTTAAGAAATCATTGATTTATTGTCTATCTGAAATAAGTGTCAACTCAGCTCTTTTGCTTAAATATTTTTTTTTATTTGTGATATAAAAATTAAGATATGATAGTTCTTTGCCATTTTTTTATGTTCATTCATGAAGTGCCAAATTCATTAGAACATAATTCTTCAGATTTTAAATTCTGATAGAACTTCCTCATCGATAATGTCTGTCCATAATGTGTAAGAGACCCAACATTAAGGAAACAAATATTCTGCTAAGCTAAGTATTCTATAAGAATTTAGAACAAAATTTTTAGAGATCCCTTCCTGCCTTCTATCAGCCTGACTGATGCTAATCTCCAGGAGAGTGATTCATTGTGCCTTCTTGGGCCAACATTCTCGACTGACATGAAGTGGAAAGATTATATTGAATTAATTGCTAAGTCTTCTGCTTAGAAAATTGGTCCACTTTGTTGTGCTCGACATTTTTTCTCTCAAGAATACAGAAGCTATCTTACATATTTATATGTCTGTCATTTGACCATGCTTAGAATATTGCTGTCACATCTGGTCTGGTACTCCTGCTCTATATTTACAGATTTTTGATAAAATCCAAAGAAGAATCTGCAATGTTATTGGTCCTGACCTGGTGTCTCAGCTTCATTCAGCTTCACATTTCCATAATATAGTTTCCCTGTACCTTTCTATAAATATTTTCATGGTAATTTTTCTGATGAGCTTTCCTCTTTGGTACTTAGACTTTACCAATTTAAGTACCATTTTAGATTGGCAGCATAGTCTCAATATTTACAGTTGAAAAGGTTAGATGTAACCATAAATTCTATGCTAATAGTCTCTTCTCTCACACTTCTTGCTTGTTGAACTTTCTTTTCGTTTCTTGCTCTGAACTTCAAAAATTTAAATGCAATTATCATCTGTTTAATTCCTACTCTTTTATTATTCTCTCTCAAGAATGTTTTTCTTATTCTTATATTCTTTCACACTCAGTATCCCCTTGTGGCTTAGTGGCTTTATTGCCTTGTTTGAGGTGAAATTTAAAAAATACCAAGAATGAATATGAAAATGTTTTATATGCAATAAAGAGCAATGGCAAATAACAAAAAACGTATACAAAAAGTATAAAAAGTTTCTTGAGAAATTTTCTGTAATACAGTCTAAGTGAATAAAAAGAGTTCTCTAATTAATTATGTATATATGTATATCATCCTCGGATTGGGAGAGTTGAGGTATGAGGAACGTGAAAACACCTCTTAATTGCTATTGTTCCAAAGTCAACCCTGAGCTGGGGTGGTAGTACCTGTGAGGTTCCCAGCTATGGGTAAATAGTGAACAAGACAAATGAAAGTCACTCATCAACACTTTAACACCACCAATAACTATTGGGAGACAGAAACCCCTTAACCTTTGTTAGGACATCTACATAAAACAGAGGTTCTCAAACCCATGGTCATGACCCTATTAAAGTTCGTGAAGGGTTTTCTTAGCATCGCAGATGGTTATGTAAAAATGTGTAATTTATATTTTATTACCATACAGAGAGTCAGAAGTTAACGCTATGAAGTAAAATTTAGAATAATGCAAAAAATTTGCATGCCGGTAGGCTTGACACACTTTTATTGCCTTAATTCAGGTCAGAAAAATAAGTAAGTTTTCTTTGATCCAATTTTTAACTGCCCTGGACTATAAAAAACAGATAATTCCAAAAAGTCCAGGGCTTTAAACTCATGAATTTTACATAATATGTGTAAAGAAATGGAATCACTTCACCAAGACTTGTTGTTTCACTCTGATGTCCGTTGGTTATCTCAAGGAAAGATTCTTGCAAGAGTTATTGAACTAAAAACTGAAATTGAAATATTTCTGTGTGAAAAAAAGCACGCACTTTCAGACTACTTTAGATATATTGCTTGGCTTGCAAAGTTTGCTTATTTGAGTGACATATTCATGCTACTGAATGAGCTGAATTCAGACATGCAGGGCTGAAATCATACTAATGTAGACATTGGGGAAAAAATTGTCACATTCAAGAAAAAAATTGCTTTTTACAAAGAAAAGTTGGCTGAAGGAACAACTGCAGCTTTTTCAGAACTAAATTCTATCTTGGAAGATTCATCAGAAATATCTCTTACTGACATCAAAAACATTTTTTCACATCTGCAAAATCTTCAAGAAGAAAGGGACAAGTATTTTCCAGAAAATGTTGACACCAGGAAGCATAGCTGAATCAGAAATGTCTTCACTGTGAACATCAGTGAAGATATTCCAGGGTTTCATGAAGAAATTATGGACCTCCAAAAAAAATCAAGTACAGAAAGAACACATTAAAAATCTTGCATATTCAGAATTTTTGATTTAGCTCAATGATAAGCCAATTCTGACAGGGGAGGCTGGAAAAGCTCTTCTTCATTTTCCAACAGCATATCTCTGTGAACAAGTGTTTTCAAGTCTTGTTATGATCAAATCTAGAGCAAGTAACCACTTGGATCCCCAGTATGACTTATATTGTGCCCTAGCAGTTAATATCAAATCCAACTTAGAAGATCTCTCTCACAAAATGAAGCAGTTCCATGATAGTCACAAAAAGCATTTTTGACTTTGTAACTTTTGACTACCAATTCATGTAATAAAATATTTTTCATGAAAATTTGCTTCTTTGCAACTTTTTTTTTTAAAAGACATTGTGTGTTAGTAATATGAATTTACTCAATAAAAATATACAATTGTAAATAAGTCTAATGAATCAAAATTAATTATCACATGTTGTACATAGAGTGTAGATATGACAAAGTTTTTGGCTGATTTTTACATCTCCATGAATTAAAATTTCAGATAACAGCAAAAATATGAAAGAAACTCAATATATTTTTTGTGTATTATTAAGAGGAAGGGTTGAAAAAATCTCCTGTAAAAATTATTTGTTTTACACTTTATAAAACCAGCAAATTTTAAACTTTCAGTGGAAACCATTTACCCGTAATAGATTTCATTACGGGTGATTCACATGTATTTATCGAAAAGTCCCCCCAAATAACCCAATTTTAGTAATTTTTTCAGGACTTATTTAAAAAAAAAAAAAAATATATATATAAAGAAAAAAAAATATTTATAAATTAAAAAAAATATATAAAAAATATATTGATTTATGGGTTTTTAAACATCCGACACTATACACCTCAAAACTCCCCCACCACAGACAAAAAAAAAAAAAAAAAAAAAAAAAAAAAGAAAAGAAAGTGGCATATCAATTTAAAAAATTCAAACTGGAAAAATTTGTTCATGGTATTTTCTTGAAAATTGAAAAGCAGAACAGCTGCCTGTTACTAATTTCCATTTTTACCCTTTTTTTTTTTAATGAAGGTTGGCGATCAAAAATTGGGAAAAAAATTTGATATAAATTTTCGATTTTAAAATATGAAAATTTATATAAATCCTGAAAAATTACTAAAAATCAGGTTATTTGATTTTTGGTAGATTTTTGAAAAATAATGGTGATTCAACTGTAATGAAAATTATTTTCATTGAGAGTTTAAAATTTCAAATTTGCTTTTATTTTTTAACTGTAAAACAATTTTTCAACAAGATTTTTTTTCCCATCTTTCCTTTTAATAATATATCAAAAATGATACTGAGTTTCATTCATAGTTTTGGTGTTGTATTAAATTTTAATTCATGGTGTGGGGTTAAAAAAGAAATCCAAAATAATCTGTCATCTAACATACACTTATTGAGGGTCGCTGGACCAGGCAAATTGTATTTTGGGTCATGGTCAAAAAAGTTTGGGAACCACTGCCCTCGTAGAAGGAAAACTGATGTAATACCAGTGGCATATTAGTATTAGGTTGGTGCAAAAATAATGACGTAATAATGTCGTTTTTTGACGTTATTACGTCATTATTTTTGCACCAACCTAATAATTGATGATGTTGATGTTAGATTCTGTTCAAACCATTGCTTGTATTTTACAGACCAGGATTGACCATGGGGACACCATCATTCTTCCCTTTAAAAATTTCATGCACATGCATTACATGATGTTTTTGGGGGGGATCTTACTGAGTGGAATGCATGGGTGTAAGCTGTAGACTTAAAAAGCATAAAGATGTAGGCTTAAGAGTTATGTCCTGCATTGCTGACATCTTAACATTTATTTATAATTGTTTCTAAAGTGTTTGGTGAAGTGTACAGTCAGACAGGTTGGAAGTATGTAGCTGTTGGTCTACAAACTGGTAGCCTTTGGTAGATATCAAATTACTTGCCACTACCTGGAGTCAGAGGGTAGTTTTCAGTTGCTCCAGAGGTGACTAAGCAGCCCTGTTTAAGAATAGCACTGCTCACCAGATATCTGAATGGTTTTAGAAAAAGTGATCTAAACATTACCTCGCTGTTTAAGTGTGGCTGGTGGACATTCAAAAAAGTACTTAAAAACAAAGCAAAAACGTGAAATTGAACCCAACTCATTTCCTGCTCAAACAACCACCTTTGCTGCTAGAGAATTCATCTACTTTCTTTCTTTCTTTTTATGTGCCATGTCCTTTCAGGATGTAGGTGATCATGGCTCTTCACCTCCCGCTATTGCTTGCAGCTCTCAACAAGTTCCTTCCCTCTCCTTCCTCTCTTAGACCTGTCATCCATTTGCTTAAGCCTGCCAGGTATATCATGCATTGTTTTCCCTTGTCTCTCTTTCCCTCTATTTGACCCATGAGTATCAGATCCTCCAGGCCCTTCTCCCTCATTATATGTCCCAGAAACATCAGGTGCCACTTCCTGATGTTGAATATAAGCCTCCTCCTTGTTTGCATCCTCTCTAAGACCTCATCATTTCTCACACATTCAGTCCACGATTTCCTGAGCAACCACATCTCCGCCATCTCAAGTCACTTCTTTATCTTTGAGGAAATCATCCAACATTCACTGCTGTAAAGAAGGATAGATATGTAACAGCTTCGTATTCTTTTCTTTGTTAGCAAAGAAATCCTCCTATCTCTGCCCAGCTTTTTGGAATGCATCATTTGCTATCCCAATACATCTATGTATTTCAGTGTCGCACTGTCTTCTGTCAAAATGCTTCCCAGATATTTAAACTTCCATGTGTGCTTGATTCTAATGTTTGCTATGCCACTGATATTGCAGCTCTGAGATCTGACCCTTTGATGATGTTGAAATATAAGAACAGGGTGAGGCCATTCTTTTGGAAAGGCAGAAAAGAAGATGGATGAAGAGTGGTTAGTGTAGGGCTCGCTGTACAAATGAATGTTTACTTGAGTCAGATATCACACAGTATAAGCAAAGGCTTATGACATTTTGGTAGTCAATATACTATGTAAAAATCCTCATTATATGAGATATCATGTAAGAACTCCTTCAGTCTGTTCCTAGAACTGATAAGATCATCTTGTTTGGGGATTTTCATATGAGGTTTGGGAGTGATTGGAACACCTAGAGTTGTTTGAGGAAGTACAAAAATGAATAGCAATGCTTCTTGAACTGTACAGTTTCAACTTCACATTGTGTTGTAACCCAAGGAAGGTTACTGAATAGAATAATCACACAAATGTTGGTAATTAACAATAATACTTAGGACAAGAACAACACATATATGATTCGCCAGCAGTGCGTAGAAGTAGTAGTCAGCTGCTAGAAGTGAGTCAAGTGAATTTCACAATGAATCTAACTGCAGATCAACATACAGTATTTACTACTGTATTTATGGGAATGGGGACATACCCATTATCATCCGTAGGTATACTACAACACATTGTGAGTACACAATTCCAGCACAAAGATGACAATACAGCAAATAACATTTCTCACTTGTCCCATGGTATTCACTGACTAAACATTTATCATTTACTATAGGTTGAATATTATAAAGTATTTGTCTTAAAACAGTAAAACAATGTGAAGTTAATGAACCTGCTGAACAGTTTTTACAAAACACGCCAGACACAAAACAACTCAGTTTGCCACATAGTATATGATGAGAAGAAAGAGGAAGTTTATTCATTTAGAAGGAAGAACAAGACCAGTCAGTAGCTGGTGTTTTCTGTCTGTTGCTGGCAACGAGTGAGTAGCAGTTGCCAATGTAGCAGTCAGGTCA
The DNA here is from genome assembly GCA_963932145.1 of Acanthosepion lycidas. NCBI lineage: Eukaryota > Metazoa > Mollusca > Cephalopoda > Sepiida > Sepiidae > Acanthosepion > Acanthosepion lycidas. The sequence goes on from OZ010572.1 coordinate 128,454,220, forward strand.
TTTGATGTGAGTGAATTTTCTACTAGTGATTTTCATAATGCTTTTTATTTGTTTTCTGATTAATTACCACTCCCTGGCTTAGAGATTTTGAAAACTAATCTGAAACACCCAATTAGTTAATTACATGATGTGCTCTCAACTATGCCAAAAATCAAACAGGTTCAAGTGAAGACAGTTATCTTTTACTTGGAGGTTAATTTGATTTATCTGAGCTATCAATCAATTTGTGGGGTATTTAAAGCTAAAACATTTTAGACTTAATATTGCATTCATATTTTTTTAAGTAACAATGATTTTCTTTTCAGATACAAGTCCTACTGTTTAATCCATATGTGGAGAGAAGAGATGGATTCATGCCTTTCCCAAGGATATTTGTACATAATTGAATACAATTGACCAAACTGAAATTCAAACTCGGTTCATTTCTCCTTTGAAGCCACTATCCATTTCTACTCACACATTCAGCTTTATTTTGAAAGATCAGAATGTTTAGTCTTTTTATATCTCATTGGTCACTATGTTAGGTCATTCTCTGAGTTTTACTGATACCATGTAACTCAGTACTACTACTGCTGCATGGTCAGTGACTAAACTGGTTCCTTCATCAAGATTTTCTGGTGACTAAAGGTGACTGGACACTTAGCAAGAATAAAAAGAAGACTTATCAAGAGAAAAATGAACCTTCTTACAGGATCAGCGGCCATCTAGCACAATGGGGTAGACTGGGCTCCACAGTCAGTATGGTGATGACATAGCATTGCTGGATGGAGAGCTTCCTAGATTTAAATCAATGGACAGGGCAGTGGGTTCGATGGTTTTAATGGCTACATGTCAATGATTAAGACAAGGCTTCAAGTTAGAGACCTATTGACCTGGAAAGTGTGTTGACCATGTTCTCCAAGTCTATGAATATAGAATACAGTGCAGTCTATAATCTGTTCAGTAAAACAATGTTAAAGGTTAACACTGACGAGTCAGACACTCTACTGGATCTGACTAGATCACCAATACTACCAGCAGCTCTTCCGTAATTCTTCAGTCTTCGATATCAAAGGCTGGCAATGCATAGTTGGAAAAAACATGGCTGCCTTTATACACATCACATTGAATATTTGGAGCCTTCTGATTGGTGAACTATAAAATGAGTCAGCTCATTTTGACTGGCTCACTAGTACACCAGGGTTGGTTTTGTTGCCTACGTGTTGTTTCTAGTACACCAGTACACATTTTGTGTGTTTAATTACCAGTTTGAAAAGTAAGTTGGACATTGTCTTTTCTCTTGTATTCTTTGTACTCTTTAACTGTTTGTTGCTTGTTTTGTGGGGAACACCCTCCCACTATGGCGGAGGGTGACCCAGGAAAAAGAGCCTTTGGCCAGCACATCTACTGCACCATCTGCTTGGGTGCTGGAAAGGCCCCAAAAAGAGCCAGCTACTACAGGAGTCTCCGTGACGAATATAGAGAGTTCATTGTGAAAGATGAACTATTACCAATGCCTTCGGTCATGGAGACTGTGGCAACGAGGACAATCTCCCTGTTGACGGTCAACATTAAGACCAGGAAATTCATATCCGTCAACAGGGAGCCTATGGAAGAAGTCCTAAAGGCTTTACATATTGGGGCCAAAGTTTTGGCACGCAAATTGAACGCATGCGGGGACATCCTGTTGGCAACGGAGGAAGCTGCGAACATTCTCCATGAAAACAATGTGGCTGCAAACGGAGTACTTGGAGACTCGGAAAACCAGGATTATCCTACATGATGTACCTAATACAGAAGACCATGCGGGGGCCTTCTTTTCTGATTACGGGCCTGTAGAGGGGTATTGTCCATCAGGAGTAAGGCTGGGATTGCCACCAGGGATGTGGAGGTCATGGTGACATTGAATGTTTTAAGGACATACTCAATACAATTTTATGTGGCGACCGAAGCATTTTTTGTGGTGGTCGAGGGTTACCGGCACTTCTGTTGGGTTTGCGGTGTGGCTGGACACCTGGCCAAGACATGCCCAACCAAGAAGCCAGTACTGCTGATGAAGCAGGCACTGGTACCAACATCAGAGCTGCCTAGAGAGGAAGTAACTAAGAAGGCCTCCGGTAGTGAGTGGACAGAAGTGTTGAAGAGGAGAGCGAAGGTGGCAACCTCATCTCCCCAGCATGTCGCTACCAAACAGCAGCAGGAGCTCCCTGAGAAGGCTGCAGTCAACCAGCAGCAGAACGCCGATACCAAGAAGCAGCAGGAGCAGGCCGCTACCAACCAACAGCAGGACGTCCCAGATAAGAAGGTGGACAAACAATGGCAGGAACTGGTGGCCACCAAACAGCAGCAGAAGTCGGATGTCCCCAGTAAAGGAGCGGCTAAACAAAAGCAGCTGAAGCAGCAGCAGTCGGACCAGTGACAAAAGTTGTGGGATCAGCAGCAACGGCAGCCAGCACGGCTGATACAGCAACAACAGCAGGCTGAAAAAGAGGTCCAACCAGAACAAGTGGAGATTTTGAGCCAGCTGGACCCAGGTATGGAGGTGGAGGAGGTGCCTCCACCTCGATCTTCATCATTGAAGCGAGGAAGGGGTGAGGACGAAGAGGAGGAAGAGAACTTTAATAACACAAGAAGGAAAGGAGAGCAGGCCGGAGTAAGGTGGAGAAAGTACATTCCGCACCTGCATCACCAGATAGAGCTGAAAAGGATCATCAGCCAGGTAAGATGAGGAGCCAACACTCTTCCCCTATTAGGGCTCCGTCTTGCCCATCTCCCTCTCCCAACCAATCCAAAGGAAAGAAGAAGAGACATTTGCCCATGTGTGAAAAAATTTGTGTGGTGAACCTGGAGCTTCTCGAGAGGGACCTTTCCTCCCAGAGGAAGGCTCTCTTGAGGCCTCTTTTCAAGTGTACCTCTGTTGATGGCAAATCAACAGAGGATCCAAGGAACTTTCCTGGTGCCCCTGGGGTTATTACATTGATCAGGAATACCGGGGAAAACCTTAAAGTCTGAGACTATTTGGTGCAAGCGAAAGATACTTTTCTGAAACACCCGATGATTCAGACAGAAAAAACTAGATTCGAAAAAATTAGCACAGTATTGTGCAGGAAGGGCCCCAGTTCTTCTCCATCCCTTGCTATATAGGGTAGTAAAATTAATGTTTCCCACAGACGATGGCAGTATTGTCACAGAAGGATGAATTACATCCGATGTAGGTACTGGGAGTCTGGAACAATCCGTTGGGTTTTTGACAACCGTAGATTTCCGGACAGTCTGTGTTGAAGGGACCTAGGCTTAAATCATGTCTATTAAGCTATCCAGTTTGAATGTGAGGTGCCTGAGAGATCAGGGTAAGGCTGCCCGCCTGCTTTGTGATCTTAGGTCCTTCGGAGTGGATGTGGCTGCGATCCAGGAGACACTCTTTGTTTGCGAGACTGATGCTTGTGTGCCATCTAGCGTCTTTGTTGCCTATTCAGCATATGGGGACCAGCAGGCCAGAGGTGTTTCCTTGCTGGTTAAATGTTCCCTGGCTGCGAGGGTAGACCATGTTCATGTGGGCGTTGGGGGCCGGTTGATCGTGGTACCTGGACAGAATGTTAGCGAGAAGAGTCGATCTAGATTTACTAGATTCCACCGGCTAGACTATTCAGATCATAGACTCATCTGTGCCTGGATGGTGTTAGGTACTAGGCCTAGAATGGCTGGACACTGGAAGTTCAATCTGTCCTTACTGGACAGGCGGGACTTTCAGCAACAGCTAACTAGATTAGTGCAGCGGGAATTAGTGGGGCGGTTATTGGAAGTGGTGGGAGATGCTTAAAGATAGGATTAGTGTCTTCACCACTGAATTTAGCCGATGACTCGCTCTACATAAGACTGAAAAGGTGAAGACTTTAGAGGATAGTCTGTTCCGGGTGGTGGCTGGGGTTGCATTCCCTAGAGATAGCCATAGCTAGGCACGCCCTGAAGCTGAGGCTAGCAAGCGCTATCAGGGTCAGGTAGTTAGACATAGGTTAAACAAGATGTCTAATGAGGCACAGAATTGCACAAGGAAGAGATCCGTCAAGGTTCCAATCGATACATTTGTGAGGTCATTACCCCGGAGGGGCGTGCTCTGAGGTCGACCAAGGATATGTGCGAGGTGTTTCGGTGGCATTTCGAGAGCCGTTTTACCAAGGAGCCTGGACCCAGTGGTGATGAGTTTCACAGCTATTTGGCTGACTTTCCTCGGCTCTCACTGAGTGAATCAACTAGCTGCGAGGGTGAGATCACAGAGGGCGAAGTCTACTTGGCATTGAAGAGGGTTGGCAGAGGCAAGTTGCCGGGACTTGATGGTCTGCTCTACGAAATGTACTTGAGGCTGTTGCACATCCTTGTCCCGATTTTGACAGTGGTGTTCAACAAATGGTTCTGGCAGGGGTCCATCCCCAACTGGATTTCCAGGAGTGTGATCACGCTGTTGAAAAAGGGCAAGGATGTTGGGCGGGATATAGATGATTATAGGCCCATAACTCTGCTAAAAACAGAGTTAATGGTTTGGGCCAAGATCCTGCAGGAGCGTTTGCAGTCAGTTGTCACGAGCTTGTTGACTTGTGCTGTGAGTGGATGGACAATTCAAAGCAACCTGCATCTGATCCGCATGACCATAGAGGGCGTAAAAGATGACAAGCAGGTTACGCTAATCAATTTGGATCAGTCCAAGGCATTTGACAAGGTTGACCACGAGTAACTGGGTGCTGTCCTGCAGGCCGTTGGATTTGAACCAGACTTCTGCAGGTGGATTAGCATCCTGTATCACTCCCCCAGTGCTGTGGTACAGGTGAATGGAAGGCGGTCGAGCGCCCTTGTGCTGACTCAATTGGTACGACAGGGATGCTCGGCTTGTCGCGCTGGAGTTGCGCTCTTTCTGGTCTTGGGTGCCGGCGGCGGATTATCTCACCAACCCTGAGTTTTCGCTTCGCTGGCGACTGATTTGGAACGTGCTCAATGACATTCTCTTCAGAATGGGCAAGGCAGATTTGCTAGATTGTTACTGGTGTGTCCTTGGTTTAGAAGAAACAGCTTTGCACACCTTCTACCATTGTCCTCATGTGCACCCTTTCTGGGATTATGTCGGCGAGTTAACGGCTTGTATCGCTCCTGAGCAGCTTGCGTCCATTGATCTCGCGTACGTGTGTGACAATGAATCGCCCCCGTACTCCAGGGTAAAACGGATGGTGTTTTTTACGTTGAATGGTTGTGTGGATGTCGCGAAAGGAGGAAATCTTGCGAAATTATCGTTTTTTTATATCTGGATCTGATTTTGTTCTTTAAGAATCAGCTTAGGGTGAAAATCAGATCTGATCGAAAGCGTTTGATTTCGACAGATTTCAGCGAAAGGTGGGTAACTATGGCGAGCCTGGTTCGTGTGGACGGGGCTAGTCTTGATTTTCTTTTTTAAGTCCCCTTAGTGCAACGGGGCTCTTTCCTATGGAACCCCATTTAAGTTAGTCACTATTTTGTGTTCCTAGTTAATGTAAATAAGTGTTGTTCCTGGCTTTTCTTTTATGATATACGTCGAGATTCCCAGTCTCCCCAGTTTGTTTTCGTACCCACTTTTCATCTTGGCTGAGTCAGCTTTTGATTTCCCCATTCCATCGTTTATTTTTTTCCCTCCCCATTCCATTAGTGAGTGTGCTTCTTGATTCTGTCTATTGACAGAATACAGCGACCACTCATTATTTTTGAGGGGTAGACGGGTCCTACTAACATTGTTTTGTTTTGTCTTCGGTTGACATTTTGATTTTCTTGTTGGGGTTCATCATTTCAGGTTTCATTGAATTTTTATATATGAACATTAAAATTTTTTAATTCATGGGGTGTTTGGTAGGTCCCTTGTATATATGATGTATTGTGGTGTGTGCTGAACTGATAGATGATTGATGAGTTCTTGTGGTGAATGTGTAATTGTAATGAATGAATGGGTCATGATTGTGGTTAATTAGGAATAGGATAGCTAGTGAAAGGCCAACCTTTTTCCACACTTCCCCTTCTGCCTTGTGCCACAATTTTGTATCATGTAAAAAATAAATATACACTAGTACATCAATGTGAACATGGGGAACCCACCCCAAAATGTTTAGGTTTAGTTTTTTGAGTCTTTAGTTTCCTTTTTCAGTAAACTTAGCTAGGGTATGTATGCTCATTGGCCCCTTTTATTTCTGTCCTTATTTTTCTTTAAGTTTAATACTCTATCCCATCACTCGTTTGGTGGTCAGTGACGTCAGTTCTCTGGTGGATGCGGGACATTTTTCGTTTAGGGTGTGATTTTTCATATCTGTTGTTGTGTCTGAATGAGTGCATGTCTGTGTGAGTGCTTGGGATGAATGAATGTTTTTAATTTTTGTAGTCCTGCATTAATTTCGTCTAGTTAACTGATGTTTCTGCCACATTTAGTGATTGTGGGGGTTTTATTACTGTTTCATACTGTAAATATTCATTGGGGTTACTTTTTAAAATTTTAAATTGTTTTATTCCCCTCCCCCTACAAACCACAAATTGTACATATGGGGTCTAGTTAGTATTTTCATGGAGTCATTGAGGTATTATGGTGAGTGCGGTGAGAAGGGTAAGTAAAAATGTATTGTTTTGGTGCAAGAAATATTGTTAGTATGATTGGGTCAGCGTTTGTGGATAGCAAAGTTTAGAAGTTAAGACAGAAGACCAACCTTTGTCCCCATTCCCACTTTGGCCTTGTGCCACATTTTTTGTTATATTTCAGAAATAAATATAACTAGTACATCAGTGTACCCAAAAATTCCAACAAAGTGTACTTGCCCAAGACATATTATGCATGAATGAATACCTCATTGGCTTTCAATCCAAATATATGAAGGGAACTGGTCTGGTGTTCAGCACCCCAATGATGATAATATTGATGAACTCTCTGGTTGGCAGTTAATGGTTTGTGAGGTTTCCTGTCATTGAACAATTGCTGTGTAGGGATATCTGTGTATATAGAAGACAAATGCACTCAACAATTTTGAATATCGTAGGACCTCACCATCAGCAATTGCCCCAATCAGTAAAACATTCATTTTCAAAAAAATTTTTTCAACTACTTTTCAAAATATATTTCAAAGAAATAAAATATAAATAAATAATGAAAGTCATAATGTAAGTCTTTAATAATAAATATAGTGTTTTTAAAAATATAATCAATTTAAATGTCCTCACATTCATCAGTCTGCAACATTAGATGCTGCTGGGAAAATCAGAAATTGAGGAAACAAAGCTGATAAATGATGACAGAAATGGGTTTTTTTTTTTTTTTTTTTTTTGACATCATTTCACTTGGTTTGTTGCATAAGTTATATATACAAGATGCGACGGATAAATTGTCATCTAAATTATACTAAAATTAAAATATCACTGATGTTTCATTTACCAAATTTACACAAAAATATCTTGAAATACTAAAGAGTAAATTTATTCAATAAAATCACCATTGGTTTCAACCATGGCCTTCAGATAACTTTGAAAACTCCTACAACTCTTCTGGATGGTCTCCTTGTTTAAGTTGGTGAATGCTGCCATAATCCTTGCCTTCAGTTCATCTTTGGTGTTACAAGTTTTGTTGGTGTCTTGTCCAACTGTGTCACACACATAATCAAGAGGTTTGCAGTTTGGGGAGTTAGATGGCTAGATGTAAGAGGTGATGTGGTCGCAGAAATTATCTGACAGCCTTGACTGGGTTCTTCTGCTTGTGTGGCATGGGGCAGAGTCCAGTTGCCAGACATATGGTCATCCAGCAATTACCCTCTTGACCCAGGGCAGCACTACCTCCTCAAGGCATGATGTAAGCCTCCAAGTTCAATCTGAATCTCTCACCAACAAAGTCGGGAATCCTTTTCTTATCAGAATGATCAGAGATAGTTTTCCAAGCTGCCGTACCTTCATGATCACGCTTAGATTCATCCAACTCTTTCTGAATTCTGTATTGTCCTCAGATTGACACCCAATTGCTTCCAGCATAAATGCCAAGCAGTACAGTATACAATTTCCAAATTTGTGGTGGAATGAATTGCATCAGGATGCTCATTTTCTTACAGTTGGTGCCCAACTGACCCTACTATACTGAGCAGTCAACAAAATCAAAAACAAACAACATGCATGCACAAAATTAAAAATATAAAATGGCAACAATTTACCCATCACACCATATGTGTGTGTGTATATATATATATATATATATATGTATATGTATGTCTGTGTCTGTGTGTATATATTGATACTAATTGCATTTTATGTATGTGAATTTTATTTTTTAAAATATCAGTCTTGCTTGGTGACTGAGGCAGGTGTGAATTTTATTCTCAGGTCAATTAACTGATATTTGCTAAAAAGTATCCTGAAATTTAAATGTTGATTTTCAAGGGAGACATGTCTGCAGTGAAAAATAACTTTCATAAACTTTATTCGACTGCCAGTCTAAAGTAATTTCAAAAAAATATTTTCTAACTGAAAGAACATTATGATTCCATATTGGTTAGAAAAAATACTTCTTTGCCATATTTAGATCAAGCTAGTAGCTTTGACTTTTGTTTTTCTTTTCTTCATTATTTGGACAGATTTATGGAATGAAAATCTATTTTTTTTTTCTGAAGACACTGACCTTTTAACTGCAAAGAATGAACTGAAATTAAAAACAGACTCAAAGAACTTTTATATTTTAAAAAAGTAAAACAAACAAAAGTGTTTTTCTGTGTGTTTTTATATATATCTCATGATCTCCCCTTCTCTCTCTCTATATATGTATATATATATATATATATAGATATGTGTGTGTGTGTATTTATATATTAAATCAGTTTGCTTCTTTAATTTAAAAAACAAAATGTGATAAGCCACTAAGATTCAATGAGTTACTGAGTTTGAAAGAATCTGAAAAAAATATTAAAGATAGAGAGAACAATGAAGAAACAGAGTAATTGCATTTAAATTTTTGAAGTTCAAAGTTCATTGGAGAGAGTTGAACAAGAGAGAAGCTATGGATATATCTAGCAATTTCAACCTCAAAATGAAGAGACCTATCTGCCAATCTGGTAATGCAATGCATGAAGTGATCGTACCAAAGAATGTGTATTGTTTTCAGGGTAAAGAACTTTGTAATACTTGAAAATTAGGTTTGTCATCTTTATCTGTATGAAAAATGTTTGAAAATATCAGGAATTGGTTAGAAAACTGTTTTATAGTGCAGCCAAAACTGAAGCATGTTGCAGATGCAATCATACAGTAATTTATACTGATATAATATTCCAATCAATGGTATCTGTACATTTTATACTGCAAGTAAACCGGCTCTTCCTGCTATTCTATACCCTTTATGAAAGCCAAATCAGGCCAAAAATGGGATAATGCTGCCATATATATGAGCAAATGCTGACCTGTCTTCACTTTCTACTCATGATGGAGTTCAAAAACGTTTCCACATCTTTGTTGGTGACTAATTATTTTCCACCCTTCAAAACACCTTTGCCACAGATGAGATGTTGTAAGCCTCTCGCAGTTGTATCGCTATTTCTATGAGGAGTGTTCAAACTACCCTCCTTAGTTCCACCAGTCCTAACCATCAGGGCTTTTACTCACCATGTCACACCCATTGTAGAAAACCACCCTGATTCCCTTGGTGAGATGTAGTAGCTTCTTTGAACCGTTACCTAGTGAAACCGACACACAAGAGGGATGCTATCTTGATCAATACAATCTTAAACTGTTCAAGTCTAGGGTTAACCATTATCTTCCCATAAGCAGTGCCTCTTACCCAGTGGATCTCAGGCATTGTACAGTGTGAACAGCATTGTTAGAAAGACTAAAATTGGATTAGTGATAGTTGACTTTCAATATCAGTAGTAAGGACGAGTATTGTGGTGCTGTGAGATTACTGTTTGCTGGCACCATATTTTACCATATATCACAGAAATCTTGTTAAAAGGTAGAAGGAAAATTATAAAGTAGAGTTAATGTGAAGAAAATTTTTTCTTATAGTTTAATATATTTACAGAAGGAAGGAGTGATCAATTTAGGATTCTCATGTGTTCAATGATTAATGTCTTTGTAAATGCAAAATACGTCCTGCAGTGTATCTGTGTGTGTCTGCGTGTGCATGTAAACATGCATGTGTAAGTGTATAGTAATCATTTGTATAAATTGTTGCAGGTGAGTTGAATAACACGAAGTGTTTACATGTGAATGGGTTTGTTGCAAATACGTGCGAGTGTTTTGGCTCTTTTTACGATAAGAGCCAGCAGTGGAGAATTGATAAAAATAATCTACCCTGTTTTAATTCACGCTATCTCTTTATGTATAGATAAACGCTGCTGAACAAAATCTGTTTAGAAACTGCTGTTTGGCTTCTGACTGGCTCACGTGGCTGTGACACTATATTATTGTTGGAAACAGATCTAGTTTTCAATTGGTTGACTGAGATACTAGCAATACTGAATTTCTATTGATTTTTTTCACAATTTTCTCATTTTAGTCATCATTATATTACAAGATAGTAATAAATATATATATATATATATATAATATTTTGTGACTAGCTTTTGTCTGGAGATTTGTGCATAATCTTTTTCATATTGTGGCTAAGGGAAGAATGTCTAGAGATCTTACTTTACATGTTATAATTAAAACCAAATGAGATTTGTGTTTTATGGCAACAAGATTCAAAGAAAATGAATTTGTCATGCGAGAAAGTACTGAAAACTTCTTGGCTCAACTCACTTCTCGATATTGGTGCAAAAATAATGATGTAATAATGTCATTTTTTGACGTTAAAAAATACGTCAAAAAACGACATTATTACGTCATTATTTTTGCACCAACCTAATAACAAAATGAAAAAAAAAAACACTGGATATTCTGAAAAGGTTTTGTTGGTCAGGCTAAGAACTTTTCAGTAACACCTTCTATATGGACCAGAGGCAAATTAAACTGTCATTTACATGATTGCTTTCCTCACTCAATATCCCCAATGGAGAAACTGATTTTACATTTCTGGTACTATCAGGTAAAATGGACAAATGTCTTTATGCCAGCTACAGTCTTTATTGAACAAGTCATGATTATTAAATATTGATATGCTGTCCCTGGTAGAATACAGAAGCAATCAATATTAGATGTAGGATTTTAGTCAATGCTCAGAGACAGGTGAATCAAGTTTGCTTTGGTGTGCTTTGACGTTAGAAAATTCTGGATATATTTCAAACAAGAGAATTAATCATTCCTATTTCAAATATTTTATGCAGGGTTCTGATTAGAAAATCTCTGACCCTCCTAAAAAAAAATAAAAGTCATGCTAGGGGTAGACGAGACTATACAGAGGGTCAATAAATGCTTGGATATTAAGAAGGGGGCCAATAAATTCCTGTCTATATTTCTGAAATGATGTATTGTAACTATTTACACTATTTACATAGTTTGGACTGTTGATTCTTATCTTTATTGTCATATTCACGATGTTTCAGCCGTTGTACACTCTGGTCTTCTTCAGGTAATATATGTTGGAATTTTGAATATGGCAATCAAGTTGAGGACAACAGTCTGAATAATGTAAATAGTGTAAATAAACCATTTACCTCTATGAAATATGCTTTACCAGAAAAGAAAATACAACACCACTTACAGGATAATGCCTGAGTACATACTGATATAAAAATGTTACTTACAACCTGTTGTGTGTTGACTACTAATCCCTGGGAAACTAGTTACCAAGTTCAATATTTGGTTACAGCTGAGGTAAACAAAACAAAAAAAAAAAAATTAGAGCGTCAAGTTATTAAAGGGAAATAAGTGAAACTGAAATATCCATAAAAGGCTTGGTGTGTGGAACTAGAACAATCGAACCCAGTAGGGTTCAGTTTGAAATTCCAACATATATTACTTGAAGAAGGCCAGAGTGTAAAACACACAAAACATTGTGAATATAATAAAAAAAAGACCCCCAATTGGTTGTGGACTGGGGCAGGAATTGGCTGACTAACTTTAATGCCTCAAAAACAAAACTGCTCTCTATTACTCACCACAGAGAACCATCCTTGCCTCCTATTAGAATGTCTGAGGCTCAACTCCACGAGAGCACCTCTTTGCGACTGCTCAGTCTCACATTGACTGCTGACCTGAGATGGAACAAATACATTGAGTCAATAGCTTCATTCACCACAAGGAAAGTTGGCTCCCTGTGCTGTGCCAGGAAATTTTTCTCACTGGAGTTGATCTTTCAAATCTACAAATCAACCATTCACCTTTGCATGGAGTATTGCTGCCATATGGTCTGGAGCACCTTCTGTTTGTCTCAAGGTCCTTGATAAAATCCAGAGACAGATATGCAATGTAATTGGCCCTGATCTGGTATCTTGTCTGCAGTCACTCTCTCACAGACATGCCACTGCCTCCCTCTGTCTTTTTTACAAATACTTCCACAGTAATTGCTCCAATAAGCTGCTTTTGCTGGTTCCCAGACTTCATGAATTTAAGTGTTCAACTAGGCTGACATCTTGCTCTAACCCTTTCACTGTTGAAACTGTTAAATGTAGCCATCTCTTCTACTCCAATAGCTTCATGTCTCACACTTCTCGCCTGTGGAACTACCTCTCCATTTCTTGTTTTCCTGATAGCTATAATCTCCAACTATTCAAATGTAACGTCAATCGATGTCTCCAGATGCCCCAATCTATCCCCTATCCTTCTCTTCATCCATTTCTCTATCAATTCTCTTTGTTCTTGCTCCATCTCTGTAACCCCTTGTATGCTAGTGGCTGAATGCTTAAAAAAAAAAAAACAAAAAAAAAAACAACAACAAAGATGAGGACAACAACAGTCTGAACAATGTAAATAGTATAAATAAATTCCTGAGTATTCAAAATGGGATTAATAAATGCCTGGGATAAATCAAACATTTTCCAAAAAAAACTAGGCAAGAAATGGAAATATATAAACTAACATAAGAAAATACAATTTGCTTATACATATTTATGATTCATATACAACTAGCCACTGCTTTACTGGCAGCAAAATGATAAAACTTCTAATTTAAATCTTTGGTCCATATAAAACACTAACTTCAATACAAAACACATTCAGTTTAAATTTTTTTTAATATTCATTTCATCCAATGCAAGATGATTGTGCCAATAAAATGCAAGGACTTACAAGGGGTGGAAAAAAATGAGAAAATTTTAATGAGGAGAAACGACAATAAAAGAACAGGCTTCAGGGAGACAAAAGATAGTGACTGATATTGCAGTTAATGTTTTGAAGATTGTAAGTGACAGGGTAGTCTGAAGCTGAAAGAGAATTTCACAGGTGAGAAGTACAAAAAAAACTATTAGAATAGAACTTATAGTTAGATCTAGCTATTTTAACAATTAAGTTGGTGAAACCTAGTTGCTAATCTTGTACAATGCTTAAATTCATGCAGTAAAGATACCAAGAAGGAATGCTCATCAGAACAAATGCTATTAAAATATTTATAGAAAAGACAAAAAGAAGCCTTGTTATGGTGGTACGAAAGTGACTCAAGATGCCAGATCAGGACTGATAACATTGCAGATCCTGGATTTTGTGAAGAATCTCGAGATATATAACAGGGGCAAGAGATCATATGTGGCAGCAATATTCAATGCACTGGCAAATACTTTTGAAAAGGACCTCTTAATCAGGGATAAACTGGGTCAAGGAATGACTTACAAATTTTAAAATAACACTGCTTTCATTTAATCACCATAAAGAATCATTTCTGCCTGCCATCAGAATGTTTGGTGCTAACCTCCAGGAGAGCATCAGTTTGTGCCATTTGGGACTCATATTTTCCACTGACATGAAGTGGAGTATTGAATCAATTGCTAAGAAAGTTAGTTCAGTGTGTTGTGCCACATGTAGTGATATCAGTGTCAGCTGATATCTCATTAAATAGGAAACAGCTGATTGATCACAAAAATGGATTCAAAAATTTATTTTCCTGATGATTATCAGTAAGTGAAGTAGACTTTACAAGTACATGGCAAGTGGCATGGACAAAGAGAGTCATTGAATGATGATAAATTACTTTTTTAGAGTAAGATGAGAAGACAAAGAATGATGTTCTCTATAAGACAGTGGACACTACCTACAAGAAAAGGTAGAGAGATGAAGAGGACCCATACAGAATGATGTGAAAGGGAAGACACCAGTTAGACCGTTCACCCCCCACTGACTATATCTTTCCTCATCTATAGTAGTTGGTTACAACACGAGAATAAAATTTGCTTACCGCTACAAATTCTCATTGTATTAATTCATGGGTAACAATCTAGCAGAGGGTTATTTTTAAGCCACAAGCATTTGACAGTAAGAAGCTGCACTCTGAGAATGAATCTGAGGTCTGCTTTGAGCTGCAATGCTTTAGGATTGAATTAATGGTGTCGTAACAATGTCAATCATTGATTTGATGACTCAAGCCGTAAAGAGAGGGCCAACGAAAAGGAAAAATCCTGTCAAGTAATTGATATTCATAAATCTACCATTTGTTCAGGCATTGAATGATGCTGTATATTAAATTAATATTAGCTTAAGACTTTTGAAATCTAATAAAAACTACGTTTTCTTTTTTTACCAAAATTTATGTTGAAACAAAGGTAATAGAAAGGATCTAAGAAATGCCAAAAAGACAGAAAATAAACAGTGAGGGAATGTCCATATTGAAGATATCAAGGGAGATGATCACTAGATGATAAAGTGGCCAGTTAAAAATATAACTGAGTTGAGAAATAGAAGCAAAAGAAAAGGCTTTAAAAATGTGTCTCCTCAACAGGAACGTAAAACAAAGTGAGTTACAGGAAAACAGCTAATTTTGACCTGTACTTAGATTTTTGAACAGAATAGAATTATTGAGGGAATCAAGAAGGACAAATGGCGTAGAATACATAAAAAATTGGGATCTGTTGAGAAGTCTTCTCTGTAAACTCCTCTCAGTAAACCAAATATTTTAAAATATCAAAATACAACACCACTTATATGATAATGCCTGAGAACATATTGATATACAACAATGCTATCTACTTGCAATCTATTGTGTGTCGACTACTAATCCCTGAGAAAACCGAAGTCTCCAAGTTCAATATTTGGCTACAGGTGAGGGAAACAAAAAAAAAACAAAAAAAAAAAATTTTGTTCAGTTAGGGAAGGAAAATAACTGAAACTGTGATATCCAGAAAAGGCATGGCATGTGGAACTAGAACAATCTACCCCAGTGAATAAAATAAAGGATTCAGTGGGAAATTCCAACATATAAGGCTGGTGTGTAAAATGGCTGAAATGTTGTGAATAACAATAAAGATAAGGACAACAGTGTAAATCAATTCCCAGATATTCAAAATGGGACCAATAAATCAAGCATTTTCTAGCCTTCATATTAGGCAAGAAATGAAAATATATAAACTAATATAAGAAAATACAATTTGCATATACACATTTATGATTCATATACAACTTGTTCACTTTCCACTGTTTTACTGGCAGAAAAGTTATAAAATTTCCAATTGAAATCTTTGGTCCATATAAAACATTAACTTCGATATAAAAAAACAGTTTTTTTTTTGTCCATTTCCTCCAATGCAAATTGCCAAAGCACTGTGATTGTATGGTCTGGAACTATCAACCAAATCATTATTGAACCAATCAATATCGATGAAGGCACTAAACTAAACAATGATAACTATTATTTTTCATGGACAAGACTTTCTTTGATTGGTACAAGTCTCAGCTTTGAAATTTTAAAATGAAGTGTGTATTATGTACAACAATGCTCCTTACATGTATCTAAGATTACCTGTGCAGGAGAGAAGATAATGAAATAGTCACCATCAAGTCCTGACCTGAATATGACCAAAAATCTATGATCAATTGGGAAAATGAAATTATATGAAGGAAGCAAACACTATGACAGCAAAGCAAACCTATGTGAAGCGGTTAAAACCACCACGTTGGAAATTGAATGTACTGAAGTAAAAAAAAAAAAAACATCAAAATCAAAGAATAATAGATTGCTGGCTTTTATGGAGAAGTGACATTATAATAAGATGTAAATGTTTCAAATACTTATGCTTGTTACTTGTTCTGTTATAGGTGTTGAACAATTGTTGATTTTATTACATTTTATTGAAGCCAAAAGTGATTTTCAGGTTTGGCATAATAACAGCAGATTGCAGTTTTTATAACAAATACAACAACTTAAGTAAAACATTGAAACAAACAAAGAATTTAATCATTCAATATTTGACAAAATGTTTTCAGATCAAATTCAGGTTATTGAGGTTTATGTGATTTGCATAATAACTTCAGACGGACGGTATGTCTGGCTTATTAGCTTCTGTCACCATTTTCCTGCAAGTTGTAAACAAAAACTCCCCAATCCTTACAGCTAGTCACATGCAGGCATATTACACTGGTCCTAGAAAAAAAGAGCCAAACCATATGTAATTTGTTTTCCCATCGGTGATCTGGTATATATGTGTCTTCTACTCAAACTGAGTTCTCCTAGATACTGACGTCATTTGCATAGTAAAAATATTAAAATTTCCCTTCCTGAAAGCTGTGCAATGATAGCTTGGGGGTAGAATTTCTAAGTGATACCAAATTGATTGGGTTTTGATCCTCGCTTGAAGCAATTGAAAGTATAGCCACAATGATGAGCTGTGATACAGTGAAACAGTCTGTCTGTGTATGATTATATATATATATATATATGTATCCCAGAATACACCTGCAAAAAAAAAGGAGAAATGATTTGGCACTTTTTCCTAGGACCACTATAATAACAATCCATTTTGACAAAGATCAAAGTGAGCGTAGTCGTTTGGCCTTCAAGGCAGGATGCAGTGTAATAAGAGAGGGAGGGGTGATTGGTTTGTAATTCAGAACTTTTGGTAGCACTTTTTCCATTGCACTAAGGTAGGGGAGGGGACTGTCAGAGCATTTTCATGCCTGTATGACAATAGTTGTGAGGATTGTTCAGTTTTTGATTTTTTTGTTTTTTGAAAATGATGACAAAAGCTAATAACCCAGACATACAGTCCATCAGAGACTTACTTCCTTTGAGAACATGTTTACATTTATTAGAAGCTGTCATAAATAAGGATCTGTTATGATGGGAACTGTATCGCTAATATAGTAATTTCTGTGGGCTAAAGCAGTTGAACATGCTGGAGTGAACCATGATTGAGGTTTCACTTGGTATTTCCCAACAGGAATTATATATATAATATATATATATATATATATATATTAAAATAATGAGAAAGAACACTAAGATTTATAATCTGGTATTTTTATTTATTTTTAAAAACAATGCTCAATAGAATTCTGCAGAGCATGAACATTATAAATTTACTAAAAATATGGTCCTATTGGAATCCCCACCAAAATCGCTTGAAAATGAAACTGTTCTAAGGATTTTAATTTAACTTGGTAATTAAATTTAGAGTTTTTAGTTTGTTTTTTTGGAACATGGTAATTTCTGTGTAGCAATGAGAACATTTTTAAATTAGTAAATTTTTATATATATATATATATATATATATATATATATATATATATATTATTTTTTTACGTATTTTATATATATATATATATTATATATTTGTGGGGATACAAAATTGCGTTAGGACTTTTATTAGAGCGTGTTTGTTTTTAAAGTCCTAACAACTGTACATTTCCATAAAATATCACCTGGTATAAATGTTACTTTGACAGCATTCGTTCATTCTTTTAGCTTTAGGTTCAAAGCATTTTTGATTGATTTGCTTGGAGGTCTTAAGTGCATGTCTTCTGGAACTGAAACAGTTATTCTTTGGAATTGGCAAATGGTAACAAATGTTTTCTTGATTTTTGTACTGAGGATATGAAATTCTTTGTTCACCATTCTGGGCCATGTGTGTGTGTGTGTGTGTTCGTGTGCACACACAATAATATGTATATTTATGAGAGAGACATATGTGTCTGTGTGTATGTGGCTTCAATTTTAAGAACATCAAAGAGACTAGGTATATGTAAAAGGGAAACAAATTCTTCCAATCCTAGGTACTTCTTGGTTCTGTTTTGGTTTGCTGTAAAGAAATGAATCTCAGATACATTTTGGAAGTTTATTTATTCAACTCTTACCTACAAAATATTTTGATCCAAAAGTTTTTAATTTAAGGTAAACTTCGAGAAATACTATATATTAGGTTGGTGCAAAAATAATGACATTTTTTGACGTTATACGTCAATAAACGTCATTATTTTTGCACCAACCTAATACGATCCAGATTTCATTTTTGTTTTGTTTTTTTTACTAGGAAAAAGGATGTTCTTTTATAGTAGAATGTCTGATTATCATATTTACAGCTTCCTTGAATTTCTTTTAAATGAACAGTTTATACACATTTTTATACACTGAGTCTTATTATTTAAGTTCTTTTATCCGACCAGCTGATATTCCTATTTGTATGATGACAAAATTTATTTTAGATATGAATTTTTCCTGTGTCATCAAAAATGGATGGCAGTGTATATGTTCTTGATATTTTTTAAGTACAATGTAATCACAAAAAAATTATCTGAAAACTGTAAAATAATTAGAAATAATTTTACATGTAAATTATTTTATTTGTTAATTAAAAATAACCGAATATTCTATTTCTATGACATCATCAGACTCATTGAATAAACGGTTTTGCCAAATTGACTATCACCATTTTTTTTTAATAAATATTGAAATAAATTTCAGTCTTTTTACAGATGATAGTCTGGTAAAATGGTGTCTGACATGTAAATGTGTATGAAGAAAAGTTGTATCATTTAAGTCCTGCATGCAGAAAAAAATTGCACAGATTGAAAACTATCAATGCTTGCAAAACATTTATAGAGAGCAAACAGTGAATGTGAGCATAGTTAGGTGGTGTGTAATATGTTTCAGTAGTTGTGACAATGTGTATGATGAGCCATATTTACAAATGTGGTATGCAAGTTCTTCCTGGGAAAGATATATAATCAGTGGTGTGACTATAGATATATGGAAGAAAAATAGTGTTCTGTATGTGGAAACTTGCTCTATACAGCAGATTTATTGATATCTTGTATCTGTAGTAGTTTCTACAATAATAATTTGGAGACACAAATTTCAGTGACACTTTTATAAATATATGTTTAAAATTTGTTATATTTATAGCAGCCAAGTGCTCAACTTGTAGATAGTGTTTATACATGTAGATAGTATGGTCATAGGACAATACTGTAGTAACTGTCTTATTATTTAATGTGTTAGAAATAATCATACTTTATTTACGAGTTGATTTTCTTGATGTTATGTTAGATCTTGTTGATGTATTCCAACCTTATATATATTGGTGTAATGAATATGCATACACCTGGGTTTCCTCTCACAGTAATATGATTGGCTGGTGTCAGTCATAAATACAGACTGATGTGGAGGTACAGGAAGACGCCTGTTGGCTATGCCTATTGCCTACACCTATTGCCTACCACTATGATGAGGACCAGTCCATTACAGTTACCTGCTATATTGTCCTACTCAGTTACAGTAGTCCAAAACCATTTTGCTGATTTGAACAAATATATTCCTTTCCGAGATATATCATATATTCACCCCAATTCTAACCACCCTCCATCTGTTATCAAACATATACCTTCATCTATTGAATGTAGGATTAGCAACAACTCATCTGACAAAGATGTGTTTGATAAATACAGCAGTGTTTATAATACTGCTTTAACAAATAGCGGTTACAAGTATGCTGAAATCAAGTATAGAAAATATAATATTGATCTAAGGAAACAAAATAGAAATAGGAAAATCATTTGATACACCCCCCCCAATTTAACCAATTAGACAGTACTAAGTTAGACCATAAGTTCCTTCATTTGACTGGGAAACATTTCCCTAAATGTAACCCTCTTAGTAAAATATTTAACAGAAACATACTAAAACTAAATTATAAATGCACTGATAAGATTATAAAGAAACATAATAAAATTTTAAACAAATTTAAAAATTTGGATAATAATGCACACATCCTTCGATAAATACCGTTGATAATATTAACCAATGTAATTGCAAGAATTCTAACCGATGCCTATTATGAAACCAATGTTTAACCACCACTTGTTTGTTTAAGTACTATTTCTACAGTAGAGAATCAGAGTATTGAAAAATTTTATACTGGTAGTACTAAAATTCTTTTAAGACTAAATGGTATCAATATATCTTATTCTTCACCAATAGTACTTATAAAAAAAGTAGTACATATCTTTCTAAATATTTTTGGAATTTAAAAGAAGCTAATAAAACTACTAAAGTAAAATGGAAAATTTTAAAAAAAGCTAGAACATGTACATTTTTAAATTAACCACTTTCGATGCTTACATGAAATTTTCAAATTATCAGATTTTCTGAAAAAACACTAATTAAACCAAAGAAGTGAATTGTAAGCATAGCCTATCTTTTACCTTACAATACGTTTAAACTTTGAATTTGATAATATTTTTCTTATAGTAATAATCAGTAGATGAACTCTGGTGCACCTTATATGGCTTACTATCCTATTTGTAAGATTCATTTTGATTTAATATTGCTTTGTATTGATTTTTAGTTAGTATTATTAACATTTTATATGGATGTACAGGTGATTAGTTATTATTATTAACATTGATTAGTTCGTCTTATATGAATGCTCTTTATTTAATGGTTGCATATTAAATTGCCAAAGTAGTTCTGTATTTTTAATCTAGTCATTTTTTTTCAAATGGTTAAGTCATTTAGTAGTTTCTTAAAGGGGCCTTTTATTTATCAACTACAAAACTTTATGTAAGAATCTGAACAATCATATAACTAGTTAGCATTGTGTGAAATTACCTCCCTAACCCTTTTAGTTTTTATTTATTTGGAAACGTCAGACTTTGATACATCTTATGAAATAATGTAACAACTTGTATCTGTCTATAAGAAAATTGTCTAGGATTTATGTACAGACAACTTTGTGTCATGACCTATACTAAAAAAACTTTCCACCGAGTTTGAATTTAGCGTAGGTTACATCTGATTGCTTAATCACAGAGGAGCCCACAAGCCTATTTTTAAAAGTATTCTGCTTTTGAAGTAATCTTCTGCTCACCAGCAGTTTGATATCATCTGAGGAGACATATTTGAGGTGTTGAAACATGATTGTAATTGTGTAGTGATCGTTTTTGTTTTAATATTGTGAAATAAATAATATTTAGCTTTACTCTATATTGAGCCCACTTTTAAATTAAATGTTACATACAGTGAAATTTATAGTCCATTTGTTCTCATTTTACCTGGATATATATATATATATATATATATATATATATATATATATGGTTTAAAATTTGCTATGATGGGCTCAAAATCAGAGAGTTTATAGATATTGTTGAGCTCCAACTACTCAAGTTTTTATTGCTACCTGAGGGTTGCGATTCCAAACATTTAACAACACATCTTTTCAATTAAACATATAAAAAGTTATTTTCTAAAGGAAAATTAAGAACAAAATGTCACTTAAAATAACATTTATAAATTCTTTTTGGAAATATATGCTAACAATAAAATGTTCAATTTTCCTTGCAGTGATGTTTGTTTTATAAAGTAAATTAAGTGTTCTTATTGCGGTGTGAAATGTCTGGACAGACTTACTGTATGACAGTCAGCCTAATGTGTTTGTGAGTTCATAGACAAAAGCCTTACTGGTTGCCAGCTGTCATCTCTTCCATTTTGTGCATGTGTGGGTAGGTGTGTATGCATGCATAGATCAAACTAGCCTCTGAAATTGTTTTGAACCGCCAGGAGCTGTATGCTTCTATTTTTATATCCGTAAAGGGATCTGAAATCTAATTTAACATAGAGGTGTGCATTTTTTGAATACAAATTTTTCATTATTTAGAAAATATTTTCACAGTGGCTTGTGAAAATCTTTTTCTTGAATTCGTGGGAGGGGTGAAGGGAGCTATAATTATTTTCTAAAAGCTCCCAAAATAACACACAGTAGGTTTATAATTACATCCACATGTATTTTGACAGTATTTATTGTTTATCAAACTGTTGAATATTAGCTAGTTTGCCAGAGGTTTAGCACACAAGTAGGCAAATGTAGCCAAAGCCAAAAACTGACTTGAGTCATTTATGGAGAAATATATAGCTGAACAAAGACCCCTCATGCAAATGTATTGGGAAGGTCCATTCTAGCAAAATGGACCAACCCAACTGGTGTATTAGGCGCTCTCCTATAAAATAAGGTAAAATCAGCTTTTACAAGGAAATAGAAGGAGGCAGCCATGTTGGCAGGTAAGTTAAGCAAAGAATTTCATCAGTGGCCTATCCCCAGTCTAACGGACGTGCAGAATTGGCAGTCAAGACTGCAAAAAGACTCATAAAAGACTGCACAGGACACCAGGGTTCCTTGGACAATAACATGGCAGCACAAGCAATCTTGCAATATAGAAACACCCCTATCCAAGGTCATTTTTCAAAAGTTTGCCGATCAAGAAATCGCTCTAGTGAAGTGAGAGGCTTCCAAGACGATGAAGCTAACATGGACAGTTTGATTGCACATGTAGAGTTTGACCAGGAGACAGGCTCATATGTGTCCTCTAACAAAAATAGTGTTGTTCAGATAGAAGCAACACTGGTCCCATTCTCTCCAAAGCCAGACCCCAGAAATCCTGAAGATATTCCAGGTAATCAAAGCACTCGTTTGAAAATCTTCCCAGATAGTGGGGCCACCATTTGCCTTGGAGGACCCAAGCACCTACATAGCATGGGTCTCAAGGAAAGTAACTTGATCCCATCAAAGAAAGTTATTCGTGCTGTGGGTGGCTCAACCCTTATAAGCCAGGGATGGTTGCCTATTCAATTTAGTGTTGGAGAAATGTCGACAAAGCAAGCATTGTACATCTGCAATAACATCGATAAGATATATTTTAGCAAGGCCGCCTGTATTGATGTTGGCATACTGTCTCCTCACTTCCCCACACCTATGACTATGACAACCCACAGCAAATTAAATGGACCAACCCAACTGGTGTATTAGGCGCTCTCCTATAAAATAAGGTAAAATCAGCTTTTACAAGGAAATAGAAGGAGGCAGCCATGTTGGCAGGTAAGTCACTTGACTTCTACACAAACAAACCTTTTGATTGAATTTTATTGGTTGAAAAACATATGGAGAATTTAATTCCTAAAATATAATTGCCCGGCAGTGTTGAAACCTATGATAGATGGAGGTAACTTAATGTATATTTGTAAAAAAAAAAAAAAAAAAAAAAATGAAATTTATAGATTTTAAAACATTGCTATTATAAATATTTTAAAAGATTGTTGCTTTACTCATAATTAATTTTATTTAGTTTTGGTCGTATTTTTCTCGTATAGAGGGCTTCAAGAATTTGAAGTTATTGTTTTTTATTTTCATGTTGGAGTATACTTGTATTGTCAAGTAATATTTCTCTAAATGATGAATGTGAACAGCAAAGTTTAAAAATGCTTAAACTGTAATTTTTTAAAAACATTACAAATATATATTAAGTTACTACCCTAAGATAACATTAATTTTTTAATTAGAGAGCATGTTTCAAGTGCATTTACAAAAAAATTCACAACTATCAATTAGCAATTACCCCTTGAAGATAATCTTGGATGAGATTGTAAGTACTTGGAAAAAATAAAAGAAATGAAAAAACTATGTTACCTTCCTCAGTTTAAAAACAACAATAAAAAATTGATCTGTATATTCGAGTAGGTTAAAATAAAAATATACAGACATGTCTTGATTATATAACCAAACATGTTTGAATGAAGATATATTGCGCATATATATATATATATATATATATATGTCTGGGTGTTTATAAAAAAAGTGCTTGATGTAATGCGAAACATTATATATATATATATATATATATATATATATATATATAGTGCTATCAGTGATGGATTTATTCATTTCTACATATATTATATATGTGTGGTACTTATTGGAAAGCACTCAATATGAGTGACAGAGCTAACATATTCAATCATATGGATATGAGTTTGTAACCCTGGGTTTCATGCTTTTGCAATTATCAGACCAACTAATTTATATTTTAAATTTGAATCTATTCATGCATAAATAGATTCAAATTAAAAAAAAAAAATCAGTTTGTCTGATGATCACAAAAGCATGAAACCCAGGGTTACAAATTTATATCTATACAACTGAATATATATATATCTCAGAGATTGGCCACTGATCTCTCTTCTGATACTGCACAAACTACCTAGGGGGTAAAAACTGGCTGGTTACATTCAATGCCTCGAAAACCAAGCAAGTTAGATTCTATCATTGCCAATTGGACCTTGAACCACCACCAATCAGGATAAACAGATGTCCTCTTGGTGAAGCATTGTGACTTGAAAGACTATTGGGCTACAAACTCATACCTGACTTCAAGTGGAAGTTGTATATATGAGTCATCGCTAAAGTTGCAGGAAAATGGTTAGTTCCCTGTCATGTACCAGTAAGTATCTGAATCCTGCTGCTAGCCTCTACCTTTCTATCTTAAGAGCCAGATTAGGCCTAAAATGGAATACAGTTGCCATATTTGGGTGGGAGCAGCCCAAACCTCACTCTTCAGCCTTGATAGAGTCCAGAAAGCATCTTTGAGTCCTTGTAGGTAACAAATTATTTTAAATCCTCCAAATACTCTCCCTTAGGTGGATGTGGCAAGCCTCTCCCTGCTCTATCGCTATTTCCATGGAAAGTGCTTGGACGAACTACATTCCCTGGTATCACCAATTTAAAGCTTCATGGCAAGGACATGCCATGCCACTTACATTGTAGAAAATTACCTACATTCCCTCCATATTCCATCAGCGAGAAGTAAATTCCACTCAAACAGCTTCTTCCTGCAAACCACTGCTTTGTGGAACCGACTCTCAAGAAGAGGTTTCACCAATCACTACAATCTTAACCCTTTCAAGGCTAGGATTAACCTTAACCATTATCTTATAGTCTTATCCACACAAATTAACTCCTAACATAACCCTCTACCTTGAGTGGCCCCCAGGCCTTGCAAAGGGGTGAACCTTACTGTTAAGAAAAAAATCCTGTGTGTGTGCATTTCTCAGATAAGACCTGTTATATGCTCCAGAATTGAGAACATTTTCATTACCATTGAATAGTTATGAAGTTTTCTTCCCCACTAAAAGAATCCATGAGTCTACTGCATAAAGTTAAGCAATTTTTACCCATCTCTATTAAATTGAATATTCTTGCAATGTAGAAAACATGTAACCTCAGAAACTTTATATATATATAATAGTTTTAAAAGAAAGGATATTGATGTCTCTCAAAGCATTCTTGGTAATTGATGTTTGATGAACAAATAAAAATATAGGATTGATTTTATTGCAGTTTGAAAATTTAAATTTATTGATACGGTTGTGAGGGTCAGGAATTCTAATTTTAGAACATTGACAAAATGGACTTCATATTTATTAAAACTTATAACCAGTCTTTAACCATGGAGAACTTTGCAACATTTTCCACAGCCAGAACCTAACAAAATTTAGAAATCAAGAACGCATTACACAGATGATGAGGAATATGTCTTTCAATATCATTTTTTTTATTTAACATTAAAAATGGTGACACTTCTTCAAGCATATAGAGATTTGAAGTCTCCATTTGAAACTAGAAATAATACGATTGCCTTCTTTTTTTTCATAAATTCTTTCTAAATTGCAGAGATGCATCATGGGATTTTTCATGGTTTCTACCAATATACTTAATTACAAGAACATTTATAATTAAATATTTACTTTCCAATATATATATATATATATATATATATATATATATATATATATATAAGTATGTGTGTGTGTGTGTGTGTGTGTATGTATGTATGTATATTAGTTTTAAATGTGCCATATTTGTAGAGAAGAGTGTTGAATATATAAGAAAAAGAAGAAGTTATTTAAATTTATCTTTTATTAGTGTCTAATCAGATGGTAGCTGGGGAATCAGTGAATTACTAGCTTGTGCTTCCTGGAGTGATGATGGAGCCATCCAAGTTTCTACTTTAATATAATCTACTTATTTAATGGTTGTGTCTATTGATTTATGTTATATAACTATTTTTTTTATTATTTATCTGTTTTGTGTATTCATCAGCAACTTCTTCACAAAATCAGTTATTTTATGGTGTTGCAAGATTTTTTTTCTTCTGTGAATCTTCAGACATTTGGAATTTACTTCTTTTAAAGTTATTTGAAATAATTTTTTTTCTATGGATTCCTCTCCTTTCTGATGTTTTTTTCACACCTTTTGAGTTTTCCATAAGCTGAATAATTTGTTAGGTTGATTTTGATTTTTAAATGAGCATTTCCTTTTAGTTTGTTAATCGAATGTTAATTATCTATATTCAGGTTTTACTTTTGATTTTCCCAAATTTTAATTTCTAAACTTTCGATTTCTTATTACAATGGATATAATATTTCATGTATCACATATCACATATAGATTTCAGTCACAATTATGAGTCTCATAACACAGAGCACTACAAGTACTGCAGCCATAACAGCTGAAGTTGCGCCTAGGGCAACATGTGAGAAAAGAAACTGTTGGAATAGAAGTGGTAGTTAAATTTAACTATTTCAACAGTAAAAGGGTGGAACTTAGATGCCAATCTAGTAACATGCTTAAATTCAGGTAGTTGGGGTATCTACTGAATTTTACAAGGATTGATTCAACCGATAGTGTAGTTTTCAGGCACTTTCCAAAAAATGCTGCACTCTGGGATCATCTCACAAGACTGATAATATCAAGGCATCACCTTTCTGACAAATCAAGCCTGGTAAGATTGGAACCAATGTCTTATGGATGGAAAGTGAAGCATTGGATCACTTGGCCACATACCCATATAATAATAATAGCATGATTACATTTTCTATTTCTTTTTATAACAACAGCTATATATACTTTCCAAACAAAAACTTAAAAATCTTAGAAAAGCTATATTTTCACTATTAATGTTAAGAGAGTTTTTTCTTCCTCTTATTATTCATTTTTTCTATAAATTTTGAGATCACCATTTATCAGGGTGCTTATGAATATAGAAGTAGCCTCCAGAGAGATTTGAACTCACTTTCCATGATTCAACCTTTTCTGACCAATGTCTTAACCGAAGACAAACTGAAGATTAGGGAATGAAAAGGATATTTATCAATACACACTTTTGAATTGGACATGGTACAAAATAGTGTTTAAAACATCCATGTGACTAGTATCAAAAACTGCATATTTTGCTATCAGTATGCCACAGGCACTAGGGACTGACCCTGGCTCTTAATAAAATAAGTTCTGCATCAAGAGAAAGTAGAGCTGAGAACCTGAACAGTTTAGACTTCTTTTAAACTCAGTTGGGATTCTGAGAATTAAAAATCAGCTCAAAGAATGAAATCAGGGTTTTGTTGTGACAAAAAAAATGTTTCCTTATCAACTATCAGTTAAAGTAAACAGAGTAATTCTATTTAATTTTCAATGACAAATTTGCCTTTTTTATTTAGTCTTTATATAGTTTCAGTTGTGAAAAGTTTAATTGCTACTTCAATAAATTAGGAGAAAAAAAACAAAAAAAAAAACACAATTGCTGTTTTATATTTTCAACTAATTACAGTAACTATATAATGCTAGCTATTTTAATCATTAAGGTATTTTCAACAGTTTTCATACATATTTAGTGGTGGCATTCTACCAGTTTGTGTAAACTGATTCTTAAAATTATAAAAGCTTAGTGAACCAGTTGTTGAATTTTAAGAAAATAATCTTATATTTTAATAGCCAATGGTTGAGGTAAAATGTTAGTTTATGTTAGGCTTGTGCATTCACCTTGTAAAACTCAAACCCCAACCCCACTCCTACTGTTTTGGAATTAAAAATGTGGCAAATCTTATAAATTTCATAGGTTTTTCATTTTTGGGACTGCAGTGATTCAGAACTGATTTTTGTTTTTTTTTTTTTTTTTTAAATAAAAGAAAAAGTGAAAAAAAAAAAAAATTCTAAAATCCCCAGCACCCCTTATCCATACGCATTTTTAGGCATACCATCATAAAAAATTTAGTCCAGTGAAGTCCTGAAAGACGAAATGCGTCACAAGTAAACTTTTCCCGCTATGTTATAAATTTTCCCCAATATACAGGGTGTGATAGATAAATTCTCATCTAAATTATGCAAAAATGAAAATAAAGACATAATTTTAACAGATATATTTACCAAAATTATATAAAAATATCTTGAAATACTAAACAGTAAATTTATTCAATAAAATCACCATTGGCTTCAACCACAGATGACTTCCGAATCTCCTGCAATTCTTCTGGATAGTTTCCTTGTTTAAGTCGGTGAATTTCTGCCATAATCTTTGCCTTCAGTTCATCTTTGACGTTACAAGGAATTTTGTTGGTCATTCACTCAACTGTGCCCCAGACATAAAAATCAAAGGGGTTGCAGTCATGGGAGTTAGGTGGACAGATCTAAAGAGTGATGTAGTTGCAGAAATTGTCTGCTTGTGTGGCATGGTGCAGAATCCTGTTGCCAAACATAGGATCTTCCATCAGCCACCCTTTTGACTCAAACCAGCACTACTTCCTCAAGACGTTTGATGTTGGCCTCTGTATTGTGTCTGAGACCGTGTGAAAAGATGAATGGTGGCATCTTTAGTGATCATTCCAAACACCATAATGTTGACTGGTTCACATCACTGTCCTTAGATTGACAAACAACCACCCTGAAATATTCATATTAGAGCATTTAGCATGAATGCCAAGCAGCACAGTATACCATTTCCAAATTTCTGTCAGAGTGAATTGCATCATGGTGCTCTTTTTCTCACAATGTCCAACAAACCCTACTATAATGTGCAGTTGACAAAATCCAAAACAAACACGCATGCATGAAATTAAAAATATAAAATGGTGACAATTTACACATCAGAGC
This sequence comes from Acanthosepion lycidas, assembly GCA_963932145.1. Classification (NCBI taxonomy): domain Eukaryota; kingdom Metazoa; phylum Mollusca; class Cephalopoda; order Sepiida; family Sepiidae; genus Acanthosepion; species Acanthosepion lycidas. The sequence goes on from OZ010572.1 coordinate 128,483,271, forward strand.
ACACACATACACATATTATATATATATATATATATATATATTTGAATAAAAACAGACCACTTTAAGGTTCCATGTAATAAATTATTTCACCACAGCCCTTTTAAAGGGCTCTGGATCATCACACTTTACTTTCAAATTTTTTTCTTTTTTTTTTTTTTTTTTCATTTCAACCTTTGGAAGTAAAGTCTGATGATCCAGAGCCCTTTAAAAGGGCTGTGGTGAAATAATTTATTACATGGAACCTTAAAGTGGTCTGTTTTTATTCAAATTTATTTGCTCTGAATTTACATTGAGCTCTCTGGATATCATCTTCCTTGGGTCTACCCATATGGATTACCTAGTTTTGCATAAACTAATATATATATATATATATATATATATATATATATATATATATATACCAGGTGTAACAGCATAATTTTCCATACCACAAAATGTTTAATATCTAAATAACCACTCAACTAATTGAGTTTCTTTTTTTTCCAGGTTTTTTGACAAGATGTTTAACCATCTCAACACCATTTGTTGTAAGAATCACTGAAAAGCACTTTATTATTTAGCTAGAAAAGAACAGGTTAAAATCATTTTGTGCCAGCTCCACTGCCTTCCCAAATGAGCAATGGTGAGAGGAAAAAGATCATTCAGGCCTTCAGTAATACCATGAACATTCATACTCTGACTTCCATCTTTGAAGTTCATTTAAGAACCATCAAGAAAATAGTGAATAAGTTTAACAAAATGGAACAGTAGAGAGGAAAACTCGATCAGGAGGTCACAACAGGAAGAGGGATGATCATTTCAACTTAGAACTAAAGAGATCGATTATAAAAGATCCCACTCAATCTATAAGACATTTGGTATGTGAGAGAGGAGTTTCAGCCATGAAAGTCCAAAGAGCTGTAGAAAAAAAGTCTTCAAAATGAAATCATACATGTTCATGGGAAAACTCTACACAAAAAGAAGGAAAATTTAAATCCTTTTGTTGGAGAAACTTTCTTTGAGCAGAAATGAAGAAGCAAAATCTGGAAGAGAGAGAAAACAAACTTATGGAGAGGTTATAATTAGAAAGTACAAAGTATATAACATCAGAATGAGGCTCACAGAATATGCAACTCCCTCAGCCTTGACCGAATCGTACTTTAATTGCAATAAGTCACAAAGTACAGTGACCAATTTGAAATACCCACAGGAGAGATGACAAAAATATATGAATATGCGAACTGCCTGAAATCACTATGAAAATTTATTATTTTACTTAGTACATATAAAATAACTTGAGAAAATTGCGTCTGACCTTTTGTGCAGTTTAAAAATCCTACCAGAGTCCAAAGACAATAGTACCAATCTCAAAGTTTGGAAAAAAAATCTCCTGTAGTCAAAGTTTTTGTCATATATCAATCACTTACTTGTAATAATGTGACAAGTTGAGCAAGATATCTTATTTTTATCAAGCCATTTATGCCTGCCTTTATTAATCTGGTTCAGCTTAAAATCAGTGGTACATTTTTTTTTGGTGGGGGCGAGGACATTCTATATTGAATCTCCAATTATCAATTATTCAAAATGTGTTAATATATCTTCTAATTATCACCATTCATTGGCAATGATACAGTTTGACAGTGTCTATGAATTTACCTGAGAAAAAAAATTCCCAATATGCAAAACAACCCAATGCATTAATATCCATGGATATAAAAAGATAACAGTTTGCTCTGAAAGTGATGCTTTCTATCCAATGATGTTGGTCTACAATATCAGAAGTAGATACAGCTCACATGGCATAACCATGGTTTTGCCTTGTTATAGACAGAAGCTGAGAAGTAGTTTGGAAAAATGATATCTGATATCACTGAATTTTCCCCATGCAGAAAATATAAAAATCACCCACTGATATTCATCAATGTTTAATGAATGTTTATAGGGACCAAATAGTGGATGTGAGACTAGTTAAGCAGTTGGTAATGCTTTTCACCAATAGTGACAGCCATTTGTATCACAAACCACATTCTGGACAGATATTTGTCACTGTCAGCTAACGAAACATGCATTTGACAAATAATTTTTATGTGTGTGATATACAAGTCATTGCCAATGCTGAAAATGATAGAAAACAGTGTTTTGTATCTAAAGGTTGCACTTTAAACACTATTATTAAATGCATCTGCTGCAGTTGCTGTGAAAATATGCCTTATTTAGAGAATATCACTCATATCATTGTTAGTTCTAGTTAGTTAAGAATGGTGATTTTCTAAGCATAGCCGAGATATTGTTATAACGAGTGTTTGGTTGTAACGGAAAGAACAAAGAAAGATTGAAATTTCAACATGTATTCGCCAAAATTCAGAATATATACATAGTTGTGTGAAAGGTGGTCAAAATTGTTCATATATTTCCTTAGTTGCCATTGGTAAGGAAAGCAATTAGGTGCAAGGTTGCTGTCAGTAGAGCTGGTGTTGACCGATTTCTTGGGTTAGTTGGTCAAGTTTGTTGGTGGGATTGATGCATATCTTTCTTTAAGTTCGAAATCAAAATCTTTGAGGTGTTTGATGGGGGTGGTGGTTGTATGATGCTGGCAAGTTGATCAATCGAGGTCACAGTGGTGGGTTGATTCCTGGTAAGGGGTGTTGGCTGTTGAGGTTATGGTGGTGGCTTTGAGGGATGCTCAGAGTGAATACTAAATATTGATCAAGCAGAAGGTCTGTTAGATTCTGGTCAAACTGAAGATCAGTGAATGGGGTTATGGTGGTGACAATGAAGGAGGCCTGGAGTGAATAGTGAAGGTCGTTTAAGTAAAATGACTGTTGGATTCTGGTCAAATGTATTAACAAAAGAATGAGATCACAATGTTGATGATGAGGGAAGCCTGGAGCTTGATAGTGAGGTGTTATAAATCATGGTTGTGGCATCCCAAGTTTGGAGGTGTTGAAGCTGGCCTATCAGTTGCATTCCATGAGTTGGGTGAGAATAGTGAAGGTGGTGATGAGATAGGGGAACATGCTGACGGAGTGGCCTTTTGGCGTGCTATTGTGTTGGTCATTATTATGTTCTTTCTTTTAAGCAAATCTGGTGGTCCCCAGGGTCGTCATTTACCTGGGAACATTTGTATTTTAATTGCTGGGATTTGTTTTGTGGCCTGGATCTGATGCTCAGAGTCCTTGCACAGAATGAGATCTAGCTGCAATGGTGTGTAACATGTGGCATGAGGTCAAAAGTATGGGACACATAGTGAAGATCGAATTCACTGTTCAGTTGTTACTGATCTAACAGGACAAATGTGCTAACACTGACAACACATCAAAGTGCCCGAATCTGTTAAGAATGACAGCTATGAGCTTCCTTACCTCAAATTAATGACCAAATCCTCGAGAAGCATGCTGGGATTTCTTCCTAACCAATAACAATGGACAAATTCTCAGTCTCAAACATTTTTATTCTTTCATTTTACTCTTGCTTTGTGACTTATTACTATCACTTTGCTTTGCCTAGTTTTGACCCAAATAGTTATCATATCTGACGTATGAGGGTCAGGCAGCTCAGTTCCTAGGAACTGACATCCCAGACACCAGCACATATAATTTGATTATAATGGTGAAGGCTTTGTGCAGAACCAACCACACTTTTTGAAGGGCTGAATGCAGAGACCTGTTGCACTATTTCCTCTGCAGGTTTTGAATTCAGAGTTGTCCTTCTCCTAGACCAGTTGCCATCCAAGGCTACAGAACCCAGTTTATCCTACTATTTACCCATAGCTGGAGGGAGAAGAGGATTAATGCCTTTCCCAAGGTATTAACACATAAGTGAATGTAATGGATTTAACTTGGCTCTCTGATTCCTCAATCTGAGCTGCTATCCACTACTCCACCATGCATATATATATATATATATATATATATATATATATATACACACACATACATATGTAGGCAGCATATCTTGATTCAAACATGTCTTGTTGAATAATCTACACATGTCTATTTTATTCATGTGCATTTATAAAAAAAATTTACAGCTATTAAATGAATTTTTTGTCTTAGCAATTCTACCTTGGTGATGATCTTGGATGAGATTGTAAGTACTTGTGAAAATAAAAGGAATGACAAAAACTATGGTGCCTTCTTTAAGGAGTTTAATAAAAACATTAAGTGATCCATGGATTTGAGAGCATTAAAATAAAATTGGACATAATATGTCTAGATTATTCAACCAAACATGCTTCAATATATTACGTAAATGGAAAATCCAAAATTAACTCATCTGTAAAGACTATTTCAACGAATGTCAATACATTGGCTTTGTTCATCATAAATGGTGGACTGAGTCACAGTGATGGTGGGTGATCAAAAAAGTAAATTCCCAAAAAAAAAGGGACTAAACAGAGATTTGGGTTTACTCAGAGAGTGCATTTTCCACAAGGAAACCCATTATCAGCAACATCTCTCCTCGAATGAGTAGGACCTCCATCCACATTTTAACTCCAAATTTTAAGTCATCACCTACTGACTATACTTTTATGCTCTGCCAACTATGATTTCTCTCATTATTCACTATTCAGTAATGGAAGTATTGCCATGTACACTGAGGGCTACTTTCCAGTCAACCATTTTTATACCATCTTTGGTTCTATAATTATAGCTTATGTAATGAGTGTGGAAGGTTAGCGTAGATACATATTAATCTTGCATTATGTATTTATATCTTTACATGTATTGAGATTCATAAATTTGCATGGTGGCTTGTGTATATCTACACACTGTTCTGTGCACTTACGTACACATGCACATCTAGATATGTATATGTTTTTCCTTTATTATTTATTTTATTTTCTTTACCCCACTTTTTTTAACAAATTTCCAAATTTTTTATTAAAAAAATTGGATCCATTTAATTGTTCCTTCCCATTTTTCTATTCATTTTATTTAATAATATTTTATTAATTTATATTCCATTCTTCCTTGCTATTTTTTTCTCATCAGATGTTATTCTAACTACAGCCCATCTTTCTGAAATGGACAGATTGGTTGAACAATTTTCGGCTATAACTGGCTACATGAAATGTCTTCCCCACTTCGCAACCTACAACTCTCTATAACTCATTTATGTTTACAATCTTACTCCCCTAATAATAATAATAATAATAGACCAATGCTTTTACACCAATCAAAATTTAAGTTTATTTTCATAAAAAGTTTTGTACAGCAAGGAATTAGACAGAGATCAGTTTTTTTTTTGCTAATAATATGATTTCCACCTGAAAATACGATCTATAAAACATCTGTCTGTGAGTATTTCCCATTTCTGTTTATTTCTCAATTCTGATGTTTTGCCATTTCATCAGATTTTGGGAAGTAGATCAAACTAACAACTTTTTAGAATCCATCATATATATGAGATTTAGCAACCCCCCCCCCCCAAAAAAAAACAGTATTTCTAAATTCAATATATATATGTGTGTGTGTGTGTGTGTGTGTGTGTGTGTGTGTGTGTGTGTGTGTGTGTGTAATTAGGTAGTAATCATCCCTTAAAACATGTTTTATAAAAAAAAAAAAACATTTGTTGATGTACAAAATTTCAACAACATCTATAAAGGCTGTATCCAAGCTTTTGAATCTTATGAATCATCCTCAAGTTATGATTTTCGCCATGATGTATGGTGAATGAAATTCCTACATTTTCGATTCGTTATTAAATTTAGATATCTCAGGCTGTTTTAATAGTAACACCGATATGTTTGACAAAGTAAAACAGGTAGCTGCTCTTGAAAATGATCTCTAATTAGTATGTAGCAGACCCCCTGGAGGGGATGTTATAACACTTTTATCCACTGTCCTTGGCATAGTGGATAAAGGCATTCCAGTGACAGGACCCAAACAGTGTGAGTTCAATACCTGGTGAAGGCGGTGGAGAAGTTGGACAGGGGAATTAACAGGAAATAACGGACACCCATTAGACATGGCACGTGGAACGAGAACAGTCTGCCCCAGTGAGCGAAATAAAGGGTTCAGTTCAACATTCCAACCACCTGAAGGAGGCTGGAGCGTACAACGGCCAAAACCTTGTAATAAATATAGTGACAAAGATGAAGACAATTGTCCAAATAATGTAAATAGTAAACTTAAATTAATACAAAATTTATTTAATCATATCCAAAAGTAGTTCTACAGTTAAATTTATCAAAGATGAGACATGAACCAACAACAAATCAAGTAATGGAGAAAGAATTAAATAAATTGAGCTAAAAGATCATAGATAATATAGCTGTGACTAAATGTTAAAAGTAGAGCCCAGGTGAGTTAAATTAGTCTGAAAAGGGAAAGTTCAAAAAAGTTCAGTTCAAATGTTTGGTGAAAGTGTTGAAAAGTTTCTGGTTAAATCCAATGATGAACCTTTTGTAGCATTTAACTGAAGTGTACAGAATAGGTTGCTTGATTCTAGACGTTACGTATGCAGCAACTTCCTAAACCAGGTGAATTAGGTTGACAGATTGGTATAGCCAAACAGGAAGAAAGTTCAATCTGAATGTCTCGGTGCTGGCATTGAGTAGTTGCTGGTTAAGTCTAATGATGAATCTTCCATAGTATTTAAGCCAAGTGTACGGAATAGGTTGGTTAAGGCCTAGACATTATTTACGCAGCAACTTCTAAAACCAGGTGAATTAGGTTGACAGGAAACACTGGAAGTTGATAGTCGAAGTTCATAACTGTACTGTCCGGTGCAAGTGTTGATCAAATCTATGATGAAGCAGCAAGAAAATAATAGCCAATGTTCTGTTAATGTCTGGATTGTTGCTAGTTACGTCAAGCAATGGACCTTCTGTAGTATTTAATCTAAGTGTACAAAATAGGTTGTTTGAAGTCTGGACGATATGCATACAGCAACTTCATATGAAATCAGGTGAGTTAGGGTGAGATAGGAATGCTGAAATTAGGGACCTATGCATAGCTGGAAGTTCAGGGGTGTTTGAAAGCAGGTTTATTAATGCCAATCAATCAGATGAGTTAGGTTGAAGAATGCCAAAGATAGTCTCTCCGTGTGAAGCCAGGGATAAAGAGCTGCACAATTCTAGAAAAGTCTGCAGTAAGTGGGCTTATGCAGCCATTGTATGAGTAGGTCTCTGACTGTCAGTCCCGGGTATTCACCAGCAGCAATACAAATACACACTGGGTGAGTCCACTTGTATGAAAAAGGGGTGGACCCCTTAACAGCTATGATCACATACAATAAGTTGTTAACTGAGGCAAGATATGGCTTGTACATTGTAACGCCTCTAAAATGAAACTGCTATCTTTTTATTACAATTCTAAACAAGAAAGCAACTCATTGATCCTTCTTGAGCTTGTGTTTTCTACTGACATGAAGTCAGGCATTTATATTGAAACAATTGCTAGGTGTGATGCTAAGATGGTTGGGAAACTGTTGTGCCAGACAATTTTTCTCATCACAATTCATTTTGAACATCTATAAATCTACCAGTCATCTATGTATTGAGCATTGCTGCTATATCTGGTCTGGTACTCTGGCTATTGAGATTCTCAACAAAATCTCAAGATGTGTCTGAAATGTTATTCGTCCTGATCTGGCATCTTGAATTTAGTCACTTCCCCACCATCATGATGTGGCTTCCCTCCGATGTTTTGATTAATATTTTATAATTGTTCTAGTGAGCCTCCCCTCCTTGGTAACTTGTCTGAATGAGTTTAAGTGTTCTAGAACATCTTGTTTCACTATTGAAATAAATGTAACTAAATTCTCTTCTAATAGTTTCTTTTGTTGCACTTCTTATGTGAAAATCTTCCAATTTCTTGCTTCCTTGCCATCTATGATCTCCAAAAACGTAAATGCAACATCAATTGCTTATGACCATTAATGTTTTTCATATAACACAGAAAATTACAGAGGAAGATGGATGAACTCAAAAGAAACAAGACATATATATATATATATATATATATATATATATATATAACAAAAACATAGTAGTCATAACTGTGTAGTGACAGGCATTTTTTATACTTTAAGTGATCATCAGATATGTGACATGAGGATTGTTTCAAGCAATGATAATTTCAGTGACCATGCAGTGTTGATTTCTTTATCTACACTGTTTATATTTACAAATTCTCTATCCCGAATTCTGTTTACTCTTCTTCCATAAATACAGTAAATCTCAAAACAGTATATATATATATATATATATATATATATATATATTATTTTAGGTATGTCCGATTGAATAAATCGGAGACATTATGTCTGCGCATTTTTAATAAAATCCATTCATACTCACGAATAACCTTCTGTGTATTGATGTTAAACGATGAAAGAAATGTGTTATAGCTGTTTAAATTTCTTTTATTTTGACTTCTCAAGTACTTTCGATTTTCTCTCAAGATCATCTTCAGCGATGCAAGTGGGTCCAAAACTATTTGTTGTTCATTACTATAAGTATTTATATAAAGATGTGCGTTGGTTTCCATTACCGTAATTTTTTCATTATGCTTTTAAATGCAAAATGGTTGACAATGTGCTAAGCATTCATTAGAACATGAAAAAATTATCTATTATGGAATTTTTTTCCTCTATGTTATAATGTCATGGTCACATGTGCATTAAAGCATGAAAAAACTGTTCCTTTACAGGCATTTCAGAACATTACTACAGTATTCATAGTTGATTCTGTTCAGTGCCGGCTTTAATTTTTTATTATAAATTGCTTCTAGTATCTGTAATCTAAGTTTGTTTTCATGATGTAGGATAGATTTAACATCATTTCTTTATAGGCAGCCTATGAACATTTTAGCCCATCCTTGGGAGTGTGGGTGTGTATATATATATGTATGTATGTATATATAAAATAACTGACATGGAATACCCAAACAATGTATGTAAAATGGAATATATGAAAAAAAAAGTGGGTGCTTAAAATTTTCTGTTATCAAACTATAATTAGTAATTTTATTATCAGAACTACTGAAAATATAAAGGTAAAAACATCTCCTTGGAAATCTTGCTATTTAGAAAGGATGTGATTAACTTTAAAACTGAGAATATATATATATATATATATATATATAAAATGGCTGGCTACTCTTGTGGTTTAGAGTACAACTATGCCAAGTGAACTTTACTTAGAATTTCTGAAAGAGAAAGGATAATCTGTCAAACTGCAGATAAGCAGTTTAAACAAAGTCAGTATGCTCAAACCCTCATTCATAATGAATTGTGAAATCATGCTAGCCCAGCTATCAATGACTTCTAAACAGATCTACCCAACCGCACTCAAGGCCTGGTTTATGGGGAAATAGCATCAGAGGCCCTGTGCCATTTTCCAGGGCAGTGTTTCATGGTGAAACAATATCTCAAGCTTTTTCTTCGAGTTGGAATAGGCGTGGGTTGTGAATTTTGCCGAGATGTTGATCACCAAAAAGTCCTTTGAGTGGCTCATGGTCAGTCACTACTATAACCTTTGGGCAACCTAGTATGAACATGCGGCACTTTTCAAGTGCCCAGCTGATAGCTGCTGCTTCACCTTCTATGGGTGCATATCTTTGTTCAGCATCAGTACAGAATCTGCTTCCAGCAAACACAAAGTTCCAGCCTTCAGGGCAACAGACTGGGGCTCTTTCGATTGCACATGTGCAGTGCTTCTGAAGACGTAAAAATCCCATGCCATATTTACTCCAGTCAGGGGCTAACCAGGTAACTCTGTTGATGTAAAATGTTGAGACGCCCTGCCCTACTAGTTTAACAATGACCCACTTTGATTTCTGAAATGCTTTCTTGAGGTTCTAGGTGAATCTTTAGTTCTTTTTGACAAGGTCCTGAAAAGGTAGCATAGTAGGACTTAATGAATATGCCCAGGCAAGTTGGTTTACCAGACCAAACCAAGACCTTGCATCAGTGATGGTTTTCAGAACAGGGAAATTTAAAATAGCATTAAGCATAGATTCAGAAGGAGATACTCCTGATGAAGTTATTTGCAGTCCACCAAACTGAACAGTGTCCTTACAAAACTGGAACTAGTCTTTGCTGAGTACAATCCCACTTTGTAACACATCTCATTAGAAATTCAAAGGTATGATAGAATGCCTCTTTGATGTCAGTGTCGTAGAGCAAGGTATCATCAACCAATTTGGTTTTCCTGGCAATGTCTTTCATAACTTCATTGTATCTATGGGTGTATGCATCACCAGATGCCAAGTAGCCTTGAGGCATCCTAAGGTACATAAACCTCCCCCACTCTGTGATAAAAGTTGTGAGTAGTTGGGACTCCTTGTCTAATATAATAGACTGGTAGCCATCAACAGCATCCAGCACTGTTTTCTTGGTATTGGGCAGTGTCTGCATTGACAGCTGGAAAGGTGAGGCAGTGTGGTGGGTTTCTTGCTTGCATTACGAATTCAGATATTGATAATCTATGGTAAGCCTTGGTCGACCATCCTTTTTTGTTGTAATCACCATTGTGCTGCACCAATCTGTAAGAGTGCCAATGGGCACTTGTTTTAATATGCCCCTTTCAATGTCACACATAAGGACTTGCCTCACTGGTTCTTTTAAGTGGTATGGCACTGGTATAGGTCTGTGTTTAGCTTTAGGGACTGCCCCCTTCTTCAGGTGGATATGTGCAGGTTTACCAGACATGGCTGGGAAATGCCCATCAGTCTTGAACGCTGAAATAAAAATATTGCTTTAGTTACCATTTTTTCAGGTTCTTGACATTTTCTTCATTTGCTGGAAACAGGTGTTCTTCAGGGTGAATCAGTAGTTGAAAATTGGCTGACTTGCTTTTTCAAGAAGACACAAGAAGGCAGCCATGTTAGCAGGTAAGTTACTTTACTTCTATATCTCCCTAGTCTCCCCATTGCGGAAACATATTGGCCATTGCGGACACTACAACAATGTTGTCTCGGTGGCTAAGTTTTCATTTGAATAACATGTTTAACATTTCTAAACATTTGCAACAACATACCTGTCCACATTTGCAATTCAGAAAAATCCTCAATGAAAATAACTATACTTTTTCACAAAAAGAATAAACAAAAATTCTTGAAGCTATCTATATTAAAAAAATTGAAACCAAAATAAAATTAATTATGAATACTCCACAAATATTTTAAAATGTGTATAATAGATAGGTTAAACTGTCAAGGTTTACAACAATAGTTTCTATTTTTACTCTTGTCATGAAAAAGTCTCCAAACTACACTTAGTTACCTCCCATTAAAAAGTTTCAGCAGTCATGCACTGATGCCGATTTCCTCCATCCATTTCTAAGAAGTTTAACTTTCAGATAACAATTTGTCTCTGACAATAATGGATACTATAATATTTATTATAAACAATACCCTGATGATGACATGGATATGTTGAAAGTACTTCGTAAGAAAACAACTGTGTATCAACACTGCAATTTTTTCTCGTCTTTCAGTAATGATATCAAAAAACTTATCCGAAAGTATGGGTAGACAGAATATATCTGAACTGTTCAATAAATCATGTTTCAATGAAAATATGCTACAAAAACACACACACATATATATATATATATATATATATATTATACATACATACATGAGGCAAAATGACCCTTAAAGGAGCAGTATGATGACACACACCAGACAGGGTTCTATATATATATATATATATATATATATATATGCATACATACAGGGTGCATCAAAAATACTTTTACAAACTTTTGGGGTGGGTTCCTGATGTCAAAACAACATAAAATATCCATATAAACATATCTAAAATGTCATCATTGTTCCTGAACACAGCAAATCATTACAAATTTTCAAAATGATCAGTGACTGACGGACCCTTTCAAATACTCAAACATGGTGTTGAATGGTTTCCTAGGTACCCATGACATGTTGATGAAGTGTCTCTGCATTATAAATGTCTGCTGCATAAACCAATTGTTTTGGGTGGCTGCACAGGTAAAAATTCAAAGGATTGAGGTTAAGGGAATGTGCAGGTCATGCAACAGGTCCTCCCCAACCCTACCCATCTTTCATGGTAGATGTCAGCTAGTGCATCACAAAAAAAATGTGATTAAAATATGCTGGAGCCCCATCATGCATGAATCACATGCATCTTCATATTAGCAGGGGTACATCCTCTAGCAAATCTGGAAATGTGTTTGCAATAAAGTCCCTGTAGACAGGTTCTGTAAGAGGTGCTGGGAATGTATATGGATCTACCAGATCTATGATGTGTCACCTACAATTCCAACCGGCACATAAATTGTAAACCAATGCTGGTGCCTAGCCAGCCTTCTACTATGGGGATTCCAATTCTCCCACAAATGTTGGTTGTATAAGTTTGTTATTCCATCTCTTCCAAATGTTTCATCCATAAACAAAGATTGAAGAATCAAACAACAGATCGGCAGTTTGTGCAATAAACCACTGGCAAAAGTTCTCCTGTGGTGAGTCATCAGAGGTTAAAAGACCCTGCAAATATTGCAAATGATATGGATACAGGAGCTTCTCTTGAGATACCTTCCATGTGGTACTATAAAATGTAGGACATGCTAGGGCCACCTGACATGTGCTGATACCTGGATCATCTCCAACAGTCTGTCGAATGTGTTTTTTATGGTCAGGCATACAAGCAGATTTTAGTCTTCTCAATCCATAGTTTGTGATGCCATGGATCCTTTCTCAGAAAGACAGACAAGCCATAAATATACATGAAAGACAAATGTAACCATGTCTGTATAGCAACACATCACCATCTACTGTAAACTTACTTTAAACTCAAAAATGAAGGATTTGTGGAGATGTTTATATGGACTTTCCTCCTTGTTTTGGTGTGAGGAACCCTAACCCTAAAATTTTGTAAAAGTATTTTTGATATATATATATATATATATATATATATGGGATTTCTAAAAAAAGGAAAAAACTAGAAAAAAAGAAAAGAAAAAATTGGGTAAACTTTATGTTTGTAAGATGTTGAGAAACAAACCTCAGGTCATTAGTTAAAAGTCTCCAATCCCAGATAAAAGTAAAATTCTAATTTCAACTGAAGGTAACAAGCAGAACTGACAAATAACAAAATCTCCAAGTAGCAATATTGACAACATATGTTTGTTAATGGTTGTGTACACTCCCATGCTAAAGTGCTTTATTTGTTTTCATTTTGTAATCAAATATCTACCTCTTCTCAGAAAATTTAAATGAACAGATTTTGTTTTTATTGTGGAATTGAAAGACAGACTCGGGGCAATACACAAATTTGAGATTCTATTAATGATGTTTATCAGGACCAGTCTAAGATAATCATAGACTTTTGAACTGAACAATGTATATGACCTTGCACAAGGGTATATCTTCAGGAATAGAAAAGACAATTTTAATTTCCTCTTTTCTGGAAGACTTCTCAAATTAAGATAGACAGCCAGAGTTTATGAAAATGTGAACTTTGTCAGTTGGAAACTGAAGAGAAATTCTATTGTGTTTTTCCTTGATTTTGATTCATTCAACTTATTTATGGTTTCAAGTTCTTTTTAAAGGTTTCTTGAAATGTTACATAAGACAATATTAGACTGTATGTGCTATAATTGAAATAGAAATGTGTACCCAGCTTTTACCCCATCAACTGAGTCTGCCTTGCTGCTGTTGTGGGTGGTATACTGACCCACAAACAGATAAGGAATGACAGAAGACAACAACAAACAAAATAAAGACTTGATTAAAAAATACATTGCCAAATTTATTGTTGCTAAAGAAAAATATATAAAAAAAAATAATGTTACAGTGCACAAAGCAAAAAGTTAAGAAAATATCTCTACATTTTCATGCAGAATGTGAAAAAAGCATTGTCCAGAAAGGGACGGTTTTGTAGTTGCTGAAGAACGTTGCCCTGAAAGGGACGGTTTCGTAGTCGCTGAAGAATGTTGCCCTGAAAGGGACAGTTTATTGCATATCATCACTGCTGGTGAGGATAGCTGCACTGCTGGCTAATGGCCAGCTGGAGCTGCAGATTGATGATGGCTGGCTGGCTGACTAGTTGGATCTGTGATGGTAGCTACTACACTTTGATCCCAGTCATCTGGGGTCATAGAGCATGCCCTTTTATACTTGGGAGCCTGTTTATATCCATTATCAATTTTACGAGAATCAAGTCAGTTGTTTTTAAAAAAATGTGGGAAATCCAACTGCATGTGACAGTGCTATACACTCATGCAAGTTTTTGTAGTATTTTGTTGAAATGGCTCTGTGATCTTTACAGTGGCAGGCAAGTTCAAACAAGTGTCTGCATCAGTTTTTTTTCTGTCAATCTGCTATCAAGACTTGAAATACATTGCCAGGTTTTTGGTAAATATTTTTAAGGTCAAGCACAGGTTTCTGAATCTCCAGTGTCTTTCATTGCTCATCAAGTGTCAGTTTTTGAGAAGCATGGTACATTAGCAGGTTGATCTTGAAGATGACCTAGTTACCAGGTGCAGTTTTGTGCCTCACAAAATATCAATGGCTGCTCCCAACAAGTAAACAGATGTTCAAACCAGCTGCATTTAGAATGTGCATAAGTATAACAACTGATGACAGGAAGACACAAAAGCACCCACCTACAAGGGGAAAAAACAAAGAGTATCTCATATCTGCATGAGAAGAAGATTTCATACTTAAAGAAAATCCTGAAGCACCCACTAGCCAAACTTAATTGACAAAGTCTGGAGTTAAATAAACAGTGATTTTACGTATGAGAAACTTTGTCTTCTCAATCTATAAGATAGTAACATTACACCTGTTTTACAAACATCAGTTTTTGAATAGAAATACTGGTTGTCAGTTTTTATTGGTTGGTGTCTGATTTACACAAACTTGACTTGGTGCCAATTTTTTAAATTTTCAATTTAAATAAATGAAAAAGCCACTAATTGGAAGACCAGCAAATGTTCAGTTCTCCTATAGAATAGTAATGGTAAGATTTGCAGTTTCCAGATAAGGAAAGATTTGCTAGTCATTGACCAAGAATCTAATGCTACTCAAATTACTCTTTTCTGTTGACATCAGGCTGGGATCAAAGTGTAGTATCAGTTCTTATCTAGAATGGTAATATTAATGGTAATATTAGCAGTTTCCCTATGTGGAAAAGTTTAGCATTCATTCGATAGGCAGTCAATGCTATCCCCACCCACTGAACTTTAGAAAATATTTCTCTTAAAAAATTTTTCAGGAAAATAGGTTTTTCAAGTCCATTAGCCATAACCACTATTCCCAGTACTGATGTGGGTCAGTTCTTTTTTGGCCTTTTGTTTGTACTGTGGAACATCAGCATCTAGATTATGTCATTTTTTTTCTTCAAGTTATATGTAATATCCATTTTATTTGTTGCAGCTATTGATAGTCTTCAAGTGATGTGGTCCATGTTTGGTACTGTTCTTTGATATTTTGTAATTCCAGTTCATAATGATCTACTCTAAGACTTACAGTTGGCCATCAAGTGAATATTTTAAGCTTGACAGTTAAATTTTTGTTAATTATAATGGACTCCACATTAAAATTTCTCAAATTCTTCAAACTATAAACTGAACATTCTTAAAAATCTTTATAGAGCCCATTTTTAATTGCTGCAGCCTTTAAACTTGAACCTTCTTTTCACATTGGCTATTAATTTCATGTTTTATTTGAAACAGATTTAAATGCTTTTACTTTTTAAGAGGAATATATTTATTATTATTATTAATATTATTATTAATATAATTTTTCAGCTCTGGCTTTCATCAGGTTGTTGATCTGGGTAACTTTCAGCTTCTGGGGAAGACTGAAATGTAATAATAATAATAATAATAAAGAAGAGGACTATAGTCTGCATTTAATAATATAAATAATTTTACAATTTTAAACTTCTTTATGTCCATGTTGTTACATTTTAGTTGATTCATTCTTTAGTTTTCTTCTTGTTGATGGATCATAAGATGAAAAAATATTTTTTTTTCAAAAAAATGATGGTAGCAAAGTAGTTATTAGCAAACCATTCAAGTCTATTCCTATAGTTGGGTTTTTGATTTTGAATTTAAGATAAAGTTTCTTTGATATGAGAAAATTACTATTTGATCCGGTTTTGTGCACTGAATACAACAAAATAAAACCATTTTTCAAAAAGAAAAAAAATCTACAAACATTTTGAATTATAAGAAGGTTTTTGTGATAAAAATTTAAACGGTCAACCTTGACATCGGAGATTAAGATTGTGATTGCAAAGATTTACTGCCAATAGACATTCTCACTTTGGAACCCAAATGTTTTTATGTTAGTAAGAAAAATAAGTCCATACAAAAAACGTTTTCTGATAAACTGAATCTTAAACCACAGAATCTTAAGAATAGTTTGAGCCAGAAAAATAGCAAAGAATATATCTTGTCTATTTTTTCAGTACAAACAGGAGACACTATAAAGTAAACAAACTGATCTGAAACTAGCATTCATTGTCATTGCTTATTCTAGAATCTACAGATAACATAGTCCTGTCAAGGTTGACAAAAAGTGAATCAGATTTGTATTCTAGCTATGACTTAGGAAATAGTTGTCACAATTTGCTTTGCCAACATATTTATGTACTCTCATCTCTATCTTACAGTGAGACATGCCAATAATGACATTTTTTTGTTTTTTGTTTTTAGATATCTGGTTCCAAGATATTTTGCTTCCTAAAGGGCATCAGGATGAAATAAACGTGCGTTGGTCTGGTGATTACTATTCCCATGCTGATAACCATTAGACTATTTTCCACCTTTACATATAGATAACAAAGATAGTTGTCAGTGGAAGCCTGAAAGCAGTCACAGGAAAGCCTAAGTAGATCTATTTTCACTGCATCTGGCTTTTTATGCCATACTAATGAATGTGAACTCCATCGGACAAATCAGTTTAATGAGCCACATAACAAACCTCATCATCCGAATTCTGATGACTAGCATTTGCAGCAGAATCAGACTGGAATTATAACAGGAAGAGCAAGGATTCATTAAAGATATTGGAAGAAGGAATGTGATATTTATGCTCAGAATGTTATCAGAAAGAGCAATACAAATATAGATAAAGTATGCCACAAAGATCTATTGGAATTGCTCAGTAACCTTAATATATTTGTAAAGGATATCAAAATAATAAAGAACCTATACTGGCAGAAAACTGTCTGCAGACAGAAAATTAATTCAGCAGATATACAAAAACAGAAATAGGTGTCTTCTCACCAGAATTATTCCACCTATGCTGTGAGGCAATTCTAACAGAATTAGAAGTCTTACCAGGATTGAATATTGGTGGCCAAAATTTTAACATAAGATATGTAGATAATTCTGTGTTGATAACATACACAGAAGGAAAAGAATAACAAATCCTACAGAAGGAAAGTGAGAAGAAAAGACTAACCATCAACTGCAAGAAGACAGAATACCTGATTGTTAGCAAAAAGACTTGAATTGCAAACGAGAGATACCAAAATCAAACAAGTGCAAAAATTTGAATATCTAGGAAGTGTTTTAACAGAGGATGAATGTGCATTGGGATAGCCAAAGATGCCTTCCAAAAGCTAAGCAGAGTATTAAGAAATAGAAAAACTTTGCTAGAAATAAAGTAAAGAATACTAAACTATTACTTGATATTTATCCTCCTTGTATAGCAGTGAGTGCAGGATAGTCTCCTCAAAGATGAAGAGACTTGAAGCAAATGAAATGTGATTCCACAGAAGGATGCTGAGCATACCACGGACAGAATATTTGACAAAGTTTTAGAGAAAATGGAAACAAAGTTGAAACTTATATTTAATATCAGGAAGAGAGAGTCAACATTTCTAAGGTACATATTCAGGAAAGAAGGCTTGGAAAATTTGATATTCACACAACAGATTGGAGGCAAGAGGAACAGAGGAAAACAGAACATATTTAATGAGCTTGAGTAAATGGATGGCAAAGTAGGATTTGGAAAAGCTGGCAAAAGACAAAACATATTAAGAGCTACAAAGGACAAGAAATTGTGCAGGCCATTATCACCAACATCCTGAGTGGATATGGCACATATGGAAGAAGTCTTTTGCAATAAAGTGCTCAATATCAGAGATTGAGCATTAATACAAATATAAAATTTGCCACCTCAACTATATATAAAAAGTTTAAAATGCAAATTTTTTTAAAGAATATTTACTTACATTAACATTGTGAGGGAGAGATATGTATTAGGTTGGTGCAAAAATAATGTCGTTTTCTCACATATGTTACTATGTGAGAAAACAACATTATTTTTGCACCAACCTAATAGCTATGCCATATGTCTCATATCTAACTGGAATAAGAGAATTCTTTCAGTTTTATGAGAAAATGGGATCATTATCAGGCATAGCAATTTTTAGACCAAGAATTGATCATACAATTTTGTTGTCAAAAATTGGTAGTGTCATGCTTCAGTGAGCGCGGCTATTGAAAAAGTGTTAAATAGTTCAAATGTTATGGATTCTATTTTATTGAACTTTAGCAGCCAAGTGCACAAGTCTTTATTTTTGTGTGTGTGTGTGTGTGTGTGGTTAATCACCTTTAAAATAATGATAATAATAATTGTCTATTAGTAAAATGGACAGATCTTGTGTGCAGGTGCATGCATATTGATAATCCTTGCAAAACATGCCTCCTTAGAATTTGTTCTGACGTAGTTTGTATTTTTGAATAAAGATGCTTTATTTGTGTTCGATCTGTGGTAGTGTCTGGGTAAGGATAAAATGGGAAGACTTGTAATTTGGAGGGCTTATTTGTTGCATATATAACACTACACTTTCTTGCCCTCAAGTTTTCCACTGACATTAAGTGGAGTGTCTATATTAAATCAATAGCTGTATCTTCTGCAAGGAAAGTTGTTTTACTGTGTCATGCCAGACGATTTTCTAGTCAGAATGTCTTGGACATTTACAAATCTACCATTGGTCCATGCATTGTATACTGCTGCCATATCTGGTCTGCTGCTCCTGCAGTACATCTACAGATGCTTGACAAAGTCCAAAGAAGAATCTGCAATGTAATCGATCATGACCTGGCATCTCGACATTAGTCACTTTCTCACCAATGTGATATGGCTCCCCTCTTTCTTTTCTACAAATATTTTCATGGAAACTAATGACAAGCTTTTTTTTCCCTGGTCCTCGGAATACATGAATTTCGGTTTCACTCTTAATAGTTAAATACAAATGCAACTTCTACTCCAACAGTTTCTTTTCATGCACTTCCCACCTGTGGAACACCCATTGTTTACTTGATTCCCTGATAACAAAAATCTTCAGAAATTTAAATGCAATGTCAATTGCTATTTTTTGGCTTCTTGAACCCCATTCATTATTTCTCCTTTCCTCAATCCTCCCCAGGTTTCTCAATCTCTTTCACACCCTGTAACCCCTGAATAATAGTGACATTACCAACTTGCTTGGGTGAAATGATTAAAATAAATAAATATTGTAAAAGTCATAATTTCACAATGTTTATCAAATGTTGCCTTAGATTGTTGTGATTCCTCAGGAACCACTTAAGAATAATCCTATTAATTATTACAGAATGTATATTTTTCTATATATATATATATATATATATATATATATATATATATATATGTGTGTGTGTGTGTGTTCAGTGAAATTTTAAGCTGAAACTTTCACTTTTCCTCCATTCCTCAATGAGATTAATGGAAAAATGACAAGGAAGAAAATTTTGAAAATAAGTGGATTTATTAACAAAACTATCAGTCATGCATCCTGATCTCTATTTCTTATGTTTTAAGCAATAACATTCTGTTGTCATGCGAATAATTAAACATGTTTCATGTTACCATAAAAATGGTGTATCTGATTAACCAGTCATGGGAACAAGTTGGTAATAAAATTTATTTTTTGTAATCACTTTCTTAGGATATTTTTTCTTCTTACAAGCAACAATATAAAGACTTCTATATTTAGAAATTGGAGATTACTCAAGCAGGAAATATTATATACATATACATATATATATATATATATATATATATATATATATATATATATATATATATATAAAACCAATACAGCTTCATAATTACTTACATATTATCAACACTTTTTGATGGGTTAGCTTTCTTTATATATTTTCATTAAGGATTTAGAAACTGGTATACTTAATTGTATGAATAAAAATCTTCAATTATCTATACAGGAAAATATAACCACCAATAGCATTGCTAAATAACTTAAATATTGCAAACTTTTTCACTATCTTGAGTAGATTATTGTATATAGATTTGTATCATACAGCCTTTTATGCAAAAATGTTTTAAAATAGTTGAATCCTTTATCATAAAATCCAATCCTTAAAAAGAACTAAGAATACACCCACAGTGTAGAGAGCATATTCAATAATTTTTTGAATGTTTACTTTTAAGATATTTAGAATAGCCCAACCAACATCCTTGAAAAATGGTTGAAAGCACTTGGAATAGATAATCATCTGGACACATTTCTTCATACAATACTCACCAAAATAAAAATCAAAGAAAATACAGTAAGAAAAATTAACAGATGTTGTTTGTCATTATAATGAAACATATTTGAGAGGGATTACTACCCAAATACACAACTATTGTGTATATACATATATATTACACACACACAATTCTTATTGCAGACACTCGCTCAGGCACATTTGTGTTTACCCAACACCCACAGAGCTAACCTGTGGTTTATACTGCAACTATGCTCAGCAGGAGAGAGCATGTTATCTAGCATGATCAACAATTTGAACAAGACCACCACTCTCACACCCTCGGCCACGATGACTTGCAGCTTCATGCTTGCACATCTATCAATGAAACCCAAGTGTTCAGTCTACCCAATTTCACTCAAGGCTTGGGGCAACCCGTGGTATGGTTTTCAGGCACTTTCCAAATGTACCACATGCTGAGATCGTCCCTCTCCAGACCAATAACATCAAGAAGTCTCCTTTCCGACAAATCAACCATAGTGAGATTTGAACCCAGTTCTCATGATCAGAAAGCAAACATTGTAACCACTCAGCCACACCTCTCTCTCTCTATATATATATATATATTATATATTTTATGGGGTGAATATAATTCTAAGAAAAATCCCAACTGATGAACCATAAATCCAAATAGTGCCATAGTTGTGCAAGATGCTTTTTGTGAATAATATGTAGCTATGTTAATTTGGTAGATCAGAGCATATATTTATTTACAAACTTATTTTCTGGACAGCTTACTCAATAAAAAAAACTATTTGGTTGTTTACATCACTGAATTGTGGTATAAACAAGTAGATATTTGGTTACCTATGAAACTGTACAGTGTTAGACAAAAACACAAGGTAAATTTTTTTTGTAACATAAACTCATTAATTTTCTATTCAAATCAAATTTTTTCAGAGGCACTAGATACAGACGGACACATGCTCGACCATTATTTCATTGCAGATCAAACAGAATTTCAGAAACCTGATAAACAAATTACATTTAGTGACAATAAAATGCAACAAAATTAAGATTAAAAAAAAAAAATAGGATACATTCAAAAAATTGCAATCTCTCTTCAAAATTAAAAAATTATAAATTTTAATTTTATATATTGAAGTATTAAGTGCTACAAAATGCTGCTAAACAATTGGGTGTAGGTAATTGAAGGATATATATAGAAAAGTGGTACGTAGAGAGAGTGTGTGTGTGTGTATGTATATATATATATATATATATATATATATATATATATATGAATTTATAACCTACATATACTTGCATGTATTATAGGTAAAATTTTATATATAATTACCATGTGAGAAGCAGATTCATCCAGATTGTGCCCAAAATTATATTTTAAGAAAAATTTGAGAAAAAAAAAGCCATGAGCCAACATACTTTAGGACATGGCCGATAATGGTTCTCCACAACCTTCTATATTTTGTGACCCTTGTTTTTCGATAAACTGAAGCACAATGACTGTAATTTAGAATTAAATTTGCCAAGTTTTTCGCTGAAATAAGGCAACCTATGTGTTCATTGTGCTTTGAACCCTTCAGGATGCAAGATCTCCACAACTTCCTATCCCTTATAGTCCTGCACAGTTTCTCCCACTGACAACTCCCCCAACTCCAGTTCTAACATCCATTCACACAAACAGATCATGTAGGTTCCAACATCCATTCACACAAACTCATCATGTAGGCATCTAGCTGCCTTACCCTATCTCTCTTGACTTTGATATGCCCTTTGAGAGCTAAGTTTTCCAAGCCCTTCTTCCTCATTAACCATAACACTTGCTTTTTATTGCTGCCTTCTCATACTTTTCACTCCAGATGGGTCAGTCTTACTCCTGTCAGATGACACCCATGAAAATTAAGTGAGGTCTAGCTGAAAAAGCTTTGCCACTTCATCTTATTCTTCTGGGTGCAGCTGTGTTCTTTCAGGAAGTTCATGATCATTGACTATCCACAATTCCTTGTCCTTTGAATAATTTTGTATTTTTGTTATCTCTCCTAATACTTTTTCTGCCATCCATTTATGCAAACATTGTTTTCCTCTCTCCCTCGTGCCTACAATCTGTCCTGTGATTATCAAATTTTCCAATCTGTCTTTCCTCATTATGTGCCCTAGAAATTTAAACTACATATCTTTTTGTTTTCATTTTCACTAAAACTTTGTCATTGGTCACATGTTCAGTCTATGGTATTCTCAGCATCCTTCAGAAGAACCATATTTCTATTATTTTAAGTCTTTTCTTCATCTGCCAGGAGATTGTCCAGCATTCATTGTCATATAGGAGGACTGATATTACATTAGAGTTCTTTTCTTTGTTTCTCATGAAATTTTTCTGTTTCTTAATATTTTGCCCATCTTTGCATCTTTGGCTATCGTAATGTTCCCTTGGGTTTTAATGTTGCACTTTCTCTCTGCCTGCATATATGAGCTTGTGTTTGTCAATGATGAAATATCCATTGTTTGCCTACATCATTTTACATATGCATAAAATATTAACATTAAGCTTATTCTTACCTTGCTTTATATTTTCTAACTGGCGACATTGATTTAGTGTTCAGACATTCAATGTCCCAAGATTTTAGAGAGTTTCAAAACTATTCTACAACATCAGCCAATGATCGAGGTTACAGGAGCAATTGACTTAATATTCTATTAGGTTGGTGCAAAAATAATGACGTAATAATGTCATTTTTGACGTATTCTTGATGTCAAAAAACGACATTATTACGTCATTATTTTTGCACCAACCTAATAGCATTCCAGGTCCAGAGAACTTTTTGTTTGATGCAAACATCATCTTAGTGTCTGTGTGCACCAAGGACACATGGCACAGTGGATAAAGGCGTTTGTTAGATCCAGTGACAGGACACAAAGACTGTGGAGTTCAATACCCAGTTAAGGGAGTTGAGAACTTGCAGAGGGGAATTAACAGGAGATAACTGATAACTGACATCCATTAAAACATGGCATGTGGAACTAGAACAGCCTACCCCAGTGAGTGAAATAAAGGGTTCAGTTCGACATTCCAACCACCTGAAGGCCAGAGCGTACAACAGCCGAAATGTTGTGATAAATTTGGTGCCAAAGATGAGGACAATAGTTCGAATAATGTAAATAGTGATCATCTTAGTATGTCAAGAAGAGTGTATAAGATGATAATAAATAAAACACATACAAGTAAATGATATATATTATTAAAGAATATCAAACATTTAAAATCACATAGTTATAATTTCTCGTGAAATTTATGCTATTAGTAATTCTTCAGAGATGGAAGGCTAAAAGTCGATTATATCAAATTTTATGAAAATAGGATTTTAAATGTTTGATATTCTTTAATTATTAATAATTTGCTCTGTCTTTTGACAGAGCTCTCCCTGGATCTATATCCTCCTGGGAATATTGATTACAATATTGTATCATTACTATATATATATATATATATATATATATATATATAAGGGAACAGGTTATAGTTATTCCAATGAGAGAAAAGTGTATATATTAACAAGAAGAGAGAAACTACAAATGTTTTTGGTTGTAATGTAGATTTGGGTCAGTAACACAAAAAAAAGAGAATGTCTAATATTGAGAATATTTAACATCGAAAACCATAAGAAAAATTAATTGCTTCTAATAATATGTGGAAATATCGACTCTTTGCCTGATGAAGGACTTGAAACTGGAAACTCGTGTGGCAAAATTACGGAGAAATAAAACATTTTATATATATATATATATATATATATATATATATATATGGAAGAGCTTATAGTTTTTCCAATGAGAGAAAAGCATATATATTAAAAAGAAAGAAACCACGAATGTTTTTGGTTGTAATGTGGATTTTTTTTAAAAAATACATATATTATGCTTTGAAACGTGTTGCAAAATTATGGAAAATAAAGCATAATATTCATTATTTTTAAAAATCAACATTACAACCAAAACCGTTTGCAGTTTCTTGCTTATATATATATATATATATATATATATATATATGTGCGTGTATGTTCCTGTAAAAAAAAATGCCTACATTTACTAAAAAGACACCTGACAAAATCAAAAATAAAATCATATTTTACTATGCATAAGATCATAAAAACCTGCGATTTAATCACTAATCAATATTTTTCAACTTCGATAAAAAATTTTATAGACAAAAAAATCTGGTTTATCTATGGGGGTTTACTCTTAGTGGCATTTTGACATGTCTATTTTGGGAATTTCTGGAAGGCACTCTTTTCAACAATATTTTACCATAAAATTCTTATTTTAGATACATAAATGATTCCTTATGAATATATCCACAATTTTACCTGATCTCATCAACAAACTTAACATCGAACACAAAATAGATTTTACCTTTAAATCTAACACCACTTTACTATTCCTAGATCATGTTACATGGAACTAATAATGATCTTCAGTTGGAGGTTTACAGAAAATTGATCAACAAGAATGACTTTATCAATTAAGCATTAAGAATCTGCAGCCCCCAATACTTACCCGGAGATGAAAAATACAAAGAAAATGCTTTCAAAAACCAATGTCCTTATTACTTCATCCACAATAGTAATAGAAAGGCATACAAAATATACAGCAACAAGAAAGATAAATAGCATTATAAACAACAAACTACATAAAAAGAGACATAATACTATCTACTAACTCCTTACCATCAACTATTCATAACATTTTATCCAATCTTAACATCAAAATAATTACAATCACATCCAAAACTATCATGGATATGATCAGAACCAAGTATACCATCACAATAATTCTGAATCAAAATATTATTATTATATATATATATATATATATATATAAGGCTCAAAATTCAGAAATTGAAAAAAAAAATTGATTTTGTATCTGATGAATTGGATCATGATTATAATTCTAATGTAATAAATTATAACCATGGAATATTAGTGCTGGAGCCTTTTATATTATATTCTTACTCTTTCCTGGACATTGAGTTCTACCTGGATTCTATCCTTTTGTGAATTTATATATATATATATATAAGGTTGGTGCAAAAATAATGTCGTTTTTTGACGTTAAAAATCATGTAAAAACCGGTATTATTTTTGCACTGACCTAATATATTGACCACTAATATTATCTATATATATATATATATATATATATATATATATATATATATATATATACTGTCACAATTGCTCTTTACAATACATTGAGGAAATCTGCAGAAATTAAAAAAAACAAAAAACTTATCTATGAACCCAAAATAATCTTATACACAACAATTTATCAAATACATTCATTATACATAGAAATAAATTCAACCACAACATTCATTTAAAGAACGCCACACTTATTTAAGAGAAAGTAATTTAGACACAAAATTTTTGAGAGTGTCACTAACAAAATATAAATCTGCAGCTCAGATTATTTCCTGAAAGCCATAATATATAACGATAAAAAAGAAAACAGGTAAATTAAAAAAAAAAAAAATAAAATTTTATCCCATGCTAAAATAATTTAAATATTAATAGCATAAAAAAATTCATCATTTACTCACTTTTGTTCATTAGACATTAAATTATGTCACTTAACATCTTCCATAATTTACCTTCACTTTTCAATCAACCTGATGAATATTTATGAGCATCTCTTAAATTTAAAAATTTCGAAAAACTCACATTTTCACTTTTGTTTATAAATATTTGTTTCAAAATAAAATCTTCACATTTACCTTGATAAAGCTCAGAGGCAAGTTTTGTTTGTCTCTCATATATATATATATATATATATATATATATATATATATATAAGAGGTACAAACTTTCATATATTTATTTATTATTATCATACTAGTGATTTATTACAAAAATTTGGCTCACCTTGAAAATCAATAACTGTCATTGATTTTTATTATGCAAGTTTGGTTTAACTCCAATCATTTTTTTCTATATTTTGTTTCCTGTTTTTCAGTGAAAACTTACATCTATTTTTCTGTATTTCAGACCATTTTCCAGGTACATAGTAAAATATAAATTTCCACTATCTGAATACTTTCAGCTTTCACAAGCCATTTTCAAAGAGCTTATTTTTGTGTGCTATGTCAATTCAATTCTTTTTTTAAAATATTGCGTCTTCACATGTCATGTCATTGTCTATGTGTGTGTGGTAGGATAGTTTTCTTTCCATGTGAACCATAACAGCTAATCATTTTACAATGGGACAATGTTTTTGTAAATTTTCTTTTTGCGTGCTGTGTCCTTTCAGGATGCAGTCGATCATGGCTCTCCACTAACCCTTGTAGCTCTCAATAAGTTTAATCCCTCTGCTACCTTCCCCAGACCACATTCTGTCATCCACTTGCTTAAGGTATGTCATGTGTCTCTTTCCCTCTATTCAACTTGTGAGTATCAGATTCTCCAGGCCCTCCTTTCTCATTATATGTCCCAGAAATTTCATTTGCCTCTTCCTGATGTTAAGTATAAGCTTCCTCATGGATGCATCCTCTCTAAAACCTGATCATTGCTCATACGCTCGGTCCACGATATCCTTAGCATCCTAATGTAGAAACATTTTCGTTGCCTTGAGTCTCTTCTTCATCTTTGAGGAGATCATCCAACATTCGCTGCTCTATAAAAGGACAGATGTCATGTAGCAGTTCAGTACTCATTTTTTGTCACCAAAGAAATCCTCCTGTCTCACAATACTCTGCCCAGATTTTGAAATGCATCTTTGGCCATCCCAATACATCTTCGGATCTCAGCGCCGCACTTACCATCCTTGGTCAAAACATTTCCCAGACATTAAAACTTCCACATCTGCTCGATTTTAGCGTCCCAGATTTCAAATCACATTTCAGGCTCATTGTTTTACCGATGACCATGCATTCTGTCTTGTAGTTTAAGGTTAGTCCCTTCTTCTCCCTCTCCTTTGCTACCTTCTATAGGAGGTTTTGTAGTTTCTTTTTCATGTCTGTTATTAGTACCGTGTCATCTGTGGCCACCGATGCTGAATCCCAGTAGGATTCCCAATTCTCTCAGGGTGCAGTCTCTCACTGTATAGGTTGAATACTGGAAAGAAAAGATGCATTCTTTATTAGTGGTCAGACAGACTTTTACAATATGTCATCTCTGACTTGTGAATAAAGAGTCACTGCTCAACATAGGGTAATGGTGATATTAGTCATTTCCATATATGAAACATTCTGATAAGCACAATTTCAGGAAATTAATTTATTGGTAATGTTGAGATCAACTGTACAGGAAACATTTGGCACTCATTGACTGAGCAGTTAGCATTACTGTTAGTTGAAACTTCTAAAACCTTCTTCATAAAACAATTTTTCAAAACAGACTTCTCAAGTCTTCCTTCCTAACCTTCTGTTTAAGATAGTGTGGAAAGTCAAGGTCTTCATTACATCATTTCATTTTCCACTCTAGTTAAATATGCTAACCATTTTAGTTTTTGTTGTTGGAAGTCTCTCTCATATATATATTAGTTGGATTGATGCGAGTTTGTGACATTGGGTTTCACGCTTTTGTGATTGTCAGTCAAACTGCTTAATTTTTTAATTTTGGATTTATATAGGATTGTGTATATCGGTGTTTTTATTGAAGTGGGAGGAAAAATTGTCATTGTGACGCCACTCATGCTTACGCAAACATACATATACGCCTGTACACTCATTGACATACACACACACATATATATATATATGATTCCAACTCGGTATATAAGAGGTCTCATGTTTCAAAACAAGAGCCGAAAACTTCAAAATAATATTTGAATTAACTTGAGTTAAAGTAGGCTCTGTTCCATCTTCAAGCGAAATTTTTTTGGGAATTGATTCCCAAAAGAATTTCGCTTGAGAATGTACAACATTGATGATATCAATAAGTGTAAGAAGGAAATACTTTTGGATTTTGGAGGTTTTCAAATTTTGGAATTTCTGATAAAAATATTTTTATGAAAATAATTTTCATTCAATCTTGTTCACAAGTGACCAAATTAAGAGTTTCTGTTTTAACAAGACATATTTTTATTTTAATTTTAGAAAAATGTTTAAATAAGTTTCTTATTGCTTGACAGGTGTCAGAAAATGGCATTAATTGGTGACTGGAAAAATGACAATTTTGATGTAAACTAAATTAATATTGTTTTAATTTAAATTATTTTAATTACCCAAATATTTTTTTAGAAAAAGTTCAACCTTTCTTTAAAATAACACCAACATTAATACATGAAATTTGAATTTAAATACCTTTTAATTTAATTTTAAAATTAGGTATTGCAGTGATTTTTTTTAAATGACCTATAACAAAATAATTTGAAATATTTGAAATTAAATGCTAACACATTGAAACTGATGAAAACTTACATTTTTAATCACAAACAATAGACTTTGATGGTTACTCTTCTTTGCTTGACATATGAACTGCTCAAAAACTTTCTGGTTAATGACTGAATATGGATCTTAAGAATGGATCAAGAACACTCCCCATGGGTTAAAATTCAATAAAAGTCAAAAAAAGAACTTTTGATATGACACTAAAGTCATCAGACATTCCCGATATGTTCTTTAGAACTGAATAATACAAATTTTTCATCTAAATCTGTCTGACTATTACTCTTTTGAATAGGCAAGTCTTTGATTTCAGCTGCACACAATAAAAATATCATCACTTCAGTAAATAGCGTCTGCTAGCTTAATATGGCTGGAAAGCAAGCAAAAGAATTTCTGCTTTTCAGTGGTTATCTGTGACCCCCCCCCCCACTTTATTATTCTGTCTCTTTATCTTATGCAGTCAGCTTGAATGCAATAATATAACAGGGAAGGCTAAATCCACAGCCTTTTCTAATACAATCAAAAGAATGTTTGCTTTTTGGTGACTTTCTTTTTCACCCACTCAATACCATGTCCTGTCATTCGTGCTCTCTACTAAAAAGGCTAATAAATTCATTGCATTAACTTTCATATTTTCTCGCTAAAAAATGTTTTCTCTACTTACACTCCCGAAATAATATTCGATTGTAACAATTATCCTAGGAAATTAAGAAATGGGGAAATACAAGTACAAAAAAATTTTATATCCTGGGAAAAATGTAAGGCATGCAGAAAATGTAAGGCATGCAGAAAATGTAAGGCATGCAGAAAATGTAAGTCCATTTAGTGCATACATGAACCCTTTACCCCTCCCTAAATGCAAGCCACCAATCTAACACTGGGCATCATGCTATTAGTGTTTACCAATGGTGACCTGCTGTTGGACTGGTGGCGTGTTTGTCTTGGCAATGTTATCACTGGCGAAACGATAGAGGCCCACTGGTGGCTGCCATCATTGTACTGTTGGCATTGCCATCAGCAGCCTGCCAGCAAGACACTAGCAGCTTGCATTCCAAACTTGCTTTATTTAAAAGGGGGGAAAATGCAATTTAATTTTACATATATTATCTGAAACTTATGAAAAAAGAAAATTATCATTAGTGTAAAGTTAGTGTATTCATAAGCCTAAATTCAATGATACCATATATATATATATATATATATATATATATATATATATATATTTGGTTGGATGTTAGCTCTATCTGTGATATTGAGCACTTTCTAATAAGTACCGCGCATATAATATATAAATAATTATACATATATATATTTATTTATATACACACACTTTTCATATATATATATATATATATATATATAGTACAGGTAATAAATCTGTTGGTATATAATCCAAGTAGATCTTAGTAATATCAGATATTAAAACTGATCCACAAAAAGAGTTTAATGTATTTATTATAACAGAGCATATAAATTACAGAATAAAATCCGAAATTACTTTATATGGTGGGCAGGGGTGGATATAGATCTATTTCAACAGAGAAAAACTATTTTTGTTGGTTGAAAGATCTATACCAACCCCACCAACCATATGACGTAATTTTTGATTTTGTTGTGTAATTTATGGCATCATTGAATTTTAACTTATAATTTTCTTTTTTCATAAGTTTCAGATAATGTATGTAAAATTAAATTGTATTTTCCCCCACTTTCAAATGATGCAGGTTTTGATGAAAGTAATTTCAACCAAGTTATTCACTTGAGATGCTATTTCATTATAAACATCATTGTCACTTAATTTGGAGGAGATGTCATTAAACTAACTTTTACTTTCTTAAGAAAATAGAAGTCATTTTCAATTAAAAATTGAAGCAGTTGCAATGAACAAGTAATGCAATCTGTCACTAGAAGGTGACGCTCAGGCAACTCCATCAGATTAAGTTGTAACACAAGGCAATAATTTTTAAAGATAGATGTTAAAAAAATGTTGTTTCCAATGCTATTAAGATATACAACAAAACTGATGGTGATTCAGCTTGGGCCAAGCCCTGATGTAATGAAATGGGTGATGTCACGATATTACATTTTATTCACTTCAGTATTTTGTCAGTGACTCTCAGCCAGACTGTAGTAAGCCAGCACCCATGGACATTTCTCATGCAATATGTGGAAATTACATTGTCTGTCTGCGGTGTGTAAGAGACTGCCCAATAAAGAATGAGTCTGCTATATATATATATATATATATATATATATATATATATATGTCCATCATTTTCATACAGCTGTGAGATCATGTACTTCTACTATCGGCTTTCTTGATAGCTGGTATGAACTTGAGGCCAAGTTTATTCCAGCACAAAAATCACACATGAGCAGGAAAAGATGCCATTCAAATCAATTGGGATATTCACTGACATTTTATGAGCAAAAAAATGTGGCTGTTTTAAATAGAATTGATTATTTTTGATGGTTTATCAATCCCGTAACAGTTATTTCAGAAAATACTCAGAAAATATTTTTAGATTTTAAGAATTTTTTTGACAATGATTTAGTAATACAAGTTTTACTAATTAACCCATAGCTGGAGGAGAAGAAATGGATTTATACTTTTGCACTGTATTTGAGTGTAAGTGAATGTAATGATCCTAATTGAAATTGGAACTTGACATTCAGAATAACAATTCCAGGTCATTATCCTTTACTCAACATGCACATCCAATCTTACAGCACCTGTTATTCCCAAGCAGTGACTCATCTAGGTACTGACAAGGCTCCATGTTGCTTAACTTCAGTGATTGTACAGGAACTGGTGTTTTGACGTGATGTGGCCATAAGCCTTGTCAGTAGATGAAATCATGCAAGCCAAAAATATGATCTCACAAATCAGTGAGAATATGCAAAGATTTTTTCTAAAGCAATTTGAGCTTATGAAATATGTAGGTCACAAAAAATTAAAGAAATATTTAGTCATTTCCTGAAAGAATAGTTGGCATGTGTGTCCTATTCACCAAAGATCATATGACACTCTGAACAATTATCTAAACTTATACTGAAGTTCAGTCTATATTTCCGAGACAAGGTTTGAGTGTATAATCTCCTGAAAAAGGCTGGATCATACAACAGCTGAAATATTGTGAATATGATAATAAAGATGTGGAAAACAGTATGAATGATGTAAATAGTTTAAATAGTTATACTGAAGGATGAATTGAAACTTAATTTATTCAGATTTGATGGTTTGAGATACATTAATTAAAAGTAGATAAAGAGTTAGACTTTTAAAAAAAAAAATGATTTATGTGAACCATTTACTAAAATTACTTTATTTAGTTTATTTTCTGAATTTTGTTTGTTTATACATTATTTACATTATTTGGACTTTATCACAACGTTTCGGCCATTGTACGCTTCGGCCTTCTTCAGGTGGTTGGAATGTCAAACTAAACCCTTTATTTTGTTCACTGGAGTAGACTGTTCTAGTTCCACGTATCATATTGGATGTCAGTTATCAGTTATCTCCTGACGGTTCTCCACTGCCTTAACTGGGTATTGAACTCGCACACTTTGGGTCCTGTCACTGGATCTAACCAATGCCTTTATCCACTGTGCCATGTGTTCTTGAAGACATCTGGGTATGAATTTCTGGGTATTATAAACCTAATGTCTCAGCAACCATTTTTACCAGTGTTCATATTGCAACTTTTGTTGTTATTATTGCTTTTCTCTGGCACTCCTTATTACTAGTTCCCATATTGTATTCATTTCTATGCTTGGTTAGCTCAGGAGATTTTTGTGAAGATGGCCGGAGCATACAACGATCGAAACGTCGAGATAAATATGGCAACAAAGTTGAGGACAATAGTCTGAATAATGTAAATAATGTACATAATACCTCATCTCAGAAATATAGAGAGATTTGTTTGTTTATATCTTATATTTTGTGTGAGAACTAAAAATACCCCAACTTGATGAGTCAAATGCTATATTAAGAAATAATATTATGGTGCAGCCATAGGTAACTTGATCATCAAGCCAGGCCCAAAACTTATGTCTGACAAAAGCCCACAAATGGGAATGAGTTTTATAAGAGAGAACGTTGAGCCATGACAGGACCAAGCAGTTTGGAAATCACAACCATGCAGCAAGAAAGAATAACAAGTCACCATAATGCACTATCAGCAGCTCTCTCTGAACAAAAAAAAAAAAAAAATAACACCACCATGTAGCCAGTGATCAAGCTACCACCCACCAAACTTTCCCAAAAATACATGACCAAAATGAATAGTACAGCTGGTTGGTTGCTCATTTTGTGCAGACATGGCCTTACCAGTGGGGATTGGCATTCAAAATTGTCCTTGGAGCCTAGTGGCAAACAAAAGTTAGAGAGTCCAGTCTAAGTGTGGGGAGAAGAAAGGGATTCATACCTTACCAAAGATAACTGCCAGTTTATCTCAGTATTTCATATAATTATTTACTCGCTGCCCCACGCAGCAAGATGTGGCACAAGGCCGAGTTTTAAAGTGGAGTATTCGAGCCTGTATGCTCGGGCAAAAATTCCCTATAGACCATGTAAAAATGGAGTCAGTTTCTCCAAGATGAGACTGCCCTTCAGCAGAGCCTCATCTGGAGGATACCCTCTGACATGTGCCAGGCAAGTATTTCATATATATATATATATATATATATATATACATACATACATACATACATACACACACATATATATATATATTTCATTGAATCAGGAAAGGTGCTTCGATTTAGTTTTTTTTTATACAATTTCTCATGTGATCTAATAATTTTTTCTTTTCAAATGATAAATTATATAAAAACTGTCCAAATGTTCTTTTAATCAGAGCACTTTAAGCTACATATTTAACCATTTTCAAGGTTCAGTTTTTATATCATCTGAAAAGAAATAGTATTAGTTCACATGAGAAATTGTATAAAAAACTAAATCAAGGCACCTTGTCTGTCTTATTCAATGAAATGTGCATAAAAGAAGGATTGCTGCTTAAATACACAAATATATTTCCAAATATATATATATATATATATATATATATTTTTTTTTTTTTTTTTTTTTTCCAAATATAAATAAAAATAACTGTAAAAAGATATAGATTGCTTTTATTTTCACAATTAGCCTTAAGAATACTTCTGAGCATTCTTAAATTTAAATATTTTGAAAACCTATGTGGAGTGGGTAGCCATTGTCAAATATAAGATAAAGAATTGAACTGCCCAACAATAATAAACAAAGTTTGCAATAAAAAGGAAAAAAAAACAGGGCAAAAATTAAATAATATCAAGCAAGCAAACGATATATGCAAGGCGAATTAACAGTAATAAGGCAAAAATTTCACAAACTAAGAATTACCATCAACTCAGAAATGTATAAGGAAATATTTTTGCTCATAAAAAAGCCGTTGTTGCAAAGAGCAACTCTGGTGACACTTTTTCTTAATTAAAAAATATTGCTATTTATATTTGTCTATCTTTTCTTCCTTATTATCAAGCATCAAGTTCTTTGTGTGTGAATTCGGATTCAAAACAACATTTATGTTAGTGGGGGGGTAACATGTTCAGAAAAAGGAAAGAAAAACCATCCCCACCAAATTATTTTTGTTTTTACAGCAAAATGATAAATTCATATCAAAGAAAGATTAAAGAAAAAAAAAAACAGAAAAATTTGAATTATCAAAAATAAATTGCAAACATCTGTTTATGGAAAAAAAAAATATTTAAATGGATTAAATCTTTAATAAAGTACAATCTTTTAAAAAAAAAAAGTATTTTTTTTAAAGATGTTTTCATTTTCTGTTGTGGTCTTCCAATAATATTTTGATAAAAGAAAACAATGAAATTAAGTAAAACTTCTTAAATTCAAACTTCTTTAAATTCACTTTAAAAATATAAATTAATCACTAAAAATTCAGATACCTTTAATTAGCAAAAAAATCTTTTATATGAGAAATCATAAAAAGGAAATGGTGAAAAATTCTAGATCTAACTCATCTATATATAAAATTCTGTGACTTGTGTCAATCTGTCACACTCTCTAAAATAGCCATATATTGACCAATCAAAACTAAATTTGGCAACAGATGACTAGAATGTGCAGTGTTTGGAACAGGATGAGTGTATTAAATTAATAGCAAAAATAAATTTTATTCCTAAACCATCAGAATATTCTTTTGAATGGACAAGAATCCAGTTTGCTGTATTTGCAAGAACTACAAACTCAAAAGTCTAAATGCTTCAAAAAGTTGAAATTTGGCTCCAGAAAGAAATATTTATGCATGGTCAATTGTATGTTGCATGCTCAAGAGTAAGAAATCTTAAGAATTTATCCTTTGCTCTAATAAAAAAAAAAAAAAAAAAAAAAAAAAAAAGAAATTTTCTTAAAAAATTTTGTCTATCATAAAGTCCTATAAAGTTAAATTGAATTAAAGAAATTATTAAACAACAAAATAGGGTTTTTGTCAAAAGTATTTTTCCAAACAAATCAGCTTATTCAAATTTCATAGATTGGTTTGTAAAATTGATTGTAGAGTTTGTAAATCTCAAAAAAATTGTTAGCGATAACTTCAACAATACTAAATACTATGAAGATTTCAATATGTGTCAGTATTTTGCAAAAGAATTCTAGTTTCCAAAAATCTGACCAAATGATCAAACATTTTGTATTTTAGAAGTGTTTCTTGGTTAGTCTGAAGACTTTTCATTCCCACCTCATATATAAAAGATCATTGAAAGCATAATCCTATATAAAAAAAAAAAAAAAAAAAAAAAAAAAAAATGTAGAAATCCCTTCTGCATGGAAAGGCATTGCAAAATCAAATTTACTTTTAAAATTAGATTATTTATTGAATTAAGTAAAATTTATAAAATTCAAATAAATACAGATTTCAGGAAACATTTACCTATGAAAACACTTTAATATACAGAGTGAAAATTAATACAAATAAAAACTACATGCAAATCATTAAAAACTAGTTGCTACTCATTAAATAATACATGGAAATCATTAAAAAAATACAGAAAAATATTTATATATAAAAATTTGTTCTGCTGATAAGTTTAAAGAAAAAATGAAGAGGGTGATGGGGATGCTGCACAAGTCCCCTCTACATTGACCCAATAAATGCACAGATCTTTAGTTTCTTAAATTGGCAATTGCCACATCTAATGGTCACAAAAGATGACAGGAATGCATAACTTTTGACAAGAAAATGGAAAATAGAATTTTAGATTGAAAAAAAATTTTTTTTTTCTTCTTTTTTAATTATTTCACCCAAAGCATGTCAATAAAGACACTAAGATGCAAGGAGTTAGAGTGTGAAATAATTTGAGAAAAGAAAAAGTGAATAATAAAAGAACAGGAATTAAGAAGACAGAAAATAATTGATATTGCACTTACATTTTTGAAGGTCAAAGTTGACTGGAAAAAAATAAACCAGAGAGGAGATCTACAAGCAAGAAGTGCAAGAGAAGTTATAGTTTCATGCAGGCATTTCAACTTTAAAATGATGAGATATTGCTGCCAATCCAGTAGTACACTTAAATTCATAAAGTCTAGGTTCCAAAGAGGAAAGCTCATCAGAACAATTACCATGAAAATATTTATAGAAAAAAGAAAGAGAAGCTATGCTATAGTAGTGAGAGAACAACTGAAGCAGAGATATCAGGTCAAGACCAATAACATGGCAGATTCTTCTTTGTAGTTTATCTAGATAGTCTAAATACATAGAAGCACCGAACCAGATGTAGCAGCAATATTCAATGCATTGTTAAATGAAGAGATAACTTATTTTGCTTTAATTTTTTCTCTTTTCTTGGATGTTTCAAGTGTGCTTGAGATTTTGAAGAGAAAAATATTTTAGACTTATGGAAAAATATAAAGAACTTGGTTGTTAACAGTGGTGAGTCCTAAGAAATATACTATGGTAAGCAAATAACACTTAAGATCTTAGATGAAAAATGAATAGATTTTATTAACTGGACATATGAGAAGTAGTAACAATATTATCTTAACTTAGCATTTTTAAACATAGTTCAGTTGATTTCCCCTTTCATCAAATCAGCAGCATCTGCAACTGACTGCCATGCATCCTGGATGACTTTAATCTTTCTCCAAATTTAATCTATATCCCCAGAAATGCCATTCTATTATAGAAAGAGATTACTGCTAATAGACTTTTGAATCAAAAGGTAGAGAATTTCAAAGGCAAATATCTGCTTACAACCTTGAAGTTGTTATGCTTGGTATATCTTTCTGTATAGTGGCAGTTGTGGCACAGCTTCCGGCATTATGTTTAGTAGACAGGTTTGCTAAGCAATGCTCTTATGTTCACTAGTTGTTCTCTATTTATACACGTCTATCTCATTCGCATACAATACTACATAAGTGTTTGTTACAGTAGGTATCATTTTTTAAATTGTTTTACTAATGTTCACTCTATACCAGGCCCCAAGGTCACTCAGGGTAGAAGGTTACTGAAGTTGTAGAATTTTGTCTTTTAATTGTGATGGCTTTGATTAGCTGATTCAGGAAGATCAATAATGTCTTGTTTATATTTTTTTGCTCCCGGATGTTGAGTATCTCTTCTCTTTCCCAGGCCTCGATATAGTCTGGACTTAGTTGATGCCCTTTAATTGGGTTTAGTTGTGAAAGCAGTAAGAGTAAGGTGTGCTTTTTATGTGGATGTAACAGTTCCAATTGACCCTAAGCTTGAAGAGGTTAAAATTGTAATGTCAGGCAAGCATCCACCTGGGATTCTGTTCCACAAAGCAACAATCCTTGGAAAGAAGATATTCAAGTTGAACTTACTCCTTACTAAATAATTACAAAGGGAACGAGAGTGGCTCACCTCAATGTACACAGTAGAGTAGATGCTTAGCTGGGAGTATTAGATTGATTTATTGTTGATTTGTTTTACCAGCATATCAATGTCTGTGGGTTACTTAATACTAAGACTGGGTTTTTATTCAGGAATATTTCGGAACATTTCAAGTGGTTGTGAGGTTTTAAAACTGTTTTCAAAATATCACAAGTTATATAGTTCAGGAGTATTGCTGTTTAAATGAGTCTCTATATTACAAGGATGTCGCTCATACAATTCAAGATACCACTGATTCAATCTGCAATTTCTTGCTTTTCACACACTTCATAATGTAAATCCATCTTTCCTCTCTCACTGCTTCAACCCTCTTTTATCAGGACAACATCGTGGTTGACCAATCAATCAGCATTCTTTGCTTTTATTCTAAGTTACCCAGGTAAATAGCCTCCTCCAGTTCGACCAATCAGAACATGACTTGCTGTTGGTTGAAGCATGCCAAACTGTACAAAAACCCTTGTTACCGCACATACTTGAATGTCTAGACTGGAGAGTAATGCAATTTTCAAGGAGCAAACTTGCTGATGCCATGTGTCGCACATTGAGATAAGACCCTTGTTTTCCTATGCACCTGATGCAAGCCACTCTGGCTTGCTTGCTTCTACAGGACTATTCACCACAAGTATTTTAAAATGTATAATTCAACATGCATGCTTTATTTTCTATAGAAGTCGCAAGTATTTTATTTTTTTCAGATATCCTATTATTTGGGCAGTAGGTACATTTTTAAAGAGCATATTACGATTTTGAGCTTGGTAATAGTTGCTACGTATTTTTTGTACTCCTTACATTCTATCAAGATATGTTTAACTGTGAGAAATTGGTTGCAATCAGTACACTTACGGGCAGTTTCTGCCTTGAGCATGTGTATGCGTCCAATACTTATTCTGTCAAGCACTATGTCTTGTCTGCAATCAGCTAAAGGCTTTATGTTCTCCTTTCTTATTGTCAGTTGATATTCATATAGTTTATTATTTGGGAATGTATCCCAAATTGCTTGACATTTTCTCTTAATGTGTTGCGTAATTTTGTTTTTATAATCTGTATATGGGAGTTTGATGTTTATTTTCATTTTCGTTGCATGTTTTGCCCAAGTGTCAGCTTCATGAGTTCCTTTAATGCCCATATAGCTCGGAATCCAAGCCAATATTACTGTTTTGCAAGCCAAGGATTATTTAATTAATGAATGCCAAATATTTCCTTATAAGGAAACGGCTCATATTACCATTACAGATGATGGATGGATGAATTGTTTATGTGTTTTACCAGCATATCAACCTCTGTGGGTTATTTAATGTTGAAACTAGATTTTTATTCAGATATATTTCACAACATTTCAAGTGCTTGTAAGGTTTTAAAAGTGTTTCCAAAAGATCACAAATTATATAATTCAGGAATATTTTAAAACTTAAGTTGTATGGTTCAACATGTTTGCTCTATTTTCTATAGAAGTTAGAAGTATTTTATTTTCTTCAGATATCCTATTATTTTGGCAATAGGTACATTTTTGAAGAGCATGTTATGATTTTGAGCTTGGTAATAGTTGCTACGTATTTTTTGTGCTCCTTACATTCTATCAAGATATGTTTGACTGTGAGAAATTGGTTGCAGTGAGTAGACTGGGGTGTAGTTTCTGCTTTAAGCATATATGTGCATGTCGAGTGGGTGTGTCCAATTTTTATTGTGCCAAACATTGTATTGTCTGTGATCTGCTAATGCCTATATTCTTTCTTATTGTTGGCTGATGTTCATATAGTTTATTATTTGGAAACATGTCCCAAATTGCTTGCCATTTTTCTCTGGGAGAATTAGAGTTGGGACAACTAAGAAAAGTAGCTTGTTTGAACATTTTGCATGGAAAGAGCAATGGAGTAGGGAGTAGCTTGCAATATTTCATCTAAGGAAGGGAGTCATAAGGTCAGGAACAATTCATCACACATAAGGCTTCTTAGATGCTTTCAGACCATCAAGCTCCAATCCAGATATGGACTGGAATGTATAGATGAGAGAGTAATGACATTTTCAAGGAGCAAACATACCGATGTCATGTGCCATATGTTGAGATAAGACCCTTGTTTTCCTATGCACCTGATGCAAGCCACTCTGGCTTGCTTGCTTCTATGGGACTGTTCACCACAACTATTTTAAAACGTATAGTTCAGCATGCATGCTCTATTTTCTATAGAAATCGGGAGTATTTCATTTTCCTCAGATAACCTATTATTTGGGCAATAGGTATATTTTTGAAGAGCATGTTAAGGTTTTGAGCTTGGTAATAGTTGCTACATATTTTTTGTGCTCCTTACATTCTATCAAGATATGTTTAACTGTGAGAAATTGGTTGCAGTGAGTAGACTGGGGTGTAGTTTCTGCCTTGAGCATGTGTATGCATGTCAATGTCCAATACTTATTCTGTTGAGCACTTTGTCTCATCTGCGATCAGCTAATGGCTTTATATTCTCCTTTCTTATTGTCAGTTGATATTCATATAGTTTATTATTTGGGAACATGTCCCAAATTGCTTGCCATTTTTTTCTGGAAGGCTTAGAGTTTGGAGAACTAAGGAAAGTAGATAGTTTGAACATTTTGCATTGAAAGAGCAAATGGAGAGTAGGGAGACTCTAAGGAAAGGAGTCAAAAGGTAGAGAACAATGCATCACACACAAGGACACTTAGATGCTTTCAGATTATTGAGTCCCAACCCAGATACGGACTGACCTGGGTCTGAAAAAGGTTGAACATAACAGGAGTCAGATACTTACTGAAACTGGAAATTGAATATGATTAAAGTGTTGTACGATACAATTAAAATAATACCTTAATTTTAATAAAGATGAATTTTTTTACAGAATAATTTTTTATAGGAAAAGCAATGTATACCTCAGTTCTTAGGAATACATACCACTAGTTATTGATGTATGTATGTTCATGTTTTAAATCGACAAACATTTTTTTATATTTCCGAGATGATGTATTAATTACACTATTTACATTATTCGGACTATTGTTCTCATCTTCGTCGCCATATTTACTACAATGTTTCAGCCATTGTACACTCCGGCCTTCTTTAGGTGGTTGGAATGTCAAGGAGACAAGGCACAATGGATAAAGGGATAGTTAGATCCAGTGAGAGGGCCCAAAGAGTGTGAGTTCAATACCCAGTTAAGGCAGTGGAGAACTTGGAGAAGGGAATTAACAGGAGATAACTGATAACTGACATCCATTAAACATGGCATGTGGAACTAGAACAGTCTACCCCAGTGAGCAAAATAATGGATTCAGTTCGACATTCCAACTGCCTGAAGAAGGCCGGAGTGTACAACAGCCAAAGCGTTGTAATAAATATGGTGACAAAGACGAGGACAATAGTCTGAATAATGTAAATAGTGGACAAACATTTATTAAAACTATATTCCATTTACACAGACTGATTGAAGAATTTGTTTTCTATGGCTTATCCCTTTTCAGATTATTTAAAGCCAGAAAATATTTTTAGATTGTAAGGGAAAAGAGGTGGATTGATACCATACCCAAGGGTACTTGCACGCAAGTAAATATAATGAACTCGACTTGAACTGGAATGTCCATTTTTTTTAAATTTTGAGCCATTATCCATTACATCACACACACATCCAGGCTTACAGCACATTCCCAAGCGATCACCCATTTAGGTACTGACCAGACACAACATTACTTAACCTCAGTGATCCTATGGGAACTGGTGTTTAAACATGCATTTAAGAACAGAAGAGTTCATAAAAATGACTTCCGGAAGCTACACTTTTCAGCTTATGCTCTTTTCTTGAGGCCAATCCTCATGTTGTTGGAGATTAAGCTGTGGAAATCTTTGAGCCTCTAAATGTAAGATTTTATTGTTCAGACCAAGGTAGATGTTGTTTAGACTGAGAAGGGAATGTATTATTCCAAGGCCTTCTTTCAAACTCAGGCAAAATATGCGAACATATGGGCATACATTAAATGTACTCATTCATGCACGCATAATTACATACATGCATGTGAAAATCATGTGAAGATAAAGCATGACAGGCAGACAATAGACTCTTCTGTAATAATATAGACTAGCAGTAGCACCCGGCATTGCCCGGGGATGTAACAGTAAGAGATAGATCAAGTATCGACCATCATAAAGA
Source organism: Acanthosepion lycidas (assembly GCA_963932145.1). Taxonomy (NCBI): domain Eukaryota; kingdom Metazoa; phylum Mollusca; class Cephalopoda; order Sepiida; family Sepiidae; genus Acanthosepion; species Acanthosepion lycidas. The sequence goes on from OZ010572.1 coordinate 128,525,169, forward strand.
CTGAAAAATAAAATTTACAAAGATTATTGCTTACGGTTGACGGACACGCATGTCAATTAGTTTTTTTTAATTATTTTTTTTTTGTTTTTTTTTTTTTTTACTAATTAGTCAAACTCAAATTCAAACAAAAACATTGTTTTCAATCGTTATCTGTCTACCAACTGAACAGAATTTTATTATAAACAATTGTCTTGTAAATGGAATTTTTAAAGCATTCTGAATGTAAAAATAAAGAAAAAAAGTGCACAAGTCAATAAGAAACACTACCTGCCAAACAAAAAAAGTGAAGTTTTGTTGAAATTGGTTGAAAAATGTAGGAAATCCGATCCCATATATAAACGAACACACACACACACAAATAACCTGGGATTTATAATAAGTATAACTGGATACGAGTTGTTCCCCTTTCATTCTCATGATGCCTCTTAATCATGTTTTCAAATTGATTTCGTGCAAAAACAATTGTGTTTTTCCAATTTTTGGCACTGTCAGAACCACCGCAAGGTAATTTTACATATTCCTGTGAAGTTTTGTTGAAATCAGTTGAAAAATGTAGGAAATCCGATCGAATATGTAAACGTACATACACACACACAACCTGGGTTTTATAATAAACATGATTTTGTAACAAATAAGAATATGCCTAATTATTGCTGTTTGTTTTTTACCCCAACCCTCTGGCAATTGGCAGTCTACATTATTTTTGGATCTTTATTCCATATCATTATCATTGCATTTACCCCAAAAAGACTGACACGGTACCCTGTTAAGTATTAATTTATTACTAGATTTATTCTCCTGGTTTCCCTCCTGAGGCCAATATACTCCTGAAGAGGGGGGCTATGCTGATGAACAGAAAATCTTGTCAAGTGTCCCAAAAAAACAGGACTCAAGATAAAGCTTTCCAGAAAATATGATACAAAATTGAAATGAAAGCACTGACAGGACATATCCATCAAAAAAATTCAGGATCTTGGCAAAATTCAGGATCTGTGGACTGGTGCTACAGAATCACAAAGAGAAATACCACATAACAGAAACCACATCACTTGAGGACTTTCAACAATGACAACAGCTAAAATGAATAACACATGTAACTAGAAGAGAAAATAATGTTGACATTCCACACTACTTTAAACAAAATGTTAGGAAGGAAACCCCCAGCAATACTGGAAAGTGCAATAATAGTGGACTTGAGAAACCTATTTTCCTGAAAAACTGTTTTAAGAGAAAGATTTTATAAATTTCAATCAAAAGCCATACTGACTGCTCAAGCAATGAATGCTGAATATTTCCCTTTGGGGAAACTGCTAATATAACTTTAGCTATTATTAATGTTGCTTTTTTATCACAACTATCTGCATACACACTTTATTAATACTATTATATAAAATAGTTGTCTAACTTTTTCTCAAGTAGATCCATTATGATCAAAGAATAATGAACATTATTTTAGGTAGACTTATCTATCAATAAGTGAAGGCCATCTTTTTTTTGAACATTGTGGACTGGCAGAGCAGAATCACAAAGAATTGTACCAAAAAACAGAAACCACATCACTTGAAGACTTTCAAGATTAGCAACAGCTAAAATAGATATACCATGTAACTTGTGAAAATAACAATGAATATGTTGACAATCCACACTACTTCAAATAAAAAGTTTGTGATGAATTAGAAGCCATTGTCAAAATGCAAGATAAATAACACAATTGTCCAACAAAAAGAATTAATAAAAATTTCAATAAAAAGAAAAAAAAAAAAAAAGGTTAAATATGAAATAGTAACAAGCAAGTAAACATATGCAAAGCAAATGAACAGGTAAGAAGGCAAAGGAGTTCACAAACTATGATTTGGTGTTTGCACACAAAAGCAAGTTTGGACAAGCAAATGCAGTGGGTCTGTCTAGTAGCAAATCTGGTCATGTCAAAACAAAGTGTCCCACTTTATTGGATAAGAAAAATATCCCAGCATGTATTTTGAAGACTTTTGCCTATAAAAGGGGAGGGGAAAGTTTTGCAATCATTCCCCACTTTGTGAAATCAATGGTTAGGAAGGAAACCCCTATCAATACTGGAAAGAGCAATAACAGCTCATGAGATCTATGAGATTTGATGAAACCTATTTCCCTGAAAGATTTTTTATACATTTCAAATGAAATTAGTACCAGCAGTTCGGCCAATGAATGCTGAATGTTTTCTTATAAGGAAATGGTTAATATTACCATTATTATTGTTACCATGTAACGCAACACTCATGCTAGATACATACATCATTATTATTATTATTAATATTACCAATTTCATTTCATACTTATTACTTGAACACTTAACTCAACATGGTGTAATGATTGGCTAGGTTAGTCTGATTAAATATATATTTTTTTAATCAATTGCCACTAAGATGCAAGGGGCTACTGGGAGTGAAAGAGAATTAAAAAAGCTTTGAAAGGAAACAAGGGATAAACCTCTACTACTGTTCAAAAGATTGGGGAGGGTGTGAACTAGACAACAGGCAAACCTATCTACTACTGAAGAGAAAAAAAAATTACTAAATAAAATTTCAGAGTTCAAGCAGAGACATTACAAAAAGTCTTTAGAACAAAATGGAAACCCAATCCTAAACAGGAAACAAGGGATAAACCTCTACTCCTGTTGAAGAGACCAGAGAGGAGTGTGACCTAGACGATGGGTAAAAGAGGACTCATGATCAAAATTTGGTCTGAAGTTATTTTCTACATAATGAAATTGAAAAGAACAGATCTGCTGAGAAGCTGTACAACTGGAAGTCATTACTGGGAACCAATTCAGTAAATTGTCTCAAACGATTTTTTTGATAGCAAGGAATTTTGGCAGATCATAAGTGAAGCAAACTTGAAAGGTTTTCGACATTTTTACAGCTGATTTTAATCTTTCATCTAATACATTGTTCTAGCTCATGGTGCTGCATATATTAAATCTTGTTTTGAGAATTCAGTTAATATCTTGGAATGTTCAATAAAAGGAAGGTTTGGTTTGGTTTGTTTTATAGCATATCAAACTTAATAGGTTATTTAATGCCAACAACATTTTTACTGCTGGCAATATTTTATTTTGTCAAAAAACTATTTTTGGTAATATTTTTTCTTCAAAAATGTATTGCTGGCAATAATTTTTTTTTACAAAGTATTTCTGGCATTAAAACCTATTTTTACACTTTCATAGTGTTTTTACCCCAGTTTAGGGGTTAACTATTTGTCTATAGCTGGGACTCTAACAGGTGCTACCACCCAGGGTCAGGGTGGACCTGGGAACATCAGCAATTAAGAGGTGGTTCCACGCTTCTCAAAACCTCCTGATTAGAGGCCTTGCTGCTGGACATAGTTTATCGTTTTACCCAGGATGCAAATAAAAGGAAGGAGGACAAAAAAATAAAGTGAATTTGAAAGACATTTGAAGAAGAAGAAGAAGCAGAAAAAAAACAACCAGAATGCAGCAGCCTAAAACAAAATACCTACAAGACTGAAATTACTTTAAATATTTCAGGGGAACTATGGACATCATCCTTTAAAGATATTCAAGCAAATTCTAGAGACAAATCAATACATATTGTTATCATTTCAAAAAATGTAATTGGTGAGCCACCTTCAAATACCAGCCGAGGCTGTTTGGTTTGATTTAACGGTATATCATCTCCTTAAGTTTCATTTAACGCCAAAATTTAATTTTATTGTATTGAAAATTCCTTTCAACTCAAAGGCTAAATGGGAAACCATTTGGGTATAGTACGTGTTGTGAAACACTGCCTCGTCTTGCAACCCAAAATTCAATCAGAGATCAATTAATAATGAGAGAAGAGAAGAACCTGCAGAATGACTGTTCTCAAAGTCCCTTTCAAAAAAAAAAAAAAAAAAAAAAAGATGAGACAGGAAGAAAGGCAGGTCTTAGGTAACAAGGCAGCTGACCTACATATCCCATCACTTCTGGTAAAAAAACAACAAAAACCAGTGCTCAGTGAAACATGTGATGACAAACATTCCACCTCCAACACCTGACCGCAACCAAACTCACACAGGTAATTTCACTTATTTTTTCACACTTGGGAGCTTTGGTAATTCATTTATTTTTATTTTGTTTTAAAATAATCCTGCTCAGTGAAAATGTATTTTTATATTTTTACACCAATTTTGGGGTTCACCATTTGACCATAGCAGGTGCTACCACCCCATTGAAACTGTTTGCATTTATTTTGCATTAATATTCTTAAGACATGAATCCATCCCTTCTCTCCTTTATCTATAGGTGAACTAGATAAGACCAACGCCAGATTAACCTAATAGCAAAAGTAACAAAATGCTACTGAAAGAAATTTTCTTTCATTATTTGTTAATTGATTTTTTTTTTTTTGAAACAAGCCCTCCCATTTTTGCGGGTGGAGAGGGCTTGCAAAATTAGCAAAATAATGGTTGCTTATTTTACATACAGGATTTGCTTTTTCTACCCAAGATTTTACATTGGCAGGAATTTCTTGCCAACTTGAAGGCTGTCTTGCTTCATATATATTTTGCTTTCGACAAGGGAGGAGGATGGGTCTATTTTTTTGCCTTCTCTCAGATTACAAAAGACCTTTTGTAACAAAAAATATAAGAAACTTATGTAGAGAAAAGACTACAGTTATTTTTTTCTTCCCTTATGTGTTGAAACTTTTCAACAATATCTCTTAAAAATTTATATTCATGTTATCTTCATCTCAAGAGGACCTTTTTTTCTTTAGCATTGGGGGATATTAATGCTAAGCCATTGTTGCAGGGACTTCCATCCACAGTGTGAAGTTCTTTATAGAAATATTGGTCTTAGTTTTTCTGTACTAACATGCCTTACCTCTCGGCCAAGAGTTTACTAATATTATTCAGCTACCAATTTGGAGCGACACACTCCAAATCCCCAAATAGTTAACAGGCATTGGCCATAGCGCTAAATTTGAAACCCCTTACCCACCCAGCAACCAGGTAAGCACACAATGGCATTTTTCTTTTTATATTCCTGTTTGCTTGTTAACAACTGGTATCTTTTTGTTCTTAATCAGCTTGTTGAGCTTCCAAACAACTAAAATATTCCCTTAAAAGTTTTTTTTTTCTTCCTAAACGTTTTGGATATTTTTGTGATGTTTAGTCATAATCTGTTAAACATGTATGTTCCTAACATTTTTGTGATGTTTAGTCATAATCTGTTATTGTTTTCCCAAAATTTTGCAACATTTAGTTGTAATCTGTTAATGTTGTTTTTACAACATTACTGGTCCTGCATTTCCGAGGGGCTGCATGAAATACTCTCCAGCTGTCTAGTTAAATCAGCATCTAATGATCTGGTGATGTTAATATTCAAGAATCTTGACACATATTTAATTATTCATTGTCTCAGGTAGCATTACCTGAAGGCTGTTAAATCCACTCAAATATCTCATTAGAACCAGATTAAAATCTCACTTATGGAACTCTTCTGGCTTCTTGCTTTCCTGTCAATTACAATCTTCAAAAATTAAAATGCAATGTCAGTTGTTGTCAACAGTTTCCATGAATTCTAGCCTTTTAATATCCTCTTACACCTGAAAGTTTTCTCAGCTTCTTTCACTATCAGCTTCTCTTTGCATTTTAGTGGCTTTATCACCTTGCATGGGGTGAAATGATTAAAAAACAAACATCTGCAAAATGATATATTCCAAAATTATATCCAACATGTTATAACATCACTAGAAAAATAGCCATTTTGTTTCAACATTTCTAGTGTCTTCTCAAGTGATGGTATTGAATGTTGTTACATGTTTATGTTAAAATTTTGGAATAAATAATATTGCTATAATATTTGCTACTTTTAAGAATAGCATTTTTGGTTATTGAAATTTTATTCCGTCTTCACTAATACTATCCTTCGAGATATATATATATATATATATATTAGCAAGATATGGGTTAATCAGTAGAATTTGTATCAGTAAATCATTATTATCTCAAAATATTTGTATAATCTAAAAATATTTATAACCTGAAAAAGGTTGGTAAGCTGTAAAAAATAAATGAATCAAATCAATCATATATCTTGTTGCACTCATGAAAAGTGCTCCGATGGACTACATTCCTTGGTTCCACCAGATCAAAGCTTCAGGGCAAGGACATGCTATGCTGCTTACATAGTAGCAAACCAACCACATTTGCTACATATCCAGTCTGTGAAAAATAAGTTCCTTTCAAACAGCTCCAAGATGATGTTTCCTCAATCACTACAATCTTAAGTGATTCAAGTCTAGGGTTAACCGTTATTTTCCCCTTCTTTCTGTACAAATTGCCTCTTAACATGACTACCTCAAGTGGCCCCTGGACCTAGTATAGGGTGAACCTTTTATATATATATAAAATCTAGGATGTTTAATTAAAAATGTCATTTCTTTTCATACTTAATATTATCAATAAAGAATATGAAATTGATAAGATTCCATTTAATTCTGGAAACTTAAAAAAAAATAATGTCTTAATAGTAACAGATTACAAGTAAATCTAAAGATTATCAGAAGTGGGTGCTGAAAAGTTCTTGTTCTGATTCAATTCACAAAATAGGATTAAAACGTACATTTTTAAGTTTGTTTTCAGCGTTCTTCATACATATTATTGCCATGTTTTGTCATCAAAATTTACCTTAATTACTGACAATACTTTTCTTCTGTGTTTTAATATGTGCCTAAAATCATTCACAATGAATATACATTATACATATAACAGCCTAACACCCTCAGCAACACTGGATTTAATTCCTGGGTGTTAACCATACCCATTGTCAGACACTTTTTTTTTTTGTCTATGTGATGTGCCCCTTCAGAACATGGGCAATCATGACTCTCCACAACTTCCTTTCATTTGTAGCACTTAAGTTTTGTCTTTTTACTATCCCTTCCACTCCGTTCTGCCATGCATTTACACAATCTTAATAGGTAAATTGCTCATTTTAGCTCTAGCCTTTAATATGTCCTCTGAGAGTCAAACTCGCCATGCCCTCTTTCATCGTTATGTGTCTGCAGAATTTCAACTACCTGATTTTAAGTGCAAGTGTCCTTTTTGTTTCCACTTTCCTTAAGACTCCCTCATTGTTTACATGTTCAGTCTGTCGTATTCTCAACATCCTTCTGTAGTATAATATCTCTTGCTTCTTTAGCGAAATCCCTCAGTGAGGAATACTAAGAGAGAGTAAAGGAATAAGAATCTTTTCTTCTCCTCTTTCTTCCTCTAACAGTAGCCATGAAGGTAAATTTGTTACTCTCTTTTCGACACATCAAGTATCCCCTTCATTTGTGAGATGTTCCTGAACTCACTGCAATCAGGTAATGACTGCCATTTTTTCAAGCAGGGATAAAGTATATATTCAGAATCTACTTTACTTACAACCATGTTACATAAGCACCAATGAATCCTAATATAAAAAACAGATAGGGTTGGGTTTACACAAAACAGATGACACAGATTATTCATTAAATATGCAGGTTAGTGTCAGTCTAAAAAAATGCAAATATTTTCAATTACTTACGGAATTCGTTGTATTCCTAATTTAATTTTGAAAAATTTGTGAGAATAATTGACACGTACAAACAAGATAATGGACATAGAGTACCTTTCAAGCATTTTAATGTCCCTAGATTGACAAATTAGAACATTTGTCGGGATTTTAAGTCCGACTGTTTTGTGAAAGGGAAGGTAGAAAAACTATAATGGCAGCTATTAGAATTTAATGCCAAACTCAGTGAAGAAAGAAATGATAACGAATTCTTACTTGTTACTGGTGTAATCTCACAAAAAAAAAAAAAAAAAGAAAAAAGTAAGAGACAGATCCTTCAAATTTGGAGGAATTAGAAGCTATTGACAAGGAAAAATGGAACTAAATAACTGCCAGTGCGTTTAGAAACTATTAAAAAATGATTAAAGGCAAGAATCGAGAATCAAGTTACGTAAGTGGATTATCGAGTCAAGAGGGAAATAATTTTGTCCAACGTTAAATGTTTTTGATATTAAAATAAAATTTTATGGGCATAACTGCACATTATTTTCAAATCCATTATTTCATCATTTGCAGAAAATGTACATGAAATTTCTTTAAAAAATTGAGGGATTAGAGATTTGTTTATAATCATTGGAAAGAGGAGGGTGAATAATTCTTATACTTATTATATAAGTAATTCATCCAACTCAGAATAATCTTCAACAGAATGCAGAAAGCACTGGACAGCCGTTTCATCAGCAGTGTGCATCCACTACCGAGAATCGAACCTGTACCATTTCGATACAACGCAAACACCATACCACGGGCCTCGGTGATAAAGAAGACACAAACTAGACTCAATATAGCGCCGTTACTCACTCAGTTCCATAGTGATACTCATCCAAGTATGCAGTTAGCCTTGGAACTGTGCCCCGCTTCAAATATATTTCTTCACTTGTATATCCTTGCTTGACCCAGCTAATGTCCATGAGGATCAGCGAAGGGCCAATAAGATAACGCAGCTCTTGCAGCACTGTTCAGAGTTTATCCGCATACTTGGATGATTATCACTGTAGAACTGAGTGAGTAACGGCGCTATATTGAGTCTAGTTTGTCTCTTCTTTGCCACTGAGGCCCATGGTACAATTGGTATGGTGTTTGCATTGTATCGAAATGGTCTGGGTTCGATTCTTGGTAGTGGATGCGCACTGCTGATGAGTCTGAAATAGGATGAAACGGCTGCCCAGTGCTTTCTGTATTCTGTTGAAGATTATTCTGGGCTCGATGAATTACTATGATTACTCTAAATCCCCCCCACCAAATTTCTTCACATTATATATATATATGTGTGTGTGAAAATATTGTAGAAAATAGGAAAGAAACTGGTTTGGTAAATAATCCAAAGTTCCTTAGTATTTTTGTAATTATTTAAAAAAAATAGTGCTCGATACGAAAGTAGAGCATAAATATAATTATTTATTTAAAAATATGATTCCAACACGCTACATAAGAGGTTTCAGATTCCCAAAAATTTTCGCTTGAAGATGGAACAGAGCCTACTTTAACTCAAGTTAATTCAAATATTATTTTGAAGTTTTCGGCTCTTGTTTTGAAACATGAGACCTCTTATGTAGCGTGTTGGAATCATATTTTTAAATAAATAATTATATATATATATATATATATATATATATATACATACACACACACACAGGTAAAACTTTTTTGAACTCGTTTATATTTATCATGAAATTTTGATTCAGGGGAGGTAGGGGGCAAATGACATGTTTCCCCACCCCCAGGGGATGCCCCTTCCACTGATATGCTACTTCTTTTTTTATTTATTTAATTCTTATTTTCAATGTGCAACTTACACATTGAACGCTGGAAATTGACTGGACAAATTTTAGACAAAAATATTTTATTCATGATTCAATGTTGAATTTACAAATTTATTCTGGGCCGGTGATGTGCAGGGGTTTGGTAATGCTTGGTGACGTCCGGAGCTAACTCCATGATTATATGCCTTCAAGATTCAAGAGTGGGTGGGTGTTAGTGGATCATAGGGCCTAGTACTGAGAAATATGAGAAAGGACGACCTTTTAAATATGCAAAAACAGATTAAACACTTTATTTGAATTAAATATATAAACTAATGTTTTATTTCATTCTTTGATTGGATGGCATTCCGATATGGATACCTGAGGTTGTCGCACTATCTACCCCCACTTCTACATACTACTGTTTCCGGTCCCCCAGAAATATTTAATCTGTGCAGAAAATAAGCAAAACAAAGCCAGTTTTATTAATAAAACATTCTTTTAGGCCATAGCCGCCCACTGATTGATTTTCTTTTCTTTATCTGTTTATTGTCAGCTGTTCTAAAGAATTTCAAGTGGTTTCTGGTTGACTTTCGAATCGTTTTGAATTCACAATTTTCATCCTCCAATAGTGGCTGCCACCCTAGGCCCAAAAGCTGTCTTCCATGTTATGATTTGATATTTTTATGCCAATAACTGTTATATAACCTTCACATCCATAAGAAATGGTAGTGTCGTATGGTTATGACCAATAATCTTTAACCTATGAGAGTTCTAAGGACCCCATCTAAGACAACTGATAAAATTTATTACTTTGATACATTTTGTCAATGAATCAGTAACATTAAATTAAAGAAATAATTTCAGTTTACAAAACTAAAATCTCATTCGCGAGACAAAACAAGATTTACGTTGAGCGGCTGAAGTATCGTTTTTGCGTTAAATTGGATTGCTGACGTTCATAGTAATTGGATTTCAACTACTAATTTTAATTTTATTTACTCCGGTGAACTATCGCAGAGGGCAAAGAGATTTACGGGTTGCATGTATTTTTTGCAACGCTACAATAAAAATCAGGAATGAAACACTTACCTACAGCGCGAGGAAAGACTCGAACGTGCCTTGCGTGTAAAAAACTGCCCAAATAAGAAAGTAAGCGACGGCTTCGTGGGTTACATATTTAAAATAGCTAGATCCCGGAGTAAGATACTCTCTCGCGAGATTATCTTTACGCATATGCAAATTTTAGCTGTCAATGATACATGAAAATGGGAAGAACGAGGTGACGGCAAAAAGCTGTGTTGAATTGGCTATATACATGACACAGACAGAAGCTTAAAGCTTCTTTTTTTTATGCTATATTTACTTATTTTAAGATTTATGTCTTCCCGATTTTCCTGCAAGCTACTAAATTTATTAAATACAGTCGATAAACTGAAATGGTCTTGTGGGATTTCTATAATCATGACACTTCAAAAAATAAATCTATATCTGAGTGAACTATATTCATTTTTTAAACGGTATTTTCCCGGTCAAACGTGTGATCACGAAAGTTTCGGTAGTACAGAAGCCCACCGAGTATATTGTTTGATTTTTTTCTAAAGTCCTGTTTTTTTATGTTCGTATATTGTAGTGAAATATTAACCAGACATTTTTTTAATTTACCTGTGACTAATTTACAACTTAGTTAAAGCACAAGCGCGTTTCGAGTACTTTTAAAACTATCGCTAATTTGTATGCATGGTCAAAAATCTGAATAAAAGGTGAGCCTACAGACAGATTTTGCCCTGCTATTCATTACATATGTACAGTACAGAGTGCGGTAGAAATACTGTCCACAGAAATGGTATGACAGTGGTAAATTCTATCATCGAACTCTAACCATTGTGTCGGAGGTATGTCTGCCGCACTCCCGTACATTAAATTTCGTGCTGTTTTGGGGGATGCATTGTTTACATTGTATTTTATTGACTCCTACTTTTGTCCCAAAGTTTCCTGTTAGCTTAATTTTGATCAAAAGTGGTGTTGACATAATGGATATTTGCGCTTCAAAACGGAATCTTTAGGGAAAAGGAAAAAAAAACTCAAGAAAACGAAATCAGTAAATTCAACAATTCAATTAAAAAAAATAACTAAAAAATGAATACAAAACCTAATAGAACATTCTTTCAAAGGATCTTTTTTTACAAACCGAATATTTCAAAGCAACATATATGTGTTATAAAAGCAGCAGCACCAGTGCCGGATTTATTTATGAGCTGCAGCCCAAGACTTTGGACCCTGATAAAACTAAAAAAGAAAAAAAAAAAAATGATGACATAGGAAGAGAAGAGATTTTTGCTGAATTTCACTACTAGAATCATAATGTTAGTATTATACAGGCTCTCCCTTAATCAGATACATTTCTGTTGAAATGTAAAGTTCCGATAAAGAATATCATGGAGTTGCTAAATTAAATAATTTTGATGAGTTCCAAAAATTGTTAAAAATTTTAGTTAAAGTGTTTCATGTTTTACACCAAAAAGCAGCATGCAAAAATCTAGACGAATATCCAGACTGAAGGCCGACGGGACTTCTATTCACCTAGAAGCTTCTTCGGGCCTAAATTTGGCCTTGAACACCACTCACAAATTTAAAAGACTTTATTTACAAAATATCAAGAAGACATTGTAAAATGCCAAGCCTTTTGCAAAATATTAGGTTGGTGCAAAAATAATGACGTAATAATGTCGTTTTTTGACGTATTTTTTGACTTCAAAAAACGACATTATTACGTCATTATTTTTGCACCAACCTAATATAACGACGATTTCAGTAATTGAAATAATATAGACCGTGTGGCTGGATGTTTAAAAGAATTTTTTTTTTTTTTTTGAAACTGTATAGAAAGGTTTGCGCAAATTCTCTTCTGTACGTTGATTGTTCAGCAATCAAGATTTGTTGAGCCATTCGAATGTGTTTCCCATAAATATTATTTATGAAAATCACTCCTTCAGATGTTTGATCTCTTCTCACTGCTGATAAAAATTAATGGGAAAGTCACAGATTCCAGAAGTTTTCGCGCGAATTTTTCCGGAAGTTATTTTATATTTTGATTATTTATTTTTAACACTTCAAGGATTTACCAATCAGATTGCGTTTTATAACATTTAACTTGAATCTTTTTTTTAACATTGTCTGATTTCAATTTCGTTTTTCTTCAGAATGAATGAATTAGCTCGTATTTATGAAAAGAATGCGAAAACCGTGGCAAAAATATTAATTAACCAGGTTAACTGATATTTTGAGCCACAATTTGTATATATTTATTACTAACACTGTTTTTCATTATTTTTAAATAGATCTTTTTTTTATAGATCTGTATATACAAATTGGGCTTAAATTATTCAGTGTTGTTATCATTTCTCCACAAAATGGTACATATAAGGACTAGTTAAGAACCCATAAAGAACGTGTAGTATTATGGCTACTTTTGTGGGAATGATCACAAAGCCAGTTGACTATCCACACTAACAACCTACCAGCAACAGCGAAATATAATGTCCTGTATTTCTTTAAATCTTGTCGGTATGTCCAGACGGTATGGGGTGCATGTAGTTTGAGCAACCATGCCCAAGCCTGTGATCCGGAGAGGTCACTTCAGTTTCATTACCTGGTGAGAGAATGAAATGGGAGACAGTATTTTACGGGTTATATGTCTATACTCATCTGGCGCCGAGTTGGACGTCACATGTTGTCTTTGATGGTAGGATGGATCATTGTAATCCATTGGTAAACTTCCACCCAGCTGATGCCAGGCAGACCCCGCACAGTAGGGTGTTGACTCGCTATGGTATGCCTGCTTCAGTGGGTACCTGAAGCTTATAGCTGCTAGTTTAACAAGCAGATCGATAACCATGGAGTAAACAGCAAAAGGGAAAAAAAGAACAAAGAATCCAGAATTGTGTGAATCATGCACAAAGAAAAACACTGATGACCCACAAGAAATTGATGATTCTTGCAAGACTGCAGTGATCGATCGTGAGCTAAACAGAATGAACACTGAAGTGGCAGCTCTACAGGAAGCATGAGTAAATGAAGAATACTACATCTTGTTTTGTTAGGGGGTAAGGAGTCGATGAATATAGAGAACATGAAGTTTGATTCGCTCTCAGGAACAACCTGCTGCATATGACTGAACCTCTAGCAGGTGGCACAGAAAGAATTCTCACCATTTGCCTCCTTATATAAAAGCCTTGTAAAATTTGTATGCATCTATGCACCAACACTCCAAGCCACGTCTGGTCAATGCTCAAATTAAGTGTATCCCAGCATATGAACATATTTACCTTCTAGGAGACTTCAGTGTGAGGGTAGACAATGATCAAGTGTAGTGGCTAAATTTAATACGTAGCCATGACATAGGGAAAATGAATGAAAATGGCCCAAGACTCATAAAATTATGCTGCTATCTGAAGCTGTATGGGATAAATACCTATTTCCAGAACAAGATTTGTCAAAAAGCATCCTGGAGACATCCCAAGGTCAAATTATTATCACCAAGTATAGCTTCCGAAACATCTGCAGCACCAGAGCTTATCAGAGCACCGACTGCAAAACTAACCACTTCCTAAAAATTAAAATTAAACCCCAAGAATATCTACCATTCAAAGAAGAAACACGAGCTGAGAATTAACTCTAGCAAAACCGTCTATCCTGATAAAAAACGGAAATTCTTAGAAACCTTTCCCAATGTCTCATGCATGAAAAACAGACGGAACTCCTTTCAAAACATCATCTACAATTCTGCAATCTTGACGTATAGAAAGATAGTTTTAGGCTAATATCATCATATTAGAGACGATCATCAATGCTGAACGCAGTGTGCTGACGAGATTCAAGCGTCAATCTAACCAACAAAATCTACTGGCTCTGAAAACTGCTCATACCAAGGTCAAGCACATCCCTGTGCAAATCACTATTGACTCAGATAGTATCCAAAAGGATTCGGACAACGGCAACACTCGAAACATGTATGAGGGCATTAAACAAGCAACTGGCAAACCAACAAAGAATTTTGCGCCCCTGAAATCAATGATGGGGAAATTAATCACAGAAAAAGATGAACAAATGGGACGATTGGTAGAGCAATAACGAGAACTTTACCCAAGAGAAAATTCTGTCACTAAAGAATTGCTTGATGTTATTGAGGGTCTGCCAGTCTTGGAATAGCGGGGCATTGAACCTAGAATATTTCTTTTAAAATCAGCAAGTTCCATTATAAGTTTTCTCTTTCAAGTGTAGTTTGTGTTAAGTTAATAGTAAATACATTTTTAAGCTTTATACATCATCGAGCACACGGTCTTTTTTTCAGTTTTTTATATTGTCCTTATATTTTGCAAAAGGCTTTTGCCATTTTGCAATGTTATCTTGATATTTTGTAAATAAAATCTTTTAAATTTGTGAGTGGTGTTCCGGGCCAGATTTAGGCCTGAAGAAACTTCTGGGCGAATAGAATTTGAAGCCCCTTCATTACAGTATATTCGTCTGTAATACTTGAAGTAAAATGTTTAATGATTTCGAAACTCATCTAAATTATTGCACTAGCAACTCATATTTTTTATCTGAATTTTACATCCTACAGGAATGTATCTAGAATGAAGGGCCTGTATTACACTGATATTCTAGTATCCAAATTCAACATTCTAGATTATGGAAAAGCACTGGGTGATAGTATACCATCAGAGATCATCAAATGCGTTGTCAGCTTTACTGAAACTATTCTATAGTCTCCTGAGCCTCTGTTGTAGAGAAGGCAAGGTTCCTTAAGACGTACGCAATGTCAAGATAATTACCCTGTATAAAAACAAGAACAATTGCAGTGACTACAATAACTATTGGGTATCACCCTGTTAAGTACTGATGGAAAACTCTTTAATTAAGTGGTTTTAACGTGGCACCAAGTTCTTGCTGATTGCATCTATCCAGAATCCCAATCATAGAGCATGCATCATCTCCTTTGTCAATGATGTCTTCAGCGACCGGGTTACGTATATTGATTGAATGTAAGTGGCAGGGAAAAAAGAAATTGGAACAGAGTTCCACAGGTGAGAAGTGCAAGAAAATAAATTATATGGGGAGAGGGTTGCATTCAGCTAGTTCAGCAGTAAAATTGTGAGACCCGACTAGATATGACAGCAGTATTCAATGCATAGATGAATGGTAGATTTATAAATATGCAAATTTTCTGGGACGACACTGTGAACATTCCTAGCTGTAAAAATACCAATTGATTCAATGTAGTCATTCTGCTTCTTGTCAGTGGAAAATGTGAACCAAAGAAGATACAAAGTTTTACTCTCCTGGAGTTTACCATCAACCATGCTGATGGCAGGCAGAAAAGTTTCTCTGTCGTGATTAAATAAAAGCAGTTTTGATTTGAAGGCATCAAGATTTAGAAGCCATTACTTGCCCCAGTTAACTATTGATTGGAGGTCCTTTGTCAGCTCTGATGACCTTGTTATTAAGACAGGTTTAAATAGTTGTCAGATGCATAAATATCTAGTTGGGAACTGCTTAATGAGCAATGTCTAATATGTCTAAATTACCCTGGGTTTTGTATCAGCTTTGCAGGGGTCTAGCTCTGTGGGTGGCTGGGCTCAGAGAAAATAATGTGTAAATCTTGAGAAATGTTTTCTTTTTTGTCTTTGGTGAATCAACAATATTCATAAATCTACTGATATTTTTTTTTTTGCA
Source organism: Acanthosepion lycidas (assembly GCA_963932145.1). Taxonomy (NCBI): domain Eukaryota; kingdom Metazoa; phylum Mollusca; class Cephalopoda; order Sepiida; family Sepiidae; genus Acanthosepion; species Acanthosepion lycidas. The sequence continues at coordinate 128,541,222 of OZ010572.1, forward strand.
TACAAGAGACAGATGCCTGCATTCCTAATGCTCTCTCTCACTCTTTCTCTCTCTCTCTCTTGGTATTTAGATGAGTAACCGCTTGAAAATGCCTATAAATCAAAAATATGTTTCAGATTTAAATAATCCATAAAGGGTTGATAAGCCATAAAAAAAGTTGAAATTAAAACTGAACTTTTTGAATGTCTGCCTTCAAGTCATTTCTGTTTGTAAAATTTCTTTAAAGTTCAGATATAAATGACAATGGCTGGTTTTTATTTGTAGTTCTTTTATTTTATTATAAGGTATGAAAAGACCCTGAAGAAACAAAAGTAATGTAAAAAAACAGACAAAAAATACTGAATTTGACAATTTTTTTTACTCAGATATATATAGCTGGCCCCGTGTATTTGAGGATACTCGTCTAGAGGTGCAGCAAGCCAATCCCTATTGCAGACGCTTGCTCAGGCGCATTTGTGTTTATTCAACACCCACAGATCCCACCTGTAGTTTATACTGCAACTATGCTGAGCTGACCTTAGTTACAGTTTCTTGGAAAGAGTTATCTAGCATGATCAACAATTGGAACAAGGGCAGCACGCTTAAGCCCTAAGCCATGATGAATTGTGACTGTGCTAGCACAGCTATCAATGTCGGGTTCCTTCTACCCAGTTTCACTCACAAGGCTTGGGTCAACCTGTGGCATGGTTTTCAGGCACTTTCCAAAGGTGTCACATGCTGGGATCGACCCCTACAGTTCAATAACACCACAAAGTCTCCTTCCTGATGAATCAACCATGGTGAGATTCAAACGCAGGTCTTATGGTAAGAATGTGAACATTGTAGCCATGTACCACTCAGATAATCATTAAAGAGACTAAAGATTGTTATGTCACATTTGCAGTAGAAGTATCAGTTATTTGGTAAAACATTTTGTTTGTGATTCTGTAGTACCAGCCCACAATGTTCAAAGTGTTGTCTTCACTTGCTCAAAGCCATTTTAAACAAAGTTAAGCAAGATAGAGCATGGTCAGTGCCTAAACGGGTGACCACTTAGGAATACCAGGTGCTTGGATATGTCGATGATCTAATGGATAATGGCTCAGAATTGTTAATCAGAGAGCTGAGTTCCAATTCTAGTTGGGTTCATTATATTCACTTACACACAAATGTCCTAGGGAAAGATATGGATCCACATCATCTCCCCTACCTATGGGTTAATTAGTAAGAATTGTACCACTAAACCATTATTATTTCAAAAAAAATTTGGACAACTTAAAAATATTTTCTGGCTTTAAATAACTTGAAAAGGGTTGACAAGCAACAGAAAACAAATTAATCAATCAAACAATTTTAAACCATTGATCTTAGAAAGCAGTTGTATACACCTGCTAGATTAGATATTTCTGAATCAGTTTGGCAGCATGCATGACATCCATATGAAAGTTTTGATCTGACAAGGCTATTTAAGAACATAATTCAAGTTTTCAGATTAATGTTTTAGTTTTGTAACTATTTGCAATATTGGGAAAAACTACTTTTCTGGTATAGCGTATTCTATGTTCAATTTCTTTTTCTTCTATACTAAATTGTTTTTTAATACTTTCGCTCTGAAGAGCATAATTCATCAAAATATGAAAAAACAAACTTTGAAAGATATAATTATTTCTTGGAAATATGCATTTCTATAGAAATGTCTGCCAGTCCTTCAAGCTGTTAATGGCTCATAAAACCATTCAGTCCTTGTCATGTGTAATGATTTTCTTGTCATCAACAGAAGAGATTAACCTTGAGTTCAACTCTTAATTTTATGAAAAAGTGGAGATGAATTGGTTTTTATTTCAAAGCTTGTATTACTTCTTCTGAAGTACATACAGCTTTATATTAAAATGTTTAGTTAATAAAGAAACAAAACATAAAACAGGTTTCATTCTGAATTCCAGCCTTCATCTTTCTAAGCATAGATATGCCACAAGGCTGAATGTATTTGGCACCCAGTGAGGAGCCATTTTTCACCTTATTGATGCCTGAAAATAATTCTTTTAATTGTCTCAAAAAAGAAAATACAATAAAAGAAAAACACCGGTACTATTTTAGAATATCAGTGTGCGACTAGATTAACCATTTCATGTATTTATGGGCAAGAAATTACAATCCTTAAAAACAATGCCAATGAAAGTTAATTTAAGATTTGATTATAGAATTTTGTTCCTTACCTGTCTGACTCAAATTTGAAATCAAACAATGATCACAGATGTTGATTGGAACTGCAGTGAAATTGGAGAAAGTCTTTCTGGTTCTTTTTTTATACCTCTCTTTGGAACTCACAAAAGAAAACTAAATGTCTACTTTCAAAGTTGAAGAGTTAGAAGGAAAGGGAGATTACTTCATTTAACTCACTTTGAAACTAAGTTTACTGCGTATATTTTAACACTGAATTATCTAGACATCAAATAATCCAATGTGTCTTTTGGTGCTGATAGAATACAATTACTAACTGAACCAAAAATTAGGTTAAAAAATACCACCTCACAAGAATAAATAAATATCAACTTCCAGCAAGAAGTTTGCAGTTGTTTCAATGTATTGATTGGAAACCTACAAAGTGTTTTTACTTCAAGATAAATTTGACAGATGTTGAGATTCGACATTTTCTTGAAGCAGTAAGCAATCGGGATAAGCCATGAGTAAAAAGAAACTGAATGCCTTGATTTAAAGTCTAGAAAGTTTTCAAATTTGATTTTACCAGAAACTGTTCAAATACTTTGCTTTGAAGACAAGAATTGGCTGTGGTGAACAAAATTTTGTTGCATTATCAAAATTGTCTTCTTTTCAGGAAACAGACTAATTTTAGTTCCCTAAGCAAATTTGGAAAGAATTTTAAGATTATCAAATATCATGTTGCAATGATATTTAACTAGTTGAACTTGTAGTACAAGTTTATGAGTACAATTGTACCAGCATCTAGTTGCCATCTGACTGGTAAACCGAGAATTACATGTATGCCAATTTTAGAGTCTGGAAAATAACTGGAAACATGGTATTCATGTCACATTGATTAATTTCTTTGAGAATAGGGTAAATCTTGTATTTTTTGATTAAACACTTCTGTGAAGAATATGCAATGTTTTTGTCTGAATAGAAAGATGGATTGAGATGTCATTGAAGTTCTGTCAGATATAGACCAATTATCTTTATGGGAAATTAGAATTTTAATTTCAAGCATACAAAAAAAGAATTACACAGCCTAAAATACACCAAACAGTAAAAGTTTGGGGTAACACTGTAGTTAATGAAATTTTATCTTTTACAAAAATATCTCATTTTAAGGTGCATTTTTTTTTTTAAAGAAATGCAGGGTGTCACCAAACTTTTTACCCATAGTGTATTAGCAGAATAAAGTTGTTCATGTAACACTAGTGAAAACGGTCTACTTCTGGAGATGAAAATGGATTTGAATGTCTCATATGTAAAATATTCCCAAAAAGAAAATGGTGGTTTTACAAGTCATATATTAAAAAAAAGTTAGATCTCTGAGTTGGTAAACTTTCACAAGAATTTCTTTCAACTTATGCAAATTTGAACTGTCACACAGTCTATAAAAGTGCTTAAAGAGACAACGGGGCAAAAAGTGCAACTGCAGAAGTGAACAGGATACATGTGTTGTTGGATTGTTTGACTTATGCTACTCTGAAGGTTGGGGGAAACAGATTAGGGAACCTTATTACAAGTAGAAACTGATTACAGTTCATATGAGCAACATTGTACTTGCCATTTGCAACTCTTCACCATGGATTTGTTGTTACAAAAGCAATGCTGAAATTGTGATGTTTACACAAAATATTGATGGTTAATATATCTAAAAAAAACTTAAAGGTTTATTATTTTTATTAGAGTAAGGGTTTGGGTAACTATTTAGGTCTTGGGTTCAGTGGGTTAAGATTATTCAAATAAAAAATAGGAGTGATGTAAATAACCTGTCTCCCCCCATGAGTAACTACAGTATAGGTAGTAACTACCTATAAGTATCTGTAAGACAAGAGACTACAGAGATTAGGTGAGATCTGTTGAGTATGACTCAGACTTAGGTGAGAACTACTGACCTTCCAATAGCAGCACTCACTACTAGACTGACTTGCGATGATCTTGTGCATAACTGTTACCTTATTTCTTATTGTACAGGTTTTTACAATAAACGTTTACTTATTTATCCACCATGTTTGTCAAGTATATATTCCTATTAGCTAGGAATATAAGAGCTTGTAGAAGGCTGAGTGCATGTGGAGGAAATATTTGGCCTTGTGAAAATATTCAAGTTGTCCACAAAGAAAATGGAAAGGAAAAGAAAAAGTGTAAATCCAATATTTTTATATTCTATAAATTAATGAGATGTACAAAACTTATTCCTTTTTTATTTTAGTCCAGTGTTTTCTTATGAAGACAGTTTTCCTTGGACAGGAAATAGACTAGACACAAAAAGATTTCTTAGTAACTCCTCTCACTAGTTTGACTGGAACTGTTACTCTGACTGCTACTTGGACTAACTGCTTCATATATTGTCTTTTTATTTATACAGGGTATGTGAACATAATAGTGAATGCAAGAATTTGCTCGAATATTTAACAGAAAAATACTCATCTTAGTTTGAATGAGTGACTTGAAGGGTATAAAATTTCTTATGACTTAATAACTGTACATGATTAAAAGCTGAAACTGTGCATATTAGAAATTTGATATATACTGTATAACTTTTCTCTTCCTCAATAAGTTACAAGTTAATGTTTATTTTAATTTGGTAGTCACTCAGGATATTGTCTTTTATTAATAACTTTTAATAAAAATATTTTTATCCTTCTTTCACCCACAGCACAGCCATGTTTTTATTTTGTCTGGAACTGAAATAGAGTATCCTCTAATAATTTGTCCACTATATTTTGAATTTGTTTATTCTACCAAATCTTAATTTATATATATATTTAAATTTTGTCTTCACAAACACTCCAAGCTGAATGCAACCAGGCATTTTTCTAAGGAATGATCTGGCGGTAATTCCTAAAGAATAATCTGAAATTCTGAAGAATATAATGCCAGGTTTTTCATTAATAATCTTCAGAAGTTGAAAAGCTTATCAAAAAAGATTGAGCAATAATTTTACATGTAAGTAAAATTTTATTCAAGAACAGGAACTTGAAAAACAGTATATCAGTTTTTCACAGACAAAATATTTTATAAATAATTCAGAGATAAACATTAATGTAGAGAATAGCATATTATAAACATAAATCTTGGCATATGCAGTTAGATCAATAAGTCTGTAGCCTAATTATAAAAGCATAATTTCTTTAGTCCCATTGCCTTATCACACAAGGACCACTGCCTAAATGAACTATGTGTTGTTGTTGCTATAGTTTTTCTTGCAAATAAGTTTTTATGGAGTAGAGTTACCAGACCTATGTCCAACTAGTTTTGAATTCAAAATTGGGCTTTTCCTAAACCAGTTACCAACCAAAGCTAAAAAGCCCAATTGGCTATCTTATTTTAGTCTATAGGAATTAAATCCTATACATATTTTCAACCAATAAAATCCCATCAGAAGATTTGTTTGATAATAATTACAAGGGCAAATACTGCTAAAATACTTGCAGACAAAAGTTCACACCTCCTTGGAAAATTAGATTTTGGATCTCCCTTACAGATATAAAAATAGAAGCCGACTGCTTCTCGAGGCTCACAACAATTTTGGTGACCAGTTTGATTTACCTGTGCCTACACACACACCCACACAATAGGAGAGATGACAGCTAGCAGCCGCTGACTAAGGCCTTGCCCATGCACACAGGAGAAGGGATTACCCAGCAGCTGCTGACCTAAGCCTTTGTCGACAAACTCACAAACACATTAGTCTGACCACACATTTCAAATTGCTCTAAGAACACTTAATTATATGATAAAACAAGCTTCACTGTATCCAGCAGTTCCTGCCTGAAAAGAACATCACTGTACTGAAACAACCTCCCTATTCACATAATCTTGCTTTTTTTCTTTTCCTTAAGCACAAGTGAATCATCAAGGGAACCTATTTTGAAGGCATGGAGGCATCAAGCTGGATATAACAACAGAGCTGAGAGGCATCGAAGAAGAATCCTTCCACCAGTGCTAAGAAGCATGGCAGAGAAAGATAGAAAAGTGCTTTAGAGACAAGGGGAATACTTTGAAGGGAAAACCATGTAGTTTGGGATTGAAATAAATTGTTTGTGACACTAGTCTTTCAGACAGACTTCGTATGTATCAGTTTACACAGACACAATCTTTTTCCATATTTTTTGATTTAAAGTTTGTATTTTCTTGATTTTGGATGAAAACTTGGAATTGTTACTTTCAGCAAAATTTTCACTTCCAGTATTATAGTTTGTAATTATAATTTAGATATAGGGATGAAAAAAAGAATTTCAGTTTAAACTGTTGTATGGAGGACATTTGTTTAATGCAGCTGAATTTATTACTAATGACACTCATCCATCCGTGAGCTTAGCAAGCTTACTCATTTCATTCAAACTTTCACTTGTTATTCAACAGACATCAAATATAGTAATGTATATATTCAATAAACATGAACTTATTTTTAACTTAAAAGCATTTAAAGGACTGCTTTTGATTTCTTCTGAAAATGGTACCTGGAACTTAACATTAGCTGCTCTTTTGTTTAGTTTTTGAAATTGTTTCACCACAAGACATAAAGGATGACTGAGAGAGTGAAAGAAAATGAGAAGACACTAGTGAAAAGAAAGAACACTAAAAGAACAGGTTTCAGGAAGACAGAAGATGGTGATTGACATTACATTTAAACTTTTGAAGACCAACAGTTAGCAGAAAGGCAAGAAACTGAAAGAAAGTTCCACAGGTAGGAAGTACAAGAGAAGGAACTATTAGAATAGAACTTCCTGTTACGTCTATTTCAACAATAAAACAGTGAGACCTAGTCAGCAATCTTGTAGTATGCTTTTTACTTGATATATTTTTGAAAAGAAAATGGAAATCCCCAAGACAGAAAATAGTCAAATTAGACTGGAAGTGAAGTTAAAGATTGTTCTTTAGTTGCATTTGTGTTTAGCTGATTAGATTTCCAAACTGTATGAAAATAATTGAGGAAAAACAAAAACATTTTGAGAAATAAACTGAAAAAAAATGCAAAAAAGATGAAGGAAACGATATTTTTCTTTTTTTTTTTGTTGATAATTTTTAAAATGCAAATAAAGTTATCCTGAAAACTCCTCATATATCAAATGCAACACTTATCATCATCACTTCAGAAATCGTTGAACTGCTGATTCCAGTAATATAGTCAAACTACCACAACAAATTTATGATAGAAACTAGCAGCATGGCCCAGCATGGCTCGTGCTTGATTCAAAAATCGTACGACTCATACAGCAATTGCTATCATTTGACTTAAAATATTTTTGCCCTTCCTTGCCTTTAAAGGAGTGCCCTTTGCCGTGCTGATGTTGCTACATGCCTTACTTCTTGCCTATCTCACACTGTGAAGTTTTTCTAAGCTCTATACTAAACATTAAATCTGTTACGAAAAAAGAACTAAACAAAATGAACACAAAACGATCAGCTTTAAAAAAGGACTCGTAACTGGAAAAACCGAATGAAAAAAGAATGTTAACAACAAATACTTTTTCACACCCAACCCAGTTCTGTGGAATCAGAAACAATATTGAGTTTAAGCAAGCGAATGAGCTAATTGGAGTAAAGTGCCATGCAGATTTAAATTTTCCCACTTGTGATGAATGCAGCTATTGATTTTTTTTGCATGCTAGCATGCTAGTTAATATTCATATCAGTCATCTGTTGGCTCTCATGCTGGCCAATAGAATCTTCCTGCCTATTCGTGGCAGCCAGCTATAGGCTCTCACTATGGCCAGTAGAAAATAGCTGCAAACTACATGACAATTGCCGTAGAAGCATGAAAAATCGATTATTTCCACTATTGATGGGAGTTGAGAAATGCAAAATGGGTCTTGGCCTTTCCGCTAACTTGGAGCATGTGCATATAAATTTTGGTGCAAATCCATCAAAAATTGCAGCCGTGCATTCATCACACACATACACATATCCTGCCTTTTATAGATAGAGATATTGTGCTGAATAAACTCTAAAATTGGGATTGGTTTTGTAGATAAATGCACTTTTTTAAAAGTTATGTTTAAATATATATGCATAATGTTTAAATATATGTATATACTAAAAATAAGTTTAATTTAATTCTTCCTCAGATGAAACTGCCAGGGTTTTCCAGTTTTCCCTTCTCCATTAGTGTAGCCTTGTGCCAGCTTTATCTTAATGGAGTAAATATTTATGACCTTTCTAATTGCTTCTTCCATACACAATGTCCCTTCAGGATATGGGTGATTATGGCTCTCCACAAATTCCTAGCCTTTTTAGCTCTCCCTTTCCTCCGCATTGCAACTCACTTTTCAAAATCTGACCAAATTACCAAACATCAGAATTTGTTGGGGAAAGGCTTCTTGCTTGTGCTAAAAACCTTTTGATATATATATCAGCAAGTATAGGATTGGTGTATATGGAATAAATTCCAATAACCAACAAATACAAATTCTTAAAAGAGTGCTCAATACAGAGTAGAGCAAATATAATCATTTATTTGTAAATTATAAAAATGTTACACTATTTACATTATTTGGACTACTGTCCTCATCTTTGTCGGCATATTTATTCCAATGTTTCAGCCATTGTACGCTCCAGCCTTCTTCAGGTGATTGGAAAACTTGAAACTTGTCATGACCCCAAGTCATAATATCACTGATGAGGCGATCCTGTGCACTCGTTGGAGTGTTTTCATGACAAAAAAAATGAAATCAATTATCAAACATCAATAGCTATTTTTATTACTATCCACACTCACTATATATATATATATATATATATATGGTATTTATCGGTTGTAATGTACAAATGAACTCACATTGAACATAGTTACTTTCATCCAAGATAAAGTTATTTCGTTGGCTGTCATGTTTTTCTTGTTTTTTTTTTACTTAAGAAATTAATCATGGTCCCATGTGTTTTCATCACAGATATATACAGAAAATAATTGAATGAAATTATTTTTGTGTAAAATTAATGTGTGATATATTTTCCTAAGAGTCTCAAGAAGACAGAAATAATATAAGTAAATTTAATTCTTCCCAAGATGGCAAATATGATTCCAAGTCTTTTCACCAAAGATAGACAAAATTTAAACTGTGCAATTAACACATAATTTATTTTTTTATTGGTTTATCTATGATGAAAACACTTGTGACCATGTTTTTGTCTGGACAACTATATAAGAGTAAACAAAATAAATGAATCTGGAAAAAAAGCACTTTTTTTTAGTGACATTAGCAGTTATGTCATCATATTTCACACAAGCTAGTCTGCAAAATACTTCCCTCCAGTAGCATGCAGAAGTGGGTGATGAACCCAGACATCCATATCAGGAGGGCATCCAATCAAAGAGTGAAATAAAAATTTGGTTTCTATTTAATTTGAATAAAGTGTTTATTTCATGTTTCATCTATTTTTACATATTAAAAATGTCTTAGGGGCATACAATCATGGAGTTGTCACCAAGCATAACCAAACATCACTAAACCTCTGCACATCAACACTTCCTGCTCCTCAATTTATAGGCAAGACCACACAAATGAATGTTGGGATTTTTTCCTAGACTATAAGATAGGCCACTTCTTAGTCACATCTCACTCGGTCTGTCTTGTCTTGAACTCAGAACACTATGATTGTTAATCTGAATCCACTCTTGTGTGTTGACACCAATTCTTAGTTTGTGAACTTTTTGCTTTATAATTGTTGCTTTGTCTTGCATATTATTATGGGATCGTACCCATAATAATAATAAAAATGGACTATTCCATACTTAATAAATACTGCGCGTAGGCAAAGAGTCAGTCGCTCAAGTCTTGACCGGCTGTTCGGTTGAACTCTCTGCCTTCGGGCGGGGAGGAACCCGAAAGAGGCTACGCCGAAGGGCAGATTCTCTTTTGGGGAGGTATACAGGTTCAATGGGCATATTTTGGGACCGAGCACATGGGCTCAGAGATCCCACATTAAATAACCGGCCTTGTGCCACATGATGCCCAAATATCGTCAGTAGTTCAAGTCGGAGTCAGCAGTTCAAGTCGAGTCAAGAGTTGAGTCAGAGGCAGTATGAAACAGTCACGTTCAGGCAATTACTACAAGATATTTGAATAGTGATACTGGTCGTGACTACATTGTTCTCTCTACTAAACCTGATTGTTCATACTAACACTTCTACTTCTCTGTATATATTCCTGTTTGTAATATATCTGTGTTATTCCATATCCGTGTCCGAGTTCTTCTTTATTCGGTTCTACCTTGGACTATCACAGTGGTACAAGGAACCGAACCATAACACATATATTGTTTGCTTGCTTCATATTATTTTTTGCCCTTGTTCTTTTCTTTGCTTCTTATTGTTTATTACAAACTTTGTCAATTCTGCTTGTTGGGCAGTACACTGCCATTTACATTTAACCACGGTCAGTTATCCTACACATCTTTTTCCATGCTTGTACTGTTGTATAGGTTCCTTGCTAGTGTTGAACCTTCTTGCAAGTATTTGAGTTGTTTGAAGTGGATTAGATACAACACAAGTACTCAATTGGTCATCACCAGTGTTTACTGGCTGTCCTTTATGATTGATTCATTTCAAGTAGAAAATCCTAGGATCAATTTAGCACAGTATAATCACTAATTTCATTTTCAACAAGTTTAAATTTGAGAAGCTCTCACAATCAACTTTTGGGCTATCATATCAATCATTCTCTTTAATCTTTCTGATATACTTTCCTGCAGAATATATTGATGCTTACAGACTTCTGTCATTTTTTTTTGTTTTACAGTAAGGTTCACCATGTACAAAGCCCGGGGGCCACTCAAAGTAGAGGTTTATGTTAAGAGGCAATTCATAAGGATAAGAGAGGGAAGATAACAGTTAACATAGTGATCAGGGAAATATCCTCTTGGGAGTCAGTTCCATGGAGTAGTAGTTTGTAAGAAGAAGCTGTTTGAATGGAACTTACCACTAACTGATGGAATAAGGAGGAAATGTGGGTAGGTTGCTACAATGTAAGTAGCATGGCACATCCTAACTGTGAAGTTAGACTTGGCAGAACCAAGGAATGTAGTTTGTCCAAGCACTTAGCATCTAAGTAGTGACAGAGAAGTGAGGTTTGACACATCCTGGCCATGAAAGGGAGGTTAGATGGTTTAAACAACAGAAGTGTGGTTCTACAAAAGGATGTTGAGATTACCATTGACTGAACATGTGAGAAATGACAAAGTTATAGAGAAAATGGAAACCAAAAAGGACACTTTTAATTAGCATCAGAAAGAGGCTGTTATAATGAATAAAGAGGGCTGAGAAAATTTGATAAACACAGGACAGATTGCAGGTTACTTAATGTGTCCATTTGTTGCGTGCTTGGCAGATTTTTGCTTCAGGATCACCTGCCGAAATAGTACTGTTTCAGTAGGGTCTCTTGGGCGAACAAGTATGATGTTGCAAAACCTGAAACTTGTCATGACCCCAAGTAATAACATCACTGATGAGGCGATCCTGTGCACTCATTGGAGTGTTTTCATGACAAAAAAGATTGGAATCAATTATCAAACTTATACTTTGAGAAATTTTTGCAATGAATGCCAAGGATTTGTGTTGCAGTAATCAAGGCTAAAGGAAGATGTTTTGATGAGAGCAAAATTTAATTATAAAATATTTTTTTCTTTTTGTCATATTAAAATGTCAAATAAAAAATCATCTCTTACTTCATTTTTAGTAATTTTTCATTCTTTAAAGTAAAAAACAACTACTTTTTGGGCCAATTATAAAATTACCAGGGGTAATCTCAAATGATTGAACTGTAGTGTACCTAATGAGCTTGTATAGAAGAACAGGGATCAGGAGAGATAGCAAAAAGACAAACTTTGCTAAGAGCTACAATGGATTGAGGAGAGGCATGATCACCAGCATCCTGAAGGGACACAGCACATAGAAGAACCTAAAACTTGAGCTGAATAAAGTAAATACTTCAGATATACAATGAATTCTGAGAAATAAAGAAATGTTTTCCGACTCAAAGATTTATTGGAAAATGCAAAAGAAAATAACACAAAGGTTTTTTTTTTTTTATATTAATAAACAAGATTCTGTATTTAATGGTGTATGAACCAAATTGATATGACAGCTGTCAGACATTTGGAATAATTGTAGGCAAGCTTCTTGCAGAAATTAACACTAATCTTATCATACTCCTATTAACAGACTAGCTTAAGATCACACAAGTTTTGGAGATATCATTGATGAACCTGTTAGCTTAAGCTTTTTTCACAGATTTTATTTCAGGTTTATATCAGGCAACTAACTTTTTTTTATCTTTTATGTGCCATGTCCTGTCAGAAGGTGGACATTAATGGCTCTTCACAATTTCTTATCTCTTATTGCTGTAAATAACTCTTTACTCTTTCTCTTTGTCGACCTTGTCTGCCATCAATTCACATAGACTTAAGTAGGTTACTCTGTTTTCTCACTGCTTCCTTTGCTTTCAACATGCCCTGTAAGTGTTAAATTCTCCAAACCTCATTTCCTCATTGTGTACTAGAAATTTCACTAGCGTCTTTCCGATTGCTAGCAGGAGTTTTCTTGTAGTTCTTATTCACTTTAAAACTTTCTTGTTGTTCACATGCCCTATCCATAGTACTCTCAGTTTTTTTTTAGCAGAACCCCAACTCTGTTGCTTTTCTTCATCTGCAAGGAAATTGTCCAGCATACACAGCTACATAGGAGATTATATTTTCTCTAACAATTCAGCATTCTTTTCTTTGTTTCTAAAGATATTTTCATATACTTTAATACTTAGTTACAGAAAGACGTCTTTTGTTTTCCACTGTGTCTTCATGTTTCTGTCATCTTTACCTCCATTAATCAGATAGTTAAATTTCTATCTGCTTGACTTTGATGTTCCCAAAACTTGCAATGTGGGCTATCCCTTTTGCAGACAACCATACATTCTATCTCATTTCAGTTAATAGTTAGTCCTTTCTTCTTGCTTTCCTTTACTTTCTTTTCTAAGAGTTCTGTCACATTTTATCTGAATTTGCCATCAGCACAATGTGTTCTGTATGTCTCATCAGATCATAATATTTTTTTCTGAAAATTAAGTAGGCTTCTTAAAGTTAATGGATAAACTGTTGACAAACCTTTGCATGCTTAGGATTCAGGGGCAGGTTATTTCTTAGTATCCAAGAATGAAGTTTTATATTGTAAAATATCTGACTAATTGTCCCCTTGATTATTTCTGTACTGACTGATTCTTCTGAAGTTTTCCTCTGGTTGTTAATATCTTTTGCATTATTTTCCAACAAATGGGCCGAGTTGCTAGTTAACCTTTGAGGACATGCTTTTGAAGGCAGACTGGCAATCAAAGAATGTTTCTTCCATTTTTGAATGATTGTTTTAATTGTACTGTTGGAAGTCTTTCAAGATCTCCATTCATGATGATGATGGTCAATCATTACCTCACATTCTCAAGAGAATCTCCTCTGTGCTTATTATGAAAACCTTTGCATTTGCTAACCAGGTCTTCAATGACTAAAGTACACACAGGCATAAATTATTGGAAACTGGATGTGCCATGCATTGATTGGTTGGCAGAAATATGCTAATTAATAATTAGAATAGAAGTAAATCCCTAATTACAAACTTGTCCTGCTTTATCTATATTTTCAAATGTTTTAGAGTTTTCTGTTGTATTTGTCAATAAATTTATATGGAGGCAAATATATATTTATTTTTATCATATATTTCTATATTTTTATCATACACACACATATATGTGTGTGTGTGTGTGTAAATATTTATCATGGAACTGATATTGTATATATATTACTTTAAACCACAATCTTGATTTACACATTCCATATTTGGCAGGCAAATAACCCTTTATGAATAATCTAAGTGCATTGCTTAAATCCCTTGATAATGTGTATTGAATCAGTAAACACTTCCTGTTGATAAAACCCTGCCATGATATGAAGCAAAGCAGAGTCATTGATTTGAAGAGATTGATGATCTTGAAAGAATTGTCTTTCTTCCTGTTATTGTGGTCAAAAGGAATAATGAGCAATTAGGTTCATGTCTAAAATTCCTGATAACCTAACAATATGATAGGAAGACATTTATCTTATTGAAATTTGTTGAGAGATATTTTTTGATTTCACATCAAGAACTATAAATGTAAGATGTTTGACCTCAATCTACTGAGAAAAATCATTAAAATTAAAACATTGTTTGTATGGCTTTGCTTAATTGCTGTTGTTAACACAAACATTTTGGCTAAGCCAGTCACTGACTTACCATGTATATTTAGCATGAAAAAAGAAAGGAGATATTAAAAAAATTATAATAATAAAGTTTCCTCCAGGGGTGAGGAGAAGTAAAGGATATATTAAAATAGTAACAATAAAATTTCCTCCAGGAAAATGAAAAGGGGTTATTAAATTAGTAATAGTAAAGTTTCCACCAGGAAAAGTAAAAGAAAATATTAAAATAGTAATAGTGAGTTTTCCTCCAGGAAAAGTAAAAGGAGTGATTAAACATAGTAATATTAAAATTTCCCCCAGGAAGACTAAAAGGAGATATTAAAATAGTAATATTCAAAGCATAGATGAATGGAAGACTTATAAATGTGTAAGATAGATTCTAGAGAAAAAATTTGTCTAGCATGACATGGTGAAAAAAACAGCTTAGCAGTAGACATAGCAATGGATTCAATATAATCATTTCACTTCATGTCAGCAGAGAATGTTATCTGCAAAGGTGCGGCTAGTCACTCTCCGTGAGATTAGCATCAGCCAGACTGATGGGAGGCAGAAAGGGGTCTTTCAGATGAGAGTAGTTTCAATTTGGAGGCATTAAAATTAGCAAGCCATTCCTTGCCCCAGTTCAGTTAACAGCAGATTGTAGTTAATTTTTTAGATTAACTGTCAATTTGACCTTATTAAACTGATAGATACGACTGAGACAGGAGTAAATAGCCGTGTCATCAAAAAGGCCATAGATGAAAATTGTGAACAAAGCAGGGAGAAGACATGCATTAGTACAAAGAGATTGAGAAGAGTGGTTAACTTTCATTTTGCAATTTGATAAGAAAAATTGAATCAGTTCAAAAATTCATCCAGAAATACCATAACGTTTCAACTTGTGAAAAAGACCGTCATACCAAACCCTGTCGAATGCTTTTGTCCAAAGCAACAGCCTGAGCATTCTTATCTCAAGCTTGATAAACACTTTCAGTAACAATCATTATTACATCAACATTTGATCTAGAGAAGCAAAAGACATATTGTTTGTCTGAAAGAAGGGCTCATTATGTGAGTTGCTTAACCAATTCAGAGTTGATTAGGGCCTCTAGGTAGAAGGCTAATAGGCTAACAGAAGGAACAGATGTTTCATCTGAGTTCTTAAAGATTGGAAATACAGAAGATTTCAAACAAACAAGAAAGCAAGTTGCTGATGATGATGCTTTAAAATATGAGGTAAAAGAAAAATCAAAAATCAAAACCATTTAGAAATACTAGGAAAATCAAAAAAAAGAAAATACCATATGCAGATCAATAAATTTTAAAATATCGAGGATATGAAATTGGAAATCATATCTATCACCTTCTAATTTTTCTTGGAGGAAAGTTTAGCATTTTTAATTTAATATCTCCTTTTAATTCTTTTGGAGGAAACATGACTATTTTAATATCTCCTTTTACTTTTTCTGGAGGAAACTTTCATATAATTATTTTAATATCTCCTTTTAATTTTCCTGTAGGAAATATATATCTTTTGAGAAAGAAAGTTTAAAATTACTTAATTTGTGTCAATTTTGCATCTCTATGAAAATGGAAGATTATAAGGTGCATTTTAGACACTTGATACTTTTATTTACTGCAAAGGCAAAAATGCTTCACAAGCAACAAAAAAGATATCTGATCTCTATGGTAAAGTTGCTTTAGTTGACAGAACTCTATAGAAATGCTTCGATAAGTTAGTGATTGTAGCCTTATTGATAACGAATGCTCATGAAACACCCCCACTACAGATGATGTCCTAATCAAGACATTGATTGAGAAACCCACTTTATACAATGTGGGAACTGACAGAAACACTAAATTTATCAAGATCTACCATCCATGAGCATTTAGTGAAGCTTGGGTAATCAAATTGCTATGATGTTTTGATACCACATGATCTGAGAGAGAAGAACCTTTTGGATAGCATTTCATCTGTGATTTGCTGTAGAAACGCAATAAAAATGAATGCATTCATTTTTATGCAAATTGTGATGGGTGATGAGAAATGGATCATTCACAACAATGTTCAGCAAAAAAGAACCTGGGGTAAGTGACATGAGTCAACTCAAAAGCAGGTCTTCATCCTAAGAAAGTTATGCTGTGCATCTGGTAGGATTGGAAAAGAATCCTGTACTATGAGCTTCTGCCAAGTAACTAGTTAAATGATTCTGAAAAGTACTCTCGTAATTGGATGAATTAAAAGCAGCCATTCACGAAATAATGCCAGGAATTGGCAAACATGAAAGGTGTTGTTTTCCATCAGGATAGTGCCAAATCTCACATATCTTTTGCAACCTAGCAAAAATTGTTGCAGCTTGGCTGGGATGTGTTACCCCCACCCACCATATTCACCAGGCATTGCTCTTTCAGATTTTCATTTATTCAGGTCCTTGCAAAAAAAATCCCAATGGTAAAAATTTTAATTCTTTGGATGACATAAAAAAAACCCACCTTAATAGGTTCTCTGTTGAGAAACCACCAAAATTCTGGGAAGATGGAATCTTTAAGTTGAAGGTAAATTGGAGAAAGGTTGTACAAGAAAATGGTTCATATTTAGTTGAATAAATATTTAATGGCATAATTTTGTTTTGTGCTTTAATTTTCCCTAAAAATCAGCATGATCTTTCCAGAGAAGTCAATAAATACAGATATTAAAATAGTAATGTTTTCTACAGAAAAATTAAAATGAGCTATTCAAATATTAATAGTAAAGTTGCCTCCAGTAAAGTAAATAAAGATATTAAAATAGTAATATTAAAGATTCCATCAGGAAAAATAAAAGGGGTTATTAAAATAATAATAGTAAAGTTACCTCCAAGAAAAGTAAAGGGAGTAATTAAAATAATAATATTAAAATTTCCCCCAGGAAGAGTAAAAGCAGATATTAAAATAATAAAGATTCCACCTGGAAAATTAAAGGGGAGATATTAAAATAGTAAAGTTTCCTCTTGGAAAAGTAAAAGGAGTAATTAAAATAGTAATATTAAAATTTTCCCCAGGAAAAGTAAAAGACATTATTAAAATATTAATAGTAAAGATTGCTCCAGTTAAAAAGTGATAGAGATGATTTCCAGTTTCATCACATCACTATTTTTAAAACATATTTATTGATCTGAATTGGTCAAGCAGCTCACATCACAGGCCCTTCTTTCAGACTAGTAATATGTCTTTTGCTTCACTAGATCAACTGTTGATGTAATAACAAGTGTTGCTAAAAGAGTTTATCAAGCTTGAGATAAGAATGTTGAAGCTCGGTTTGTTGCTTTGGACAAAAACATTCAACTCTCTTTCTGATTCATTCTACATGTTGGCTGCATGTGAGAGGCAAGAAAGCAAAAGACAAAACTAAATAAAATAATCACATCCTATTCCCAAAATAAATCCCTGCATTAAAATTAATACAATAGCCAATCATGAACTTTCCTACCAGTAAAAAGATGACCATGGAGACTACAACATTTGCTTAAAAGATAGCTCCACATAACAACCAACATAGACTGAAGGGTCACCTGTCAGCATGCAGGAACACTGTCACCATCACCAATATGATGGATCCTCACAATTGCCACCCAACATGTTCACTATCCAGCTCCAGGCTTTTCCTCATCACCATGACCCTGTTTCCTTGATACCACATTTGACCAGACTCCAACAGAGACATTCTGCTTGATCAATATTAACTATCTACTTCAGATGTCCCTATGGTTGTTGTTAGACCTAAGGAATGTAGTCCTTGGCCAAAAGCTGCTGCACAAAGTGGCCTGAACTTCTACTTGTATTTGACATTATAACATTTGAAATGTAGTGTAGAGTTAAATAGCTTTAATAATGATATATAGAAGTTATATTTGGGCAGCAATAATTTATCCTATTAATAGGATTAAGATATGTATGACTATCCTATATAGCAGTGTAAGAATTTATAGATGTGCATAGAAGAAGAATTTTGTAAACGGTATAGAATTTCAAGAACATTCTTTGAAATGTACTTCCAGTAATTTGTGTTGAGTAAAAATTTCACAATGAAAACAGATTTCTTCCTATCTGTGTCTAATTTTGTTTTTGATAATGGAGGAATCAATTTTTGATCAAATTTAATTTGATTTTCTGCTGTTAAAAATATTTGAATATTTTTTATATTACTAGGACCCTTACTATATATATATATATATATATATATATATAGTAAGGGTAAAATAAATCCATGGGCATATAATCCAAGTGGGTCCTAGTAATATAAAAAATATTAAAACTGATCCATAAAAGAGGGCTTTATGTATTTTATATTATAAAAATATATTATATATATATATATATATATATGTAGTTAGTTTATGCAAAACTAGGTAATCTGTATGGGTAGACCCAAGGAGGACAATATCTGGAGAGCTCAATGTAAATTCAGAGCAAATATGTTTGAATAAAAACAGACTACTTTAAGGTTCCTTGTAATAAATTATTTCAACCACACCCCTTTTAAAGGGCTCTTGATCATCAGACTTTACTTCCAAAGGTTGAAATGAAAAATGAAAAGACATTTACACATTTACTTCTCTCCCCACCTCACTTCCTCACTTCATTAATTTACATATGCTTAATACAGCCCATCAAAAATGTGTGAATTTCTTTTCATTTTTCATTTCAACCTTTGGAAGTAAAGTCTGATGATCCAGAGCCCTTTAAAAGGGCTGTGGTGAAATAATTTATTACATGGAACCTTAAAGTGGTCTGTTTTTATTTAATATATATATATATATATATATATATATATATATATATATATATATATGACCTTTGAAGCAATACTGATGCAACAAAAACAACCATGAGTTAATAAAAACAATTAGAAAAAACCACACCCTCAACTGATTATTAAAACAAAAAACCCTAACAACAAAACTATACATTCCATATGTCATAACACTCTTTGCCTATATCAAAACACTCACTAGTTCCATGAAACTCACCAATTGTCTCTTCTTAGCCCGATGATGACCTCAGTCCAAAGTCTGGACCATATTTTTATTTACTTTTCTTCTGAAATGGACTTTGGTCAATTTCTGATGGAATTCCCTCCTTGTATAAGAAAACTATTCATAATTCGAAAAAGTCAATCACTAAAATTGCAAAATGTCTATTATAAGTCACCATTAATTTTACTGTGTGCCACTCCTTGCGCAAGGGTCAATGATAAGTGAGGGGAAAGGAAAACTAGTCTTTCCCATTTATGCTATGCTCTATATTTACTAGAGTTGGATCAGACCAAAAATGAAGTATTGCTCCTATATTTTAAGCCTTGACAGAGTTCAAAAGTGTTTATGTGGCTTTGTAGGTGATGAATTATTTTCAACCAGTTTCCTATAGATAAAATGCTGCAAGCCTATTGTTACTCTATCACCATTTCCATAAGAATGTTCTGATGAATTACATTCCTTAGTTCTACTAGTTCAGACATTTACAGCTAGGACCCACAATGCAATGTTCATGATGTCAAATTAATCCCTATTTGCCTAATGTTTGTTTTGAAAGGAGACAGTTGCACTAAGACAGCTTCTTCTACAGAACCATGACTTTGTGAAAAAAAAAATCTCTTGAGCAACATACCTTAGTTCAACCAGATGACTTTCACAGCTAAGACTCATTATGCTGTCTACAGTGGTATGAACCATGCCCTTCATATTTCATTGGTAATGTCCCTGCGAAATCCCTGCTATTTGGGGGAACAGACTCCTGAGTGGATGCTCTCTTGATCACATCAATCCATCTTGAGATCTAGTCTCAAGCATTATTTATCCAACATATCTTCATAATCTACAATTTTTTTGCTCATACAACAACCCATTCAACTTCTAACTTGGGTGGCTCTTAGGTCATGTATTGTGTGAAAAGTAGAGTGAGAAACATAGACTCAGTTTTCTTCTCAGCACTTTAATAAATGGCATTTTCTTATTAACTTAATGTGAAACATTTTTATAACAACTAAATGACATCAACTGAGCCATGTTGAAGTCAAAAAAATTAAATAAAAAATATAAAAAAATTTACAAGAACATTTTTGTCAACACTTTTGTCATCATGTCTGTATGTGTGTGTGTATATATATATATATATATATATATATATATATATAGAGAGAGAGAGAGAGTGCTTGTTATATGTAAATATAGTAAACCGATGTAAGACATTCGAGATACAAAACAATTATAATAATAATAATGATGATAATAAGACTAAGTATATTTATTGTATATTATTAAGCCTTTAGACCAAATGGAAGAAAGATGAGAAAAACATTAAAAATCATACTTAATGAATACGGTTTCCACAAAAAGCCATCAGCAAAGATTCTAAAAGCCTAATTGTGGTAAGCAACTTGTCAAAACTTACTAGATTTCATCAGTAATATAACACACACACACACATATATATGTATGTATGTATGTATATATATATATATATATATATTATACAGCAAAAAATCCCAAATTATTTCATGTGTGTATAATCTATTTGAAACTGTCACAATCTTATGCCAGTCTTCTTCAGCCCTACACTGACTGTCTATTCAGGGGTTTTGAATTTACTTTAGATAGCAGTTGGGGAGAAGCTACAAGCCTACTGTAATGGACACCTCCTTTAGATAAGGAGCCTGGGTTGGTGACAATGGCAGGGAGAGAAATATCTCTCGAAAAGAAGATGTGCCAGAATGGAGTTTGTTTATAACCAAAGCCTTTAGTTGTATGTAAATGGATTTAGGTTCCTACTAGGGGATACCAAACTATACTAACAACATATATGTTTTAATAGGATTTTATATTATTAACTGATTGGGATTTAAAGACAAAACAATTTAAAATTAGAATAAATTATTTAAATAATAGATTCACAAAATCTCTAAGTAATACTGAAACACCCAATGGAATAAATCATGCTGTACACCACATTTATATACCCACATACATACATATTTACATAAACATACATATATGTACCTATACACACATATGCACACACACATTATATATATATATATATATATATATATATATATATATATATATATATACACAGACACACCATCCACTTACACCATTAATGATCGGTTAAATTATTAGGAATACCAAGCTGTACATAAAATTCTTTAAAAGGAAGATATTAAAGTAAAAATTTAATCAAAGGGGGTTGCATCAATTGGAGGACTGTTGTTTTTTGGGAGTTAGTAAGTAATAAGTTAATATCTATGTTCTTATATAAGTTTGAACCTGTTTCTATGTCTACATTTTAACACTAGCTCTTTCCTTTGATTTAATAGTTTGCATTGATTATTGTATTTTATTATTCTAATTTTTTCCAATAAATATAGCCTGCATGTTTCTCTAAAACTATTAGGAGTATGTGCAAAATATAATTTTTTGATCTATCTGAGGATTCAAATTCTTTTTTTTTCAATTCCCAAAATTTCTTTGAAAGGGCTGTTTGGTAGTTTAATTTAGGATTGGTAAATGAGTGCCTAGTTTTTATATAATTTATCTATCAAAAAGAAAAAAAATGAGGAATTGTATACAAAACTAAATCAAAGCACCTTGTCTGTCATATTCACTGAAATATGCATATATATTAGGTTGGTGCAAAAATAATGATGTAATAATGTCGTTTTTTGACGTATTTTTTAACATCAAAAAACAACATTATTATGTCATTATTTTTGCACCAACCTAATATATATATATATATATATATATATATATATATATATATATATATATATATATATATATATATATTTTCTGTTCTTATAGCACCTCTTTAGCCAGTCCACCCTGATGATCTGCATAGGTGAAACTTAGGTAGGTTTGTCTGGCTCTTTAGGCTTATATATATATATATATATATGCATACATGCTTAACATATACATACATTTGTAAATATGCATTATGATAGTGAGAAACAGGTAAGAAAATAAGATTTGTCTAATGGACATGAAAGAAAAAATCCTAACTATTAACTCTTAATAAAAATGGATGCCAAAAAAAAAAATAAATAAAAGCCAGCTGATTTTCTTACCATTTTCTGCCTTTGCCACTTTATTATAAAAGTAATGACTTTCCATTCATTACTGCTATAACCGAACAGAGAATTAGACTGAAGAAGAGGAAACCAGAACAATAAAAACTTATATTGTTGCATGGTTGAATGATGGATGCCATTATGAGATAGACTATAGAGCTAATCATAGAGAATTTTCTTGGTATAGGTATGCCATTTTATGGTAGAATGAACCAGAATATCTAGATAATCAAAAGTATTGGACAGTCAGTGTCTCTCTTGTAGAATCATCTTGCTTCATAAGTTATTTTTGTACAGCTTTAGTCAGAAAGAGGCCGCCACTTTTCTTTGATCTTGATAGAGTGTCCGATAAAGTTGATGATGTTATCTACAGAAGAATTATACAGTTATGTGCAGAAAAATTAGTTTTTGTGTTCTTTCTTTCTCAGGAGAGAAATGAACACTTTATGCATCAAGTAAAGACTGTCCACAATAGTTGAGGATTAAAAAAAAACCCAGTGTGTTTGCATTGATGGGGGTTTTAGCAGAATCATATACGATGTCTGAACAAAAAGTATTGGGACTGGTGTTATAAAAAGAAAACTACAACACATTTAATCTCCTTTGAAATAATTGCTTTCTGAAGCCACACACTTTATCCAGCATCACTGTCATTGAGGGAAGCATTCCTGAAACTCCTTTTTTTGGCTGTTTCATTGCATTTTCTTGAATTTCTTTGATGTCTTGTTCCTTTAAAGTGGGATTTGATTTTTGAATAGAGGAAAAAGTCACAAATGGACAGATTTGGGGAATATGGTGGTTATTGGACCTAAGGAATGTTGTACTTGTCCAAAAACTGCTGCACAAGCTATGGTCCTGATGGAACCTCTATGGTCTGATGAGATTACCACACTCTACACACTTTCCTACTAGGCATTGCTATAAACAACGGAAGTAAGAATGTTATGAAAGTGTGCCTGTGTTCAGAGGTCAATTTTTACAAAGCTGCTTCCCTCCGTGTACTTTAACTCTGTTAATATAGCATCAGTCCTGATACTTTTTGATCAGAGCTTGCATGTAAATAAAGGTGGACGAGAGTATAACAGAAGGAGAAATACATAAAACAATTAAGAAAATGTTTTAGCAATGATCTGGCATTTTTTAGAAAAAGAATTATAATAACACAAGCACAAAATCTACATTAACCAAGATGGGACATATTTTACAACCATTGTTTGAATAATCAATTTTTACTTTAACTGTATGATAATAGAAACTAGATATGAATCCATTTCCCCTCTCCTTTTATTATAGTTTAAGTGATGCTTTATTTCAGTACTTAGCATTTCAAGATATACCCATTTCTTATTAAAATAAGTAGTTAAAATCTAATTTTTATAACAATACAATGAAAATAAGCAAGCATTCTAATACATGTTTAGTCGTGCTATTATAGATTTTTTTATTGTAAAATAAAATTCTTTTTCTGATGATGTGAAATCATTGGCTATATATGTTCAGGTAACAATTTTTCCAAATTGTCTTTCTATTTCTCAGAATCACACACACACGCATGCACACATGAGTTATAACTCCTAAAACAACAATCTATATATCTTAAAAACAACTTCAAAGAGGCTGTTTAACCAATACAAGGACTGACCAAAATTAACAATAAAAGACAAATGAAAACTACAGATAAAGCTCATTTTCTTCAGAGACAGTCATTCATTCCTGTAGTTCACTGTTACTAACAAGCAAGGATTTTTTTCTCCTGATGATGGCCATGCTGGATGAAACTAGTTGAAGAATCTAACTGAAATAATAAAACAAAAAATATTAATATACAACCCAGTGTGTCTGAAATTTTTTAATTTTTCTAATATTTTTTATTGTTCAAAAACTTACATATATATCACACTTAAGAAAGCATTAACAAAATATGTCTTTCTCTTACCTGATTTTCTCCACAACCGTAAATATCAATTTTCATGTTGCCTTCCAGTCTTCAAAGTTTCTTGGGATTGTCCATTCTTCAAGGGGACTGTCGTTTGAATATATCAATTGATCATGAATCCCAAAACCCATCAGGGTCATAGGGGCACCACATGTATTGCAGCTGCAGTACAAATGGTGTTTCTTGGGCAGGATACCTTGATGGAGCCCAACCCTCTCCAAGCCATATATGTATGTATGTATATATATATATATATATATATATGTATTAGCATCAACACTGACCTTTATCTGCTACCTTGAGTTTCATCCCAAAATCCTGATTATCAAAAGATTCTAATCATCTGATGATCATGGTGTTGCCATGAAACTCAGCACAGCATTTATGGTGCTATATTTACAGTTCTATCTTGTTTTGGTTTCTCCTTCTGGGTTTCTTTTTATATATATATATATATATATATATACAGTGGGGGAAATAAATATTCGTACACTTGAAAAAATGTATTTTTATAAATGTAAAAGCCTTAACTAAAACAAATATCAGCACATTTTATGTATAAAGACACATACTATTAAAAAATAATAATAAACTTAATTAATTCTTATTCTAACAGTAATTAATGCATTTTTTAAAATTCTAACTGGTGAAAAAAGTATTCGTACAAATCAATTATTAGAATAAAATAATTAATTATTAGGTTGGTGCAAAAATAATGACGTAATAATGTCGTTTTTTGACGTTAAAAAATACGTCAAAAAACGACATTATTACGTCATTATTTTTGCACCAACCTAATAATTATGAAAAAAAAGTATATTCTATGGTAAATGGTAAATATATAAACAGGTGTCATTAGAAGATTGTTTAATATAATTCCTTTTCCAATGTCGCTAGTTCATCAGCAAAACATGTCACAACAGAAATTTTTCAAATTGTCTAATATATATATATATGTATATACGCACATACATGTATGGATGTTTGGGAAATAATCACGTTTTATCAGAAAGGATTCAAAACAAAAATTTTAAAACAAATTTATTTAAATCTTATTTATCAAAAATATAATCACCTTTGCTTTCAATAACTGCTGCCTAATGGGAAGGCACAATTTTGATTCTTCATTTAATGAAATCTTGATTTTTGACTGAAAAAAATGTTCAATTTCTTGTTTCTGAATATGCTACTGCTCATGAAATATTCTAGTGATCAAAAGAAATGACAAGTGGTAAATCTTGTGAATATGGAAGATTATTTTTATTGTTCTTTTTTCCAGAGTGTGCCCTTGTCATGCTGGAGAATAACACCTTTTTCTCTTAAGCAAGACACTTTCAACATTATGCTATATTTACCTGATGAAGGATTCTTGTAATAAACGTACACACTGATAGTCCTTCAATGCACCATTAGTATGTATGTCCACCAGCTACAAAGCAAGTAGAGTCCTTGTTTTGGTGTTGGTTACTTATTTTGTGATAACCAATCTCTTTTTAATTTTTTGATAGTATTCAAAACCGATTTTTCATCACCTGTAAAAATGTCATGCAAAATAGAAAATTTAGCAATCTGCATTAAAAGACTTCTGCAGGTGGAAGGAACACTGTGTTTGTTTTTCAAGCAAAAGTTAATGAAGAACCCTATTAGTTTTTTTGCAAGGTTTCCCAATCAAATTTTGAAATGCCATATAAAGACCCACAACTGGAGGGAAAAGGCGATAAATTAATTTTAGATGTGGTTTTCTATCATTCAACCATGCTTCTGTTGTGGTTAACTGACTCATAATTCATAGTGTTGAAATGTGTATTACATGTGCCTAATACACACATATACCAGGTACAACACCAAAATTGTCCAAATTGTTAAGCTCTGAACCGTTATATCTTACAAATGATTAAAGATATCTTATTGGAATTCTCCAAGGTTTTTATAACTCTATCGGACTCTCCAAGCTTAAAAGAAGAATTGTGATGAAATTGATCATAAACAAAAATGACATGTTCATCATTAATTAGTCATAAATTTCAAATATATATATATTATTCCAGGATCATTTTGCAACTTATTCAAGATGATCTTCACCCTCTCTAACCTTTCTGTCCTAGACTAACAAGGTGCCACACAGGCTTCATGTACAATTTCATTTTCAAGACTTTTTCACTGCTCCTTGGACTGTCATAGCTGAAACTCCTCTCTCACATGTCAAACATCTTATGGATTGAGTGGGATCTTTTCTAATTGATCTCTTTAGCTCTAAGTTGAAAGGATGATCTCTCTTCCTGTTGACCTCCTGATACAGTTTTCCTCCCCACTGTCCTTCTTTTTAAACTTATTTACCATTCTCTAGATGATTCTTGAAATGATTTTGAAGATGGAAAACAGAGTAGGGATGTTGGTACCATTACTGAAGGCCTGATTGATCTTTTTCATCTCACTATTGCTCAGTTGGGAAGACTGTGGATCTGACACAAAACAATTTTAACCTCTCTTTTTAGCTGAATAGCTCAAAGAGTCTTTCACCAATTCTTATGAAAAATAGTGTAAAGATGGGTAAACATCTTCCCTGAGTGAAAACCTGAAAAAAAGAAACTCAATTGGTTTAGTGGTTTTTTTAGATATTAAACATTTTGTGCAATGGATAATTATGCTGTTACTCAATTTGAACAATTTTTCTGTTATACCTGGTATATATGTTCTGTTCTGGGTATGATGATAAACTACACCTGACAGCAAGAGATTAGTGGTTTTGAGGAGTGTGGAACCACCTCTTAATTGTGTTTGTTCCCAGGTCCACCCTGGGGTGGTAGCATCTGTTAGGGTCCCAGCAATAGACAAATAGTGAAACCCAAGGAAAAACAAAACCCTATGAAAGTATAAAAACATATTTTTATAGTAAAGATACCAGCAATACATCTTTGTATAAAATATTACCAACAATATCTATTTAAAGTAGAATTACCAACATGAAAGAACACTTTCATGACATTAATCCTTATATCCTACAACTTCAACAAAACTACAACATAAAACGCATATTGCTGTCACTAGTAATTATGTCTGCACAAACATGTATATGCACAAAATGCACATCGATAATATATTCACTTCTGAAAGTAGAATAACATATATTTATTTCTTCAAATCTCCCAAGAAAATTTAGCTTTGGCATTAAATGACCCATAAAGATTTGATATGCCATCAAAAAAACAAATCAATCATATATATGTTCTTTGCATGTCCATTAGCTTTTCCAATATATTTAGTGAAACAGATGAAAAAAGTAAATTCTCACTTGAGCTTTATCATCTTCAGTTGTCACTAGCCGCATGTCTTGAAATGTATTTTATTTTTATTTTAATTCTATTTCATTAATTTTTAAAGATTTCCATATGTTTTATCAAAACTAACAAAAAAAAAAAAAAAAAAACTCCAATGGTACTTTTAGTACTTTGAAGGTACTTTACATAACTGTAAATCTCTTGGTGATTCCAAGACCTAAGCATCAATCTACCCATCCTCCAGGAACCATGACCAGGTCAGTCATTATGTTGGAACACTTCTTCCTAGGGAAAGTAAATATCTGCAGCCAACACTGACAAAAAAAAATACCTATGACTTTGAGATGTTATCATCAACTCCACTTCATTGGGACATGGCATATAAATACTTGGTTTTAAGACGATTCTATTCCATTCTCTTCTGTGGTTCTCTGGCTCCTCAGTGCCTGCAGCAAATGTGGAAAATCCTCCAATCAATTCTAGAAGTCATCTATCACATACACACATATATTATATATATATATATATATATATATATATATATATATATATATATATATATATATATATATGTAGGGTGCAGCAGAAACACCTCCTAAATAATACTAAGACATTAGCTAGATGAAGACACCATTGTCACTAATATCTTACCATTATTGGGAGGTATATGTAAGAGGTATTTCTGCCATGCCCTGTATGTATGTGTGTGTGTATATATATATATATATATATATATATATATATATATATATTTATATACAGGGTGCAATGGATAAATTGCTGCCATTTTATACTTTTAATTTCATGCATATGCATTTTGTTTTTGATTTTGTTGACTTCACAGTATAGTAGGGTCAGATGGGCACCATCTGTGAGAAAAAGAGTATCAAAATGCAATTCATTCTTCCAGAAATTTGCAAACAGCATGCTGCACTGCTTGGCATTCATGCCAGAAGCTGCAGTACAAATATTTCTGATTGTTTGAATCTGAGGATAGTGCAGAGGATTCAGAAATGGTTGGATGAGTCTAATGGTGTTTATGAAGGTATGGCTGTTTGGTAAACTCACTCATAAGAACTCTCTAATTTGTTGGTAAGAGCCTCAGACTCAACACGAAGTCCTACATCAATTGTCTTGAGATGGGTAGTGCTTACTTTCTAGGGTCAAGAGGATAGCTGCTGGAAGACCCTGTGTCTGGCAATAGTATTCTGCACCATGCCACACAAGCAGGAGAACACTGTCATGGCTGTCAGACAATTTCTGCAACCATATCACCCTTTACATCTGGTCACCTAACTCACCACACTGCAATCCCCTTGATTATTATGTGTAGGGTGCAGTTAAATGAGAGACCAACAAAACTCCTTGTAACAACAAAGATGAACTGAAAGCAACAATTATGGCAGCATTCATCAACAAGGAGACCATCCAGAAGAGTTGCAGTTATTTCCAAAGTGTTCTGAAGACAATGGTTGAAGCTACTTGTGACTTTATTGAATAAATTTACTCTTTATTATTTCAAGATATTTTTTGTATAATTTTGATAAATATATACATTAAAATGAGATGTCAATATTATTTTGATTTTTTTTTTTTTTTTGCATAATTTAGACGACAATTTATCCATCGCACCCTCTGTCTGTGTGTGTATATATATATATATATATATATAATGTAGTTTTACGGAATGCTATATTTGTAGGATAAATAAAAGTGCTCAATATCTAGAATAAACCTGTGGTATGGCTTTCATGGACTTTTCACCAGGGCTGTACACTGGCATCACCTCCCCACACTGAGATTAAAGTGTTAAAATGAGGTGTCAGTGTTATTTTTATTTTTGTGTAATTTACACAATAATTTATCCATCACACTCTGTATATTTAGGCAGCATATCTTCATTCAAACATGTTTCATTGTATAACATAGATATATTGTGGTTATTTATTTTTATACTAATAATTTTTCAGTTGTCTTATCAGAATTGATGAATTTCATCTTAACATCAAGAAACTGATTGGGCAACTGGAAAGGATCAGTATAAAAATACATCTATATTATTTAATCACATATGACGATTGTCACTTCTTTACAGAAGAAGACCATCTCTTTACTTGGTGGTGTCATTTTTTGTGTTTTTTATTCAGAATTTTATTATTTCTATCATTTATATCCAAGCTAATGCTCTGATATGCACCCATAAATGATACTTAAGGTCAGCTTCATTTTTGCAACCTCTCCTACACACATGGCAAATGTAAAGTTTGTCTGTGCTGCCTATGTTGGAAACTTGCCTGTCCCTGTGTAAAATCATATGATGTTTGAGTCCTGGAACAGACTTACAAACGTTGTCACAAAACTCACACAAATAACTTGAAGGTGTTTCTGGTAGATTTGCATTCACATGAATTTGCAGCTGACTTCGCTGGTTTGATCTCACAATACTGGATAAACTAGCCACTGAAAGGGTGACTTTTCCACAAATACTGCAAATGTGTTGGTGTCCTTATAGCTCTGGGGTAGATTCTATTTCTTCTTTTCTAATGGTATACTTAATTTTCTTCCACTCAAAATTGGTGTAGCATTTCCAAAATAAACCTTCACCAGTCAGAACTATCTCTAGCAACAGTTTCCCCAGTCTTCAACATTAATGTCAAGAGTCTTGAGTACATTTAACTACATTCTTTGAAATGCTTTTGGTGTTTATGAGCAGGTTGATTACATTGTACCTGCTCACCAAAAAAAAGTTTTTTGAACAATCTACCATCCTCCATATGTACCATGTGATCTGCCCAGTACATTTGATTATAGAGAAGTTTCTCTGTGCTGGCTATGCTTGTGCTCTGAATTACTTTTGTGTCTGGTGTGCAAGATTTCAAGTTGATATCCAAGATATGTATCAGGCATTGCTGATGAAAATACTGTAAGACCTTAATGCACCTTCAATAGATGGTCCACACTTCAGAGGAATATACAAGGATAGTTTGGACAAATGTTTCATAGATGTTGATCTTTGTGCTTAAGGAGATGTTATTATCAGACCATACTCTTTTTTCAAGTTTTCTGAATGTTTGACTTGCTTGTTCAATGCTGTAATTCCCTTCTGCCTCCAGGGAGTGGTCCCTAGAGAGTGTACCCCCTATATATTTTTATATGTATCAGTGTGATGTGGTTTACTAAACTGGTTTTGTAGATCAATTTTTAATCCTCCCTGAGTGCCCTATACCAGTGGCCATGCACCAATAACTTAGGCTTAATAAAGATGTTGAGTCAGGACAAAAGTCAGTAGCCTTTCTTTAGTGAATTTCATTGATAATATTTAGATATTTATACATAGATTTATTCAACCACATACATGCTATTGTGTTCCATCTTTCTCTATATTTCAGGCAGTATCATGATTCTACACTCACAGAATTTACCAACTTACTGGGTGATTAATTGGTCTAAGTTTATATTACAGGCTACAAGAGAATGGAAGTTTTTCCTAGAAAGAGAATTTTATATTGATCAAAGTAACTGGTAATCCAAAGATATAAGGTTAGACAAGTAAGGTGGATGCAATAGGACCTCTCAGATAACCTGTACCAATTTCAGTTGTGTTTGCAAAGAAATGTGCAGTCTGGTGTTGTCATGATGGAAGATAACACTCTTCCAATTAGAGAATTCTGGATACTTTTCACCAACTTTTGCCTTTAATTGGTTCATTTAAGAACAGTACTAATTTGATTCATTTTACAGAAGGCATTTGTAATACACAATGCCTTTCCAATGCCACCAGATACACAGCATCACCTTTGAATGCAGATTGACTATTTTCATTTTCCTTTTACATTGTTGTAAACAATTCATTCTTCATGGCCTGTGATTGTTCTTTTCAAGAATGGGTTATTTTTGTAGCATTTGGCTAAGGAATTGCAGATGGAAATGACCATTTATTTTTTCCATTAAATCATAAGGCATTCAAATATGGTAAAAATTATGCAATATGAGAGTATTTCTGTGATGTTCTGTGTCATGACCTGAATAATTTTTAATCAGCATTTCAATTTGGTCGTCATCATCAATGACTGCACACCTGCTGTAATGTTCTTGGTTTCTAGATCAAAATTTTACTTCCAAACATAGGAAATAACTTATAACATTACCGTCAACAATAACACCATTTCTACATTTGTGCTTCATTTTGCCGTTTATGGAAATAAAAGAGTATCAAAATGATGGAAATATGCTTTTCATTTTCTTCAATTTCCATTTTGTATGTAAATCATTTAAAATTTAAACCACACACACACAAATCATATAGAAAGATGCATTGAGATATCATAAATGCCAGTCACATGTGAAGAAAAATCATCTGTTCAAACATTATAAATGTCAGTCAGGTGAAGCAGAATCATGTGTTCAAACATCATAAGTGTCAGTCACATGTGAAACAAAATCATGTGTTCAAATGTCATAAATGTCAGTCACATGTGAAACAAAATCACGTATTCGAATGTCATGTCAGTCACATGTGAAAGAAAACACGTGATCGAACATCATAAATGTCAGTCACATGCGAAAGAAAACACGTGTTCAAACGTCATAAATGTCAGTCACATGCAAAAGAAAACACGTGTTCGAACGTCATAAATGTCAGTCACATGTGAAAGAAAACACGTGTTCGAACGTCATAAATGTCAGTCACATGCGAAAAAAACATCTGTTCGAACGTCATAAATGTCAGTCACATGTGAAAGAAAACACGTGTTTGAACGTCATAAATGTCAGTCACATGTGAAACAAAATCCCATGTTCAAACATCATAAATGTTAGTCACATAGGAAGCAAAATCATGTATTTCATCTCGACCTATTTAAAAATGCTATCAATTTTTATTCCAATCCAATATATATGCATGCATAGTGAGACAAACAGTTGACAAATAACAAACAATATATCAAGTGAGACAACAGAGAAAGTTGAAAAGAAATGAATAAATGAAACAAACAACACAATTGTATTAAACATACTGATTGGATATTTAATGTGAAAGTTGAATCATTCACAAAAGTTCCCAGTCTGATTCATATGTTAAGTGTGCAGTGGATTAAGAGGCAGAATTATGGGTGGAGTTTAAAAAAAAATGGGAGGAGTCAGACAATGGGAGCCAAAAAAAAAAAAAAAATATATATATATATGTATATAAAAACAAAAAGAGGCAGAAGGGGGAAAATAATTTTTTGGTCAGCAAAGGTGGGTGATATTGCACAATATTAGGTATACATATGGGTTGGTACTGTTAGATAAGATGGTTGGTACAATGAAATGGGGGTAGTAACAGTGTCAGGGTTAACAAAGGCTGGGGTAAATTATTCAAATGGTTTACAGAGTCCAAACATAGCAGAAAAAAAAAGGAGTTTGAAAATGCAGCAGCACTGGTTAAAGGTGATGTAGTTTGGGGTATGCAGGTGTGGAAGTTACACTTGCTTTGTACTAATATTGTAGTACTGTAGCATCTACTAGCATATAGAGAAGGCAGACTGTACAACTGATCACCATCAGCTTAGAAACAGTGAAGCAATTTAAACACAATGAAGAGCACCATTTGGATCCGAGAATGATTAATACCTCAAAAACAAACAAAAAAAAAATCTTCTGAGAGGATTATGTCCAAATATGGGAACAACCTTCAACCTTGAATTCATTTTTTAAAAAAAATATATATATATAAAAGTATTAATTATACATCAAAAAATAAAAGTTCCAGTAAGAGGACTATGCCAAGTTCCAGGCAACAGACTTCTCTTTTGATTTTTGCAATAATAATAAACAAAAAAGAACATTTAATTTGTATATCATCATTGACACATTAAATTTTCTAAGTTTGATACTGTCTTTGTTCATTGGATATTTAAGATAACCACTTGTCTTTTGACTAAGTTATATTGAAATTGACTATAAGATGCACTAAGTTTATTTCCATAAAATCTTCCTCAGCTAAAACTTTGTAATAAAAAGAAAGATGAAGATATTAGTCAGAATGGAAAAGTGACAATAACCCATCTCAGAATTCCAGGTAACATTTAAAGACTATGCTTGATAATATTCAACGTTTCCTCTGACAACATACAATAAGTAATACTGTGAAATATGAAGTTGATCGGGGAAAACTGTGTTTGGTAAAAAGCAATAATATTCTATCATTTTTCTATCTGTAAAGAAAACATTTAATAACCTATACATAAAGATATTCAACTTGAAAAGAAAAAAACATTTGGTTAAATGGCAGTTGAAAATTTGGAGTTTTTTTTTTTCAAATGATCTTTTTTAAAAAAATGAAATAATTACAGACTGGAAAGGATCTTATCAGTATTTTGCAGTGTTTAATTATTAAACAGAAATCACATATATTATGAATGGATGAGCAAATGATCATTACCGCACATTTTTTCTTTTAAAGAAAAAATACACCGGTAAATAAAGTCATAATATAATTTGTACCCAGAAATACTTGGCTTCACATGGTTAAAATTCATTTTTTATGTAAATAAATGAAAATTAAATCAAACTTTGGTTATAACTGATTAGAAAAAACATCCAGCAATAGCCAAGTCATTGATTTTAAAAATCAATCAAAAAATAATTGATATATAAGACATAAAAATACCAAATCCTGAACAAGGTGAGTGTCAGGTTACAGGCAACACTCTTTTCACATAGACCCTCTCAAAAATCAAAGGTATAAAAAAAACATAGCAGTGTTGAAGCTGGTAGACAGATTGCACCAGGTAATTACACAGGTAATGCGAAGCCATGATGCGATCAATATTATAATATATGGATCAATTAAAAAAGAGCTTTTTCTCCTCAGAAAATGAATTTAATTCTTCAAAAGAGACTGTCACATGCACTTAAAGTTGCAAGCCTATCTTCAAATACATTCAAAGTTTAAAAGAACCAGATATTTAGAGCCAGGAGATAGTTTTCAAACCTGGAAGCAAAATGAAGACAAAATTATATATATATATATATATATATATATATATATATATATATTAACAAAGATATATGTATCAAATATCTTAATGTCTATTAATACATTAAAACACACACACACACACATATGTGTGCATATTTACGACTGGAGCATGTATAATGTGTGTGTGTGTGTGTGTGTGTGTATTATCCAAAGACTGTTCTTAAATTTTTGTCAGTGAACTAAAGGTAAAACTCATTAAACTCAACTCTGTTTGAAACAAATTACTTTCGTTTCAAAAAGATTGATTTGACTTGATTGAATTTACTTAAGAACCACATCAATTAATATTAAGTACCACAAAAGTGATTATTCAAGCATCACTACTTGAAAGTTTAGTTTTATACAATCAGTCATGTGTGTGTGTGTGTTATTTCTTTTGTCCACCAATATGAGGAGAATTTGTTTTCTTGAAGAATAACAGACATTAGTAATTGAAAAGTATATATCAAACAATGGATGAAAGGAAGTCAGATTATAATATTGTCTTCTTTGCAAGAGAAACTCTTAAAATTCTGAGGAAGCCTGGGTGATGCATTTACACTTTTCTTTTTCTGGTAAAGATGAACTGATTTTCTTAGTAGTTCATTCAGTCTGTAAGGCAAACAGCATTTTGGGTTTGCGTGACTAGAGTTTGGGAGATTAGGAATTGGTCACTTTAGTCCATCAATGCAGAATAGCAAAATGGATGACTGGACAAGTTTGGTATCATGCTATGAGCCAGTGAAGCTGTAATGTAGAGTAGCACGGATATGTTTAGTAATGGAAATTGTTTGGCATACCAATGTCTCACAATTTCTTTTGATTTACTAGAATCCATCTGTTTTTTTTGGGGGGGGGGTTGGTAACAGATATCAAGAATTTACAAGCAAATGAACGTACACTATAGACTAATATAGCATTTCTTAAGATAAAGTGAATGAAGGTTATCTGTTAAACAATTTATATCTGGGGGATTATTAACATGTTGAACAAAATAACCGATTTTAGTTGTCTCCGGTTGCTCGGGAACAACATTTCTTAATAAATGCAACATTTGTTTCTTTGTTATTGACTTATAAAAGCAAAGAGTTGTCCAAGTTGTTCAAATGTCAATAATTATGTATTTACTAAATGAATCAGATTTAGTTGTTGTTTTCTTACTTTAGATGGTAAAATTTGTCAGATGAGTTCTAACATATAATTGTCATAAATATGTTTGTAGGTAATCAATATTTGATTAACAAGTAAGTATATTGTTAATCCAATCTAGACTACTAACAGTTTTTTTAGGTATCTTCATCCTTTCAAGCCGAGAGAATATTTGAGGGCTACACTATTGTTAAAATATCCACCAAATTTCTAAAAGGCAGTTGATGCAGAACTAGTCCAAATCAACTTTAAAGTGTTACCTTAAGCTATGATCCTCAATTCCTCCAAATCTCTTTCCATCACATCTTATGAAATTTTGTCTGTGTATTCCAATGAACTGACATGTAGTCATGTTACTGAAGGTTGCAATAATTCATTGCACATTGCAAAAGTTTCATGCTTTTTTTTTGAGAAGTTTTCTTTTGTTTTCTATATAGTTTTGTTTGTTTAAAAGCAACAAGAATCAACTACATAAAAATAAAACATAAAAAATTTGTTTAAAAAATGAAAACAAGTATAATGGATGACTTCATGAAAAGCAAAAGAAAAACAAAGAGCAGTTTTAAAGCTTGTTGAAATAATGTCATGTTCAAGCAGAAAATAATAAAAATATTTGAACATTTTCTTTTTATCAGAATAAATATCACTTTTGACACAGATTTCTCTTTGAGCAAAAGTTTGATATATGAAAACAAACCTTTAGTTTTATACTTGACTACCAAATGAAATGATATACATATCTCTTACAATTAAGTTATCTTGCACTAAAAGTCTTTTCTTCTCTACTTTTCCATACCAATTCCAATGAGTGATCTTCAACATATATAGTGTAAACAAGCCGACTTTTCTTGTTCTCGACTTTAAAACATAGGAAATACTAAATTACATTTAGCCATGAATAAGGGAAAATTGAAATACTTCTGGAGCTGGATTTACCTTTTTTAGTCAATGATACAATTAAAATCATACTGAAAATACCAGGCAAAAATACAAAGACTGTTGCTGATAACACTGTTAATTTAAGAAGTTAAGCAATGTCCACTCTGTAAGTTGCTTGGAGAAGCAACTCTTTGAAAAAGAAAAGTTGCCATGAATAAACATTTCATACAATATATAATTACAAAATTGGCTTCAGTTACAGAAAGTGATGACTTATAATTAGTTTCTTTATTTTAGATTAGAGTTCAATTTTTCAAAATCTTTCTGTAAAATCATGACAAGAAACATTTAAATGGATTTGAATTTGATTAAAGTGTCTTTATTATTTGTCTGTTAATATTTTCATATTTCTTTAAATACCAAATAGATAAAAATAGTCCACTGTTGTTATCATCATAAACAATGGCATATTTTTGATAACTGTACAAAAACTTAAACATGATTTTAATGACATATATCATGCAATCTTTCACTCCTATTGTCAATATTAAATTCTTTGTGCTACTGTAATATTTAGTCTACTTTATATTTTTACATTCTATGAAAACTTTTTCTAAAAACAGATTTTCAGGTAAGTAAACTTTTCATCTACACTGTTATTGCTCTTACTAACCTTTTGTTTAAGGCAATGTTGATTATATTATTATTTTCATTTATTTTTCTTAGGTATATAAGGTAAATTTGGATATAAAGATACAATTGAAGCAAATATTATTAAATTCAACTAAAAGAGGTTGTCTTGTTAATAATTTTTAATTATATTTTCCCAATTTTTGAATACATTGATGCACATCCCAAACAAATTGGGTGTAAACTAAACAAAATAGAACAAATCATAAACTTTGCAGAAATTTTCATCTGGATGTACATCAACACCTTTGAAAACTGGAAAAATAAAATATTAAATGGACAGAGCTTTATGATAGAATTTAATAAAATCTGTCCACATATACACACATATTATATATATATATATATATATATATATATATGTATGTATGTATGTATGTGTATATATATATATTTGTCTATTTAGGCAGTAAATTCTCTTTTAGGCATGTCTGATTAAATAAATTACAAACATTGTGTCTGCTTATTTTTAGCATATTCATGGATATTTTTCCATGTATTACAATCAAATGATACAAGAAATGCATTGTAACAGTGAAAATCACTTTTATTTCCCAAGCACTTTCCCCTCAGAAAGAGATGAAAAGTACTTGGGTAATAAAAGTCATTTTCACTGTTACAGTGCATGTGTGTGTGTATATATATATATATATATATATATATATATGATCTACTATTAAATTTCAGCTGTAGTATGCAGGCAATAGTTTATAAGTAAATATAATGTTCTATTTGGGGTCACCAGTTTTTTAAGAAATGAATTAAGTTGGGTTTGAAGGACTAGTTCATTAAGCAATGTAGATGTGGAGTTGAATGTTCTGTCGTATTAACAAAAGAAAGTGTTGAAAAGAGAAAACTATACTGGACCATGCCTATCAAGAAACAGTTATATTAGAATACATATGCATGAGGGGAGTGCTGAAATGTTCTTATTCTGACCCACTTACTAAAATCAGTAATTCAACAACCAAAAATCAGAATACCAATTTTAGAAAGTTTGTTGTCCTAAGAGTGTTTCAGTACCACCTTGTACAGAGTAGAATTAGGTCATGTTCATTTCCATGAGTGAGGGAAGCCTACGAGTTTCCATACATTGTGATACACCATTAAAAAAAGCAATTCTTATACTATGTTTGCTCTGTCACATGCAGTTTTAAGTTTGCATAACAAACTTTTCATTTTCACTATCATTCTAACCATCATTTAATATTTAGCTGTTTTATAAATCGTAGTTCATTTCATAATAGTGCACATTTTAAGAGATTTTAATACCAGAATTGATAAAAATTGCATCTGTAGTTCAATATATGAAGTTTCCCAGTAAACATTTCACAATTCTCTTGGAATCAAATCTTAATGATTATTTTATTTCCAAACAGAAGTGATATGTTTGTATTTAGAAATCATTTCATTGAATTTAAGATTCACCTTCAGGTTCTCATGTTAATTATACTTTTAGAGTGAATGTTTTCATTTTTTGTGGATATATTTTGATTATTAGCATTTTGACTGAAAATATCTATTTACTTATTTCTTTATGGAAAGATTTTTAATTTCTATATATTCTATCAGAGTCTAAATGGCAAATTAATGATTAAAGCACTGAAGAATCTGAATACACACACATGCACACATATATATATATGATAGAATAAAGAACAAATAGGAAATGTTTTTAAATCTATCATTTTTTTTAAAAGTTTCATCAAAAATGAGTTATGAAAAAATTCTGATATTTTTTACTCTTCTGTTATTTTATTTTCATTTTTTTAAGCAGGCTTGATGTGCATTTGACTTGTTAAGCAACATTCATATTTAAATTTGTGCGTGTGAGTGTACCATAATTTTAGTTTGTTTATGCAGGATTCAGATGATATTGCATGTGTGTGTATATCTAGTGTCTAGTAAGCATTATTTATGTTTCGAAGTTACCCATATGTTAATTTTGGGACGTTTTTATGTCAACATCAGTTGTGTTAGATTTATAAACATTTCCTATTTGTTCTTTATTGTATCATTCTGTTGGATTCTCACCCATATTTTATCCCTATATATCATGAAAGATTACAGCCCCAAACCATATATATATATATATATAAATATATATATATATATGTGTGTGTGTGTATTTATGTATAACTTTTGGGCAATAATTTTTCATTAATAATTGATTTAATTAAAGATGAAAGACAAGGAAGTGTTTTTTTTTTTTAACATTTTATTTAACTTTTCTTGTTTACACAGAAAGGAACATGTCCTTGAATGAAGTGAATGGTAATACTGAACAAATGTTTGAGACTGATTACTTTCAACTCTGATTTTGGCCATTATCAAGATTTGGGAAAATTTTGGAGGCTACTTGTTCACATAGAAAAAAAAGAAAGTTGCATGCAAATAAATCCACAATGTTCTTTGAGCTTGATAATGATCAGAAGAAATAGGGTTGAAAACACTTAGTCTCAAATATTTGGACAATATTGGCACTCATTTGATCTGAACACATGTCCCCTTGTAAGTAAAAAAAAAATTAAAACAAAAATTCCTTGTTTATCATCTTTAATCAAAATAGTATATAGAGAAAGAGGGAGAGGCAGGTATGTCAATCCTCTTTTTGGATTATTTGTTTAGATGTAAGACTAGATCAATCTTATATTTTGTAAGAATTTTCATGGGACATGATCATTTCTTTTGTATATCCAAGGATATTTTTATTCCTTTTCCAATTCAAAGTTTTATCAAAACCAAGCAGATATAAAAGAAAAGTAAAAAAAAGATGAAAAACATTCATAAAAATACATAAACCATTTCTTCAAGGCATTCCAATGGAGATAATAAAAGAAGACAAGTACAAAGTTTATTATTTGGTTTTGATTTCATTACTCTACATTACACCTATTAACTGCCAACTGTAAACAAAACATGTTCAATGCAAAAAGAAGCAAGGGAGAATTTCAATTTAAAAGTGCCACTTGTGTGAAAAGCCTAGTTGTGACAATGAAGTCATCTTCTGCTTTATGTCACCATCAAAAAGGTGTCAGCATTGACCACAAGTTTATAAAGAATATTTCCCATGTTTCTGTATAGATTTGTTTATGGCTTATGATGTTGATGAGCGCAGGTTGTTTGATATTACATCTTTAAAGGGCAGTTAAATTCTATTCACAACCATACTTCCTTGAATTAAGATTGGTTAACATATTTAAAGCATGATTTGCTGGAGAAATTAGAATATACAAGAGTGTTATGTGCAACTGTTTGGCAAAGTGTTTGCATAAGCGAAGTGTTTGTGGCATCTCAAAACACTGGAGTTATGGGACAGTTTCCCCACACTTGGCCATATAAATAAAGTCTTGAGTAGGAAACACATTTTTATTTAAGTATAAAAGAGCATTAGCAGGGACACACTGACAATTAAAACTACATTTTTTTTATTTAAAAAAATCTACCTGTACTTATTGCATTAATTTATATATATATATATATATATATATATATATATAAAAAGGGTGCTAAAAAGTTCTTTGCCCAACCCACTTTCCAAAATCAGTATTCTGAGATTTGGTCATTGGTTTAATGATTTGGTGAAATAGGTCCAACCAAAAATTTTTCAACAAACCCTTGTGCATATATATATATATATATATATATATATATATATATATATATATGTATGTGTGTGTGTGTGTGTGTGTGCATGCATAAATATAATAGTAGATACTGAAGTCAATATCCAGGAATGACAGTTTGTTTCATGCTTAAATGCAATCACCAGTCCATGTACACTGTGTTTTGGCTTAACAGTGGTGTATTATGCATATATATATATTGATTTATTCTAATGGTTACTTGGGTGGGCAGTAATGGTTATGCTTCAAATTATTCTAGCACCCACACACACACACATATATATATATATATATATATATATATATATATATATATATATATATATATATATATATATATATATGCTGCCTGACAATTGCAGGACTGTGAAACTTAAATAGCAGTCCAAACTTAGTCACTTTTGAGGTGTGATGCTGTTATGTATTTTGGCTTTGTCCTAATAACCTATGCATTGAACACTGTTGGTTACTGTTTAGGTAGGTGTCTGCCTTTTGGTCTTTTTTTTTGTTTATTTTCCCAATTTAGTATAAGTTTTTTTTGGTTGTTTTCTATTTGACTTTTTTTGTTTGGTCACTTGGCAGGCTTGTTTGAATTTTGTGATTTATATATATATATATATATATATATATGGACAAGGAGAGCATTCATAAAAACAAAATTGTGCATATCTTCCATCTTACTTGACCTGTCTGTTATCTTCGATGGCAGTGAGACCTGGTTTGTGAGGTAACAGGACAACAGAGGAATTGATATAATTGACATGCACTACCTGCCAACATCAATCGCCATCATCTGTCTCCTTGAATACTGTTCTTTTTTTTATTGTCCTTTATCCTCAGTAACATTTTCTCAGTGTCCTTCACTCTCAGTAACCTCATCTATCTTAACAGCTTTATCACCTTGCTTGTGGTGAAATGATTAAAAAAAAAAAACCTTCTTCATATCAAATGTTTTCAGTTTGTAAGGAATGACATAAACCTTCAATGAAACAAGCGACTCATGCCTCAGCATAGATTGCCGAACAAAACACCAAATTAGTTCAAACACCTAAATAATGAAGGGGTTTTGTTATCCTGCAAAAGACATTATTAACAGAAGAATCTTGGATGGAAATACAGGCTGAACATCATCAGCCAGAATTTAGGTGATATCTACATATCACTCTACTTAGCCAGGAGACAGGCAACAGGTTCAATGAAAAGGAGTCTGTCGGCATGTAGTCACTATGATGGCACCCTAGGAGAGACCATAACAATAAGGTTGAACAGAGTACAGAGAAACTAGATTGAATCTAATATTTTAAATGAATATGTCCCATTCAGCTCCAGCTACTTAAGATGGTTATGTTAGTGAAGTTTATATAATACATATCAGTTAATGTGTATATGCATGGAATAAAAAAGCTGAATGCCTTCCAGGAACAAAGCAAAATACCCATATTTCTTTTCAGAAGAATAAAAAAAAAACTATCAATAATATTCAACTGACAATTTGTATAAACTTTTGCCAGATTATTTACTGAAGTTTGATGATTTAAATTTTTTTATGAGGTTCCAGAAATAATCTAGAACAAAAAAAATGAAATAAAAAAAGTCCAGTTAAGAGAACACCCACCTTTTGAATATTCACACTATATTATCATAGACTTGTTTGATTGGATGATAAGACCTCTTTTTTTAAAAAAAAAAACCTTTGCACAATCAAATTTGCACAAAATCATATAATTTCCTTTTTATTAAAGATCCTTTCTATTAAGAATCCTTTTGAATGAGAACAAATGGGTCACAAATGGAAGAAAATAAGTGGGGGGAAGAAAAAAAACAATGAAAAGACATCACTGCAAAAAACCAGAAGGAAGTAAGTCATAGAATTTGTTTGTTTTTTTTTGCAAATGGTATATCAAATAAATTTTAAAGAGCACTGCATTCTGAGAAATATGACCTTAATAGACATGACATTTTATTTTTAATGAAGAGAAGGACCTTTTCTTGATACTGCTTTTTTTTACAATGACATAATACACTGCACTTTTTGAATGTGTATATATATATATATATATATATATATATATATATATATGTACACAAACACATACAC
Organism: Acanthosepion lycidas; assembly: GCA_963932145.1. Lineage (NCBI taxonomy): Eukaryota > Metazoa > Mollusca > Cephalopoda > Sepiida > Sepiidae > Acanthosepion > Acanthosepion lycidas. The sequence goes on from OZ010572.1 coordinate 128,584,379, forward strand.
ATCTAAACATTATACACATATATATATATATATATATATACACACACACATATACAATGTATTTGAACAAAGCTCTGGTTTTGTAAATAGTTTATATGTATATGTGTTTGGTAAATGGTATTATGCAAAAGAAAGCAGTGGTTAGCTTGTATGCGTGTGCTTGTATCTTGCTGGTCAATTTTGAACTGGACAAACAGCATTCTGTTTTTGTGACCATGGTCACAGGTTCTCATAGGTTAGGAATCGATCAATGTACTCCATCACTGCGGTATGACAAAACTGATACTGCTCCTGAAAAAAAAAAAAAAGAAAATATTATTGTTAAATTAATACACAAATTAATGAATTAGCAAATATACAAAACTGTATCAAATGATATACAGTATTATTGAACTCATTTTTACCTCATTTTCATATGAATGCATCAATTCACTCTCTCTTTATATATATATATATATATATATATATATATATATATATATATATAGTCTATCTATTAATGAGAATGTCAATCAACTACAAATCCTTAAATATCCCACATCACAATAAGAACTTTTCCATTCAATGTGAATTTTTAAAATACAGATTAAACAGAGACAAAATAACAGCATAAGAATTTTCTTACCAAAACTACAATGAAGATCTAACTTCAAAATAAGTTTTAAATTATGTGAATATGAAGGAATGCCATTATTATTTTTTTAGTGAAGCAGTTACCAGCATTGAAGGGAGGAAGGAGACAGAACCAGTGAGAAAATGTGGCTTGGACAAGATAAGGTTGGTACTGTCAAAGTGGATATCCTGGTATTAAAAGGACACTAAACTTCACAAGGTGAATTGATCCAGTGCTGTCCTAGACAGCAGTTAGGACTGTATTCAGAGAATGTAGATAGTGTCAGTCCATTGACCTGTCATCAGTACAATGGCCTAGAGGAAAGTTAGATGTTAGCAATGTGTGAACCTAGGTTTGGATGGATATCACTCATCATGATGGTGAACATTACCTGATACTGACTGACTGTGGACCCACTTGATTCATAATCTGGTGACAACTGTTTTGACAAGATTCAGAAAGCATCATCAAACCATTTAAAAACCCTATTTTTTGAATTGTGACCTCCTGTCGAACTTCTCACTTACAATGACACTGCTTTCCGTAGTAAACCATTCAAGGAGTTTCTAGATGAGTAGGGAATCCAAGTCCATTTCTGCTGTGCATACATCCCCTCCAGACAGTTGAATAGTGCTATTGAGGCATAAAGTGAATTGCTGTGAGGAAACAATGCTCATTGATAGAAGCTGTATATTGGCACAACATTACATCCAAAGATGACATGTCACCTTCCTCTGCACATGGCAATGGGATTGTCTGGGTACAAGATATTGATAAAACACCTGCACCACAGCAAGATGCAGGTTTGACATATGGGTTAGGGGACTGCATGTGGGGGAAAAAACCCTCAAAACTATGTACAACTCAATATCAAGTGGGACATGTCACAGGAATTAGAAGGCTGAGCACAATTTGCGTTGATGAGATGCAGTGCCATGTAAGGGATCTACATCCCTTTGTCAGCTCAAACACATCAACAAGTGATGTTAACAACATATCTTCTAATGATGAAGTACTGGTCAAAATAAGAGATGCCTCAAGTATGACCTCAGAAGAAAACTATACTCAGCCTAGTGGAAATACATCTGATGTCCTTTTGGAAGGTGATCCATCTGGTGAGGAGACAGTAATTGTTCCTTTGAGAAGAAGCAGATAGCTTAAGAGACCCACCCCTGGATGTCACCAGTGTGATCATGAGATCCGTGGGAAGTGTGGTAAAAGAGAAAGTCACTTACCAAGAAAAAGACTTGTGTACAATAAGACAAAATAAGCAAAATAAAAACCAGTCAGTCACAGCTGTTACCACAGATGCCTCTCAGATATTGTAATATTGTTTGTCCTCTCCAATCGTTGACAAGTGAAAATAATGTTCTGTTGATAAAAGCAGTTAGTGTTCTCAAACTGTAGTTGTTTTATTTTGCTACTTTGTCTGTTGGCTTGTGTCACAGATCTCTGACCGTTTACGTGTATTGGGATTTTTGACATTGAACCTGTGATTTGTGATTTCAACATTTCTTTCTGCCTCTGGATCTTTTAGTTTCGACATGCGATTTGTTTATTTCATTGTGGAACTGAGCTGCAATATCAATTTTTGAACAAATATCCAGTCAACATCATAGTGCTTGGAGTGATCACTAGTGATGATGATTCATCTTCCCACAGGGACTCAGACTCACCATGCAGGCTTCCATCAAGTGCTTTGAAGAGGTAGTCCTGTGCTGGGTCAAGAGGGTAACTACTGGAAGAGCCTATGTCTGGCAACAGGACTCAGCACCATGCTATACAAGCAGGAGAACCCAGTTATGGCAGTCAGTCAATTTCTGCAATCACATTACCTTTTACATCTGGCCACTTACCTCACCAGTCTGCAACCCGTTCGATTATTATATGCGGGATGCAGTTGATCAACAAAGCCAATTGAAGTCAATGGTGATTTTATTGATTAAATTTACTCTTTAGGATGTCAAGATATTTTTGTGTAATTTTGGTAAATATATACATTAAAATGAGATGTCAGTGTTATTTTCATTTTTGCATAGTTTAGACGACAATTTATCCATCGCACCCTGTGTGTGTGTGTATGTGTATATATATATATAATAAAATGTAGTTTTAAGGAATGCTATATTTGTAGGATAAGTAAAAGTGCTCAATATCTAGAATAAACCTGTGTTATGGCTTTCATGATCTTTTCAACAGTGCTGTACATTGGTGTCACCTCCTCACACTGATATTATCAAGAAAGCCTAATCCTGACAAATCGACAATGTGCAAATTTGAATCTGGATCTCATGGTAAGAAATTAACATTTTAGCCACTTGGCCATGTGACAAAGCATATGAAAATATAAGACCGGTGGACACAGAGTTCAAGTCTGCATAGTGACATGGCCCGATGATTGTGTTCAGGCATGAAACTGAGTGTTACCATGTTGAATTCTCTATTCACACTGCTTTATATTATATATATATATATATATATATATATTATAAAAACAATAAAATATTAGATAAAAGCTTAAAATATAAGATAAACTGAGGGCTTAATGCCAAAGTTGTCAGAGTTTAAATATATTATAATGATATTAAAGTAACATTAATATGGTAATCAAAATCTCTTACTCAGACTTTTATATGGTAACATAACCATCAGATGGCTAAAATATTTTACCCACCTGATCATTGTGTTATGAAACTCTGAGTAGCAGATTTTGATACCATACTAATAATTTTATTATTACAAACACATACATACATACATGCATATAACTGAAAAGTAACTCCCCATTTAAAATACTTATAATTTATTTATTAACTATAATTTTTACAAGAAATAGATATTAGAGGTTAGTGCTGAGCATGAGGTTTCATTTAAAATTCAATATGGGCACCAGATCCGCTACCAGGTTCTCAAGCCGCTGAGTAATCAGATCAACTGATTTCACCAGAAACTCTTGTGGTAGGGAAGACATAGCTCCTTGTATTTTCCCTTGCTCTTCCAAAGTCTTCATTTTGCATAGTAGACTTTTTCTTTGGGGTTGGTTAAACTCCAAATAAAAAAGTTACAGGGTGTTAAATCAGGTCTCCTGGTTGGCCTGCTCATATAAAATAGTGTTTACTTTCCAACCCCCCCCCGTATATACATATATGTGTGTGTGTGTGTATGTGTGAGGTGTGCTGAAATGTTTTAGGACCAACCCACTTTCTAAAATCTTACCAAATGTCCAAACATCAGATTTCTTTGGAAGAGTTTCTTGGTAAGGCTGAGAATTTTTTAACACAAACTTGTGTGTGTGTGTGTGTGTGTATATGTAAAAAAAACAAACAAAAAAACTTCTGTTCATATCTAATAAGAAATGTATTTCTTTGTTAGTCTGTGAATTTTTTATTCATAAATAATATTAAGACCAAATTATCCTATTTTGTGGCAATGTGAAATGACGAGAAAATAATAGTTTCAATGTCTATTCCATTTGTGTGTATATATGTTAATATGTTTATTGTCTTTTCTTATTATTATTGTTACTATAATATGATATATACTGTCATGTAAAAGTAAGGGTGAATCTCATTTGATGTTGATATTATTCTGCTCTATGGAATAAGAATTTTTCCTTTTCTATTTGAATATTGTTTGCCTTGAGTTGAAAAGTTCGACGTGTCATTTTTTTCCATTACAAAAAGAAAGTGTTTTACTCAATGAAGCTGAAGGTAATTCCATTATCTACATTTTTATTACTTTGATTCTTGCATGAGTATCTGCATATCCCACACCGACAAGCATATATCTACATATATATCGTAATACAAATATAATAGCATCATTCACATGTACAAAAGGCTAAAAATATTGGAAGACAACACTCAATAATATCAACTATGAACACGGCCACAATGTGCTGACTGTGTTTGGAAAATAAAGCATCCCTATAACTTTAGATACATATATCCATATATTCAGTTAAAATACATATGATACATATATCTATATATTCATAAGATACATATATCCATATATTCAGTTAAAAGTAAAATAAAATTCATTCTTGATAATGGCTAAAAGTATAGCTGAAAGCACTTGGATATATAAAACATTTGCATATTTTTTATATAATTTATGTCCAGAAAAGAAAAAAAATCATATGATCACATGAAAAATTATATAAAAGCTTAACCACACCCTGTCAGTCATTTTTAATGAAACTCAAATATATATATATATATATATATATATATATATATATATATATATATATATATATGTATTAAGCTCTCTCTGGGTCTATATCCTCTTTGGAATTATCCATACTGATTACCAAATAATGTCATTATATATATATATATATATATATATATATATATATGAGAGAGAGAGAGAGAGCAGTGTTGGTATTTTGCATTAACATATCATATACCAATACAAAAGTATAAATTATTTCACTATATGAAATGAAAGTATCTATTTATAGTTATCTTATATATATATATATATATATATATATATAATTATTTATTTAAAAATATGATTCCAACACGCTACATAAAAAGTCTCATGTCTCAAAAACAAGAGCCGAAAACTTCAATATAATTATTAGAATTAAATTGAGTTAAAGTGAGCTCTGTTTCATCTTCAAGCAAAATTTTTTGGAATAACTTGTTTCTGAAATTTACGTGTTTTATATCGGAATCTAAAATTCCCATGGTGACAGCCATCGTGGATATTTGCAATAGGTAGGGGTGTTATCTGCTAATGATATGTATCAACATAGAGTTACTTTCATAGATGTTAAGTCAGGGTAAGGTGGGGGTGTCTAAATTTAAAGCGGAAGATGTTTTCAATCAGTCAGGTTAACTTGTCTATGAATTTATTTTTTTGTTTTATTACTTTATGAAAGGGTTTTGTGTATATAAAAACATTTATATTTGACGACTTCATAAAGGGCTATCATTTTTTGTAGGGTGTTAAAAACTTTTTATTGGGTCCATGGATTAAAAAGTTAATTTATTGTATGTTAGTTTTTAAGCTAAATTGTTCAATGCGTGAATTTGATGATGTCGGCAAAAAACCGTTAACTCATGTCTATTGTTTAATAGATTTTTATTATTTAGAAAATATATATATATATATATATATGTAAAGATATATCAGCGGTGCCCATATGCATGTCAGAGATATCAGCTCAGATTGAAGAATAGGAGAGCTAAGTTTGAATTCCAATCAGGTTTTTTATATTCACTTATGTGCAGATGCTCTTAGGAAATGCATGAATACATCTCTTTTCCTCTCAGCTATGGGTTGAATAGTAGGAAAGACTGGCTTTTCTAGCCTTAGTAGCTAAATAGGAGAAGGATACCTCTGAATTCAAAACCTCTAACTATGTGTTAAATAGCCTCACTGACCTACAACTAGCAAAGCATCATGAATATGGCTACACCCCTAAAGACATGGTCAATCAGGGAGGGGTTCCTTCAACAGGAGTGAGAAGGCCACTGGTTTGGATTTGGAGATATATCAGAATGTATTTGTAAAAATAGGAATATGCCAAGAATGTGCCTATCCACACATGTGCATATATATATATATATGTATGTATGTATGCATGTATGTATGTATGTATGCATGTATGTATGTATGTATGTATGTGTGTTAACTATGAACCCTTGCCAAATTAAATCTTCAGAGTAGAGGTTCAATAATGCATGATTTACTTTTTTTTTATAATCATTTCACCCCAAGTAAGATGGGAATGCCATTAGTACACAGGGAGTTACAGAGAGTGAAAGTGAGAGAAAAGACTGGGTATAGGGGGGGGATTGAGGAAAGGATAAAAGATGAATGGGATTCAAGAAGATAGAAGATCGGGATTGACATTACATTTAAATTTTTGAAGATTGTAGTTGTTATGCAAGTAAACAGAAGTGAGTTTCATAGGTGAAAGTGAAAGCAAATAAACTGTTGCAGTAGAAATGGCACTACTTCAACAGTGAAAGTGTGGGACCTAGATGCCAATCTAGTAGTTTTGCAGGACTGATTACATTGCAGATCCTTCTTTCAATTTCGTTAAGAACCTCAAGATGAATAGCAGTGAGACCAGAACAGATGTCACAACAGTATTCAATGCATTGACAAATGTTAGATTTGTAAATGTGAAAGATGGACTCTGACGAGAAAAACCTTCTAGTACAACACAGTGACCCAACTTTCCTTGTATTAGATGCAGCTATTGATTTGATTTAGTTGTTACACTTCAAATCAGTTGAAAATGTGAAACTAAGATGGTTGCTCTCCAGGACTCTAGCATCAGTTTCTCTGATTGTTAAATTATATTCATTTTGAAGCATTAAAATTTATAAGCCATTTCCAGCTACACTTAACCACTGATTAGAGGTTCTTTTCAAGAGCAACAGCCAGGTTAATTTTGCCAGCTCTGATGGATTTGCTATTGAGACTGGAGTAAATAGTAGTTTTATCAGCATAAATGCCTAATTGGGAACTGTTGACATCAAGAAGATCCTTGATAAAGATCAGAAAGAGTGTAGGGCTCAGGATATAGCCCTGGAGCACATTCATGTGAAAGCATCTGGAAGTGAACTCGTTCAAAACAACATTCATTTTAGGATTTGATTGGAATGAATGGATTAAATCAAACAATCATCCTGTAATCCCATGGCCCTGGAGCTTATGCAGAAGACCAGCATGCCAAACCCTGTCAAACATCTTTGAGATATTTTTGTCATTATTATCAATATCATTATTGTGATATCTTTGCCATTATTATCAAGTGCTTGGCATACATATTCAGTGATGGCCTTTAGTACATCTGCGGTAGACCTGGCAAAATGGAAGCCATATTGTTTTTCAGAGAGTAGGTCATGAGAGGTAAGATACTTAAGTATTTCAGTATTGATTAAAGCCTCAAATACTTTGCCAAAAAGTGATAAAGGAGACTAACAGGCTGATACTCAGGAGGATTCAAAATGTTCTCCAGAGTTCTAAAAAAACAGGAACTACAGAAGAGGACTTACAACCAGGTGTAAAGCAGAAGACAATAGTTGTAGAGTTTAGAGAGAACTGGAGTCAGCTCAGGTGTACATTTCTTTAGGACAACAGCTGGGATTCTGTCACCTTCATTTGTCATATGGGAGTCTAATTTAAAATGATGTCAGAGACCAGTGATGGGGTTATGCACATATCACTCAGTAGAGCTTCTTTTCTGAATCAGGTATGTGTCGAGTGTTGAGTTGGAAGAGAATTTCTGAGCAAAGCATTCAACCTTATCTGCGGTAGATGTCAGAACTTTGAATTGATTGAATAGAGAAGGGATTGAGGATTTTCTATTGTTCAGCACACTCTTGCAGACCTGCCAGTAATCGATAGAACTGAACTTGTTTCATTCTATCATCAAACAGTAACTTCACTGCTTTTAAGACACGTTTTTACTCATTACAAGCAGAGACAAAAATGTCTATTGCAATCAGACATGTCACTCTGGTACAGGTGAAAGAAGTGATTCCTATGGGCTATGGTGGCCGAGCATGCAGGTAAGAAACAAAAGGATGAACCTGATTTAACTTGACATTTCCTTGCAAAAATGAAAGCATTGATGCCGGCTTTCACCCAGGAGGTTACCTTAGATGTGCATTTTTGCATGTGTAACTTCAAACACATTACATCTTTTATGTGCCATGTTCCTTCAGAACATTGGCGATCATGGCTCTCCCCAATTTCTTGTCTTTTGTAGCTCTTAATAGATTTTGTCTTTTTGTTCTCTCTCTTAAACCTTATTCCACCATCCATTAACACGTTAAGTTTGCTAGGTTAATGTTATGCATTGTTTTCTTCTGTTTATCTTGCCTTCATTATGTGCTGTGAGTTTCAAAATATTCAATCACTCTTTCTTCATTATGTACTCTAGAAATTTCAGATATTTCTTTCTGATTTTAAGTATAAATTTTCTTTTTGTTCCATTTTCTTTAAAATTTTGCAAAGCTACATTTCTGCTGCTTCAAGTTTCTTCATTTGTGAGGAGATTGTCCAGCATTCACAGTTATATAGGAGGCCTGATACTACATAATAGTTCAGTATTCTTTTCTCTGTTTCTAATGAAAAATTTCCTGTTTTTTAATACTTTGCTTAGCTTTTGGAAGACATTTTTTGCTATACTAGTGCGCTTCTGGATTTCAGATAACCAATGAAACATGCAGATGCAACATGAAAAATTGAAGTCTTCATAACTAATTTCATTTCTGATTTTTCCTTTTGTATAATATAAAATCAATATATTTGTTAATATTTATTCATTTAAATTCTATGTCTTATTTTTCTCTGGACTTGAGTCTGCCAAAATTGGTTGTGTGAAAAATGTATCAGGAACATAAAAATCTCATCAAAAGTGTTGATACCTGCAACATGCTCAATAAGGTCATGTGAAAATTAATGCATGTTAAATACTAGAATAGTTCAAAACTGAACTACTGTAATATTTAACATTTAATGTCTCTGAATTGAATAGTATTGACACAGCTTGTCTTGAGTATTCTTGACTAAATCCAAAGTATCTGCAATGTTATTAGTTCTGCACTGGTATCTCAGCTTCAATCACTTTCTCACCACCATAACATAGCTTCTCAGCACTTTTTCTATAAATATTTTTATGGTGATTGTTCTGATTACCTTTCCGTTTGGTACATTGACTTAATATATTTAAAAATGGCAGCTAAGTCTTATCATTTTACTGCTGAAATTGCTAGATTTAACTGTAAGTTCTATTTCAATAGTTTCTCACACTTCTCACCTGTAGAACTCTCATCCAGCTTCTTGTTCTCCTGTTAATTATAATTGTCATCAATTTAAATGATTAAAAACAAAATGTTATTAAATATATAATAAGAAAAAGAGAGAAGAGATAAATTCTTACATTTCCCAAGGGCATTTTCACATAAATGAATGTAAAAAACTTGACTCTTTGATTTTTAATTCTAAGGTGTTGTCCATTACACTATATGCACACCTGGTTCATTATAAAGAGATAAGTTCTTTGATACTGAGATAAAGGTGTCACCTCATTTGGAGTATATTTTTTAGCTCCTCCAGTAAAGAATTCACCTCATTTTGAAGGGAGCATATTTTTTTTACTCAGATAAAGAGATCACCAGATTTTGGAGGGAGTATAATCTTGTTACTCAGAGAAGTCACCTTATTTTGGAGAGATCATAATTTTGCTACTTGAGTAAAGAGGTTAGCAGATTTTGAAGAGAACATAATTTTGCTATTCAAGTGAAGAGGTCACTTCATTTTGGAGGGAACATTATTTTACTACTTAAGACAGGTGTAGTACAAGTAACAACAGCAAATGAATTGTTTTCTTTCCTAAATAAATAAATTGTTGCATCAAACCGCAAAATACTTAACTTCCTTATAAAACATTATGATTAATAAATGTGGCTATTAATCTCAAAAACTTCATAAAATACAATTATACTTTGTTTTATTCAGACATCATTTTCATCTTCAAGTATTGCTAAACCACAAAACAATGAATTTCAAACAGCAGACATCTTGTTCCTTATAATTCTCAATCAATTAACCAATTCTGAAATTCAGTATTTTTCTGATGAGAATCATTTTAATTGAGTATAGAGAGCAAACATTTTGTTCTTACCACACTAGTGAGCAACTGTGGCCGAGGAAGTTGCATGGTCCTCACTACGTATGGAATGTTGATCATCCGTTCTTTTACCAACAAAGATAACACAGCACATACAACACAGAATAAGCCACTGCGCTCGGCACCATTCCTGTAATACAAAAAGTGTCATTATTATTGTGTTGAACCAAGAAAAACAAACACACATGTATATATATGTCTTACTGAATAATTTAGACAAGATTTATCTATTTATTTTCAATAGGATCCTCTCATATTCACAGAGAAGCATCGTAGTATCCTTATTAAAGAAGAGAGAAAATTAACATCTTGATACATGTTCATTTATTCTGAGTACATTCAACATCAGCACAATGTCATCATCAGGGTGTTGTTTTTTCTGAGACAAAATTGTTGTGTTCATCTGAAAGTTAAATTTTTTTAACTGCAAAGTGAAAAATGCTAAGGTTATGTACTGTACGATTTAAATTTAAACAATGTAAAGGTCAGGGGAAGTAATTAAGTTTAAAATATTCATGTTTTTAAAAAAAACAAAAAACAGTTATCTCACCTGATGTTTACACGTGAAATACATATTGTATTTTTATTCAATGTATACACACACATTACTATCTGTCGATATTTCTGTGATGAGGTATTTAATTATTAACATTGTTCAGACTGTTGTCCCCCATCTTTATTGCCCTATTCATGACATTTCAGCTATTGTATGCTCCAGCCGTTTTCAGGTGATTGGAATTAGCCAGATATTGAACTCACAACTCTTTGGGTCAAATCACTGGATCCAACGAACGCTTTTATCCACTGGGACATGTGCCCTGCAGTGGTGAACAAAACTTGGACAGTTGAGTTAAAGGGAGATAACTGAGACATCCAGAAGAGGCATGGCACATGGAACTAGAACCATCCACCCCGGTGGATGAAATAAAGGGTTCAGTTTGAAATTCCAATCACCTGAATAAGGCCAGAGTGTGAAATGGCTCAAATGTCATGAATATGGCAATAAAGAAGAGGACAACAGTCCGAATAATGTAAATAATACACATATTGCATTTTGGGGTCTTCAGAGTTTAATATCTATAAAATCAAATCAAAACTAATTCTTGACTGGTATTAAAAAAAAACATGCCTTAAAGTGTGCAACTAGTGGAACAATGGACACTAAAATATTAGTGTCCCCACTAGACTGTTTTGTTTTCAGGTACACTAAATGTTAAGATGATTTCAAATTAAACCAAGGTATGTGTGTCTATGTGGAGGAGCTCTTCAACACGAACTTTGTTAAACAAAGAAAACAACGACGTGTTAAACTCAATGTTAGCACAATTCATGCACCTGGTCAATAGGCTGAGATATACTGCTTGCTTCAGTGTTTTTCATTCCTTATGATGCACTCTGTCAGTTATTGGGACTTCATCTCAAAGAGAGTAGTACATACCCCACCTTCTTCCAGATTATCTTCTCAGAGATATAGGATACTTAGTAAATATCTCTAAAATCAATATGCGAACATCACAAGTGATACTTTTTACTTATAACAGATTTTTAAAATTTAAATCATTTGGCTTCTAGGATAAATATATCGTGATCAAAAAGCATAACCAACATTTGTTGATGCGTCCAACCATTCTTGAAAACTTACAACAATTTAACAATCACTCGAATGTTTCATCCTGTCGTGATCTCAATTCCCACTAGGTGCCCTATGCTTATGTCTTTATGCCAAAATGAAACTATGCTTAATGAATATCAACAAACATCTTGCTACTGACTTTATTAGCATAGCTATATTACGCACGTGCAAATTTATCATGAAAAAACAGTTTTTAATTGTGTGTTTCAAAAACGAGGTTTAGGGATTTTTCCATATACCTCAAAAGTCAAGTCCAGTGCAAGAGTCTCATCACTTCATGAATCTATGATACAGCCTCTCAACTCCACTACATCTTAATTTTCACAAGGTAGTATAAATATGAAATGCAAATTTTATTGTAATTTAATTATGTACAATAATGGATTACATGCAATATAGGTGAACAATTCAACATTATAAATAAAAATAGTGAATTTTATATAGTGTCTTTTCAAGATTTAGCTTGAGCAAAACAAATTCATGCATTTGGACAAAGAAGGCCCTAGAATAATGTCGAAATCTGTAAAAATTTGTCAGTTGTACTTAGTTTAATTTGTAATGTATATAAATATAAGTGGAAAAATCAAATGTTGATAAACCACTGTCAGAGGTCCCCAAATAGGCTCCCCTCTGTTGGGAGTAGATACTAGCATTGCACATCAATAATATGCATATAACTCTTGCAGTGATGTATGTAGAAAACAGCAATTGAAAGAAGAACCCTTGAGTGTAGTTGTCAATTAGAAATCTTATTCTAGTTTTGATTAGGGTTGTCCAGTACAAATAGGAAATATGAAGGTTTTTGAGCATGAATAGGACTTTCAGACATTTCTGAACATCCTTGACCATTCGAACTAATATCTAAACTAAACTCTGGACTTTTAACTTGGGGTAAAGATATAGAATAGCAATATCCTCAACAAGAGAGAAGAAAGGAAAAAAGATGAAATCTACTTACAAACAATGGACAACCATAGGCGTCTTTTGTGGTTGCTGCTGCTGCTGGAGTTGATACTGAGATATCTCTTCTATCATATGCAAGAATGATACAACATTGGTTGGCACCGGGGAGCCTGCTGGCCAGGCAATGTATTGATATTGTTTCACACTCATTTGTTTCCCCTGCAATAAAGGAAAGGTCAAGTGAAAACCCTGAATGAAATCAACAGGATAAAAATGAAATTCTCAAAATATTGAAAATAAAGGCAAAAATAAAAACTTAACAAAGAATATGTGAAGAATATGCTTTCATTATAAGAACAGGAGAAGAATTCTAATCATAATAAAATAAGTGAAAGAGAATAAAGAAGTGAAATAGAATAGAACATGAAAAAGAATAGAAATAGAATAAGAAAAAAGAACATAATGAGAATAAGAATAGAATAAGAACATAAAAAAGAATAGAAATAGAAGAATAGAATAAGAAAAAAGGAGGAGAGAAATAGAATAGAAATAGAAGAATAGAATAAGAAAAAAAGAACATGAAAAAGAATAAGGATATAAATAGAATAAGGAATAGAATAAGAATATAAAAGAATAATAATAGGAATATATGAATGGAATAAGCAAAAATAACATTAAAATGAATAAGAATATAAAATAGGATAATAAAAAAGAACATGAAAATATAGAACACAAAAAGAAACACAACAAAAATATATAAATAATGTAAATAAGAAAAACAGACTATTTCTGATTATATTGTGCAAATCATGGTTTTTCCAATAAAATTTGTATTAAGCAACTGATCTTGGTAAAATTTTCAGGATATACTTACATGATAGATATGACATGTTAATTTCAGGTTATATCTCGTTTTTAAGAATATTTACAATATCTGATTTGGTGGTCTGAGATTCTGCTATGGAAATTGAGGGTTGGAAATTATATTGTAAATAAATACATAGTATAGTTATTAATATTCATATTTTATTTCACATATATAAAGATTACTATGGGCTATAAAAAAAAATTAACCTAAAAAAGAGACAATATATTTTAAAGTTATTCAGTACTGGGAATACAACACTGAAAATTGCAAATATGGAAGAATGACCAAAAAAAAATTGAAAACAGAGAAAGAATGTTACAAAAAGAGATTGGATAAAAGTTAAAAAAAGATAATAAGCAAGAAAAGAAGACCTGCCCAGCAAGAAAATATTTTGTAAAAGATGTCATTGTGCATGTATAAAAAGAGAAAAGATGCAGAAAAATTAAGACCATTGGCTAAAGACATGAAAGCAACCAAACCAATCTTTAAATCAACTTACAAATAGAAACATCTATCCTGAGTGAAGAAGTACATCTAAATTGATTTTTCAACAGTGATATGTAGAGATGAATATAGACCCACATTGGGTGTATCTACATTATATTGGAATTTTCAAGGAAATACTCAAGCAACTTAACTTAGAAGGTAACACGGCTGAGTAATGTGCTGTAGGCAGAAAAATTATGCCTCTCTTCAAAGCTGATGATGGTATTAAGATATCTGTAAGTCTATCATTTATCCATGCTTAGAATATTGCTATCACATATGGTCTGGTGCTCCTGCTATATATCAAGGATCTCCTTGATTGGTTTGATTTAGTTTGGTTTGTTTTACAGCATATGAACCTCAATGGGTTATTTAATGCTGACAAGATTTTTATTGCTGGTAACATTTTTTCAAAAAGTTTTTCTGGTAATATTTTTTTCAAAAATCTCTTGCTAGTAATTTTTTTTTTCAAACATATATTCCTAGTAATATTTTTTTTCCTAAATATATTGCTGGTCATAATTTTTTACAAAAATATATTGCTGGTATTTAAACCTCTTTTTACACTTTCATAGTGTTTTGACCCCAGTTTGGGGATTAAGTATTTTCCCATAGCTAGGACCCTAACAAGTGTTACCACTCCGGGTCAGGGTGGACCTGGGAACACCAGTGATTAAGAAATGGTTCCACACTCCTCAAAACCTACTGATCATAGGCCTTGCTGTTGGATGTAGTTTATTGTCATACCCAGGATGGGGAACTCCTTGATAAAATCCAAAGAAGAATCAGTAATATTATTGGTCTTTATCTGGCCTCTTATTTTCATTCACTTTCTCACTACCATAAAGTTGCCTCCCTGTGCTTTTTTTACAAATACTTTTATGGTACTTGTTCAGATGAGTTCTTCAGTATAGTTCCTAGAATTTGAAGCACAGTACTAGACTGGTGGTGAGGTCTCATCAATTTACAGTTGAGTTGGCTAGATGTAATTCTATGCTAACAACTTTTCTCATACTTCTCACTCCCTTCCAGTTCCATCCATTCTAGCCAACTTTAATCTACAAAAATTTAAATGCAATGTCAATCACTATCTACTGTCCTCCTGATTACTCTTTTGTTTCCGCACCTTAGTAATTTTTCTGTGTTCCAGTTCTTCCACACCCAGTGACCCCTTGTGTCTTAGTGGTTTC
Source organism: Acanthosepion lycidas (assembly GCA_963932145.1). Classification (NCBI taxonomy): domain Eukaryota; kingdom Metazoa; phylum Mollusca; class Cephalopoda; order Sepiida; family Sepiidae; genus Acanthosepion; species Acanthosepion lycidas. Next base: position 128,599,739 of record OZ010572.1, read on the forward strand.
ACTTCCTTGTTTGGGGTGAATTTGATTAAAAAACTTCCGAGACTCCGTAAGAACAACTAAGTTCTTGAACATTTTTTTGAAGTGTACAGTCCACAACCAAAAAGCTTTATGTTAAAGAGTCTATTCCTATAAGCCAGTGATATTTTAGATTTTGCAAAGTCAAATGTTGCCCACTTTCCCAAAAATGTTTTAAAAGATGCTATGTTAATGAAATGTCCATGTAATTCTCCGATATTACTGCACATACTCAAGTATGGTGCGAGTTTTTATGATCTGTTTATGATGTAAAAAAATAGGGCATCTCACTGTACACAGGTAATTTTTTTGAAGAGGTTAAAAATCATGCATTTTTTGTGACTGGTTGCATTATACACAGGTAAATTTTTTCTAGAGGAGTTGAAATTCATACAAAATAATTCAGGGTTGCATTATACATGAAGTTGAATAATATACTAGTATATACAGTAATCCAATAAAAAGTTGTAGTCCTTCATTAAAAATGATGCATATGAGAATGCAAAACACTTGTCCTTTCCTTGAGTCAGTCAGTTAAAAGCCATACATGATAGATGCTTGGGCAATCATGCATCTTTGATACATGACTGACAAGGCAGATTTTTTTCCCCATAGTAGGTTGCTGTTTCTTTCTGCAGTAGACTGGTTGCCAACCAAGACTAAAGAACCCAGTCTGCCCTGCTATTCAACCCATAGCTGGGGGGAGAAGAGATGGATTCGTAACTTTCCCAAGGATATGTGTGTGTAAGTGAATCTAACAAACTCAATTGGAATTTGAACTTGCTTCTATAGGTTCTTACTCTGAGCTGATATCCATTACACCACAATGCACATCAATAACCCTCATCTTTTTACTGTAAGGGAATTACTTGACAGCATCAGCTATCTTTGTCTTTGAGACCATTACTAAATAAAAATTATGAATTATGTTTATGGTTGATTATAGATAAACAAAACTTCAGATACATGGAAACAACTGTATACAGCGAATTCAATAAAGATGTTCACAGTCACAGAATCCTTGAAGCCATTTATAGCAAACTTGGGCTTAATAAATAGTGTTTGATATTTTGGTTGTCAATTTTCACAAACAAAGCAAATGTATAAAATCAGTTTCTTCATGTTTTTATATTATAATTCTAATCATTGTTTTTTAAAACAACGAATGGATGGAAATAGTTAATGGAAAAACTGTCCTTTTGAGACTGTCTTTTGTGGGCACAAAGTCCAAGTTTTCCCCATTTATATTGTTTGCATGCACATTATACATGTACCTGTGCGTATATGATAATAATATAAGCTGTTTCCTTATAAGGAAACACTTGGCATTCATTTTAATTGTTGCTGCTTCTCAAAATCCTCAAGTGATGTGGTTTCTGTTATTTGGTATATTTCTTTCTTTATAATACTGTAGCACCAGTCCATCAAGTGCTTGTTGGTCTGGGCAACCCGGACTATTGGATTAAAGTGTTCACTTCTAAATTTAGTGGCATAGCAATTATGAGTTCTATCCGTGGGCTGGATAATGCAAACTGAGACACAGTGGAAATAGGGTGAGCAATAACTGAGCAGTAGTAAAACAGAACAAGATGAGATGTCCCTAGATATTCAACCTACCCACCATAGATTAAATGAAGAGTTTAGTTTAAAGTTCCAATAAGGTTACCTGGATTGATGAGCAACCTGATGTCAGAGTGCACAACAGTTGAAACATCAATGATAATATCAACAGTCTGAGTATAAATAATATAAATTCTATTTACCAGAACTTGACAGAAGAGTGAAAAAAATATGAAAAAAGAGCATTTATAGTAACTGAAAAGAGAAACTTTTGCAATGAATGCCAAAACTTTGTGCTGCAGTAATCAAGGCTAAAGGAGGATATTTTGACAAGAGCAAAATTTAATCATAAAATGTTTTTTTCTTTTTGCCATAATAAAATTTCTAATAAAAAATCATATATCCCTTTCTTTTAACCATGTATAAAAATTATCTCTTATTTAAAATACAAAATCTCGACTTTTGGGGTCAATTTAAAAAATACGAGTGTGACCTCAAACTTTTCAACTGTAGTACATTATATATATATTGCACACACTGGATAATATGTCCTTAACTTAATAATGAAAAAAGAATTTGATATAAAAAATTCAGCTAATAACTGATTCATTGATTGATTTGATTCTTTTTTTATGGCTCATCAACCCTTTGTAAGTTATTTAAAGTCAGAAAATGTTTTGAAATTGTAAGAATTTTTTTTTGATATAATAATAATATTCTAGCAATAAAAGTATTACTGATTAACACATAGCTGGTGGGAGAAAAGGTGGATTAATACATTTCCCAACGGTATTTAGGCATAAGTGACTATAATAACTACAATGGGAATTGAAAATCAGCTTTTCTGATTAACAATTCTGAGCCATTATCCATTACACTACCTGCACATCTGAGCTTACAGCACCTGGCATTCCCAAGCAGTCATCCATCTAGGCACTGACTAGGCTTGACATTGCTCAACTTCAGTGATTGTATAGTTTGGTTAGGTTTGTTTTATGGCATGTCAACCTCAATGAGTTATTTAATGCCAACAAGATTTTTATTGCTGGTAATATTTTTTTTTTAAAAAATGTGTTGCTGTTAATAATTTTTTCAAAAAATATATTGCTCGTATTAAAACCTTTTTTAAACTTTCATTGTGTTTTGACACCAATTAGGGGTTTAACTATTTGCCCATAGCTGGGACCCTAACACATGTGCTACCATGCTGGGTCAGAGTGGACCTTGGAACACCAGCAATTAAGAGGTAGTTAAATGCTCCTCAAAACCTCCTGATCAGAAGAAGCCTTGCTGTTGGGTGTAGTTTATAATCTTACCGAAGATGATCGATTCTATGGAATGTGGTGTTTCAACATAATATGGCCATAACCCAATATCTGATTCAGGTGATGGATATACTAACCTATTATTATGACACCTATGTGTGTGTGTGTGTGTGCATGTATATATATATATATATATAAAATTATTATTCAGACCTTGTTACAGAAATATCTACATATTTGTATAACAAAGTCTGAAGTGTTGGGGTCAAATTTCTCAACCTCAATGAAATAAATATCACCTTATGGTCTTTTAAGAGTTTGTTTTCTTAATATTAGGTTGGTGCAAAAATAATGACGTAATAATGTCATTTTTTGACGTTAAAAAATACGTCAAAAAATGACATTATTATGTCATTATTTTTGCACCAACCTAATAGTAATAATTAATATTGCCATGTTTTTGACATAGATCTCTCCCTGGTTCTATATCCTTTTGAAAATATCCATACTGATTACTAATATTATCATATATATATATATATATATATATATATATATATATATATATATATATATATATATATACATACATACACACATACAGACTTGAGAATATATTAGTGCAGTAAACATTTATTCAATATCCTAATTTACTTCCACAGCCGGACTATTTTTTCAGCTTATACTAATCTCTGTTCTTTTGGCAGATACAATTGATTTTGTCTGTATATTCTAAGATAATTCTTAAAGATATTTTGCATTGCCTGTGAGTAGATTTTATATTAGGACATGAGATAAGCTGTTTAAGAATAATAAGCAATACAGTTTATAAATGACTACATATAAATTTTATATATATCTACTAGTTTAGCTATGCCATAAGAATGACAGCACATTTAAGTAATGTTGCAAGTATTTAAATGTTTTCTGTTTCTCTGTGATTTTGTATTTATATTTAACTGTTCCTGAATATTAAACTTAACCCAAAATAAGTAAAGAGAATAATTGGTCCTCTGCTTGCTTTCTTCCCTTCCTATCAAAGAAAACAATTATAAGTAATTAATCTAATTTTTTATATATATATATATATATATATATATATATATAGAGAGAGAGAGAGAGAGAGAGAGATATCTAAATAAAATGGACATCATTATTTTACCTTTACAACCCTTATGACCAATACTTTTTCAAAAGGTAATTGTTGACATAGCAGGAAACAATCAAAGACACATTAATAAATAATGAATGATGAGGGAAATTTGGAACACAATTAAAATAGATTTTAATTATAAATAAATTAATGACTACAAAATTTTGGGAAGTTCCAAAAGAGTGTAAAATGGAAAAAAAATCACTCACAATCCCTTGATCGAATATAAGGAACAAATAAAATGTTCCTTTTTTTTTTTTTTTTAACATAGCCTTGGCTGATGAAATTTAATGAAAACAGTATCAAAGACTCATAAATGCTGAACCGAGTGAGCATTACATAAGATGGAAAAAATGTATCATCGTAAGATGCATCACAATTGGGATTGTCCAGCAAATTCTGCCAAATAAGGAAGTCATGCATTGCTTGAGTGGTTCTTAAAACATGACTCTGACTACTTGAACATAAATAGGCAGGTACATGTTGCATAATCAGTGTTTCCAGCCTCTGATTGATCCATCCTATATAGACCATGTTGCAACAGCATTTCAATTTATATATAACTGAACTGTTTTGAAAATAGGACAACTGATCCTTACTGAAGGATAGAAATGCAGATCTCATCTGGAAAACAGGATTCAACTTAAAAGCATTGTAGCACAAAGTAACACAAGCTGAAATTCAGTCAGCAAGCAGTTGACATTTCCTGCCAAACCAAAGCAACTTCAAATAAATTGGGCACCGACTAGATGTTGGAACCACGGGTTCATTAAAGTGTCTAATAATCAATCAATAACACATTTGATGATATTAGTAAGATAAGCATTGTTTGCAAAATTTTTTTTTTTGATCCTTGCAAGTTCTCTGTATAACAAGCTAGGAGAACAGATCATCGAAACACGATGAACCAGGGTAAAAACTATATAGTTATATCTATAGTTTAATACATACAAAATACATACATACATATAATTATGTATTGTGGCATTTTTAGTTTAAACACATGCCGTTTTTAGTACATCATCAGATTCTGGTTAAGGAATACACAAAAATATATGAAGAGGTGATGAACCATTCTCAGGCCAAATGACTTCCCCAAATCTTACCAAATGATCAAGGGTTAGAATTTCTTTAAAATTCTTTCTTAGTTAGGCCAATAAGTTCTCAGCAACCCCTTGTATACAAAACCTATCATATGTAAAATGGGTGACATTTAAATGTTTGATTCTCAAGGCAGAACAACAACTCAGGAGAAATATAAGGACCCATTGAAAAAAAGGGTCTACATTTCTTGAAGCAGTGACTTCCAGTAGTGAACAAGACAATCTTCTGATTTGAAAATATTGCAACACACATTTTCCAAGTTATTCTTATGCTCCCATAGAAAAAGTAGATTTCTCAAATATACCAAATAATATTTTTTTGTTTGCAAGTCAGAATTTCTAAAGGCAAACAAGTTATTTCCACTACATCAGTTTTCTCCATTTGGCTTTGTCTTGTACTTATATGAGTAAACATCTACCAATAAGATTTTAATATATTTTTCTTTTAAAGAAAATTTTCCAAGTTGAAACATCAGATGTAAAATAAATTTTGTTATACAAATGAATCTAACCATAAACATGTCTTATTGTTAAACAGAACAAAAGAGAAAAAAAAGTACATTTTTTAAAATAAAAGGTTACGTTTTTAGGTTTTTAAATGTATTTCTTATTCATTGAAATTTATTGTGATGTGAGACTGTTGTTTTAAATGTGAAAGACTTCTAAGTTGCCATATTTCATGGTATATGAAGAGCCCCAATATTGACACTTAATATTTCAGTACTAGACTTGGTACTATTACTAGTACTCTTGTAGTGTGTTGGTATTTGGTTTTGCATCTGGTATCATATCAGAAGATGGTAATGTTGTTAAACCACATTAAATAAAAACAAAAACTTGGTTGGAAAATTAAGGGTCAATTTTCATTGATGCACATGTGGGTACTAAACTCGGAGGTGAGAGAGTGGTCAACCTCAAGTCAACATGATATTGAGGGTGACTGAATCTCCTTTCCTTAGAACTGCTGCAAAATACGTCCAAATCCAATGATTCGAAAGTATCCTGACAAGATTGTCTCTTTTCCAGAAATGGGGTCACAAACTTTGCATGTGACTGGAACCCCTTTTTATTTGGTTTCCATTTGCATTATGGGAAAATTAAATCATTTATCTTTTTAATTATTATGTTAAATTTTTTTTAATATTTAATTTTCATTCTCCAACACTATGTAGTATCTGTATAGGCATTAGCCTATCAGCTTTGTATAAAACCCAGGTGATATTTTTTATGCATATTTTGAGGAAGGAGGAAAGCTGTGTGCATGGGTAGAGTTTATATACCATCAAATATGGTACACTGTTTTTGAGAAGTATTTCCTTCATTATTAATTTCCTCATATTTTTGTTGCTTTTTATGTTTTGTAGCTGTGAGAATAAGGAACAATAGCTTCTGATGAGATATAACATGCATTCCAGACCCCAGGGAGTTGCTTTGTCATGTAGCAACATCTTGAGCTCCAGTTTTTAATCAGAATCTCAGCTGTTTAATTTGAAGGTCAAAGAACAAACTGGCTAAAAGACTTGTGGTAAAAAAAAAAAAAACACAGCAAAATAACAAAAATCATAACTGTAAATTAATATATGTTGAATAATTTAAACTTCCTAAAAATGTATTTTTAAAATCTGGAGTTAAAATCTTATTTGTCATATTTTCAGAAATGCATCATGAATGAAAATAAAAAATGAGCACATATTTTCCCACTAAATTGCTTTAAAAGCTGTTCAGTACCTTAAATGATGAAAGTCATTGTAGAGGTGATTGATACACCCACACTTCTGTTCACTTCAATATTACTATATACCTACAGAGATTCTTGACAAAATTCAAAGAATAATCTGCAGTGTTATCTGTCCTGACCTGGCATCTCAGCTTCATTCAATTTCTCACTGCTGTAACATAGCTTCTCTTTGCATTTTCTACATTCTATAAATATTTTCATGGTAATTGTTCTTATAAGCTTTCCTCTTTGGCATCTCAGTGTTACAAACCTAAATGCTGTACTAGGCTGGCAGCTAAGGTTGGTTTGGTTTGTTCTGTTTAAAAACATACCAACCTCAATAGGCTATTTAATGCCAACAAGATCTTTATTGCTCGTAATATTTTTTTTCCAGAAATATATTGCTGGTAATATTTTTACAAAATGTATTGCTGGTATTAAAACCTATTTTTACACTTTCATGGTGTTTTGACACTAGTTTGGGGTTAAATATTTGCCCATAGCTAACAGGTGCTATTACCCCAGGTCAGAGTATGTATGCTAACAGTTTCTTCTCTCACAATTCATGCTCAGGGAACTCTCTTTCAATTTCTTATTTTCCTGTCAACTTGATCTTTAAAAATTTAAATGGAATGTCAATTGTCTTTTTATAACTCATTGAATTATGTGTTTTTATAAACATCTCTTTATAATGTTTTTTTCTCATACTCTTTCACTCTCAGTAACCCCTAGTGTCTTAGTGGCTTTACTGCTTTGGTTGGGGTGAAATAATTCAAAAAATTCTGTTAGATAAAATTATAACTAAATTATATTATCTGTCACAACACTCTGTGAGTTTCAATTTAGACTTCAATATTTTCTTTAATTTGAATAAGATGAGAAATAGGGTAAAAGAATTTCTGAATTAATAAAGTAAATAAATTGTCTAACATGAGATAGGGAACCAACTTTTCTAGCAGCAGACCTAGCAGTCGATATAATCAATATAAACTTTGCATGTCTTGTCAGTGGAAAACGTTAGTCCTAGAAGGTGCAATGACTCATTTTCCTGGAGGTTAGTATCATCCATGCTAATGGAGGACAAAAAAGTTCTTTCAGACAATTAAAAGAGAGTAGTTTTGTTTTGGAGATGTTAAAATTAACAAGAACTTACACTAATATAATTAGTAATTAATAATAATAATAATAATTATACTAACAGAAAATTTCAATATGTGGCAGTGCTTCTGAACTGACAGGTTGCAAGACCTACCTTGATTCCACTGAGAATGTGTCTAAATTAAATATATAAGCTACTGATTTAATGTTAATGCCTGTCTCTTTGTTTATATTTACAACTATATGTATGTATGGTAATAAAATAAGTACATCCCATCGCCCTTCTCGTTTGTAAGCATCCAGTATAATAAACGTTTTCAGTGTTAAAGCTGAATAAATCTTCTACTTTGCTATAGTGTTGCTATATTATGGTACGCAAAATTTTATTGCTTATTATATGGTAGGATTTAAATTTCCATATCTACTCATTTTAGACATTATTCATGAATATTTGCACACTGGTATGTACATTTGAGTGATTTTCATGGCTTTAACTATGTGGTTTAGAAATTTGCTTGAGGAAAATATCACACAAGATCCAGCTCAGCAGAAATAAAGTTTGAGATAATAATAAACTAAACAGAATTAAAAGAAAAGAAACCATATATTTATAACCATTAAGCTTAAACAAAAATATCTGTTTCAGTTATTTTTGTTTAATCTAAAAGTTGTTTGGATTAATGTGCTCGTTTTTCTTCATTTCATGACAATTCAATTGATTATTTGCTTGTTTTATACGCATTTGTTAAAACACAATGATAAAACCACCAATGACAAGAATATTGCTTTGAACAACAAGTCGATGAATGGTGATGACTCATTTTATATCATTCAGACATTTTTCACAATTTATGATGCTTCATTAAATAAAAATTTGTTATTGAAAATATTTAACTAAATACAACAATCTTGTCTTCAAGTGAACAGAGGGTCACATTTGTCAATCTTTAAGCTGTCAAATGTATCATTAAGTGGAGATTTAATACATGTTTATTCTATAATAAATTGAAACAGAAATTAGTGGCAGCTATGAAATAACATTCTCCCTTCATATGAAAACTGTCATGGAGTCTATAAGGTCTTAGCGTTTGGGGTGTGGGTATTTCTATCCAGGTCAATTCCCTAACTGAGTTAGGTTTGTTAGTTAAGGCAGCAGGGAATTTAGTGAGGTCTTCAACATAATCCATAAATATTTGATGGGCTTGAAGACAGCCCATTGTTTCTGGAAGTCAACCATACACAACTGGGGTTGCATAATATTGCTGAAACAAGTTATCCCCAGCAAGAAACATGTTGAGTATAAAGTGGGTAGGAAAACAACAAGATCTGGGTATGTCATGTCTGTCATGAGAGATTCCAGTTTCACTCTCCTTGTGAACTTCAATAGACCACAACCTAAAAAAAGAAAATCATCACCAGCTTGCACAACACCTGGCTCAATCACACACAAGCTTTACCATCTGCCCAAAAGTTGGTTGATGATTACAAAACCATTTGAAATGCAATGCATGCTGTCATCTGCATTGACTGTTAGGTTAATCTGTGTAGCATTGAATTCTGAATAGAATTTGATGTGATGTTCCTTTTTCTGGATGGTCATTATCCTTCATAGTTACTGTCTGGAACATACGTATCCCTGCTCAGCCCATGATACCATTGCCTGAAAAACCTGAGTAAAAGTCATCTTTCAGGCCCCATAATCATTCAACAGCCCAAGTATTAAAATATGTCTCTATCCCGTGGCTGCCACAGTTACACTACTGCAGTTTCCCTACCACATTATTTCTATTGCCAATACATTATACAAGTGAGTCTATTTCTACAAATAGGTGTAGTTGAAAACATTCAATGTACTTTAATTTTTGCACCTTCAGTGTATAAAACATTATATTACTTTACCCTGTCATGCAATGTAATCTTTCTTAACTATCAATGAGACATTCCGTTGTTATGGTAACTTGCATCATATTACCTTAAGAATGGAATATCTCATTAGTTGTGAGAAAAGTTTGCTGAGGCATTGTATTTTTTATTTCTTTTATTTTCTATTGGACATTTTTATATTTAAGAATTTAAGTAGAATTCTTTCTTGCGTGCAGAATAGATATAATTGTACAGATAAATTCCAAGATTAATTACAACCAATGCAACAGCAAAGTTATATAAATGCTGTCTTCATTTTTTTTAACAGAATGTGTAGAGTTTTAATTAATATTGTTTTCATATCAGCAGAGTTTTTGCTTTCATGCCTTTTTAAATTAAATTTTTAAATATGCATAATAATTGTCACATATGTTAAAATAGATTAGTGTTTTTGAAAGAACAGATGGAAAAGGAAAAAAAATAATATATCTGTGATACAAATTATGATATATATTAATGATGAAACAAAAATTAATCTGAGAACAAAAGAAAATTTTACTTTCAACATAACATAGTTGAGAAACTGCCACCCAAGTATGAAGTAAACACTGTATATATTAGTGGAAATTAAAATTGTAACATCCTGATGGACGGTGTTGATTCTGACATAGGTAAACTATGTGTAGGCTGGTGAATAATAAATATTCTGATAAAAATTTCAATATCTTCTGCAGCTATCATTTTCTTCTTTTTTTTTACAATAATGTTCACCTTGTACAAGGCCTAAGAGCCACTCAATGTAGAGGGTTAAAAATTAAGAGGCACAGTTTATAGGGATATTTGGGGGAAAATAATGGTTAACCTTAGACATTTAAGAGGTTAAGATTGTAATGATCAGAAAAAAATCCTGTTGGGAGAGAGTTCCACAGAGCAGTTCATGGGAAGAAACTGTTCAATTAGAACTTACATCTCACCAGAGGAATATGATGGGAATGAATGTGGTTCACTATAATGCATGTGACATGGCAGGTCTTAACCCTGAGGGTTAGAATTGATAGAACTAATAAATGTAGTTAATCTGAACATTTTCAATGGGAAAAGCAATAGAGCAGCAAGAGGCTTGCTATGATTTATTTGTGGGAAAAAGATTGTAGGATTGATTAACACTCATACTAATGTGTGTGAGCTTGAGATAATAATATATCCAGTGATGTTCAGTATGAGGAAATGTTCAATCAAAGCAAGTCTCATAATACAGAGACACACTATTCATTATTGTCCATTGGACAATTAAAGCCATTTGAGAGATGGGTCAGATTGTTGGTCTTCAAGAGGCTGGGTGGTCATTGCAGTAACTGTGGGATAGGTTATATTAGTGGTACTTTAATGCAGATGAAATTGGCAAAATGAGCCTCCTTCCACCTAAAACCTCGGTTCTAAACAGTCATGTAGTAACGGAAGCTTACTGGAATTGAAGCAGTCTAAGAACAGCTGTGGCAGACTGCACATTGTCCACAGCACAGATCAGAGTATATATGGTCACAGAAATGTTTACACTAATCTTTGAGAATCATTTAATTGCAGCAGGACTATGGGCAAACATGCCTCTAGCCAGACTTTCATTTATGCTACAACACTGCTGTGCATATTTCTATTGATGCCATGAGAATCACCTGAGAGTTGAATGATGCATTGTAATCTTCAGTGATGAGAGCAGGTCTTACTTTCATGCAAGTGGTGATTGTTTGTGTGTTTGATGTAAACCTGGATTAGGATGTCATCTTCAGTAGTTTATTTACCAACAACATGTGGCATTATGTTTTGAGTGTCATAAGTTAAAATTCACTCTTGTCATTTGAATCTGGGGAGTGAATACTGAACAGTGAAATATATTGTCCAGGACAGTGTTCAGCCTATATTGCTGCCACACAAAATCAAAAGAAAATTGGTTCGTTGATTTTCTATAGCAGCATATCAACATCTATGGGTCATTTAATGATGAAATCTAAATATTTTGAACACAATTTTATAGCTTCAATTAAATATATTTTAAAAGCAATTGTATGCCTTCAACTACAGATAAAATTTATTGTTAATAATAAAATGTATGGCTGGTCATTTTGCTATAAATATGCATTGTTTGTAATTTTACCATAAAAATGTATTTTTATACTTTCATGGTGTTTTGTTTTAGTTGCATGCAGGGTTTAATATTTGCCCATAGCTGGGACCCTAACGGTTGCTACCACCCCAAAGGAAAAAAATGTGCTGTCGCAGGATGCCCATACTACACAAAATTCTCTTCAACCTCCCTAACCAGTATCATCATCAGATCTGTCCCTCATTTTCCTTGTATAGGACGTTATTGAATAGCACCTGATTTTTCCAGTTAGACTGTCTATAACTCATGCTGTATTGTGTCAATATATACAAAAGGCATGGAATAATATTTCTCACAATGCTATTCACCAACTGCAAAAATAATGAATGAAAGAGTACAGGTCATATGTTTTAATGCACTAATAGAATATACAATATTGAGTTTAATGAATGCTTCTTATATTGTTGAAACCAGTGCCCATATTAATCAATATATTTTATCAGTTACTGTAATCCAATTTTATTATCTGCACATTAAAAATTGAGTAAAGTCAAACACATATTCAATATAATGCAATTTGATTTTTTGACATGAATTAATATATATATATATATATATATATATATACACACACACACACACAGATACAGATAGACAAATTAATGTCAAATTAAATTAATGCCATATAGGTGGCACAGTGGAGTAGTGGGTAGTGGCTTGGAGAACCGAGTTCAAATTCCAGTTGAATCCATTACATTCGCTTATGTGCTAATACACTTGGGAAAGATATGAATCCTCTTCTCCATCCAGCTATGGGTAATTAACAGGAAAGACTGGGTTTTATAAGCCTTGGATGATAATAGGTCTAGGAGAAGGACAACTCTGAATTCAAAATCTGCCGAGGGTTGTTTGGGCACCTTGGGGCACGTAGTGCACCAGGTCTCTGGATTCTACCCTTCAAAAAATATGTGTGGTTCTGCACAAAGCCTCCACCATTATAATCAAATCTGGTGTCTGGCTGTTGGTTTTTAGGAACTGAGATGCTTGACCCTCATACGTCGAATATGTTGGGAGAATACACCATATATATATATATATATATATATAGAGAGAGAGAGAGAGAGAGAAAGAGAGTGAGAAATTTTTTTTATTTTATACTTACTAGAAACATATATATTTTGGTTTGTTGGCATTTTCTTTATTTTTTTTTCGTTTTAGTGATACATTTCAATTTTAGTCATGGTTCTTACTTTAACCCTCCTCTATATACTTTGGGTTTTGCTGGGTTAATATAATTTTTTATCATAGAAGATACCAGTGTATTATTCGGAAGAAGTGTTCAAAAAGTATCCTCTAAAGAATGCATATAAAGTCTGAATTACTGTTTATAAACACACAATCTTTAATGATTTTTCTCGATTTATCATTTCTGCTCATGAAACATATCTTAATGTAAACAATGACAACATATTATGAAATTGATTGTCAGACAACTAATTATATTAATATATTTTCTGTTCACAGAAATGAGCAATTGAGAAAAATTGTTGAAGATTGTGTGTTTATAAACAGTAATTCAGACTTTGCTAACCAGACACTTCTTTTACATGAATGGTACAGCACGTCTACACAAACGACGGTTTCTTTATAGGAATACAGGTTCGATTCTTGTCAAATAATGCATGTTTTATACAAAATTTCTCAAACATTCATGTAAATGCAATTAATACTGTTTAATTAAAACCAGAGCATTTACTTAAATGAATTGTATCTATAAAAATAATGTATAAACAGAAAAAAAATATATATGTATTTTTTCGTCTCGGATGGTACCTGAATTTTACCAAAAACAAAATAATTTCCATGCCCTAAGATGACTGAATGTACAGTTGAAATTACTTGTGTATTTAAGAAAGCCCTTATGCAGCTTGTAATTTGAAAAAACAAGGATCATAACATTCATTGAGTGATTAGTAGATTAATGCATCTTTAAAATTTTGTTAGCAAAGGGATTTTGCCATTTAATATCATTAACTTTACTAATTTACTTTTTGTATGAATGATTCATTGTAATATATATATAAGATGTAGTGGAAAAATTATTGACTAGCCCCTTTCCCAAAACCTGATCAAATATCAGAATATATTTTGCATGTTGAATTTTCAGCACTGTCCTCCAAAAGTAATTTTTTTGTTTGATCTTTTATATGGTAGATTTGTCATTAATTTTCTGAAAGCATAAAATACTCTCTGATTTTACAAGCATTTGTGAATATGCTGAGTAAGATCTTGTTTTTATGACATTCACTAAAAGTCTATAATTGAACATGCATCATCATGTACATGGCAAATATACATGACAGTTAATAAAAGAAAGAAAGCAATGACCCTTGAAAAATGGATAAAAATGATCCTATAAATCGATTTCTTTTTCTCCTAAAAGGATAGTGGCACCTACTGGATCACCAGCTCTCTTAAGGGGGTTGATGGTTGATTTGAATCACTTTAAGCTGTTTGATGTTCACCAATAACTGATGAATTATATTTTGTCTAATTTGATAGTTTTCACTTAGTTATGCTTCAATGAATGTTCATGGATTTTGAGTGTTGGTTGTTTATGATAAAAAATGGAACAAATATAGCAAAAACAAACATATCACAATATTTTATCAAAAAGAAAAAAAAATTAAAAATGGAACTGTATAAATATTCATCTGCAAATATAAACTCAGTGATTGTATATCTATTTGTTGTGTGTGTGTATGTATATATATATATAGTGTAATAAATTAAAAAATCTTAGAAAGTAAAATTTTTTTTGTGTTACAGAATGCAAAGACTGAGCCAGGATGGCAAGTGACTGGTTACATATTTTGTAGGTTTGGAATACTGACAGTAATGGATTGCCTTTATCTAATTTTTGGATATAAGATGAAAATGCTGAAAGTCAACAGGATGTTGCAAAGATTTTGAAAAGTCGACATACTTCCTGCACTCAGATTTCTTAAAAAGGCTAACCTTCATGTGGCAGAATGCTAAGCCCATGAGTTCTGAAGATATTCCTATTGTTACCACCTAAAATCAGTGCTATCATGCTTTCCCTCTCATAATAAAATGAATAAGAAGTCACAGTTTTTCATTGATACAGTCTATGAAGTAGCATTCGGGTTTGAAAGACTGAAGCTAGTGGTGACACAGAATCCAATTTAGGAAAAAAGAAAGCTGTTTGACATTTCAAGGCTGAACAAAGAAGCTTCTCAGAATAATAAAGATGTAAATATTATGTCGATCATCTTCAAAGGAGGAGGAGACTAATCTAAAAACATTAGTAAAAGTTTGAGATTTTTGTTTATTATTCAAACATGGATAACCCACAAAATCATGTCAGAGCTATTTTTTATATATTCTGTCTCAAAATACCAATCATTACAAAAGCAATAGGAGCAAAATGCAGTATACAAACTAAAAAGAAAAAATAGAGATGTGTTCAGGGTGGGTGAGATTTCAAATCTGTCAGATGTTAACTCTTTAGTACAGGGGAGAAAAATCACTTTCAGGCTGTAGCATCTGATAAAGTTATTTATTACCCATTATCAAAAATTCTTTCCTTTGTGTGGATTTGTTTCTCATTCTGACCTGAGGACAACTTCCAGAAGGAGGCAAAACAAGTTGTCCATTTGTCTCATCATCTCTAATTTTCTTGGAGATACTATTCTACATCCTACAAACCTCCATATATATATATATATATATATATAGAGAGAGAGAGAGAGAGAGAGAGAAAGAGAGAGGGATGGGGAGAGAAAAAATTAGGAAAGCAACCAATTCCACTACCTTGGTTTTAACTTTTCGGTATCTTGAGGTGATTTTGGTCAATTGATTTCCTAATGCTTTATTTTAAAAAAAATAAAAGTTTATTAACGCTATATTTAAAAAAAAATAAATGAATAAGTGCACAAATGAGGTGTGGTAGAAGGTGTGAAAGAGAACGTGGGGAAATCAAGTGTATTGGAAATATATTGGTGGGAAATTAAATATACATTCTTTCTTTTTATCCTATTTCAAATGAACCCTAAAGGAACTTCTTGCATGAATACAATGGGATAATTTCTGATATCTGGTTTAAAAGTTATATATATATATATATATATATATATATATAGGACAATAGGAAAACTGTAGTTTTAACTGACGCATTTTATCCAATGTGGGTTTTTTTCAAGGCAAAAAGTGAAATGAATTTATTGAAACAAAGTATCTATAAACAATAAGCAAAATGTCATTAGAAACTAGAAGAATTTAGAAGTGCTATTGTATATTCATATGGTCAACAGAAAAATAATGTCAATTACTTTATGTTTGAAGAGAATATTTTCACATGTAGAAACATTGTGTGTATTGTTGTGTTGATAGATTCATCTTCTTTCTTTTGATTTCTTAATGTGTTTGTTGTGTACATGTCTTCGGAGTGCAGTGATTCTGTTAGGAATAGTGATATTGGGAAAAAACCTGGGCGTAGATTAACATTTGGACAATATTCAATGGCAGCACTCTTGAGGATTTTCCTTCTGAGTGAATTATTTTCTATTTTTATAAGTATAGCATTTATATAATCAAAATTGTGGTTTAATTTATTCCTATATATGACAAGTGCATTTGTTAAATTGTTATTTATGAGGTCTCTTTTGTGCTCATAGACCTCATAAATAACAATTGTTGCTCAAAGTCCTCAAGTGATATGATTTCTGTTGTTTGGTACAGTTCTTTGTTTGTGATTATGTAGCACCATTCCATAAAGTCTGAAGAAGAATTGTTCTCACTGAGTAATGAAATTCAACACAAGGGACACCTCATTTCTCAGGTTCTTTAATCCTTCTAAAAAACATTTTGATTCTGACATATGGGCCACTTGAGAAATTCTCAGTACCAACTTAACATTTGATTGTAAATGAATAGTAAACAGTTTCTTTTTTTTTTTAATTATAAAACAAAGTTCTCAAACTGAACCCCTTTAGCATTTTAATCACCAAATATCAGTTTGGAGATCAGGTTGAAAACATTTCAGCAAATTCTTGAACATATTTTGTTGATATATAAAAGCAGTATTATTTAAGACAGAATATTTGCCTGTAACAAAATTTTTCTGTTTTGTATCTCTATAACCTGGCTTTTCATTACAAATGACAATAACCCTCAAGCAAAAATTTTTCTAATCTCCTTAACATTATGTAAACCAAATAGATTTTTATAAAAATCATCCTTCACTAATCGTCTTTAGTGACTTGTTTGTTTGGTTACAAAATAGCATAATATTCCCAAAATTTATATTTTTTAAAATCTTCTGTATGAGCAATAAATGATAAAATATTTGCCATTTAGTTTGTTTTCCAAAAGAAAACAATTGTTGAGATTTGAATTTTATACAATATGAATAAAATATTTTAGTTGGGTAAAATAACAAAAAGTATAACTACTGTCAACATAATGTAATTTACACATTCATATATTAATTAAGAATTTTTATTTGTTTTTAAGTTAAAATGGTACAAAGGAAGCCATTTATTGTAATCACAGATGATGTTATCAATCAGTTATCGTTATCTAAAGAAATCTGTCAAGTTAAAATAAATTAAAATTATCCAATTATCATAACCAAAATTTTAAGTCTTTCTTTTTTTTTTTTTAATGTAATGTTGTTTATGAAAATGTATTTATAATAAAAAATGAAAATTATTTCACTTTTTAGATCCATTAATATTATCAGAAGGCTATTCTTAATAAAACAACACCATCCCCAAATGATCAGAATAAGCAGCATTTTCCTTATTTCTAAAAAATTTTGTTAGTATAGTCTCTCAGTGAAGCCCTGTACCTTGGGTGCCTAATGGGGCTTAAACTAAACCTATTCATGGAACTTGTACATATGATCCAATGCCAAAGATATGTAGAATATTGGTTAGCTTGCCAGTGGTCTGACACACAAGTAGGCAAGTGTAGCCAAAGCTAAAAACAATATTTATTGCTGTGAATACAACAAATGTGGCACAAGGCCAAAAAGAGGGCTAGGGAAAAGGACGGTCACCACTTGTCTTAATATAAAACTTAGCTAGCCACAACCACTGACCCTATCATACTAGACAATATTCCTATTACCAAAACAACACCTTTCTTACTACATCCACCAAAATACCTCTTTGTCTCGATGAAAATCCTAAATAATCCCCTTATGTACAAATATTGTCTGTGGGGGGAGGGGCATAAAAACAACAATTTTTAAAAGATCCCCAATGAGTATATACAATTATGACATATAAAATATTTACAAGAAACTAAACAAAAAGAAGTTAGTAATAACCCCCCCCCCAAACTTTAAATGTGGCAGAAATATCAGTTAACCAGACGAAATCGATGTGGGACTATGTTAAATAAAAGAAACATTCATACCTCCAAGGTATTCACACAGGCACACACACATTCATACACAACAACAAATACGAAATACACACATGCAAAACGAAAGGCGCCCTGCATCCACTGGAGAACTGACATCACTGACCACCTAAACGAGGGAGGGGATGGGGAGTTAAACTAAAGGAAATAAAGTGGGGACAGAAATAAAAGGGGCCAATGCGCAAACACACCCTAGCTAAGTTTACCGAAAAAGGAAAGAAAAACTAAAACATCAAATACAAAAACCTAATCTTGCCTAATGTCGGGATGGGTTGCCCATGTTCAACCCAGGAAAACAATATCCTTATGCCTAACTGGCATCAAAATGCCACTCAAGGTCAGCCCCTTTTACTCGGCACATACGTGCAAGATTCACCCACCTTTTGCCAAATTCTGATGAGGTGAGCTGCCACCTTTCCATCCTAATCTTGACTTCAAGCTGATGCTTAAAGAACAAGATCAGTTGGGAAGAAGTGAACTGCTCGCCCTCAAAGAATTCCTTCTAACGTGTCATCCAAATCACGACTCTCATAACCCCTAGTAAGCAACAGAACACATAGTGTTCAGTCTTTGTCATCTGCGGCACGACATTGCTACAAACAGAACTGGCCTCAAGGACAAAAAACTTTCCCTGCAGCATGCGAACCATGAGGCCTTCAACAAACTTGCACAATGGCACTACCGCCCTGCACTGAAAGAAGGCGTGACCAATGGTCTCGACTTCCCCCGTACAGCGACGACAGTTTGGATATTTCTCGAAGCCTGCTGAACAAAGTCTCTTGCTGACCCAGAGGGCCCCACAAATCACCAGCCAGGTGAGTGATGCCTCATCATTATTGAGACATTTCAATCCAGGCACCCAAGGCCATATAGAGCGAGCCTCTTGCTTTGTAAGACCAAGCTCGCCAATCAGATCATCTTGAACGGCCCCCCTAACTAACACTCAATACAATGCCTTACGAGACAATGCCTGGGCTTGCGG
The DNA here is from genome assembly GCA_963932145.1 of Acanthosepion lycidas. Classification (NCBI taxonomy): domain Eukaryota; kingdom Metazoa; phylum Mollusca; class Cephalopoda; order Sepiida; family Sepiidae; genus Acanthosepion; species Acanthosepion lycidas. Next base: position 128,619,046 of record OZ010572.1, read on the forward strand.
TTAGGTGCCTGGAAGGGGGTCGCTCTTCCAGGCCGCTTCGGTTGGACGGACGGTCCTGTCCGCATTCTTGGAGTGTGGTTTGGGCCTGATCTCCAGCTGGAGAAGAATTGGTCTGAAGTACTTGCAAAGGTCGGTTTTGTCGGTCAGACTTGGAATCGACGGCGGTTGTCCGTGAAGGGCAGGGTGGAGGTGTGTGCTACATACATTTTCCCCCTGATTCTTTATCGATTGTCAGTACTTCCTCTCTGTGAGACCCATCGGAAGGCGCTCGAGTGATCGCTATCCTCCATTTTATGGAGGGGACGCGTGAACAGGGTCGACAGACGAGTCTGCATTAAATGTCCGTGTCATGGGGGGCTGGGATAGCCGCATCTGTTGAGTCACATCCGTGCCTCTAGGTTGGCTTTCCTATGCCGCGCATTGACCGGAAGAGATCCGATTCTGGAGGGGATTGTTAGGGACGCCTTCCTTAGCCTTACCATCAGTCCCCCCATCTCGAGGGTTGAGTGCCGTCGTAAACCCCGGGACGAGTCAGATTTTCTTCGCGAGTGTTGGTCGGCCTTGAGGGCCATTCCCTGTTCCAGTGACCTTTCACGGACTAGGAAGGTCTTCTATCGTGGTTTAGTGGAGGGGCCTGCGAAGGATTCCCTACGAGATATGCTCGGCTTGTCGGAGGAGGAGTATCGCTCCTACTGGTCTTGGGCGCCAGCGGCGGATTACCTCAGTAACCCTGAGTTTTCGCTTACCTGGCGATTGGCTCGGAATCGGCTGCCTCTCAACGACAAGGCTTTCATATGGGGTTTGGCGGATTTGCCAGACTGTGAATGGTGTGGTCTTGGTTTAGAGGAAACGGCTGCGCACGCCTTCTTCCATTGCCCCCGGGTCCGCCCCTTATGCGACCATGTCGGCGAGCTGACGGCTCGTCTCGCTCCCGAACAGCTTGTGTCCATTGATCGCGCATACGCGTGTGACAATGTGTCGCCCCCGTATTCCAGGGTGAAACGAATGGTGTTTCTGACATTGCTGGCCACGGCTCAAATGGTGATTTGGACGTTGCGAAAGGAGGAAGTCTTGCGGGGTAACCGTCTTTCTCATCAGAATCTGATCCAATTCTTTGAGCATCAGCTCAAGATGAAGATTAGATCTGATAGAAAACGGTTGCATTCGACAGTCTTTAGCGAAAGGTGGGTAAAAGAGGCGAGCTTGGTTCGTGTGACCGGGGCTAGCCTTGATTTTCTCTTCTAGATCAACCTATTGCACATCGGGGTGGCTTCCTGTGGAACCCTCCCCTTGGTTAGGTTAGACAAGCTTAAGTGTACCTAGTTAATGTGAGTAAGTGTTGTTTCTGGCCTGTTACCCGGCTACTCTTTGGTTATGATCCAAGTTGAGATTCCCAACCTCCCCAGTTTGTTTTGGCCTCCCTTTTATCTCGACTGGGTCAGCTTTATATTTTCCCATTCCCGCATAATATTTTATCCTTTTTCCCATTCCCTTAGCGAGAGAGCTTCTTGATTCTGTCCTTGGGGCAGAATACAGTGGCCTCTCTGTTTTGATGGTTGGACGGTCCCTACTAACATCTGTTAGGTTTAGTTTGTATTTTGTGTTACTTTTTAGTTATTATTGGGTTCATTTCCCCTCCCCTCTCATTCTATCATTATTAGAATTTTATGTATAGCATGTGTTTCATCAACAATTTTTATGGATTGGGGAGCGTTTTTGTAGGACCCCCTGGTGAGAATGTGGTATTATGGTGCATGAAGGATCGATTGGTGATGGACGAGTTCTTGTGGTAAATGAGCAAAGTGTAATGTATGAATGGGTCGTGAATCAGATTAGCTAGGTATAAGATAGTTAGTGTTGACCAGCCTCTACCCCTCCCCTTTTCGGCCTTGTGCCACAATTTTGTAATTTTACATTATAAATACCCTCCTTTTTTCTTGTCTGACCGTGTTTGATGTTTATTCTGTCTCTCAGAGGATTTTTATTTTGAACTTTTGACTGCCTTAATTTAGCTAAGTTTTGATTTATTTTTACCGTTTTTCTAACGTTGCTTTTTGACTTTTTGTTAAATTTTTCATTTTTCTAACGTTCCTTTTTTGACTATTGTTTAAATTTTGATTTTTTCCGTTTCAGTACCTTACCCTCATTTTTTTACTGTTACTTCATTTTTTGCTATTAGTTATTCCTTTTTTATTTTAACGTTTTGATTTTCTTTTACGTTTTATTTTTCCTTTTTAAATCTATTTTCTTCCCATGCCCACACCTCGGAGTTTATCTGTTTATTTTTCGTCTTTAACGTTTCTCGTCCGACCTTTTTTTTCCTTTATTTATTTATTACGTGTTAATTATTTCTGTGTTTTTCATTTAAATATCCGTTAAAGTTTTGCATTTTATCTGTTAATTACGTGTGTATAATATTTGTTTTTAAAGTTTGTGTTTAATTTGTAATTTCTGTCCTTTTTTTACTTATTTAACGTTTTTGTTTTTGGGTTGACCGTTTTTTATCGGCAGCCATATTGTAAATTGTCACATCACGGTGCGCTGGTAGAAGTGAATGGGGTAAGATAGAAACCTTTCATTTTGTCTCGCTCCATTCGTCAAGGTTGTCCGCTGTCTCCATTCCTTTACGTTCTTGCGTTGGAACCTTTCCTGCGTAAGTTGAAGACGAATCCGGTCCTTCGCGGGATTTCCTTACCTGGTGCTACCACCTCGGTCAGGTACTCCGCCTATGCTGATGACGTTTCGGTTCTGGTGTCGAGTAGGGCCGAAATTAACGAAGTCGGCAAAGAAATCAAGGGTTATGAGATGGTGACAGGGGCCAGGATCAACCGCGATAAGTCTGTCGCCTTGCGGTTGGGTTCGTGGAGGGGAGTTTCTCTTCCCGGACCTTTCCTCTGGACGGACGGGCCGGTCAAGATACTCGGCGTCTGGTTCGGTCCCGACCTCTTGCTGGAAATGAATTGGTCGGAGGTGCAAGAGAAGGCCGAGCTCGCAGCACATGTGGACTTGGAGGAATCTTTCCTTGAAGGGGAGGGCGGAAGTATGGGCCTCACACATCTACCCGATTCTCCTTTACCAACTCTCTGTGCTTCCACTCCCGTCTAACACTTTATTGGCTTTAGTAAGGCTCTTGTTCTCCTCCTTGTGGGGAGGCAGGGCCGCCATGGTTAGTCGCGAGATCTGTTACCTCCATCCCTCTGATGGCGGTCTGGGGGTGCCTTGTGTTGAGACTCGTCGACATACGCTTCGCATTACTTATCTAGACCGGATGTGTATGCAACTGGATGAGAACGGCGAATTCTGGAAGGAAGACGTCCATAAACATTTTCCATCCTTGAGAAATGTGCACTCGTGTGAGGAGGCCGGCCGTAATCCTCGGGGCGAGGGCTCTTTCTATTGTGAATGTCAGATGGCCCTCAAGCGACTCTTACGGGCGAAGGATGGCCTCTCCGACGTCCAGCCGTTGTCTCGTAAGGCATTATATCAGGTGTTAGTTAGGGGGAACGTTCAAGATGATCTGATAGGCGAACTTGGTCTGACGAAGCGGGAGGCTCGCTGCGTATGGCCTTGGGCGCCCGGGTTGAAATGTCTCACTAACCCTGAGGCATCACTCACCTGGCTCGTGATTCGAGGGGCCCTCTGGGCCGCCAAAAGACTTCGCGCAGCGGGTTTGGCAAAGTCGCCAAACTGCGTTCGCTGCAGTGGGGAGGTGGAGACCATAGGTCACGCCTTCTTTCATTGTAGTGTCATAGCTCCGTTGTGCAAGTTCGTTGAAGATCTCATGGTTCGCATGCTGTGCGGAAAGTTCTTTGTCCTCGAGGCCAGTTTCATCTGTAGCAATATAGTACCGCTGTTGACTAAGGCTGATCACTATGTGTTCCTTTGCTTACTGGGGGTTATGCGAATCATGATATGGACGACGCGGCAGAAGGAATTTCATGGGGACGAGAAGTTTACCTCTTCCCAACTGATCTTGTTCTTTAAGCATCAGCTTAAAGTCAAGATCAGGACGGAAAGGGAAGCGACTCCATCCATTGGAATTTAGCGAAAGGTGGGTGAGTCTTGCGCATCTCTGCAGAGTGAAAGGTGCTGACTTGGAGTGGCTTTTTGATGCAGGTTAGGCTTTGAGAAGTTTGGAATTGCTGGGGTGAACATTGGCAACCCCTTCCATGTATAGGTTAGTTTAGGTCGGATTTATTTTAGTTACCTTTTTCTTTTTTTTTCAGTTTAACTTAGCTAGGGTGTGTATGCTCATTGGCCCCCTTTTATTTCTGACCCTATTTGTTTCTTTTGTTTAATTCCCCATCCCTCCCATCGTTAGGTGGTTAGTGATATCAGTTCTCTGGTGGGTGTGGGGCGCCTTTTGTTTCGAGTGTGTCTTTCGTATTTGTTGTTGTGTCTGTTTGAGTGTGTGTTTGTAGCGAGTGCATGGATTGTACGAATGTGTTTTTTTTTTTTTTTTTTTTTTTTCAAGTCCTGCATTGATTTCGTCCAGTTAACTGATATTTCTACCACTGTGGGGGTTTTTCTACTAACAATATTTTTTGTTTAGTTTCTTGTATATAGATTTTTATTCATTGTAAATATTCATTGGGGTTTTTAGATGTTATTTTATTCCCCTCCCCCCACAGACAATGAATTGTATATATGGGGATTAGTTAGAACTTCATAGAGTCTCTGAAGCATTTTGGTGGATGTAGTAAGAATGGTATGTAATGAATGTGTTGTTTTGGTGAAAGGAACATTGTTTGTATGTTTGGGTCAGTGATTGCGGCTAGCTAAGTTTAAAGTTAAGACAAAAGATGATCATCCTTTCCCCCTTTCGGCCTTGTGCCACATTTGTACATAGTACAATAAATAATGACAAGGAAACAGAAGAAGGCAGCCATGTTGGCAGGTAAGTCACTTGACTTCTACAAGATACTGGAAAAATTCCCTGCATTGCTCCAGTAAGTGCCTGACTCCTTTTGATATCCTTTACTTTTACAAGAGCCAGATCAGGCTGAAATATATGGGCAGAAGCTGCTAAGTCTTCACTTTCCAGTTTTGATAGAGTTCAAAATCACCTTTGCTTTCTTGTAGGTGATGAATTATTTTCCACCATACCACCTCTTTCCTACAGATGAAAAGTTGCAATACTCTCGCTGCTCTATCGCTACTTCTATAATCAATGCATAAGGGTCTCTACGGGAATATTTTACATGAAATAATGGGGGTGAAATAGTACATACATAAAATAATAGAGACTGGTTGATCTGCAATACAAGATAATGTTTATTTAACAAAAGGAAAGTTTAAGAGTTCTTTACCAAGAAATAAATGGAATACACTATGAAAATTGTTAATGTATTTGGATGTGACTTTCCTATGTAGGTGTATGTTCAAAATTTGATATAGCAGCTTAATTCCACAATGAAATAGACAAATCTCAAGTCCAAACTTGGAGGTCCAGGTGTGGAAAGAAATGTTGTAATCACATATCATGGGACCAATGTCAAAAATCCCAATACATGTAAATGGTCAGAACTCCACTGCACAAGCCAATAGTTATATGTAAGCTGACAGACAAGGTAGCAAAAATAAAACAACCCTGAATTCAAAAACCCCAGCCACTTTTATTGACAGAACAATTTTTCATTGGTCATCAGTTGGAGAGGATAAATAATATTATAACTGAGATACATTTAGGGCAACAGTTGTGACTGACTTGTTTCTGTTTTGGTTATTTTGTCTTCAACATATCGTACAGGATATATGTGACCTTTTTTTCAGTAAGTGACTTTCTCTTTTGCGAAAGTGTGTTTCTGTATAAAGTGTCCATAGACATTTTTTGTTTTTGTTCAAAAGGAAGAAAAAACATCAAAAAGAGAATTATTACTTAAGAATTCACTTATTTTTTTATATTTTCTTGGGCTGCTGCTGCTATTTTTTTAAGGCACTAAATTGTCATGGTAATCGTTCCAATGAACATTCTTCTATGGTACCAATAAACTTTATAAATTTAAGTGTAGTACTAGATTGACAGCAAGGCTTCATCATTTTACACTTGAAATGGTTAATTGTTGAAGTTAGTTGTAACTTTAGTTTCTTCTCTCATACTTCTTACTTTTGGAACACTCACTTTAAGCTTCTTGCTTCTCAATCAACTTTGATTTTCAAAAATTTAAATGCAATGCAAGTTGTTATCTTCTAAATTCTTGTTCTTTTATTATTCTCTCTCCTTAATAATTTTTTGTCATTTTCTCTCACATTCAATAATGTCTTGTGTCTTCATGGTTTTATTGCCTTGCTTGGGCTGAAATGAGTATAAAAAAACTTGTAAGCAATTAAGAAAATATCCTACTAATCTATATAATAAATGTGAATGTCAGTGTGTCACTGTGTCTTGCTTTTTCAACTTTATTCCTAGAGGCCATGGCCCAACATATCATACCATTTTGGAATCAGGCTGACTTCATGAGCAAATTAAAACATTCTGGGTCAGATCCACACCTGCAATCCTGAAATTTTGGATTCACAAGTTTTCATTATTACGATTGCTTTCAGATTCCACCATCTTGGCTTCTGCTGATAAAACAATTAAAGGGACACAACTCTCTAACTTTCACTAGTCATCTTCAAACGAAAAAATTACTGTTCTCAAATTACAGTGATTCAAAATAAAATTGTCTGTGTTTTCAACTTTAATCCTAGAGGTCATAACCCAATATATACCATTTTGGAATCAGGCAAACTCTGTGAATAAATTTAAAAATTTCAGGACGGATCCAGACCTGCAATCCTAAAGTTTGGGATTCCAAAGTTTTCATTACTGCAATTGTTTTTGGCAACTTTTTACATATTTTACTACAAATTTTTTGTATGATAATAATTTTTATAACTTGAAAAAAAAAATTTGGCAATAATCAAAATTAATTGCAAAACACAGCAAAAGTCACCCATGAAATAAAAATAACTGTTTGAATGGAAAATAAGGACCTATGAAGATCAAATTGTCTTTAAATATAGTAGCAGCAGAAGAATTATCATAGAACTTTTAAAAGGTAAGCTTAAATATTAATGCAATACTTAAATGCAGTGGTCAATTTTGAGTTCTTCTGTAGCCTATTGTTGCTTATCACATTTACTTATTGTGTTGAAAGCCCAATCAAAAGACTTCTGCAGGAACTTGCTTAAATGCCACCCAATAGTGCAACTTTTAAACTAGCATTTAATATATTCTATGTATTTTTCATTTAAATTTTATTTTTAACAGCTTAGCTTAGTAAATTTGTGACTTTTATTTGATAAAGAATGGCAACTGTCCAAATTAGTCTTGTTTTATCATACCTAACTAAAAAAGAGAGAGAAAATGATAAAATTTGAAAGGAAATTAATAAGACATTGTTATTGTTATCAAAAAACATTTATGTACAATAAATAAACTAAGAAATTTGCTGAATTCAAAACTGTCTATGTAATGTTGAAGAATATTATTCACTCTAGAGATATATTTCAGTGGTTAATGTGTGTTTTAGAATAAAATAGTCAAATGTAATGTTAAATATTCAATTAATTTGATGTATTAAAGTTTCTTTTGTTTTATGTAGTGTGTAGATATTGGAAGTGATAAATACATTGTTACTAGTGTTTTATATGAATGCAGGCTTTGTGTTGAGTCATAAGTTTTTTGTGAACCCTGGACACTGCTGTCTTTCATTGCATTCTTTCATCCTCTAATGTAAGCTCAGTGAAAAAGTTTTTCAACACTGACAAATTGCATTTTCATTTGTTAAGAAATGTGATCTGCATTGGCATTGGCTTGTGAATTTGGTGGTATAATGGTTGTGAATTCAATCCCTGGGTCGAGTAAAGTGTACTTGTGAACAGGTGAGCAATAACTGAACAGAACTAAATAAAAAGTTAAGAACTAGATGTTATGTCTAGATATGAGCAGTGAAACGAGAGCAGTCTACCCCTGTAGATTATGTAAAGGGTTCAGTTCAGAATTCCCTGTAGGTTACCCAGATCAATATAAACCTGAGGAAGGTCAGAGGCACAACAGCTGAAATGTTGTGATAAAAACAACAAAGATGAGGACAATAGTTTGAATATAAATAGTTTAAATATGGATTTCTTTTCATTTATAATTCAAAAAATGACTGTGTCCACTTTTGGTTGTTACCAGTTTAATCCTATCAATGTTCTTAAAAAAAATTGGCCTTATGCCATAGTCTAGAATAAATTTATTATTTCTTTCAGCAAGTTTCATTGTTTTGCTTTTTTGTTCCAATAGATACATTATCCTTTTTAAAATGTATAGCACCTATGTATATCATTACCATCAATAAACAGAAAATAGTGAAGCTTGCATTATTCAAGAGGAAGAAAAAGCAGTCAGCTAATTGAAGATATTTCACCTTTTCAAGATACTAAATAGGTAAACTGAATGAGTTTTGCATTGTGGCTGTTAATCTGCAGACCTATAAAAGATAGACCAGACAGACATATTTGAGGAGGGAGCAATGTTTTTGGGACACATGACTTATTTTCAATCAGCTTTTCCAGGAAGCAGGCTTGTCAATTTCAACATCAAAGACTTGTGTTAATAAAAAAGCAAAAGTTTCTTCCCTTTGTGCTAGTAAAAGAAAAAAAATCAATCAATAAATCCTGATAGGCCTAAATGTTAATGGCTGACTAGGAAAAAGAATAATAAAAAAAAAATCATTGCTTTTCCTTGCAAATTTATATGATTGGATCCTGTCGAGGTTGAAGATTGGACCAAGAGTGTTTTGTTGTTTCAATCATTATACCTATACAAGAATGGTTTGTTGCATGGGTGATTTTGTTCATATTTCCCTGTTTAAACATATTAGAACCAGAATATTATCAATGGAAATGCCTTTTACCTTTTACTGCCTATTGATAGTAGTACAAGTAGGAAATAAGGGGCTAAGAAATCTCTCTCTCTCTCTCTATATATATATATATATATATATATATATATATAAAATGGCTGCCAAGATTTTAAATAAGTATGACCATCAATGGCTTGGAAATGGCTCTTCAAACCTGCAAGTAACTGGCAGTAGTTATTGAACATGTAGAAAACTAAGTTGTTTTGTACAGGTCCTGGCCTGTTTTGTAATGTTTGTTCAGCTTTCTCATCGGTTTTCATGTGGCAGTAAGAACAGAGGGATTTTTGTAGATTTTCTGACACACCTTGCATGTTAAGTGATTTCCAGCATTGTAATAGAAATCTTTTTTTATGGCTGACTAGGAAAAAGGATAAAAAATCATTACTTATCCTGAGGAAATTATATCAATATTATATATATATATATATATATATATATATATATATATATATATATATATAATCTTTAATTAGCTAGATTATATAAAAAAAAAAATTAAATTTAAAATTCTCAGCATCTCTTGTTCATACACATTTAACAAATTTAGTAAAGGATGAAGTCCTAATGTATGAAGCATGAAAAATTTTTTCCACTTTGTCATACATTTTCCCCGCAGTATTTTTCTTGATATATATATATATATATATATATATATATTAGTACAGGTAATTAGTATATAATCCAGGTGGATCCTAGTAATTATTAAAACTGATCCACAGAGACCTCAATGTTTTTATTTTAACAGAGCATCTATATTTTTTACAGCAATAAAAAAAAACAAAAATTATCTCAACATAGAGATAGTCTATTTCAAGGTGTTCTGTGTGCGGCTATCATCAGCCGCTAAGTGTCTGTCTCAGAGCATTGTTTTAAATTTATATTCAATGTCAGTCCTCCTCTGGTAGACACCTTGTTAATGAGAATGGGTTTGAGTTAGTGATTGGTGCGAGCATAAGATACCTTATCTCAGAGGAAGCAGTCTGGTGTTATTTATTTATGGCCAAACCCCTGTTGTTTGTAGTTTAATATCAGTTCCTAATATGTGGTGTTCCTTATACAGGCCCAAGAGTGTTTTTTTGGGATTCACAGTAAATAGTTTTTGTACTACAGGTGTCCAATATTACTAATAAGTGATGGGGGATTTAAACTTAAAACTGTTAGGATTAATGTAAATTAGTTGAGTCATAGATTTATAGATTTTGGTTAATACCCAAGCACCCAATGAAATAAATCATGTTTTCCATCACACTTATATGCATACATATCTTCATACATACATATATGCCACGTTACATACACATCGACATATATGCACATGTATTCTTATGTAGTTTGGAATTTTTTTCTATGTTTACATTTTGTGATTATTTCCCTCCACTGATTTAATAGTTTGATTGATCTTTATATTTTATTATCCTGATTTTTCTTCTAGACATAGCTTGCATCTATCCCTAAAACTATTCGGGGTGGAGGTCGAAACCTAGAATTTTCCAATTTATTTGAGGATTCAGACCCATTTCCTTCAATTCCCAAAAAGGGCTGTTTGGTGTTTTAATTTTGGATTGGTGAATGAATGTCTGTGTATTTGTTTCTCTTTTTAAATTCTCCTGCAGAAATGCCAATGTAAATATTATGGTTTGTTGTTTTTTGTTTAGGGTTAATGGTTGCCCGGTATATTACCCTAGTGGATCTGCACTTGCTCTCTACTGGGCAGTTTTCCTTAATATATATATATATATATATATATATATATATATATATATATATATATATATACATATATATATATATATTCATACATGTTTCATTAAATAATATGGACAAGTGTTGTCTATTTATTTTATGTAAATTCTTTTCATGGCGTCTGATAAGCTTAATAACATTATCATTAAACGAAGAAAGAAAATCACAATATTAATACATATTTTTTAATCCAATCTAAGCTTTTGGCTTACATAAGCCATTATCAAAGATGACAATTACAGTACAATATATTAAGCAATACATGGACAAGAATGTGATGATAGTCTGTTTCTGTTTACATAGATGATTTCCTAGCAATGATAAACACTTGCATATAAGACGCTGGAAGTGAAAATCGCACTGCAGCTCATGACATCACACATGACCATGCAAGTGAATTCGAGAAGCATTAAGTATGGGAAGCCGTTGGCATAAATCAATGGCTTTTGTTACCAATTATAGACATTTAAATACACACTATATGTGTGTGTGTGTGTGTGTGTGTATATATATATATATATATATATATATATAATGTTCAATCCATGATTGATAATCAATCTGATTAATATAAATTGTGCATTGATAAGGAAGATTTGATTTGATTGATTTGTTTTTATGGCTTAATCTTTTCTGGATTATTTAAAGCCAGAAACTATTTTTAGATAATTTTTTGGGGAGATAATGATTTACTGATAACAAGTCCTACTATTTAACCGATAGCTTGGGGGAGAAGACGTGTATTGCTATCATTCACAAGGGTATTTGCATGTAAGTGAATATAATGATCTCAATTGGAATTGGAACTCTGCTCTCTGTTTTCCAGTTCTTAGTTCCATTATAACACCTGCTTACAGCACCTGATATTCCCAAGCTGTCACCCATTTAAATAATAACCAGGGTTGACACTGCTTAAATTTGGTGATCATATGTGAAATATTGTTTTAACATAATTTGGTGGTAAGCCAAAGGGGATTATGTTTAGAAATAAATATTTGTTATGGAAAATACATGCTTTTTCATTATGAGGCTGCAGGATGATGCGTGTGTGTGTGTGTGTGTATGTATTGTATAACAAAGCTATGACTGTACATTTTTCCTTTTAAAACTATTGTATTGTATTCAAGTATTCCTCCCCAGGTGAAGTCATTGATCACCAGCTTTGTAAGAAAGAACTGATTTTATTGATACTTAACCTCACCATAAAACCTCAAGCCTAACTCTTATAAAAAGACAAAAAATAAGATATATTGACAACACCATCACATTCCAAAATATTTTTAATGCATTCTTTTTCAATAATCATAACATCGTAAAACCATAAACACACAAAAACAAGAAGGTTAAATTAAGAAAGGTTTTTATAATTCTTACCGTTTCATTGTTGTGGATGAACAAAGTTCTCTCAATAAAGTCCTCCTTTATTTGGACCTCGCTGTTGTGGACGGTGATATGTCCAAATTCGTCATCTCCATTGTCCTTCCAGTATCTACAGCAGGTCTGTAACACAAGCTACAAGGGTTATTAAGTATACAAGACTGTAAATTATGTTACACAAGACAACAAATAGAAAAACCTTAAACCCTAAGTGAGAATTAGGGACATTGGCATGGTGGAGATATTATAATGTGTATGTGTGTGTGCATGTGCACATATATATATATATATATATACATATATATATACACACACACACACACAGACAGGTAAAAATCTGTGGGTAAATAATCCAAGTGAGTCCTAATAATATAAAATATTAAAACTGATTCACAAAGAGAGCTCAATGTATTTATTACAGAGCATATATAAATAAATTATATATAATAGAAATTCAAAGATATCCCATATGAATAGCCATTTCACCCTGCAAGAATTAATCTTATGAGGTTTGTCAACACCAAGAGGTTTGGAGATAAAATAAAATAATATATATATAATAAATGAGCAAAACACTTTATGTAACTGCACAAAACCTTGCCCACCACCTGAAGAGACCTGACAGTCAAAACCGAGGTTGCGTGCGGTTACATAAAGTGTTTTGCTCCTTAATAATATTTACTTGCCCTGTATATCCTTTTCCCAGAACTTTTTGATATATGTCCATTTTGTGGTATGCTATTTTTCTGGCCTATCAACAGGTTGCTTTACATATATATATATATGTCATATATATATATATGACAAAAGTAAAACTTAGCTGACATATTTTGGACTTTATCAAGGCAAATGAATGTAAGGATTTTATTTTGTAACAATTATTTATATACAAGAGCAAAAATGTTATTAGTTTTGGGAATTGGGATTTATTTATGTTATATGTTTAGAATGACATGTTTTGAATAACACATCAACAGTATGTATGTTTATTTGTATGATGCATGGGAAGTATCACTCTAACTTTTGGAAAATAGATATAGAAACAGATAAAAAATATAAATTATGTCCTGACATTATATTATTCTATTAGTATTTTTTTGTAAAATGTAATTACTCTAGCTCACTTGAATAAACCATTTTGAAAACAATAATTATTATATAAGACAATTACAATATTTAAGCAATAAAAAAGGTGGGTTTGAAATGCTATTGCTGTCATATGAAAAATAATGACTCCAAGTTTGTGTGATAGGAGAACTAACCAAGCTTGTTACACAAATACAACTCAGTTTGGTTTCTCGTTGTTGGTTTTGATTTGGTATGATACATGGCACAGTTGAATTGAATTTTGCATCCCTTTTATGGAAAGACTGAAGTTTTTAAACAGTTTTCAATATGTGAAAAAACCTTTTGTTAGAGAACTTTACTTTTAATCTTATGAGAACATCAAGCAAACACCATCTTTATGATAAGCAAGGACACAAGAACAACATATCACAGATAAAAATGAAAACTAGGGTACTAAGTGCCTGTTTAACAACATATAGAAGTGAGCTGAAACCTTCATAGTCTGACTATGAAGGAATGATGCTAGAGCTGTGAAATCTTGCATGTTTTAATTTCAACTATTTATTAATAACTGTATTGTTACTTTCCAGTTAAACTGACATCTGACCATTCAAAAGCAACTAGTAGTGATTTCTCTTGAAAATGGCCAAAATTTGGCATCATGGTGTTATCAAGTACCTACAGAAAAAGGGTTAGAACATTTATGCTGACATGGTTGCTATGTTAGGGGATGACACTCTAGGTTTATCAACAGTGCAAAAGTAGGCAGCTGAATTTAATAGAGGAAGAGATAGTCATGAAGGTGACCAAAGTTCTGGACATCATGCAACTGCCACCACTGAGGAAAACATTGATCATATTCACCACATGATGGATAACAGATGATTGACTATAAATCAAATAGCCAATGTATATCTCATGAGAGAGTTGAGAATATTCTACAAAATAAACTTGGCTTGATGAAGGTCTCTGCTCAGTTGATGCCACATCATCTGACATCTGATCAAAAGTGCATCTGCCTGATTGCATCACATGAAAATTTGACATTTGTTTGAGGCAGATCCAGCTGGTTTTCTTGAACACTTCATAACCCAGGATTAAGTTAATCACTTTGAACCAGATACAAAGAGACAATCCATGCAGTGGAATAATCCCTCCTCACTTGGTCCAAAGAAAGCATTGTGTTTATTGACTATCTTCAAAAGGGCCACATTATCAATGGAGAGAATTATGCCAATTTTCTCAGGCTATCAAGATTGAATACTCAGTAAAACTTATGAAAGGGGGTTTTGTTTCATCAGGACAATGCTCCAGCATACAGGTCCTTAGTTTCAATTGCTGCTGTGCATAACTGTAGCTTTAAACTGGTTGATCACTCTCCCTACTCTCCCGACTTTCATCTGTTCCCCAACACGAATAAACAATTGGCTGGGAACTATTATCATAGTGATGCTGATGTCATATCTCCTGTTGGTGATGTTTTTAACCAACAGGATGAACAGTGTTTGAACAGTCAAATATCAGTTTACCTGAAAAGAAACAATGCAGTTATTAATAAGAGATGAAATACATGCAAGATTTCACAGCTGTAGCATCATTCCTTCATAGTCAGAATATGAACTTTTCAGACCACCCTTGTATTGAATTGAATTAAACATGATGACACACTATTAGAAACACCATTACAATAAAATTTGGTTTAAAAGAAATCAGCATTCAAACTGCATTGTTGATTTTAAATTCATATTAAAATAGATTCTACTGAATACAAAAGAAGTCATGTTTTGAATACATCTCCCTAAGGTTTAACAAAGAGCATGATGAAAGAAAGAGTAGTAGTAATTTGATGATTTCTATTTTCATTTAACTTTAACATTTAAATTTAACATTATAATCTTATTTAAATTGCTAGTTTAGATAACATGAAAGACAAAATGTGGCAAATATTTTTTATGTTTACTTTTATTTTTCCTTTGGTTGGTTGGTTGCTTTTTTTGTTTTATGGCGTATCAACCTCAGTCAGTCATTTAATGCCAACAAAATTTTTGAAATAGATACATAGTGATAGTTTGGTAAAAATGGTGTATATGTATACATATATATTTGAACCATTTTTCAATTACTCATATTTTTGAGTACAATCAGATGTATTGCTGGTAATTTTCTTTTTCAAAAACATATTGCTGGTAATATTTTTTTTCAAAAATTAATTTCTGGTAATAATTTTTTTCAAAATATTTCTGGTATTAAAACCTATTTTTGCACAAGTTTGGGTGTTAACAATTTGCTCATAGCTGGGACCCTAACAGGTGCTACCACCCCAGGTCAGGGTGGACTTGGGAACAACAGCAATTAAGAGGTGGTTCCAAACTCCTCAAAACTTCCCTATCAGAGGCCTTGCTGTTGGTTGTAGTTTATCGTCTTACCCTGGATGCAGATATAGTTTATCATCATACCCAAGACGCCCCATTGGGGGGGGTTCTTACCCCTCTGCAGAGGTGCAGTCGGCATATTCTACAGCCCCAGCTGACAAGACGGATTTTTCTTTTGGCTTGATTCAAATTGAAATATAATAAATGTTAACTTTCATTTTTATTTACAAATGATCATCAGGCATCCCAGAGGATTCTAGACAAATGGAATATTCCATTATTAAAATTGCAGGGATATTTAACATCCATTAATCTGTGTACCAAGAAGAATACCTGATGAAAAGACAGGGCAGTGGCCAACCATTTGTTCATTAGGATCCATGGAATATGCAAGCAGAAAAATCATCAGGATACATTGTTTACACCATGACACTGGATGCATCACCTCACTTGTCATCATACCATTGGTAATTGGATCATGAAGGATTTACAACATGGTTTGATGACTCATAGTTCCAGTAGATTTGGATTTCTGGTAGGGTTCAGTTGTAACACAGACTTTATGAGACCATGGAATCCAGTTGTTAACAAAGCACCATCCAGGCTGGTTGTTGTTCTGTAATGGTGTGGGGTGTACTCATGTGGCATAGGTTGCGTTAACAGTTTGCTTAAACATACCATGGATTAGTCATTGCTACATTGCACTACTGCACCATGACAATTTAAACCCATTCACAAACTCCATGACTCCCAAAATGATAAGTTATTCCAGCAAGATAATGCATCTTGTCATTAGGCTCAAGTTGCCCAGAATTGCTTTGTGGAGTAATCTGGAGATTTCAATGAATAATAGTATGGTCACCATTTTCACCTAACACAAACCCTATCAATATTTTATGGTACATGGTGAAGAATTTCATTGTGCTCAAACACAGTATCAGTGAACTGTTAGCAGCTATGGAGAATCGTTCTTACTGCTTGTGGAATTTTCAATGTTGACTTGTGTACTTTACTGGGTGACAGTGTATTCTACAGGATACAAGGCAAAGAGAAACAATCCTATAACTTTTAGTATGTTAGTATATGAAAAATGTGTTTTTTTTTTTTTTAAAAAACAGCATTTATAATTCACAGTTCATCACCCAAAGTAAAAATGAATTTATAATCTCTTCAGTCTTTTAATATTCATATTTTACAGACAACTCAGATATGTTCATATGTCTGTGCCTTTTTGGTGGTTTTATATATATATATATATATATATATATATATATGTGTGTGTGTGTGTATGTATGTATTATTCATGCATAAGTTTTCTTAAATAAAACTCTTCTTCATGACTTATGCATCTTTTACTAAATTTATGCAAATGTCCTCAAAGAACTGAGCAATCCTGTAGACATTTTCTTCATCATTGTTATATGAAAGTATATTTCATTCACAAATCTTCATTGTTTTATGTTCAGAGTAAACTAATGACTTCCACATACTGCACTTTTGAAGTACAAAAATACATTCTAATGGTTAATGGTCTCAGTTTACTGGAGATCCAAAAATTCACTCAACAACAACACGATCAAACATAAACAAGCAATTAGAAGATCAAAGAAATGAACAGGACATATAAAGCATCAAAGAAAGTCTCAGTAAGAAATTAATATCTAAATCTAAATCTAATATTAGGAAGCAGGCAAGCAAGAAAATGGTACCAAAGAAAATGCCTTTCAGGTAAGCAGTTCTTTGATCAGGTATTTGTTAGGATCAGTAGCAAAATGGTAACAAAGATTTTAGCAAACATTATTTCAACAAAACCTATTGAAAATATTTTAAAGAGCAGATACTCCTTGTTTTATGATGATCCGACTTTCAATAAGAGACTTGAAGCAGTAGGAATGTGTTGCTACAGAAGAATGCTAAGGATACCATGGACTAAACATGTGAGCAATGACAAAGGTCTAGACAAAATAAAAACAAAAACGTATACTTAACATAAGGAAGAGAGAGTTGTATTTTTTGGGCATATAATGAGGAAAGAGGACTTGGAAAATCTGATATTCATAGAATAGATTGAATGCAAGAGGGACAGAGAAACACAATGCTTAA
This sequence comes from Acanthosepion lycidas, assembly GCA_963932145.1. Taxonomy (NCBI): domain Eukaryota; kingdom Metazoa; phylum Mollusca; class Cephalopoda; order Sepiida; family Sepiidae; genus Acanthosepion; species Acanthosepion lycidas. Next base: position 128,636,606 of record OZ010572.1, read on the forward strand.
CATGCTTAGTGAGCTTGAGTAAATGGATGGTGGAACAGGGTTTAGGAGAAATAACAGAAAACAAAATTTATATATATATATATATATATATATATATAAAAATTTTGTTTACTGTTATATTTTCTGTTATAACTTCGAATCTGCATATAATATAGGATTCCCCACATGAGACGCAGAATTTTTTTTAAAAAACAACCATATTAAATAGTCCATTGACCATTTGTGCCTGGTGAATATACCTACATTTGTGGAACAACTCAAAATTTCATGGTTACCCAATTCACCAGGCACAAATGGTCAATGGACTATTTAATATGGTTGTTTTTTAAAAACTTCTGTGTCTCATTGTTGCGGAGTTATTTCGCAGTGGAGGATTGTATCTGTACTAAATTGGTTTTAAATAGGTCCGACGTACAGAATGTTAGGAACTTGATACAATAGGTATTATGCAAAGTAATCTTGTTGTGGTCGCTGACTACTTTTCGTATTCGACTGTCGACTACTATCGTCCGACATCGACTGACCCTTGTTTCTCTTACTACTCCTACATATTAGGTGGGAGAGTCTATTAACTATAGAATAGGTGTGCTTTACCATCACACATGTGGGGAATGCTATATTATATGCAGATTCAAAGTTATAAATTTAATATAATATTGGAGTATAAATTCAAAATATAGATTGTTGGTATGTAGATATTTGAAGAAAATTCATGATATAAACTTATATGGGATATATTTCCATGTATTTTATTTTTGTTTGGTATGGTAGTTTACAAGTAATCTCTGTCTCAAGGAAGCAACATTGGGTTGTTTATAAAGTTAAAATTTATATATATTATAAAATAAGCGAAACATAAAAATCTTGTTAGGCAAAAAAAGATTAGAAGGTAAGGAAAAGTTAAAAATCAAAGAAAAAAAATAAATGCTGTATTTTTTACACAACAAATAGATACTTGGATGGTGTGGTGGGGATAATTATTGTGTAACAAAAAATATAATAAATGTTGGGTTAAATGATCTAGCCAAAATCAAAATATTTTAGAAGAGAGTTTTTCTTATGAATGCATGCTATCATAAGTTCATTTCGTTTGTTCAGCAGGTTTGGGTTGTCAATTTGATTGAGAATGGTTAATTTCTCAAAAAGATATAAGTTATATTTTTCCTCACAGCTGGTAAAGGGTTTACTTTTAGTGATGAAATTTCAATTTACTACAGGTGTGTAGCTATTTTTCTAGAAATCCCAGAAAAATTCGTAAAGTTCTGGGGCATTTGAATATTGTTTATTGGCAGTGAAATCAAAATAAAATTTAGTCTCACCATTATGTTCACTGCTAACCTTGTAAATAATATTTTTATTCATGCATTTATAATTTAGACGAAAAATACTGTTTTTTCAGCAATTACAGTTTTTGTTGGCATTAATATTCTTTTTGAGGTTGTTTAAATATTTGTTTAATACTATTATGCTGTGCTGTCTACTATACAAGGTTTTTGGTGCAGCTGTAGGTGATATTAATGTTTTTCTTGTTGAAGATTTTGTTGAGCAATGAAATATGGCTGAAATGTTTGTGAATTAAATTAAACTACATTTTTCCAGAGTTGGTTTTGACTTTTATATATACTTTATAACTCTGTTTAATTATATTGAGCACTGTTTTGTTTAGACCTTAAATTAAATATTTATTTGCTTATCTGTTTATGTTCATTATCACATGCACATATAGTTGCTAATATCTCATTATTTAGTTTATGTTCACACTTGATATATATATATATATATATATATATATATATATATATATATATATATATATATATATATTTTTCTCTGGCTTTTTAAATAATACTTTATATAATAATATAAAAGTTTAAAATTTATTTTTTATTCTAATTTATATTGTAAAATAGGTTTTGTTAAATATTGTATTGCTTCTTAAAGTGTCCTTTTTTTTTACATTCTGTGGATAATTTTGTTTGAATATAGGACTTCATATGCAAATGCCATAGAAATGTAAATGCGACATGTTCAATACAGTGTATCCATTCATGCTGCATTTCCGTTCAAATTTGAATTCTTTGATTCAACAGAGTTTCATTGGCTTAATACATATCAACGTCTTTCTATTTTCTATCATCTTAACTTTCCTCTTCTTATGAATCTGGCTAATTTTGAATATACTTATCTATTTCTCTTGCCTTTCTTTTTTGCCTTTTCTCTTTGTAGTAGCGTTAATTTTCTATGCTTTCTCTTGACTTTCTTTTCTTTTACTTTCCTTTTTTTATTGATTTCTTATCTTCTTTCCTTTTTCTTTATATAAATTCTTTTTATCTTTTATGAAAATTTTTCCAAAAACGGAAAGTGAAGTACTGTTTCATTAATTTCAATTTTGAATAAAATCATTTAGTACCATAATTGTTAGCCACCTGAAGAAACGTTTCAGTTTTACGTTGAAACAAAATGAACAATTTTGTAGTGGATATTTACATGTTCTAATGTAACAGTGTATAATATATATATATATATATATATATATATTAATTATTATTATTACTTAAATTTTATTTTTAGTGGATACTCATATTTAGTAGACATTCTATTTATATATTTCGGCTATACTTTTAGCCATTATCAAAGATGGTTTTATTTTTACTTTTAACTGAATGTATGGATTGTTTTATCTATGTATCTAGAGTTATAGGAATGTTTTATTTTCCAAACACAGTCATCACATTGTTGCCATATTCATAGTCGATATTATTGAGTGTTGCCATTTTCTTGTTTATTAATAGTGCTTTCCTTATTTTTAGCTATTTTTTTACATGTGGATGAAGCTATTATATTTGTATTATCAATAAGTATGTTATGGATGGAGTTTGGTAGGTTTCCATGTCTATTTAAATGAAACCTAATTAAACTATGGTCAGTGAAATGTAACACAAGTCTTCTTGTTAGGCATGTTGTAGTATATCCAATATAATTCTTAATGAATTTAGTTTAATCAGGAGCACAGTTCCTTAAGGGATATGTGAATTTGTAAATAATATTGGTTTTCTGTAATTTGGATCTTGCATGGGAGTTATTGTTTTTGACAATGAAGTTAGCAGGTTTTAAATGGTTTAAAATAGATAATTTAATTCTCTTGTTTTTGTCAACTGGAGTTGTATATTTTTTACAATGTTTATAAGGGAAGATTCATCCTGCTTATAGTTATCATGCAAGTGATTTTTTATAGAAAATGTTAATGTTGATTTTATCTCTATGATCAGTGTTGCTATTGGTTACCTTAGAAAGAAAAAGTCTAATATGGTGATCTCTAAGATAATTCAGAAAACCGTTATTGATTAGCATTTACTTCAAGTTCTTTTAAGAAAAGTGGATGAGAGGATGAATTCTTGTGTGCTTGCATAAGGAAATTTTTTATAAGACTTATTTTATATGTAAGTGGACATTGAATAGTAAAAGTAAAATGGCAAGAGTTGCTGCATGTATAAAGAAATAGTGAATGTATATATTACTAGACTCCACAAGAACATCCAAAACTTGGACACACACACACACACATATATATATATATATATATATATATATATATATATATATATATATATATATATATAGATAGATAGATAGATAGATAGATAAAACAGTACTCAATGTAATACAACAGAACTATTAAGTAAATAGTAATAAATATACATTATCTGAAACCACAACTCAGAGTTTCATGCACAATGCAATCTTCAGGTGTTGACTGTTACATAGTTTAAATTTTAAAAAATACCTGGTTATCACAATGTTGGCGAGATTATATATTATACTGATTACAGATTTTTAATTTTAAAAAAATATAAAAAATATATTTGACATTTAAAATAAGCAAGATACATGTAAAAAAAACAAATTCTTTCAGAGTTGTGAATGTTAATTATTATTTTTTATATCAAGCATAAAGGGAGATTATATATATATATATATATATATATATATATATATATATGCCAGAGTAAACAAACAGTAAAATATTTGTTAAGATCGTATGCATTAAAAGCGCTCAATATCAAGTTGGGAGACCAGACTTGCAAAGCTGTTTAATGTTTAGAAGAAATGAATGCTGACCAGAACACTACTGCAGTTTCTACCACTATAGTCTCCTCAGGTGGTTAGTTCAGCAAATCAACGACATGGAGCTCAACAATTTAAGCACTTTCGTTCAAAACTGGAAGTAGTGGAGGGGTGTAAAAAAGTTAACTTATATCTGGGTTCAAATAACCCCAAGCTGAAATTCTAAACTAAACTTGGCCATGATCTCTGATCTCCCGTTCAGTAATTGAGTGCTGTCTTTATATGTTGTTATAGCTAGTTTCTCTCCTTGGCATATCCTACACATATTCCCGATTATTGTGTTAGTGTTTAAATTTCTTCATATACTCCATTTAATGTTTGGGCTTTTGTTATGCCTTTACCTAAACTTTAAATAATAGCTTGCTAGCTTTGTGTTGTATCTATGTTCTGGGATTCTAAAAGATGAGGTGTGATTATACCAACACCTCTTGAACTAGACCTCAGTGCATCCAATGTAGCTTTTCGTGCTACTATATATGGGCACATGGCGGAGTGGTTAGAATGTTGGCTTTCTGACCATGAGACCTGGGTTTGAATCTCACTATGGTTGATTTATTCACTACTTAGTTATATAAATAGAAAATCTTGCCATCTTAATTTTACTAGTCAATGTCTACTTAGATATAAAATAGGTATTATAAAAAGCTTTTGTATATATTATAATACTGTGTATAGACAATCATTAAAAATCCATTTGCTTATAATTTATTACATGAATATACAAATATTCATCTCTTCAGACAGAAGTTGTTTTTTTTTTTTTTTAATGGAGCAAGTTTATCCAGACAAAAGGAAAAGGGAAAGTAGAAAATAAAAGGAAAAAATTTTAATATTAAAAGATGAAGAAAAAGAAAAATTTCAATAAAAAGTTTTAAAAAAATTTGGATGAGAGGAAGAGAGTGAGAGAAGAAGCAGAGAGCTGGGGGAGGAAAGGAAAGAAGAAAGAATTAAACAAGGATGACCTGGAAATTATTTTTCTTTAAGGACTGAACAAGTTAAAATACAGGGTAAAGAAATTGGGTGATCAGACTCATAATAGATACACTGAATTGTTTGATATTCATGTAATTTTCAACAGTGTAACAATCATCATCACATTATAATCATCACAATTTCAAATTGATGATGATGATAATAATAATAATATTTGACATCAATAAAATAAAGTAAGTTAAATAAAATAAAAAATAAAATATTAAAATATAAAAATATACATAAAAAATATTAATCAATAAAATAATTAAGTAAGTTAAGAGCTAAATAAAGAACAATTTTAAGGAACTTGAAATATGTGTGTATATATATATGCTGTCTAAATACTGTTGGGATCTTGTGGAAAACGGCTGCACCCCACAGTTGAAATGGAAAGTTATCTTTAGGGTTCAAACTCCTAGAAACGTATGTGACCTCTGCATTAAAGAGAAAATCTTAATAATCAAACATAATAGACCTGAGGAATTACTAAATCACCAAAATGAAATTTTCTTCAAATGCAGGCACAGAAATCGTCTCAAAATAACAAACTACATCTAATATTTGGGAGGCCTGTCCATGGAAACTCCGGAATTTTAAATTATCTAGACATGAAATAACACCTGGTGTCTATATAAAGGATTAATTGCTTATGTTATACTGTATATATGTAACCATATTTGTATATGGGCATATGTGTGTTTATATATGTTCATATAACTGTGTTGATATTTGTAGGTGGTTATATGGTATTTATAAGTATACACATATATGTGTGCATGTGTATGTAGGCATTTATATGGAGGTATTTACTTGTTTGTATTTGTATGTGTGGATACATACATGTGTATATATATATATATATATATATATATGTGTGTGTGTGTATGTGTGTGTGTATATATATGTATATATATGCATGAATGTATATGTGTGTATATATGTATATATATATGTGTGTGTGTGTGTGTGTATATGTGTGTGTATATATATGTATATATATGCATGAATGTATATGTGTGTATATATCTATATATATATGTGTGTGTGTGTGTGTATATGTGTGTGTATATATATGTATATATATGCATGAATGTATATGTGTGTATATATGTATATATATATGTGTGTGTGTGTGCGTATGTATATATAGGTATATGTGCGTGTGTGTGTGTGTGGATGTATAGGTATTTATATATGTATGTGCTTATATGTACGTATATGCAGGGACATATATGGTTAGATGGCTTATAACTGATCTAATATTACTCTACTGTTATTCCTCTCATTAGTATTATGATTAGTTGATTATTATTATTATTATTTCTTTCATTGGTAGTTTTATTATTATTATTACAATATTATATTATTATTATTTTCAAATTTTGTTTTATTTCAATATGTTTTTCGATATTATATTTTTTTCGATACTATTTGAAATTTTTAAATTGTTTTAAGTTGTTTTAAATTTAAATTTTAAATTATGAATTTAAAATTTTAGATTTTAATTATCAATTTTTTATTTTTAGTTGTTAGCAATAATATTAATAATTTTTGTTTAATTTATATTCATATCATATTTTGTTTAATTTATATTCATATCATATTTTTTCCTTTTTCTCCTATTTTATTTTGTTGGTAATCTTTAAAATAATGTCAAGTGTTAACTGTAAACAATATTAAGCTGAAATTAACTGCAATATGCCTTTATATGTTAATTTATCCTTCCTTTTCTTCTTTCCCCACTTTTTTCCTCCCACTCCTGCTTCTCCATTTGCTTTCTTATATTTTTTCTAGTTTTTGTCTTTGTCTCTTTTCCTGTGAGATGACTTATTAAATAGATCAATGTGTGGTCCTTACCCGCCTCTCTTACTCATAAATATCTTAATAAAAACAAATTTAAAATTATTCCTATCTCTCCGTTCCTTCTCTAATTTTGACCATATCTGTTGTCCCCCCCCTCTCCCTATATCACCTTACTTAAATCTACCCCTCAAAAAACATATAAAAATAATACCTAAATTTTAAAAGCATTTTTTATGCTTGGAAATGTGATCTGAGAAACCAGGAAGAAACCACTTTCTTGCAGAAATAAAATGTAATCAATGGTCCCTTAAGGGTGTCTATTTTTTAATTAAGCTTATATATATATATATATATATATATATATATATATATATATATATATATATATATATTTGTCTGGATAAACTGACTCCATTTATTAAAAAACTTCAGCCTGAAGAGATGAATATGTGTATATTCATGAAATAAATTATAACTGAATGGATTTTTAAGGATTGTCTGTACTCATTATTATATTGCTCTGTTACATTACATTAAGCTCTCTTTGGATTAATGTCCTCCTTGGAATTATGCCTACTAATTATCAATTGATTATATATATATATATATATATATATATTCAGATACATGCATATAACTTTTACATGCACAGATTGTGCATAACATACACATTTCTCACTTCAAACCACATGCAAACATGAGTGAAGACCCCACCAAAAAGCAAGAAGCATCTTTGATTAAGTAATTTTTCCTATATGTCACTACTGCTAATATAACAATGCTGGAAATTGGTAATTAAAGGATTATAAGGAGAGTTTTACTTAGGGATTAGAATCAGAAGAAGATCAACGAAGGACTAACTCCAGAAACTGTTTTGAAAGTTTTGCTAAAACAAATGTGAAAGATGTCTGCAGAAAATTCTAGTTCATAAAAGCAAATCCTCTAAAAGTGAAATGTCTAAGTAAGACAAAGAAGTACATAAAAACTGAATTTTAGTGATAAATGATGTTGTGCTGTATTGGATGGACCTGATTCTTGGGTAGGTATTGTATTTTCCATGGAAAAAATACCCTAACTTTAGTCAACAAGGTAGAGGCATAGCAATGTTTTGGGGTTTGAATTGTAGGCAGTGACATTTTAAGTCTCTTCAAATCTTAAGATCATATCAAGATAAATGAAGAAAATTATTTTAAGTTCTTGGACATTTTTTGAATAGTGAATGTCACAACCAAGAATCTTTTACCTAAAGTGTCTATTCATGCAAGACAATAATATTTCACTCATTTTACAATGAAAGGTTTCAGTTATATCAAATTAATGAACTCTTCAGATGTTAACCCAATAGAAAGATCTCTGGGAAGGAATAAAAACTGTTGTATGGAATGTCAAAGTAGAAAAATTTAAAAAAATCAAAGAATGAAAGACTAGTTAGGGTTAAAGAAGATCAACGATATGACACATAATGCTGGAGGAACATCAAAAAGTCATAGTAAGAGGTAAGACAATGAAATCAGACATGGATGGTCATGTACGGAGGAAATGAAGTCAAAATACTGGATAAGGAAGAACACTAGAGAGTTCAATATCTGAAAGACTCAGTATATGCCTAGCATAGAAATAAATATATAACATTAGTTCATGAATTTGGTGGCATCATAATTATGAATGCAATTCCTGGATAGGACAATGTGTATTTGGACACAGTGGGAACAGGTTGAGTAATAACTGAGCAGTACTAAAAATAAGAACTAGACAAGATATCCCTTGTCATGGGCAGTTGAACAGTCTAGCCTCATAGATTAAATAAGGGTACAGTTCAGAATTCCTGGGTAGAGGACAACTCAACACTGCTGACTGAGCAGCAAGACAACTCAGGACTGAAACAACTTAGCACCAGAAAAACTTAACTTCTTTTTATAACCGAATAAAAGTAATTTATTAGGGATTAAAACCTTAATCAGTGAATAAATTTCTTCAAATAAGGCATTTGAAAAGGCATTATGTAAAATATTAACCAGATTTTTCTTTTCCATTATTTTTAATAACATAAATCTTAAAGAAATAAATTTTTAATAAAGTAAATTGGCATATAAAATATAAGAATTTCGATTTACTTTATTAAAAATTAAATCAAATTATATTATGATTTACTTTATTAAAAATAATCAGAAATAAAAACTGCTTTATTTTGTTTTGCATTTCTTGAGTTGCTTGATTTAATAATTAAAATTTATTGAATTATTTCTTCTTTATTATTATTTCTTTATGATTTACTTAAAAATAATTAAAAACAAAAAAAACTGGTTCAGATTTCACATAATGCCTTTTAAATGCGTTATTAGAAGAAAAATATTCACTAATTTGAGTTGTCTCTGTCCTGAGTTGTCCTGGTGCTTAGCAGTGTTGAGTTGTCCTCTACCCAGAAATTCTCAATCGGTTATCCAGATTGAAATACTCCTGATGAAAGTCAGCGAGTACAATGGTCAAAATGTTGTGATAACAACAATGAAGATCAGGAAAATATTCCACATGTAAGTTGTGTAAATAATAAAATGCCAATCAAATATTTTACTATCAATATTTTTAATAAGGAGAGATATTAACTGACATAATATATTGCTCATGAATATCCATGAAATCTTATCAACATTGGTTGGTTAATATTGATTTTATGGTGAAAACATTGACTTGCATCATAAAATCTGATATCATGTAAGATCTACACTGAATTAAACATGACCCTTTGCTGGAGGGGACAGCCATTAGTATCAAATTACTGACAGATTTTTGACATCAAATAAAATGACATTATTCTGAGTTGCAAAATAAGCTTTGTAACAATTTCTATGAAGCAAGTTTTTACCAGCTCATTTTGCTAAGTCTTGAATGAAATTATTATCATTACGCATGACTTTGGGGTCTTGCCAGTGTCACGAGTGCACTACTGATTGTGCTGCCTGGTGTAAAGGTTAGATATAAATGGCTTACTAATGGAAAATAAAAGGCAAGACGTAGGTAATGGAAAGCAGCAATAACATATATAAGTAAGTTGTTAATGGAAATTGATAAGAAGAAGTCTGGAGCAGACTGACATTGCATATATTTAGTTGGTCAGAACTGTGTATGAAGTATACTATGGCATAAAGCCTGTCTTTTTGAAGAAGTTACCAAAAGAAGCAAATATCAAAATAAGGACAATGATAGCACTTGAGCTGTGAATAGAACCCCATTATGTGACTATATAAATGAAAATAACACCACTGCAGCTTCCAAATGGTAATATGAACCATTTCCCAACAAGGAAACATTTGGCATTCATTGACTAAGCAGCCAGCACCTCTTTTGGCTGAAATTCATAAAACTTTTCTCTTAAAACTTTTTTCAGGAGGTTTCTCAAGTCTAATAGTTGTTATCAGTCTTGGGAGTTTCCTTCCAAATCTTCTGTTTGAAGTGGTTGAACTGTTAACATCTTGATTATGCCATTATTTTCTCTTCAAGTTACATGTACTGTTTTAGTTGCTGTAGGTGTTTGTATTCCTCAAGTCATATGTTTTCTGTTATTTGGTACAGTTCTTTGTTTGATTCTGTAGCACCAGTCCACAATGTTCAAAGAAGGATGGTCTTTGCCAAGATGCTCTGGCTTCATTCTTCAAAGCTATTTTTAACAATTGATTTTAGAAAGTAGTTGTATAAAGATGACAATTTAGATATTTTTTTTTATGCATTTGGAGCTATGCATGCCATCCATATGAAAGTTTTGATGTAATGAAGTTATTTATGACTCGTGTTTTCAGAGTGATGTTTTGGTTTTGTAGTAATTTGCAGCATTGGGTAAAAAGTCCACCAGAAAAATAAGTATCCTTTGTTGATCAAAGCTTTTATAGAAATCAGCTGACTATTTGGGTTAGTTATTGATGGGATAATAAACTAAAGAGTTAAGAATTTCAAGAATAGCTTTACAGCCATAATTTGGGATCTTTTTAATTAGTCTAAAAAGAAATATTAAAGTACAGAAACCTAAAAAAGAAAGAAATGATAGATTAATTTGCGTTGGTGAAAAACCTAATTTGATAATCCAGGTAATTTGAATGACAAAATGAAAGTAAACAGAATTTTGTAATTAGAAAATTACCAATCTAATTATCTTCAGCCAAGAAGATCAGAAAAATAAAAAATACATATCTAAGCTTGAATTCTTATTGTTAACAAACCTCACTGAAAAAGCAATTTGGATTGAAATACAGCTATTGTTCTTATTACTAATTACCTATTAGTAATAGCCATAAATATTTCCAATTTAAGGAATGAAATGATTTTGAGCATTTTAGTACAGGTATTGTTTTGACTATAATAGGTGAGTTATATATAAATATCAGATGTTTTATTTAATCTGAATAAATTATGTTTCATAAAATCTACATAATGTTCTGTACAGTTTTAACCACTGATCAAGGCCTCTGATTGGCAATTTTGATGAGCCATTGTTCTCAAGTCAACCCTGGCCCATGGTAGTAGCACCTGTTAGGGTCCCAGCTATGGGCAAATCCACCCCCAAACTGGGATCAAAATATAAAAATACATTAGAAAGAAAATTTTTGAAAAAAAATCATCAGTTATACATTTTTAGCAAAAAAAAAAAAAAAATCTCAAATCTCACAAGAAATTAAAATTTCACCATTAAATGACCCATAAAGAGTTGTTATGTCATTAAACAACAAAATAAACCTATAACCAGTGAATTTTATCTACAATTCAATAGGGAACTCTGTCAAGGAAGTATATAGATTATGCTAGTGATTGAATCAAAACTCTTATATAGAATTTTGTTATCTAAGAGAATCTGTTAACAAATAACTTTAGATATTAGCAACACATGAAGTATACATATTTTATTCTCACCATACTCCATTAAGATATGTAGGAGGATGTGATTGAATAATTTGCTGATCTTTTGCTGAATATTAATCATTACCTTTGGGATTAAACATGTTAGAACTGAATAAAATAAATTCATAGCTGTTCAGCATCTAATGGACATTAATATATAATGGCCTCCATTTGTTAAAACTGACAAAAAGGACAATAGGCAAACAATAGAATAAATGCAGAAATGGATTCATGTATTTCTCAAATATATGACTAAAAAAGAAATAACTTAACCAGCCATTGTTATAATTCAGATTCAATTAGTTGATTGTGTTCTCTAAATTCCTATCCACTATGTCATTTGGTATTTCTGGTGAACTACGAATCTATGTATTTTAGTCAAAAAGATAAGCAAAAAAAACAAAAAACAAAACAAAACAAAACAAACTATGGTTGACTTTTTATTAACAAACTTTACCTACCAAGCAATTTGGATTGAAAAACAAAGTTAGTACTTATTACTTCAATAGCCATAAATGTTTCCAGTTTAAGAAATTAATGATGCTGAACAAATCTAGTACATGGTACTGAAGGATTGTTTTGGCCACAACAGGTGAATTATATAGAAGTTAGAAAATGGAATAGCAAAAGATGTCTATCAAAAGGTAAGGAAAGTATTAAGAAATGGAATAATTTCATTAAAACAAAGAAAAGAGTACAAATCTGTTATTGAATATCAGCCCTCTTCTATGGCAATGAAGATGAGACTTAAGTCAAAAAAATGTAGTTCTACAAAATGATGCTGAGTATACCATGGATTGACCATGTGAGCAATGATGTTTTAGGGTAAATGGAAACAAAACTGACACTTAACTGAGAATCAGAAAGAGAGTTCAAATTTCTAGGGCACATAATGAAGAAAGAGTGCTGAGAAAATCTGACTCTCAAAGGACATATTGAATGCAAAAGAGACAGTGGAAAACTGAGTAACCTAGCTAGTGAACTTGTGTAAATGATTGGCAGAATAGGAATTAGGAGAGACAGCAAAAAGACAAAATTTACTAAGAGCTACAAAAGATAATGAAATTGTGGAGAGCCATGATTACCCACTTCCTGAAGGGACACGGCCCATAAAAGAAAAAGTGAATATAAATATAGTCATATTTTTAAACATTGACAATTATAGTAACAGTTATAGCATTCATGGAGTTGAAAAAGAATTGCTTTTTCTCGTTTGGGATTTCAAAAGACCTTTTTACATTTTTTCTTCTGACTTCCTATAATAATAATAATTTAATTATTTCTTCATGTTTTGCCCAATAAACCTCTTGGAAGGCAAATATCCTCTGCTTCTTCCTGGAGTCTCAACATTTTGGGGATCAATTTTACAATTAGTTAAGGGATTAGCGCTAAGATGACCTCTACCACCACTGAAAGCTTTTAAAGTGTTTATTCAATTCTGTTTCTTCACTTAGTTGTAATAAGTGTATCAGACTGTTTTCTTCTATTCTTATTCACAGTAGCAGCTACCCTGCTATAGTAGAGCCCATCACTTAGTTCAATTTCTCACTTTTTCTTGACAATTTTCATTAACTCTATTTATCTGTCTTCTTACTATGCTTACATGAAGTGTAGCCTTTCCATAAACATTCGCATTGAAGTATTTCATCCTTTCAATTGAATTTATTAATTGATATTGTATCTAGTTTAAAATATGTCATGTAAAAAAGTTATTTTTTAAAAATTTACATTTGTGCTTTCTTAAGAACTTTATTATATGATATAATTTAATTTGACATTTTTCAATTAAGTGCATCAGATAATTTTTCTGCTATGGAAAGGATTTTTTTTAATGTAACTTTTAATTAAATATTGTAAATAGTTCTGTTTATAGATTATTGAATTTTAAATATATTTAAATTTTCATAATATTAAAAATCAGTGATTATAAAGGGTTTTCCAATAACTTGGACCAATTTTAAATGTGAATTAAGTTTAAGTGTCCAATGATTTTTTTCATTTCTTTCAGATTTGGCAGACATTTGGGCAATATCATTTTTCTGCCATGACTTAACATGATCCATTAAAGAACTAAATAAATTTTCACCAATAACACTGATTTATTTACTGCTGACTTTAATTCGTCTTAATGAAACACCCTTTATTAGTATAATATAAAAAAAAACTTAAACTCCACCAATATAACTAATTTCTATTGATGAAATATGAATATTGTAATTTTTTTTAGATTAGATTTATATCTACAGCAGGTGTTATATTGTGATCCCCAAATTACAGTCAAGCAGATGTTATTGCTGTTAATTTGGAGTGAAAAAAGTTGTAATATATAATTGATTGAAAAGAAAAACTGAATTAAAAATATAAATGATAAAAAATGTTTAATGCTTTTTTAAGGTGTTGTTGTGACAATAACTTATATATTCTTCGAAGCTGCTTGTTTCCAATACATCTACAGATTATTTGAGCATATTTTTCATGTAGTTCAAGTTTTCCTCATATTTCAATGCTTTTAATGTCATACATTATCAAATATCATTGTGTAATATATCAAACATAGATTTTTGTACTTTTGTTGCTTGCTCTGATAGCATTCTTGAAATAATAATAAACAATGCCAAAGAATGGAAAAGAGAACAGAAATTAGAAACAAACATAGGCCAGCTGAAAAGGAATGGCTCAATGAGTGGAAGTAGAAAGGAAGAACAAAATAGATAAAGCAAATATGGAAGGAAGAGTAAAAGAATTATTAGGTTGAAATGTGTCCTCATCAACAGGTGGTATAAAGTCAAAGAAGAGAACACTGAAAATAGAAAAAGGAAAAATACTCCAAAGATCAAGTGAATATGTTAGAGAACTATTTCACAATGGCAGAGAAACTGACAATGCAAAAGAATATGAAAGGATTGGAAATATTAAAGTTAGAAGTAAAATGCAATTTTCATGAAGAGGATACTATCAGAGCAACCAACAAAATTATAGAAAGTACAGAAATTTGATATATTACACAAAATTATTTGATAATGTATGACACATTGAAATATTAAGAAAGGTTGATCTACATGGACAAATATCCAAATAATCTATAAATGTATTAGAAACAAACAGCTTGTATGAAGATATACAATGACTTGTCAAAAATTGAAGGAGGAGTGTAACAAGGGTGCATATTCTCATTGGATTTTACCTCTACAGACTCTAAGAGAACTAGAAGACCTACCTGGATTTATTATTGATAGATGTAATCTTAAGGTCATGCACTACAGAGATTACATAGTATTCATGGCAAATTCAGAAAGAAGACTCAAACAACTATTTCATCAGGTAATCAATAAAAGCAAAAAGAAATCTGAGTTATACATCAGGGATATCAAAATGAAAGAGATGTAGGAATTTTACTATCTGGATAATGTTACAATAGATAAAAGTGTGATACAGAGATCCAAAAGGCACACAGAAAGATTCTTTTGGAAATTGAGCAATGTATTAAGGAATTTTTGGAACAAAGAGTGCTAGACTTTAATTTAATGTCTAACCTCCTTTTGGGCACTGAATACTGTCCAGTTTCAACAAAGGTGAAGAAGAGTCTTGAAGTAGATATGAATCTATTGACAACTGTCAAGAGACGAAGAATGTGAGAAATTTTTGAGGAGGAGAGAAACTAAAAAGAAACTACCTCCAGCAATCAGAAAGAGACAGCTGAAGTTTCTCACATAATGAGGAAAGATGACTAGGAGAATTTGACATACATAAGACACATCAAAGGAAAACAGTAAATAACATACTTGAGTTTGCATAAATGGATGGCAGAAGAAGTACTACAAAGATAAAGAAAGTTCACAAATCAAGAATTGTGGAGAGCCATTATTCTCTATTCTCAAAGGGAAAGAATACATAGAGTATTCATAGATGATGGGGGCTGAAGAATGGATTGGTCAAAATGCTGTGTTAAGTACTGTCTTGCAATGTTAATGACTCTTAGCTGAGAAAATACAGAAAAATAATTTTATATAATTTTCTGATCTGCTGAAAATTTTCCATGCAAAAATATTTTCTGAATGCAGAACTCAATATATGGAAATGGAGGACAAGGCAAGAAGGAAAGAAGTAATGTTAGGTCATGGTTCATGTTAGTCAAGTTTAACCTACATAAATGCAGATTTTTTAGCAAAGAGCATATCTTACCTTATCCATAGAATCTTCATCATTCAGCATTACTATAGTGCTGCTCCGGACATCACAGACCATTTGCCAGAAATCTTCAACTGTTTCAGCCATTGGCATCTGAGTGGCAATATAGTTACGGGGATTTTCATGGTTCTGAAAGGAAGAGAAATCAAGTGGTAAGATAGTTCCAATTTAAAAATGTATGTATATTAAAAAATACTGAAAATAGCCTATTTTAAATATATTTTGACTGACATACTCATGTCCACTGTTTGATCTCTATGAGTATTCCATAGATTTTCCAAATTGCTACTTGACTGTAGTAAACATAAAAACAATTATGGGCCCCCTGGTAAGAAGATTCAACATATACTGTTGTACCACCCCTGTCTATATTATCATAAGCCTTACTCTTAGAGTTATCCCACCATATATATATATATATATATATATATATATATATAAGTATATATTAAATATATATCAATGTGAGTAGCACCTAAAGATATACCTATATATATGTATTCTTTATTGTATTTTTCCAAATTTTTTTCTTTTAATCATTTCACTCCAAATTAATTTCTTCCCAATGAACTTTATCCCAAAGTTCACACCTGATGATCTAGACCATCCTCTGTCTTCCCTCCTCTAACAGAGCACAAGCTTGAGACATTACTATCTCAGGGATGGAAGATTCTAAACTCATTAAAACACTTGACTCTACTGGTTTACATAAAATTCCTGCTGTTGTTCTTAAGAATCTTTGTGCAGAATTATATCAAATCCTGGCAATGCTATTTAACCACTGCCTGGAAGTGGAATATTTCCCAAGTTTGTGGAAATTGTTAGCTGTTTGATGATTTCAAGAATACTGGTGAGCATTCATAAAGATGAATGCTCACCATCATAGTATTGACCCGTCAACTAACTTTGTCTCACCAGTAAACTCTATGAGTGTATTATCCACAAGATAACCTTACCAGAAATAATTTCCTGGGTGATAAACAGTCCAGGTTTTAATCCTCTAGGTTCCTTGCTGATGTTTTGACTATAATAACCCAGAGAATCAGTGAATCACTCAATGCTAGTTTTGTTTCCATAATAATTACCTTAGATATCTCAAAGACTATTGACAGAGCGGGACATAAGTGTTTGCTACACAAACTAATTACCAATTCTCTGGAGGAGCTTATATTATTATCAAGTCATTTTCTTCAGGTTGGTCAATAAGGGTTGTGGGAATGACTAATCATCTGTAGCTCAAGATATCAATGCATGTGTTGCCCAAAGATCTCTACTTAGTGCTACTCTCTTATTGCTTTCAGTAAGAATCTATCTTGAAACATTCTCAGATCACTGGTAATTAGCTATGTAGATGATGCTACTGTTTATGGACACATTTAAAAAAATCAAAACAATTAAATCATTGCTGCTGATCTGTTCTCTGATCTTGCTTTAACTATTCTTTGTGACGTTGTTTCTGGTTCAGGAGTGGCTTGACACATGGCATGCAACACATATAGTAGCATTTCTTGAACATGTCTGTGTAGAGTGGCTCTTGATGCTCTGATTTCAGTTTCGGTTCACTCCCTGTGAAGCTTTCTCAAATTCTTGAATCAGTTTACTTAACAATACTCTCAATATTATGGTTATCCCATTTGCTTGTGTACATTTTCCAATCATGCTTTTCTCTTCCTGACAACTTTCTATATACATTCTTTGCTACAACAAACAACTATCCCTTTCAATAATGACTTTCTGTTATTTACTCTATATAAAGGCAGTGTCAATGAGTGACATCTGAATATCTGTCAAGTCAGCAATCTTACCCATAATTGCAGTTGTGCGTACTGAACCAATTGGATACATTGAATTTGTACTGTAAAAATTAGGATTTACTTAAAACTTAAAATAAAATATTCTGATATTTTTAAGTTTTTCTTGTCTCTTTGGGCTGTAGACCATAATTATCAAAATTGCAAAAAAAAAAAAAAAATACTTGCAACATTTTAGTTAGACATGTTATGAGCTGAGAATATATACAGTTTTTTTTTTTATCTGAAATAACCAACAAAAAATATTGAACTCTCACAATATTCTCATTTTTTTCTAGAAAAGAAAATGTGATCTGTAAATAAACTTCCTTCAGCAAAAAAATTCTGATAAAATCTGCATGCAAAATAATGAAGCCGAGTAGAGATTTATAAAAATAAACTATTTCATCTGATTACTTATATATATATATATATATGAATATAGAGAAACAGATTTATACAAGTGAAGTATTTTATTACTAATATATATATATATATATATAGCGGGAGAGAGAGAGAGAAAGGGAGAAACAGATTTATAAATTTTATTATATATATATATACATATACACACACACACATAAATATAGAGAAACAAATTTATAAAATGAAATATTTTATTATATATATATATATATATATATATATAGAGAGAGAGAGAGAGAGAGAAAAATAGACTTATAAAAAGATTACTATTTTATTTAATTACTAATGCATACAAAGAGAGAGAGAGAGAGAGATGTACATATGCACATATGTGTGTTTTATACACACACACGTGTGCACATATATATATACCATTTTTTATTAAATTTAACTGACCAAGTTTGTATGTTTCATTTCTTATTGTACTTTTCCAGTATTCAAA
This sequence comes from Acanthosepion lycidas, assembly GCA_963932145.1. Lineage (NCBI taxonomy): Eukaryota > Metazoa > Mollusca > Cephalopoda > Sepiida > Sepiidae > Acanthosepion > Acanthosepion lycidas. The sequence goes on from OZ010572.1 coordinate 128,655,242, forward strand.
TAGGTTGTTGCATATAAGTATCAAAATTGTGCATAAATTGTATAAAGTTCATGTTCTTTTTTAGTAATTTCCACCATAACTTCTTTCTGGTGAGGGCTATTTTGTATTTTGGTTTTACTGACTAAGATTTATCTCATGTTAAGTTTTTTTTCTTTGTGATATGATTATTAGAATATGCACAAATTGAACTAAAATTCAATAAGTTACAAGTCAACCTGTGAGTGAGTGTGGTATTTATTTGACCAATGTGGGGCTGTTGAGCTCTGTGAAACTCTTCTACACATGATGTCACCTGTATGATATATATTTAAATTTGAAACTCAATTTAACCTCCCAGAAGATGCCAGGATGTAACGAGCAGCATTGACAATATTTAGTTCTCGATAATGAGTATTCAAACAAAAATAACAAAAATATGCTTGTAAAATAGAAAAAATACAATAAAGAATTGAACAGACAGACTTTGCTGATTGAATTTATTAAAAACATGTTTACCATCATCACTGCTGCTTATATATATATATCATTAAAGCTACTAACATGCAAGGGATTACCGAGTGTGAAAGAATAAGATAAAAAGGAAAGAATAATAAAAGAACAGAAATTAAGAAGACGGAAGATAATGATTTAGATTGCATTCTAAATTTTTGAAGATCAAACTTGATTGGAAAGCAAGATTCTGGGAGAAAGTTCCATATGTGAGAAGTAAGAGGGAAGAAACTGTGAGCATAGAAGTTACAGTTACATCTATCAATTTCAACTGTAATGATGAAATCTTGCCACCAATATAGTACTGCACTTTAATTCATAATGTATAGATACCAAAGAATAAAGGTCATTAGAACAACTGCTATGAAAGTATTTATGTGGGAGAGCTATGTTATAGTGGTAGGAAAGTGACTGAAGCTGAGATATCATGTCAGGACCAAAAACATTAATAATTTTTGGGATTTTATCACTAATCTCTAAATACATAGCAAGAGCATCAAATCACATGTGGCAATAATATTCAATGTGTGAATGAATGGTAGACTTATAAATATGCAAGGTAGATTCTTGTAATAAAAATTGTCTAGCATAACACTGAACTAAATTTCCTAGCAGCAGACTTAGCAATTAACAGAACACACACACACTATATATATATATATATGTGTGTGTGTGTGTATGTGTATATATACTTGTTTACTTACAAAGGAGGTGGAACTTCAAAGTTTCCTGCCAATCTTTTCAAAAAAAGATTTGCCATTGTTTTTTATTGTTGCAAAATGTTATATATTATAAATATGCATACAACATCCCAAAAAGTGGTATTTGAAAATGATGGATTGTTTTGACATGATTATTATTGCTGAAATTGTTGTCTACACTCATTTTGGAAAAAGACGAATTTTAAAAAGGTCTCGCCAATCATTTCTATTGATTTAGTGAAAAACAGAATAAGAGAAAATTATAACACTGCATAAATTGGTGTAATAAGCAGCTTTTCCATCACACAGTGATTGATGTTCCAGCAAGGTAATAAAATTCTCTATAATTGTTTATCTCCAACTGAATTTATTGAGTTGGCCTTTTTCTGTACAGATGAAGGGAGGTTAGCTAAGGACGTGTGGTTACCGCTGCAACTTTTACTGCTCTATTTCATCTTTTTTTTTTTTTTAGCATAGTCCAAAACACAGAAATCCAAAGGTACATTGGGATAGTCAAAGATAGCATACAAAATGTAAGCAAAGTATTTAGAAACAGGAATGTTTTATTAGAAACAAAGAAAAGTTTGCTGAACTTTTATGTAATATCAATTCCCTGTTTATATGGCAGTAGAATTTCTGACTAATGGAGAAGATACTTGAGGCAAAAGAAATGTAGTTCTACAGAAGGATTCCAAGAACACCTTAAACTGAATACATGAGCAATGACAGAGTTTTAAAGAAAATGGAAACAAAAATGCACTTATATTAGGTTGGTGCAAAAATAATTTCGTTTTCTCACATTGTAACATATGTTAGAAAACGAAATTATTTTTGCACCAACCTAATACATTGGAACAGTGAAAAATTCCATTAAAAAGTGAAGCAAACTATTAAGAAACAGGAAAATTTCACTAGAAACAAAAAAGAGTGTTGAACTGTTACATAATATTAGTCCTTCTATATGGCAGTAAATGCTAAACAAGCTCCTCATAGATGAAGAAGAAATTTGGTTTGTTTTGTTTTACAGCATATCAACCTCAATGGGTTATTTAATGTCCACAAGATTTTTATTGCTGGTAATATTTTTTTTCCAAAATGTATTGCTGGTAATTTTTTTTTTCATAAATGTATTGCAGGCAACAAATTTTCTTCAAAAATTTATTGCTGGTAATAATTTTTTTACAAAGTATTTCAGGTTTTAAAATCTATTTTTACACTTTCATAGTTTTTTGACCCCTATTTGCCCCTAGCTGGGACACTAACAGGTGCTAACACTCCAGGTCAGGTGGACCTGGGAACACCAGCAATTAAGAGGTGGTTCCATGCTCCTCAAAACTTACTGATGAGAGGCCTTACTGTCAGATGTATTTTATCGTCTTAACCAAGACACGAATGTAGTTTATTGTCATACCCCAGAAGAGAAAGGAAATAGTGGAGAGCTACGATCACCAACGTTTTTAAGGGATACGGCATGTAGAAGAAGTTGCTAATATCTTCAGTAATTTTTAATAGAGTCTCTTAGAAGATAATTAGATTAGTAATTCTTCAATTACAAATGGCATTTATGCTAATTGTTGATTTTTTTTTTTCATTTTATCATTCAAAATTAACAGTTTTGTTATTAGTTAAAATCAGAATTTTTTTAAATGCAGCTTATTCCTTTTTTTGCTTTTTTTACACTTCCATGGTTTAAAATGTTCTATGGTAGCATTTTTTTTTTGGTGGAGCTGAACAATAAAAGTTATTCTTTCTCATGTCTGTCTTGATGGACGGACATAATAACATCCAGTGTCAGTATTCAGTCCTCGTGCTTTTCTGTCCAAGCAATACATGATGATCATTAAAGAAAAGAAGGTGAAGATGATGATGCTGTAAAAGTTTCAATGTCTTAACCACAATCTCAAAAATGAAGATTGATGACATACTCAGAGATGGATGACTGTCCACCTTCTCAACTATTTCATTTCAACAATGAAGTGGTTTTCCTCTCTACCTCATATTAGTTGAGTGCGTGGCATTTTATTAGTTTAGTGATAGAAAGAAAACACAACATTTGTTACTACAGTAATCCACTGAAGTGGTACAAGTTTGTTTTTATTTTAACAAGAACTGCATCCAAAATATTGATGAAAAAAATATTATTGCACTTAAAATCACTCATCAGTTTGTGACTGTCTAGAGTTTTTGTTATATTTGTTTGTATGAAGATTAATAGAAACAAATATAAAAGTAAATATTAGGAATAAATATTAAAACACATATACAAGATGATGATCAATTTAGTGAGTGTGTACTTTAAACAGTTCAGTCTCTCCCCATCTGAAAATATTTTATGTACTAAATGACTTGAGATTGATGCCTGGTTACTTCAAACTTTTTAGTCATTTTTCTTTGAAAATGAAAATGAAAATTCAGCATTGGCACATTGCCCTGAATCATCTGTCTGCATTGTTTTTAACATTATTCTTAAAATCTACACTTTTCACTTTCTCTGATTTACTCTACAGATGCACACTTTGACAAGAAAATCAAAGTTGGCTGGAAAGCAAGAAGCCAGAAAATTATTCAATAAAAGTGCATAAGAAGAAACAGTTAACATAGGACACTAAATACATAGAATATCTTCTGAAATATTCTCTCAAACCCTTATTCAAACATTTTTTCTACTTTTCAAATGACTACAAAAACCTGTTTCAGGATTGGCATTAGTTGCCTTTCTTGATATCCCTTAACCTCATTCATGGCCTACAATCTCCTCCTTTTCACTGACAATAAACACAATTTACTTGAATGCCAGATCTGAATAATGTGTATTTTACCACAGAACACTGTGAGATTGTGCTGATCTAGTCAACTGATCAGTATGAAAGTACCAAGTACACAAGTTTCTTCAGGATTATTTTATAGCTGAGTAACCTCATGGGAGAGTGTCTGTTTACACATGTGCAGTAAATTCTCCTTTGACTGATTGTCAAGTTACAACCAGCCTGTACAACTTATTCTCAAGTCCTCAAAATTGTGAAATATATTTTGTATGGATCTCAAATATAAGCATTAATATTTGACCTTAAAATTCTGAAGATTGATTCTTCAAGAAATCTCACTTTATGAACTAACGCTGTATAATGTTTATTTGTAGAAAGAAAACAGTTTAATTTAAATTTCTAATAATGAAGAAAAAAATAGAATCAACAATGTTCAAAATTTTTAACCTTTTCAACTCAAAACAGAAATAAAATTCCATGAAGATAAAATAAAAAAATAAAACAAAATTCTTTCTGAATTGCCTCAGACAATTTTTTGCTGTCAAGCAATGCTCACCTGTTGATCAGTTTTGAAGAAAGTAAATAAAATCAATAAAATTAACAAGCTGGGGTCATCTTGATCACTGATGTTCACACATGCAGAAAATATTAGAAATATATTTTTGAGGATGATACTTGCATAAAATTTTAAAGAAATCTGGTAACCAGAAAATCCTGAAACATTTTGTGAAAAAGAATCCATCCTGTGAAGATGTTTGTAAACACATTCAGAGTGATTTCATCTTTATGCAAATAAAACAACTCAGAGGGTGTCATTTTGAAAAAAGATTCTAAAAAGAAGTTCTATTAGGTTGGTGCAAAAATAATGTTGGTTTTTGACGTATTTTTTAATGTCAAAAACCGATATTATTTTTGCACCAACCTAATAAAATCAAGACAATTATTTCCATACAATTTATTCTTTGATTAATCATTAAAGTTTTTAAAATAATTTATTTTTTCACTTCAAATATTACTATTATAATGGGCCTAAGTGTGATACAAATTTGAATGTGTGACCTTCTCAGGAAAGTTCACATTTTTCCACTACAATTCAGGGTTCAATGTAGACAATGTAAAAATTGATAAAAAAGCAGAACTATACACAAGACACTTTAAGAGAGGAACAGTCTTAGAATGGTAATTGCTCTTGGAAATATGAAATGATCAATCTTTCATCTAATTTTAAAAAGAGAGAGAAAAAAAGAACGTCCTTTATAATTTTGTACAGATGAATATCCAATAAGATATATAATTGAGGTGTGTAAGGAAAGCTCTCAAGTCAATTTGAATATTTCAAAAATTGGTTGTATGGCTATGATATAATTTGGCAATGAATTAGAAGAAACCTTATTGCACTTGCATGAACACTAGCCCATGGGGTTACTCAGTCAGCAGGGAGATGCCACTGACTGTTACATTAACAATGAAGATTCTCAAGGTTTTCATTGAATCTTGAACATTCATCTTCAAATAATTAAAAAGGCTTTAAGAGAAATCATGTAATGAATGAAAGCCAAGTAAAAGTTTGATATTTTGAGGCTTTAAGATAAGTTGATTGTGATCAACATTCTGGAAAGTCATCAACAATTAGAAAACCTAGATATGTTGAATGTGATTGGGCTGCAATTGAAAGAAATTGATAATTGATAACACTGTGCAACACTTAAAAAAGCACAGAACATCTGTGGTCATTTTTATATTCACAATGGCATGAAAAAATCCATTTCTGGCCTTCTTTTTGTTGAATTAGGTATAGTTTTTGCAAAATTGTCACTTTCAAGAATCTCGGCAAAAATGTTAAAAATAAATTTCTTACAACATTGCGCTTCCATATTTTGTATATGTTATTATGTGCTTATATTTAACCGTGTTTATCACTTAATACGTTATGCCTTAAAACCTGTATTTAATATATTTTATATTTCTTTATACTTTTTCTATAGGTTTTGAAAATGACGTCAAGACAGTGCAAAAATGATCCAAACAGATTCTGCTACATATGTGGTGAATTAAGATTTGCTAAAGAAAAGCACAGGATTACAAGTCATATCAAGAAATTGTACAAGGCGTACTTTCATTGTGACATAGGAGACCATGACAAGCCATGGGCTCCTCATGTCTTTTGCCTTACATGTGTGAAGACACTGAGCACATGGTTTGCAAGAAAAAATGTTCACATGAAGTTTGGTGTGCCAATGATTTGGCATGAGTAGAGAGATCATTCTAATGATTGCTATTTCTGTCAGCAAGACTATACGGGCTGTACTACGGCAAAGAAAAAGAAATACATTGTTTACCCTAATTTGCAATCAGCAATGTGCCCAGTTGAGCACTCAAAAGATTTGCCTGTGCCAAAACCCCCAGATCAAGAAATGTGGTGTTCAAGCAGTGGAGATGAACATTCCAGTAATGAAACAGTAGAACTTAATGATCTAGAATACATGAATAAACCAATACTATTTTCTCAAGAGGCTCTAAATGACTTATGTAGAGATCTCTATTTAACCAAAGACAAAAGTGAGCTTCTAGCATCAAGGCTTAAAGAACGTAATCTTCTTAGAAAAGGTGTGAAGATAACATTGTACAGAAAACGTTCACAAAAACTGCATGTATTGTTTACCATGAAAGATGACTTATGCTTCGGTAATGACGTCGCTAAACTTTTTGAACAACTAGAAATACCATATGATAACACCAACTGGCGACTTTTCTTAGATGAATCCAAAGAAAGCATCAAAGCTGTTTTGCTACACAACGGCAACACTCTACCACCTGTTCCCATAGCTTACAGTGCAACCATAAAAGAATCATACGAAAATTTAAAAATGACTCTAAAGAGCGTACAATATAATAAACATAAATGGCATATTTGTGCAGATTTCAAGATTGTAGCCATGCTTACAGGCCTTCAGCCTGGCTATACTAAATTTTGCTGTTTCCTATGCTTATGGGACTCCAGAGCAAGAACTGAACATTATGTACACAAGCATTGGCCCGTTAGAGATTAAATTGAGCAAGGGAAATATAATATTAAGCACAAACCACTTCTGCAAGGTGATAAAATCCATTTACCACCTTTGTATATTAAACTTGGTTTGTTTAAACAATTTGTGAAAGCCCTGGACAAGGATTCCCTTGCATTTGCATATCTTGCAGAAAAGTTCCCTTCCCTAAGTCAAGCTAAAATAAAAGAAGGTATCTCCATAGGTCTTAAAATTCAAAAAATTGTACTTGATGAAACTTTCAACACACATCTCAAGAAAAAAGAAAAATTTGCCTTTGAGTCATTCAAGAAAGTTTGTGATAAGTTCCTTGGAAAATATTGTTCAGAAGACTATGTGCAAGTTATAAATGATCTAATACGTCATTATCATGATATGGGGGTGTAACATGTCCCTTAAAGTTCATGTACTCCACTCTCATTTGGACTTCTTTGCGGAAAATCTTGGTGATGTGAGTGATGAACATGGCGAGAGATTCCGTCAGAATATTTCAGTGATGAAGAAACGTTTTAAAGGAAAATGGAACCCTGGCATGTTGGCAGACTACTTCTGGAATATAAAATGAGAGGATGACACTATACACAAGAGGGTTAAGAGGACAAATGTTGTATAAACTGAAAGTTCTTTGTTTTTTATTCATAACCAATAATAATAAATTATGATTTAAAGTACATGAAAACGGTGCCTAATCTAAAGGAAAAAAAGGTCAGATTTAGTATCAATATACTTTTCTAATACTTAAACAGGTCTCATGTGGTATGTACTTCTTTTTAACTTGAAATTTGTTGGACAGTGTAATATTAAAATTAAATGATGATCTGGCGATTCCATGAACTATCTCGAAAGTAATTAGTTATTTGAAACATCTAGATTACCCATTCTTCATGACTTATGGAGGATTTTTTGGCAAAACATTACACTATAACCCATGTCAGACACCACTACAATCTAAATTTGGCTATATGTGGTTTCTGGCTTTCACCAAATCTAAAAATTTTGTTGAAAAATAACACATTTCAAACTTTGAGGCTTATGGTTACATCACATTGAAACACTGGTTTCTGAATGATTACTAAAGTTAAGCAATGTTGAGCTTGGTCAGTACCTTGATGGCGACCACTTGGGAATACCAGGTGCTGTAAGCTTGGATGTATGGGTGGTGTAATAGAGCTGAATTGTTAATCCGATTCCTGTTGAGTTTGTTATATTCACCTCTGCACAAATACACTTGAGAAAGGTATGAATCCATCTCTTCCCCCACCCAGTTATTGGGGTGGTGGGGAGATGGATTTATACTTGGTATGACTGGTATCCTTAAACCATTATTATCTCAAAAAAATTCTTACATTCTAAAAATATTTTCTGGCTTCAATGGGTTAATAACCCATAAGAATCAATCAATCAAAGTTTGAATAAGATTAATATGACAAAACTGTTGGCAGCAATCTTGAAAGGAAACTGTCTTTAAAGCCCTAAAAATATTGTCTTGAAGAGAACTAGGGTACCATAGCCCTTGGCAGGCTACTCTATCATTCACAGATAGTTTGAGCCTCATTGGGTGCCTCACCATAAATTAGTAGTAAACAAACTAGTCATGTATATTGTTATCTTTTTTAGTAGGTTCACTCTAACCTGGATGTCCCACACCTGTGACCTTGTGTCTGATGAAGTATAATGTTAATGTTTGAAAGTCTGTCTTGCAGAATAATTTATAAGTGTAGAGAATTTGATCTAGACTAGGTGCTCCTCTAGTATGACCTTGTGTCAGCCTAAGGTAGATATGTAGATGTTTGGTAGAAAGCAACAGTGAGCAAGCTATTCTTGCTACTGTAGTTAGAATGAATCTTTGTTTTAAACCTGTGTCAGTCTTAACCAAATTAAGTAGGTAAATAGTTTGTAAGTCTACCTTGCAGACCACTAGCAAGTTTGGATGCCTCAATTTTATGACTTTGAGCCAGACTAAATTAAGGTTAGTAAATTTAATGTTTTTGATAGTTGCATATTTTCTACTGATGCGAAAGTTAAAAACCAGGAATATGAATTATAATTTCTAAGTTCAGTAGGTTGTCCTTATTTTGAAGGTTGGTGTAATATGATCTTCCAGCTTCCATTTTCCAGAGACATTTAGCCTATTGCCATATTGAGCTGCTTCTTCTATGTGTTGTGTCCCTTCAGAAAATAGGCAATTATGACACTTAACAACTTCCTATCTTGTGTGGTGCTTAGCAGTTTTTCTCCCTTTGCTGTGGCTCCTACCGCCCATCCCTGTTCAGCCATTCATTCAGAAAAGATCGTCCAATAGGTCACTCACTGCCATGGGGCAAATTGAGGGCAACTCTTTCCTTCGATATTCTCTGTGGGATTTAAGTTTTCCAGGCCTTCCTTCCTCATTATGTCTCCAAGGAATTTCAGCTCTCATCCTGATTCTGAGTAATATATTCTTTCTGTTACCATTTCTTTTAAGACTTTCTTGTTACTTACTCAATCTATTGAATTTTCAGTATCCTTCTGTAAAATCACATTTTTGTTGCCTCTAATTTTGACATCTGTAGAGTGGTTGTCCAGTATCCCCTGCCATATAAGAGGATAGATATCACATAAAAATTCAGCACTCTCTTCTTGGCTTTTAATTAAATTTTTCTGTTTCTCAGCATTTTTGCTTTTGGAACGCTTCTTTCACTAGTTCAATGCATATTTGAATTTTAGTGTCACATTTTCTACCTTCTGTTAAAACGCTTAGCTGAGTAAATATCAATTCAGTCATTTAAGAGGAATATATACAGCCATTGCTTTAGAGAAGGAATTTTAGAGTTCATTTTTTTTTTTTTTTAAGCATTTCACCCCAAGAAAGGCAGGAATCCACTAGGATGCAAGGGGTTACAGAAAATTTACAGCACGATCAGATAGGAGTGATAGAAGAAAGGATGAGGGTAGTGGATAGATCAAGGCAACTGGAGATGTCGATTGACATTACACTTGAATAGCTGGAGACTATAGCTCACAGGGAAACAGGAATAGGGAAGGGAGTTCCACAGGCGAGAGGTGCGAGACATGAAGCTATTGGAGTAGAAGAAACGGCTACATTTAGGAGTTTTGACAGTGAAAGGGTGAGAGCAGGATGCCAGCCTTGTATGGCGCTTGAACTCATGACGTCTGGGAACCAGCGAATGCAGCTCCTCGGAGCAATTACCATGAAAGTATTTGTAGAACAAACAGAGGGAGGCGACGGCGCGTCTGTGAGAAAGTGACTGTAGATGAGATGCCAGAGCAGGGCCAACTACATTGCATATCTGCCTCTGGAGCCTATCAAGAACCCCAAGGCAAACAGAAGGGGCACCAGACCATATATGGCAGCAATACTCCATGCAAGGGCAAATTGTTGATTTGTAGATATGGAGGATCGTCTCCGGGGAGAAAAACTTCCTAGTAAATTATCACTTTTTTGACAATCAACCAAAATCCAATAATCTTTGAAGTTGAGAAACATCAACAAGTGGAAAAATATGATTTCTTATCACAGATATAAAAAGAAATATGAAACATGACTTGAAATTTATTTGCAAAACAATTTTCTCTTAAAAGTATATAACCATTTCAGTAAAAACTGAAATAGATCTATCAAATATTGAAGAGATTTTCTAAATTATTAGGAACTATTTCAAATTATATCAAACTTTCAGTATTGATTTTATGGCAAAAATAGTCAAAGCTAAAATAAAAAGAAAAGGGATATGTAGTGACTTAACGTCTATTTTTTGTTTAAAGTTGCAAAAAAAGAAAATGATTTGAAATAGATGAAGTAAAAAAGTATCATGCAAATTGGTTGATTATGACATATGACTTTATTATGACATGAATATTTTAAACATCAAAAGAATAAATCTTTCCTAAATGAACTTTCTCTTGAAAAGGTGGAGTGTATGATACAGACATTTTCTATTATTTTTAAATGAATAGATTTGGTTGGCAGAAATTTGCTTTTTTTTGTATATTGCTCATTGTATTGTATCATTTCCCTACAAATAATTATATTATATACAATTAGAATAAAAGTTTTAATTGGAGTGATATTTACATAGAACAATAAATCACCATTAGTCAAATGCTATACATGATACACACCCGGGTAATCATGTCTCTTTTGATTTGTGACTAGTGAGACAGAAGATTTTAACACAGTAGGCTGCCATTTCCTTCTGTCGTAGAGTGGTTGATAACCAACAACTCACTCTGTCTTGCTATTCAACCCATAGCTGGATATAGACAGTAAGCTATAAAGTAAGGTCTTTTAATCTCAATACAATAAAAATAAAGCTTATGAGCTGCTATCCTCTAAATGATACAAATTTGAAAAATCTAACCAAGCAAACTATTTCAATTCTGAGTGAGATTTTTCCACAGCATTTCTTAAGGACAATTCATGTCCAAAAACCTGTATGAAAAATAATTGCCACAATGTTCAATAAAGCCATCAATGTGAAAATCAATTCAAGAATATTTTAAATCATTTCACCCAAGCAAGGCAATAAAGCCACTGAAACACACAGGGTGATTGAATGTGAGAGTATATGAGAAACAAAACATTATTAATGAGAGATAGCTATAAAAGAACCACAAGTAAGAAAACAGAAGGTAATTTTTGACATTGCTTTTAAATTCTTGAAGGTAAAAGTTGAATGGAAAGCAAGAAGCCAGAAGAGAGTTCCATATATGAGAAGTGCAAGAAAAGAAACTGTTATTATAGAACTTATGATTACATCTAGTTATTTCAACTGTAAAATGATGAGACCTTGCTGTCAATCTAATTCTGCACTTTATTTCATAAAATCTAGGTACCAAAGAGAAGAGATCTTCAGAAAAATTATCATGAGATTGTTTATAGAAATGCACAAAGTATCATCTGGTAGAGGTATTTACAAGGTTAATCTGGCCGAAATCTACAAATAATGTCTAAAGAGAATTGAATTCCCAACAGTAGTAATAGTTACTAAGAATGTTACACAATGTAATATATGTAGATATAAAATAAGTAGCACTATGGGTTTACATGTCCTTATTTAATATAAATTTGGATATGACAAATTAGAAATCACTTTTAGTCTGAACTAGGTAACTGAGAAATAATTCTGATATAAAAATTAAATTCAATAAAATAAAAATCAATATATTTTCAAAATAAGCTCTATACATTTTCAACTTAAAAAAAAAAGCAGTAAACAAAAAACAAAAGTTGCTTCAATAAAACTGTTCTTAGTCTCGAGGATGGCTTGATGCAGTTTTGGAAGAGACTGCTTGCCCAGATCAAATTGCTTTCATTCATGGTGGCCATTAGTAGGGCTGCTAGCTTGCCTCACTCTTCATGATACACCAGGTGTATTACTCTAGAGAATTCAAATAGAGAGAACTAGAGAGACACATGTTTGGAGTGATGTGAATGTAAAAATTCCCAGCAAGCTATACCACTGTCAAAAATGTGATGCAGGAGGGAGTTCAAATAAGATGTTCTGCTGGAACATGGTAAGTTTTCAATCAAGAGTTTGACCACTGTGTCTAATACCTTGATGTCAGCTATGGCACTGGTACTGAGGGGCCTTGTAGAAATGATATTGTATGTCACAGTACTCATTGCTTATCAGCTTCAAAGGCATTACAGATGTAGTGGACAAGGTGCAAACTATTGTGGGTCATTCCTGGAAGCTGAAATATTATTGTTCCTGCTATACCTGAGAGACAAATTACAATGTTAAAATCTGATATATTCTATGTAACATTAAGCGATCTTCCATTTATTGACAGCTAAATATATTATATGTAATGACTGACAGCTTGTATCTGAATATGCCTGTCTACTAGTGTGGTTAGGCTATACCTATTGCAGATACCTGGTCAGGCATGTTTGTGTTTGTTCAACATCCACAGAGGTCGCCCGTGGTTTATACTACAACTCTGCTGAGTGGACCTTAGTTACAGTTTCTGGGAATGAGCCCATTATCTGATGTGATCAACAGTCTGAACAAAGTTTACTCAAATGCCTGGTATACTCTATATATATGTTTATGAGGTGCCAATTAATAGTTTGGTGACTTTCTACTGGATTCATTACCAATATAAAAAAAAAATCACACACACATATGAGCATTCAGAACTTTACAAATAACACTATTGTATTTAGTAACATATAAGTTCTGATTTTTCTCCCAACAGTTGTTCATTAAATATCCATCCCCTGCATCTTGTATGTAAAGTTTAGGTATCTCATATTTTTCCAAATACTATAGACAATCATCATTGTTCATGGCCTAATGATATATTAATGTAGTATTAAATGTAAATGGTGTAGTCTTATATGTAAAGTTGAAATATCTTATACGTAAATATCTTATATGTAAAGTTGAAATATCTAGTTGGCTAATATTTATCCAAATGGCCTAGATGACCAGAACTTGTAGATAACTGAACTCCATAATATTGTATTATTAAATGTAAATTTTGGGGATCTTATATGCCTTCAAATACAGTAATTTAAAATAGTAGTTCATTTTTCTTTTATCTGTTTAGCTATGCCTTTGAGACAATGTTTCCCTTCTGGTCCCAGGAATATTTGAAACAAAAAAAATGAAAATATTCTGGAACATTTAAAAATTTTCAATGTTACATAATCTGAATATTTAGATGTATGTGTTGACAGAAAAAAAGGAAATAGAAAATTTATGAAAGTGATGGTGTCAAATTTTAATGCAGAAATATGCAGTAAGTTGAAATAAAAAACAGCAGGGAAATGTTTTGGTTGACAGAATAGCAATAAGAAGAGCAAAATATTCTTTTTTTATAAGAAAAATGAAAAATGTTAAAAATAAAAAGTTTTAAAAATAAAACATATTCAAATCAAATAATATTGGCACAAAGCTTTTAGAATTCAACCAATGAGAAGCTTTAATTTTCAGGGATTCAATCATTTTGCTACAAGATTTAAAAATAGTGTGGCATGAAAATTTGCATTTTAGTATTCCCTAAATGCTGAGATTAAAAATTATGAATAATTTTATAGATGAGAAGCAAAACAAGTTTAAACAATTCTTATTGAATCTTTGACAAATTTTGTCAAAACTGGGGTTCATCAAGTCACCCAAAAAAGGTATTTAGCTCTTTTTTAAAAGATGTACTGCAACTGGTTATTGAACAGAGAGGTGGTAATATTCAAATCAGATAAAATGTGTGAGCTATTAACATTCAACCAATCAGATGCTTTAATTTTCAGCTCTTTTCAAGGTCTCACTCATTTTTTGATATTTAAAAACAGACATGTTTTGATGCCTCAAGTGTCTATTTTATGCTTGTTTAATGAATGTTATGAAAAGGATTGACAGAAGGTTTTGTCTGAAATTATGGGAACACTGGAAGGTGAGTGAGTACTTTTATTTTTGTTTCTTAAATATAATAATAGAGATGCACTTCTTAAATAATTTGGAGTAATTAATAACAAGAGTCATTGAGGACAAGTGGAGAAGGGAATTGTGGAATTTTAAGAATAAGGAGGCTGAAGGATCTGTTTTTAACTCTTGTTTGCAGAGTGACAAGTTCCATGTGTTACAAAGTAAGAAAAACTCTCCAGGTGCAAGCATCTCTAAATATCCACATGTTCAGCTTTTGAAGGACAATACATGGTTATGTTAAAGAATTTTTTATTTGGAACTGGTAAGAAAGTAAAATTGGAAGTAGCTTTTATTCATGAGAATGACCAGTGACAATGTTAATTTGGAACAATTCATGCAAAATCACAAACTGCTCTTTCTTTGCCAAAACAGAGAAAGTTTTTCAATATGTGGGCATGTGAATGTGTGGTTAGCATAAAGAAAATAGAATTAGTGAGTCAAGCTCAAGTTCCAGCCGAGACAGTTGCATTGATTTTATAATAAGCACTTAGGAAAGGTATGAAAGCATTTTTTCATCCACCAGCTATGGTCTGTTGGATTACCATCCCTTGAAAATAACCCCAGCTGGTATAATATTTGAAAGCCTCTTCTTTTTTCCCTTTGACTTTTGGAGTG
The DNA here is from genome assembly GCA_963932145.1 of Acanthosepion lycidas. NCBI lineage: Eukaryota > Metazoa > Mollusca > Cephalopoda > Sepiida > Sepiidae > Acanthosepion > Acanthosepion lycidas. The sequence goes on from OZ010572.1 coordinate 128,670,289, forward strand.
GTAACATATATTTCCTTTTGTTATAGCCATAAGACATTGAAAGTACTTCAGAGACACAGGCTGAAGATTGCATTAAACTTTTAATAATTTCAATTTTGTTTCTTTCTTTATCCTTTTGTAACATGTCCTGTTAATACATTTATTAATTATTGCTTGTTTAAATTCCATATTTTTTCTTTTTTTTAACCTGGTCTTACAGGAGTTTGCAAATATTGTTTGTCAAACAAATATACCAGAAAGCATAAAATAATACTTCTCATTCCAGGAACATGGTTAAATAGCAAAGCAGACTTGGCACTCTAGTCTTGGGGAAGATAATCAAAGTTAACTCACAAAAAATGTTGTGGTTTTTCTATTTGTGTTGCCTGAATGAATAAATAAACTTGTGAGTTCTACAACAATAAAATACTTGTAGAAATTCCCTTATTGCATCATTAAATATTTGAGCTTAAATCTAAATAAAAACATTGCAATAACAATTATAAATAGGAAAGCAAGTTATTATTTAAAGAAGTAAGAAGCTACAAATGAAAAAGATGAATTTGTTAAGCTTTTCTATTTCACAAAAAAAGATGTTAAATACAGGAGAGTGTTATCACCTCCACTATTAGCTGGAATTATATAATTCTATCAACAGTGATAGCATGTACCCTGAATTCATCATAAAAATTCAGGATGTAGAGTTAGTAAATACTAAAATCTTCAAATACCTTGGTATATGGATGAGTTAGAACAAATTTTACATAGGAGATAAGGAAATAGAATATAGAATACACTCTGCTAGGAGTGGTTTCTCTCAACACAGCAAGTTGCTGGAAAACCAAATCATTAGCATAAAACCTTGAGTTTTGTTCTTAGTCTCATCAGGTTGAGACTTTCATATGGATGTTATGCATGAGGCCAAATTCATTTAGAAATATCTAAAATCCCAAATGTATATAACCAAATTCTCAGATCTGGTTAAAAATGGCTTTGAGTGAGTGAAGTGAGTACGTATTGATGAGGAACAACATTGTTTGAACCTTGTGGACTGGCACTACAGGACCACAATAAATTGTACTAAGTAGTAGAAACCATATCCCTTGATGACTTTCAACAGCAGCAACAACTAAAACAGATAACACATTGAACTTGAAGGGAGAATAACGACATAATCAAGATGTTGATAATTCATACAGCTTCAAAAGGAAGGAAGGAAAACCCCAAGAGTGATAACAGCTACTCAATGGGAGAAACCTATTTTCTTAAAAAATTGTTTTAAGACAATAATTTCATAAATATCAACTGAAAGTAGCACTGGCTGCTCGGTCAGTGAATGCTGACACAGTTTCCATTACCATCTTCTTTTCTTTTTTTCTCACTGAAATCGACCACTATTTCTGATACTTTAGTGAACAAAAAAAAATTGTCCATTATTTATAAGACATTGGCAGCATTTAACATATACATGCTAAGGAATGAAGGAACAGGCAGAATTATGATATATATATATATATATATATATATATATATATGTATATAAGATACATCAACCCCGAACCTGTATATGAATGATATGATCCCAGTTTATAAATTCCAGTTGCATAAGGTCTTTTTAATTTTTTACACAAGCTTTCGTCTGTTCCTACAGACATCATCAGGTATGGAAGTAGATTTTTGTTCTTGTTTTACTTCTTGGTAATAAGAGGACAATGAAAATACAGATGTAATCCGAATAAAAGCTATGAGAAATGTGTTATTGTTTTGGAACATGCGGTCGCAATGCTGAGTTTGAATTTAAATTTTAAGGTTGTGTGTTTTTGTACAAATATAGCAATAAGAGAATTCTTTTTTACTGGTAGATTTTCCGTCAATATGGCATGAACTATATTGTTCAATAATTACAGTAATGTCACACTTATTATCCGAAAGTTGCACGTTGGATCAGTTATTTTAATTTCAATTAAAAGGTGCAATTATAACTTATAAATTCATGAATCATTCATAAAAAAAAAACAAATATAGAGGTTAATGATTTAAATGGCGAAAATACATCGTCGCAAACACACACACACATATATATATATATATATATATATATATATATATATATATATATATATATATATATATATATATATTCAAACATATATTGTTAAATATAACAGGCAGTCAATTTCTATTATGTCTGATCATGAGCCATTCTAAGCTTTGTAGAGTTGTTTTAGTTTCAGGAGAAAATAAAGTCAAAAACTTTCCAACTTTTGGACAGTTTTTTATGCTATTTCTTGATTTAAGCTTTCAACTCACATGAGCCATCATCAGAGTGGTTATATGGATATTACAACAGAGATGTTTGCCATCATAGATGGCATCCTGCTATTTTATAATTTTTGTCTTTATTTTCTCCTAAAACCGAAGCCACTGTACAAAGCTTACAACAGCTCATGATAACAATATATGTTTGGATAATGACCTTCTGCCCCAATATATATATATATACATATATATATTGGGGCAGAAGATCATATATATATATATATATATATATATATATATATATATATATATATCCAGGTAAGATGAGAATGAATTGAGTACAATTCTAATGTTCATACTTTTAATTTAAAAGAGGGCTCAATACAGAGTAGACCAATATTATTTATTTTAGGATATTAAAATAACATGTAAAAATTGCTACACAATTGAAGTTGTGTTCCAACACATATCAATGCAAGAACTTAAAATTTTATTTTAAGGTCTTGCATTGCCTCTGGTTAATTCACTGAACGAAATACCTGACAAGATCTTGGTGGTTGAAACTACAGTAGTGTTCCAGTCAGTGTTTTTATCTTTTTAAGATATATATATATATATATATATATATATATAGATATATATATATATCTCGAGCAATTTATAAAGAATTAAACAATGTAATGTTTATTACTTCAAATGTTATTTTTAGTTGGTACTCATTTCATACTGTTTAAAAATTTAGTCAGATATGGGTATCCACTCTAAATAATATTTGAAGTAATAAATATGCATGTGTGTATGTACACAAACTTTCTTCTTGTATAAATCAACTGTGGGATATGTACACATATTCATTGACATATTTGTATATATACCCACCTATATCTCCTTCGATCATGAGAACTTAGTTCATATATGCTTTTTCTGTATTCTGTCTGTTAAAATTGGTCAGAAGAATGTTCTTTGCAATCCTATTTTTCCTTTTTCTCTATATACTTATGTACAAGAATGAAAAAATATTTATACATACATACATAGGTATGTAGATATATTGACAAACATTTTTATGAGTATATGTGTTTAAAAACATATACTCAATACAGGTGTGTATGTGTGTGTATGAATAAAAAATGCAAGAATCCTTGTTGGTGTATATGCTCATATGTTGTATGTACTTAGTTTTCAGTGATCAGTTTTTAAAATGCACTTTTTGCAAGCAGGAAAGACAGATTGAAGTCCCCTGACCCATAAGTAAAACCCACAGTATGTTTTTTCTTTCTGTATAAAACTAGTTTTGGCAAAGGCACAGAAAAAAATTACCTCCCCCAAATTATAATGGATTGCTGTTTAATGGATACAAGTTGAAAGACAAAACAACTTGAGAGAAGAAGTTTGTAGATTTTTATCTGTTTATGTATAAAATATTCTTGTTATTTTTTGTTGCTTTATACATCACTGGACTGATTTTTGATAAATGGAATTTTATTATCAAACATGAGAATTTTCTTGCTTTTGTTGGTAGAATTCAACGAAACAAAACTCAGATAAGTAATTTCTCTTTCTCTATAACGATCATATCTCTTCAGAATGGAGGTGCTCATTGCTCTCCAGAGTGTTCTTTTTATTAATATCTATAAAATGTGCATTGCCATAATTGTGGAATGGTTTCCCATTAGCTTCTATACAGTTTTTCCTTATTGGCTGTAAACCAAAGCTGGAAAACCCTATCTCTTTTGCAATTTGGCCAATAGCTTGTCAAGAGTGGAAGACAGACATCATCATGCATTTCCCAAGAGCATTAGTGCAAAGTGAACACAAATTGTCTCAGCTGAAATTTTTAGTTGGTTTACTGTTATCATTTTATATGTTGTTAACCATTTTTCTTCTCTGTATCATGTCCCTTTAGAACAAAAGCAGCCATGGCTTTCCACAACTTCCTGTCTTTTGTAGCTCTTAATAAGGTTTAACTTTTGGTCTCCTTCCTAATTCCTGTTCTGCCAAGCATTTACACAAGCTTTTTACATGTTATTTACTGCTTTCCTCCACCACTGTATAGCCTTCAAAATATTCTTTGAGTGTCAGATTCTCCAAGCCTTCATTCCTCATTGTGGTGAACAGCCCCGTAGAAGCAAGCGAGCCAGAGTGGCTTGCATCTGGTGTATAGGAGAATAAGGGTCTTACCTTAACGGGCAGCACGTGACATCAAGTTTGCTTTGTGAAAATGGCATTACTCTCCCGTCCAGCCATTCTAGCAGCATGTGCAAGAATGAGGGTTTTTTTTGTACAGTTTGGAATGCTTCCACCAATAGCAAGCCGTGTGCTGATTGGTCGAACTGGAGGAGGCAATTTTCCTGTGTAACCGAGAATAACAGCGAAGAACGCTGATTGGCTGGGGAACCGCAGTGTTGGCCTGATAAAAGAGTGCTGGAGCCATGAAAAAGGGAGAGAAACGTTGGCTATACGTAGTGACGTGTGAAGAAAGCGAGGACGGTGAATTGAACCAGCAATATTGTGATTTGTACAAGTGACTGCTGGGAGAGCAATAGACTTATTTAATCTACACTCATTATATAACCCCCCCTAGAAATTTCAACTCTTTCTGATTATAAATGCAAGTGCCCTTTATGTTTTCATTTTCTTTAAAACTCTTGTTACTTCCATGTTCAGTCGATCTTTTTAAATGAGAAAAAACAATTATAATTTAAGCTAATATATTCTCAGATCAATTATTGAAGCTCAGATCTTTGAAGTTCTAAAAATTTTCTGGTTAGTAATACTGTTGAGAGCAATAAATTTTTAGAGATTTGTTTCTATAGCTGAATTTATAGTTTTCTATAAATAAACTTCACCAACTCAAATATATTTCTGTGTTATAGCACACAAAATAATAATTGCATACCTCAGAATTATACTCAATATAGGCCTATTTTGCCAGAAATATTTGTCTTAATTCATGACCAATGACAATTTATTTCTTCTCGATTTTGAAGTGAATTGAAAACAAACTTAGTAATAAAACCTGCTAACAAACCACTTGACTGCTTAATCAAAAGTTTTTTCTACTGCCAGAAATATTGACTTTGTATAAAAATGTCACAAACTAAGCAGAGGAATAGTGGAGTATGGGTAAAGTCAGTGAACAATGATAAGAAAAGCTTGATTTAATTGCAGTCAGCATATTAATAAAACAATTATTATTTCATTTTTCCTTGTTTGTCAAAATTTGCATTTGGAATTCATTAAAGTGAACAATTTTGACATGTTAAATCCTATCTATAGTATCACAGGTTTCATAAACAGTGAGTTAAAACAAACAATATTCCAGTGGTAAAACTTAGTCAAAATATTTAGTACATTTGAAGCAAAACTGACTGAAACAGATGCAAATATTTTAAGGATTTTTTTTTTAATTAAAAGCTCAAACATAAAAAATGATTTTATCAAATTCTAAGATGAAGAGAATATGCAAAAATTTGTTCAGTAAGTAATGGAAAGATGAATGCTATCATTCATTTAATCCTATTATTCTTGGAGGCAATGAATGGCTTTCCAATCTGTAATTTGAGAAGCTTTTTCAGAAAGAGGCCTGGGACAACAGAAATGTGATTCTACCAAAGGATGCTATGAATACCATGTACTGAACATGTAAGCAATAAAATGATGCTTATGTTTTGAATCAGAAAGAGAAATTTCTAGGGCACCTAATGAAGGGAGAGATCTTGGAGAATTTGACACTCTCAAGACATATCGAAGGCAAGTAGGACAAAGGAAAGAAGCAAATAACCTACATCACAAGCTATTCTAAATAGTTAATAGAACAAGTATTAGGAGAGGTAGCAAAAAGACAAAACTTACTAAAAGCTACAAAGGAAATAAATTTGCTCATGTTTTAAAGAGACATAGCACATAAAAGGATATCGGTAAGGAAACTTCTAATTCCAGGTGGGAATGGTACATAGTAGTTCCAGTCTAGTATCGTCCATATTTAAACAGGAACATAGTCAAAACAATTTGGTCAAACTGATATTGTATTGTGAACAGTAAAAAGCTAAGGTGACTGAGTGTTAAGTTAGAAGAAAATAATTTTCTTGACAGAAGATGAACAGAAAAAAAAGAACAAAAATAAATTAAAAAGGAAATTAAAAGTTGAACAGCTTTGCAAATGGTTTCTATTGTCAAAATCTTCAGATAAAGTGATTGTGTTTGTGCTTCATTGTTTCTTGTCAAGTATTGATTTATATCAATAAATCAAAAATGAAAAGACAAAACTCAATGAATTATTGAATGAAGACCAATCTTGACATTATCATTCAGAATGGAAAGGAAAAAGAAAACATTATAAATTGAAAGAATTATAAGATTGAACAGAAGAAGAAATCTATATAATTGATTGGCTAGTGTTACAAATTATTTGGATGAAAAAAAAATTCTTTTAATTAATTTTCTTCATATTTTCCCATTTTAAATGGTATATGAACTTATATATAGGCAGTAATGCTGAACAGTTTCATCACAAATGATGATTGGAAGCTACTGAGATGTGGTACTACTGATGAAAGCTAACAAACAGAAAGAGACTGAAGAAATTTTGAGATGCAGAGAAAGTGAAGGAGGCTTGGAAAGATGAAAGCACTTAGTAACCTATTTGATAAGTTTCAGCAAATTAATGGGTAAACAAGTTCCACAAAGATAAAGCAGGATTATAAAGGAGGAAGCATTGTTACATGCAAGTAAGGAAGTTGTAGAGATTCATGACCATGAACGATGCATAGACTATCTATATGACCGTGAATGCTGGACAATTTCATCATAAATGAAAAAAAGACTTCAAGCAACTGAGACATAGTCAAAACCAATGAATGTTGTGAATACCATGTACAGAATAAGTGACAAATGAGGAAGTTGTCAGGAGAATCAGGGCTACAAAGGAACTGATGCTAAAAATCAGAAAGACACAAAAGAAATTTTTGTGATGTATAACAAAAGAGGGTTTAGAAAATTTAACCCTCATAGAGTGCATCAAAAGCAAGAGAAGCAGAGGAAAGTAGTTAGTAAACTATTTAGAAGGTTTCAACAAATTAGTAGACAAGAATGTTTCCCAAAGATAAAACAGGGCCATAAAGGAGGAAGCATTACTTAAAGAAATGAAAGAATGGAAGTTGTGGCAAGTCATGATTGGCCATGTGCTGAAAGGACATAGCTTATAATGATGTTATGCATTAAATCTTTTATTAATTTGAGATTTATCTAGTGTGGATGTAATAAGGAACAGAATTAAAGAAGTACCTTGATGAAGGCCTTAATAAACAGAGCGGCTCATGATGAACCTAAGAACAAATAAGAATACAAAGAATACAAGTAAAAGAGGATATGTATATGTAGTAGAGCAAAAGGTGGATAATTCTGGAAAGGTCCAAATCAAGAGAATTTAATACTTATGACATTCTTTACCTCCATTTTCTTTTTTTAATGTTCTGGGTATTGTAAAGGTTTTCTTCGATTCCTCAAAGTGTCACCGAATCTTTGGAAATCGGAGTAGAATGTTCATCCTCAGATTCAGAGGGCACTGGTAAATGTATTTCAGGGTTAGTCAATAATTTAGAATGGATATCAGACTCATGTTCCTCGGCTCTTTTCCACAAGAGTATTGTGTTCTCTAGTACATATAATGGTTCACTTTAATTAATAATATTATGAATACATGACATCTAGACTCAGGTATAAGTCTATTTCATGTATAGTGTGACCCCCAAATTTTTTTGTGAAAAACTTATTTTTAATATAGCTTGTGTATAATATGATTGAAGTTTCTGAGCAATACTAGTGGGCCTGCCATAATGAAATATTTCAGTAGTAAGTATTAGTCTGGACATATTTTATAGTAAATAGTCTTTTTTTATACAATGCTACCCAAAATAGTGAGAAAATGACTGTTCGTGTAACAACAGAAAGAAAGAATCTAGGATATAGGAGGCAGGCTAGAGGAGCTTACCTGTACCAGCATGGTTAGCTGAAGATACCATGAGAATGTAGGCCTACCTACCTGTAATAAGGAACAAAACTAAAGAAGTACCTTGATGAAGACTTTAATAAAGAGAGTAGCCCATGACGAAACTAAGAGTAAATATGATTACATAGAATACAAGTAAAAGAGGATATGTATATATAGTACAGCAAAAGAGGGATAATTCTGGAAGAATCCAAATCAAGGGAATTAAATGAGAAATTGAAAAGATATGAAATGAGGATGATATCTTATACTGCTCCTCTAAGTATAGAAAACCTGCCTGCCTGCTTGCTGAGAAAATCAAGATGTGTAACTTAAAATTTTATGAGATTTATCTAGTGTGGCACAAGGCCAAATTGGAAGGATATGAAATGAGGATGATTATGTTACACCATTCTTCTAAGTAGAGAAAGCCTGCCTACTTGCTTGCTGAGAAAATGAAGATGTGTAACTTAAGTTTTTTAAGTAAAGGGTGATTTGTCATGTGTAATTTAATGTCGCTATAAAGCTCATACTTTTTCACCAAAAGCATGAAAGAAACTAACTGATGATTTCGTCTTACTCTATATAAAATACAATATAACTTTTCAGACATGTCACACAACCTGTATCTGTCTATATCTCTGAGATGAGGTATTATGATTACTTGCATTATTTACATTATTTGGACTGTTATACTCATCTTCATTGCCTTACTCACAATGTTTCGGCCATTGTACACTCTGATCTTTTTCAGATGATTGGAGTTTCAAACCAAAACCTTTATTTTACCCACCGGGGGAGATTGTTCTAGCTCCACGTGCCATACCCCTTCCAGATGCTTCAGTTATTTCCCTTTAACTTAACTCTCCAAGTTTTTTGGCTCACCACTGATGTGGTCTGGTACTGAACTTACAACTCTTTGAGTCTAGTCACTGAATCTAACCAATGTCTTTATCCACTGGGCCATGTGTCCTTGAGAAAATAATAAAGTAAGAGGATTTTTCTATTTAAACCACAACTTCACTGAATCTGACCTCCTATTAGAGTAATGAGCAAAGTGCATAGACTTATGACCACATAGAATTGAGCATATTACTTTTTTGTAAAATTTGATATTTTATAAGTGCATTGGAATTGCCAAATAAGTTAAATGTTGTCATCTTTTTAATAGCTTCAATCAAAGACAAGAAGCTTCAAAGAAAGAGGTTCTCTCTGCCAAGTGGTAGGATATTAATAATGGAAGCTTTTTGTTCTTTAGTTTTATGATACATCATTTTCTTTCTGAATACAGTCAAAACATAAATGGAAAACATCAGTTAATTGACACTTAGATTATTTCATCAGTTATTAATTCTCAATGTCAGAAAATGTTACATGTCATTTATTGACATCCTTCTTGCTGAAAACAAGACATTAGCAATTTCTTCATTATAAAAATCATCATGAAAAAAGATAAGAGTATTTTAAGTTGGTTTTATCCTTATTGATAAACAATAAAGATTGGGAAATGGAGCCTTCTAAATATCAATAGTTCACTGGAGAGACAATAGCATTCATAGTAACATTCTAAACCAGACAAATGTTAAACATTAATCTTTGTCCCAAACTCTAAGATATTAGGTTGGTGCAAAAATAATGACGTAATAATGTCGTTTTTGACGTATTTTTTAACGTCATAAAACAACATTATTACGTCATTATTTTTGCACCAACCTAATATGAACAGTTATACCCAATATAGCTAAGACAAAGAAAAGGAACCACAAAATTTTAAGATTTAAATACAAAATAGAGAATATATGATTTTGGATGTTCTAATGATATATAAGTGTTATATTCTGTGCTAATAAGAATATCACAGGAAAAACACAGTGGATAAATAAGTAAAGGGTTATTGTGATAACCAGTAGTGAGTGCTGGTATTGGAAGGTCAAATAGTTTTTGAGTAAGTCAGAGTCATAATCAACTGATTCCAGGAAGTCTCATGTAGTCCAGATACTTATAGGTAGTTGATACCTATAGTGTAGTCACTCATGGGGGTGACAGGTTATTCGAGTACATCAATGATAAAAAGAATTTTAATTGTCTTGAGTTTCTTAAGTGAAACATTCCAAAATATCTATTAGATAAATAAATTCAATCAATAAATCATGTATAAGTAGTGTTGCCAACTATTCTTTGTTGGAAAAGACAAGCCTTTATTTTGCCCTTTCTATCCTTGTCTTTTGTTGAATTTGGGAAGTAAAAAAAAATATCATTTTCAATTGTGTATCTAAAGGAATTTAATTAAAAATTATAATTTATGTATTTTTTCTTTATTATAAATTGACAGCAGTGGCAACCTTATGAACAGGTTTCACCCATTATTCAAAAATAGAGTGCTCTGATTAAAACGTTTCAGAAGTCAAAATTTCATGAAGCAATTACCATTAATATATGTGGTCACCATTTTTAATGTGTTTTCAGGCCTTAAAAATAATCTTGAAGGAGATTTTCACTCCGTTGATGCAATGATTACAAGAATGTATGACTTCATTTTGAAAGAGGACAGGTGTTTAAGGCAACATTTTGGGATGTTTTCAGTACCTACAAAGAATTGTATAAGAGAAAAACATGTAATGACTGTAGCAAATGCTACACAAGATGTGCATGCATTGAAAACCCTATTATCAGCAGCAACCCATTTTTAGCTTCTGGGTATGTGGAAAAAAACTTGGAGCACATGAAGCAAAAGTTTTAAAAGATTAGCTCTATTTTTTCTCCTCTGTACCATGTGACTGAGGCAAGGCATGAATCACTTGCACTCCTAAGACTTACACATGACTGACTCTACATACAACCACATCCATTTCTTCTTTTTTATAGAAATTTTCATAAGAATATTCATTAAAATTCTTTCCTTCAGAAAACTATTATTGAACATTCTCTGTATTAAGGTCCAGATAGAATTAAAAATCTCTCTAATTTTGTTCATTCTTTTGTTTTCAATTTCTTTCAACCAATTCAACATGTGCAATTTTTGTTTGTCAACACCACATCATTTTCTCAACTGCAAATGGTCATCCAAAAACAAGACTTGAAATATGCCAATATAATTCACTGCATAGCCATGCACAATCATGGTTTTCATTAGTAAACAAACACTTTGGGGTCCTTGATAATTTTCCCATATAAATCAAAATAAATTATTTTTTTTCATTTTATCCCATTTTAGATAGCAGGGAAAACCTCTACAGATGAATTCTTTAACAAACCAGAGTGACCTGGAGCAAACATTTAGAATAGGTAAGAAACCTGTATTAATGTTTATTACTATCATATATTTTTATCTTAATTAAAAAGGTTTCAGAATAGGTAAGAAACCTGTATTAATGTTTGTTACTGTCATATATTTATATTAATACTTACATCTTAATTAAAAAAAAGTTCAGCAATGTTTTGTCATATCAGTAACAAATTTTTTTTTTTTTTTCAAGAAAACAAATATAACAGTAATAATTTATAATAAAGTAAGCGTAGCAAACATGAAATTGGGTTTAGTTGTTTTTGATTTGTTATATTTCTGTTGTTGCTAATATGCAGTGGTATATATCTTCTGCTGCTTTTCTTTTTTGTTATGAAAGTTCTTTCAGTCTGTCTGCTTCATTGGTCTAATAAAGGCAGAACAGTCACAATCAGTCAATCAGTTTGATGTAACCAGGGCTGTTCGAAATAAGATTTTTTTCTTTTAATCATTTCACCCTAAGCAAGGCAATAAAGTTACTAAGACACAAGAAGCTAGGAAATCTCATAAGAACAATTACTATGAAAATATTTATAGAAAAGGCACATGGAAGCTATGTTATGGTGATGGTGACTAAAGCTGAGATGTCAGGTCAGGACCAATGACATTGCAGATTCTTCTTTGAATTCTGCAAAGAATCTTTAGATATATCACAGAAGCACCAGACAAGATGTGGCAGCAATATCTGATGCATGGTCAAATATTAGAAAAAGATAGATTGTAGCAATAAAAAAATTATGTAGTACAACATAGTGTAACAAGTTTTCTGGCAATAACTGATTCAATTGTTCCACTTCATGGTCATTGAAAATGTGAGAATGAGAAGGTGCAATGAATTGCTCCCCTGGAGATTAGCATCAGTCATGTTGATGGAAGGCAAAAGGTTTCTGAAAGATAATAAAGAGAGAACAGTTTTGCTTGAAAAATAAAAAAAATAACAAGCTATTTCTCGCTCCAGTTAACAACTGACTGAAGGTTCTTTTCATGGTCAGCTGCCAATTTGATTTTACATATCAGACTTACTATCAAAACAGGTGTAAATAGTTTTGTCATTAGAGTGGATACCAAGTCAGGAACTGATTACATTGGGAAGCTTGTTGATAAAAATTAGGAACAATGTCAGTCCAAAAATAGAGCCCTGAGGGATACTCACATTAATGCAAAAGGATCTAGAAGAGTGGCCATTTGAGAAAACTTTCATTATATAATTTGATAAGAATGATTTACAATTAATGAATATTAGGGAGGTGGCTAAGTGTTTCTGGCCAGAGAACATTTGGTCGATTAGTTCTTTATTGTTCAAGCCAATCATGTCAATTTGAGTTTGTCACTTGAGAGAAAGAGCTGAAAGGCTGATCACACAGACAATTACAGGTAATAAGTAAGTCTAGACATCACTGAGTATCCCATGCTTGTGAAACTTAATAAATACTGAAAATAATTCATCTATGTTATTAATTAATTTTTGACAAGAAAAGTTAAGCAATATTTTGTCATTTGATTGGCAAATGAGATTTTTTTTCTACGATAAGTCTAATAAATAAAGCTCATAATAATGTATCTTCCTTTCTATCCTGTTTGTAAACTACAGTGTTATCATATCACAAATATAATAATGCCCATAATGGGAGAACCATAGTGGCTAAAAAAGAAAAAGAATGACAAACATGCTCTGTTCTCAGAGAGACTTGTATATATTATGACATACACAAAACTATATATATATATATATATATATATATATATATATATATATATATATATATATATATATTGATGCATGTTTCATTAAATAATGCGGACAAATTTTGTCTATTTATTTTAAGTAAATTCCTTTCATATTATCTGATAAACTTAATAACATTATCATTGAGAGACGAAAGAAAATCACCATATTGATACATGTTTTTTTAATCCTATCTAATCTTTTGGCTTACATAAGCCATTATCAAAGATGACAATTGCATTACCATATATTAAAAAATACACGGACAAAACAATAATGATAGTCTGTTTATGTTTACATGAAAGATTTCCAAGCAACAACAAACTCGTGTATACAAGACGTGGAAGTGAAAATTGCACCGTCACACATGACCACGTGAGAGTGAAAACGAGAAGTGTTAAGTATGGGAAGCCGTTGGTATAGACCAATGGCTTCTGTTATCAACTATAGGCATTTAAGAATATTTGTGGAGATTTCGTAGTTTATTTTGTTTAGGTTAAGTTTCAACAGTTTTATGTATATTGCTTCAAGAATTTTTAGTTTTTGTTTATTGTTTTCATGTTTAAGTGTAGCAGTGTTTTTAATGAGGATTTTCCAGAATTGTGTATGTGGCCAGGCATGTTGTTTTAAATGCCTAAAAATGTTAGAGTTATCATTCAAATGTGTCAAGCATCATGAAAAAGTGTTTGTGCTGTAACCAACATAAATATTATTTAATCCATTGGAGATACAAAGGGCACTGTTGGTTTTTTGCATATTGCTAATCAGGTGGGAGGGAAGAATCATTGTGAATAATTGAGTTGGATATACTAGATTTAGTGTAATATATGATTAACTTAACTTTATTGCTAGGATCTGTTGCAGATATATTAGTATTCACTAATTTTTTTAGTATATTTTCATCTTGTTTACAATTAGTATGCATTTGATTACGATATAAGAGATTAATATGTTTGAGATTAGTTGAAGCAGTATTATGTTCTATTTGCTTAGTATTGAGACTTCTAAGAGAGTATCTTATTTGTTTCTCAACTACATAGTTTGGAAAGCTATTATTAATAAGTGTTTGTTTTATATTCTTCAGTTCACTGTAAAAAATCTGTTTTGTGGATGAATTAGTTTCTGCACGATATATTAGATTTTTTATAATAGCTATTTTGTATGGACATTCACTCTTGTAGTTAAGTGTACATGAATTTATGTTGGTAGGTTTTTTGTATGGCAAAATAGTAAATTTGTTATTATTTGTGTTTATCAATATGTCAAGGAAGGAAATTTTATTATTAGTATTGAGTTCATATGTGAAATTAAGGACAGAATTATTTTGGAAATGTTTTTAAGTTGAAGTATTTCATCTGTATTTTTAACTAACATAAGGATATCATCAACATATCTTAGATAGATGGATGGATGTTTTTTTAAAATCTGTAAATATCTTATTTTCGAGGTTTGACATGTAGAAATTGCTAAATGTTGGACACAGTACTGAACCCATGGAGACACCATCATGTATATATATATTATTATTATGATCTAAGAAAGGGACTTCAGTAGTACAAGCTAATAGTAGTTTCCGTAATATATTAGGATTAATTTTAGGTGGAGGTAAAGATGAGTTACTGTAAATATTTCTTATAATTATGTCAATAGTTTCAATAATAGGGACATTGGTAAATAAGTTTTCAACATCAAGTGAAGCTATGATTTCATTGTTGGGTTTTTCACTTTTTAGGATTTGGATTACTTCTAATATTGACTTAACACTATATTTACTCGGAAGGTAGGGAGTAATGAGCTGATTATGTATTTTGTTAGCTGATATACAGGAGTTAGAATTTGCATTATAATAGGACAGAGAGAATAGTTAGGTTTGTGTTTTTATAGAATGACAAAAATGTTGGTCTTATCAGCTTTTTTACAATTATGTCAGGGTGGTTGTGTAGTTCTTGTGCTGCAATTTTTAGTTGTTTAGAAAGTATTTTTGAGGAGTTTCTGCTTTTATTATATATATATATATATATATATATATATATATATATATATATACACACACACACACACACACACGTCACATGTGGAGAATTATATATCACATATATCTACACATTAAAACAAAGTACTAGGAGAAACAGAAAGGAAAGTGCTTACATATATTTTGGAGATGCTCTTGACCTGTAGAAGATTTAAATGGGCTGGATTCATCAATGTCCCAAAGTAAAACGGTATCATGTGATTGTAAGTTACTGGTGGAGGCAGATTTAGTCTCAGCTTGGGCCAAATGGCCCAGGCTAAAAGAAAGCAACTTTACTGTTAGATTGCAGTTCATGAACTGAAAAAATGACTGCTGCTTTGGTCACTGTAAGGAGTGACATCATGAAGTGGCTGTCATGTGACCCACCAAAGGGAGATAAGCACCTTCTGTATCCTTACAAGAATATGTCTGAAACTAACTTTGACTATAATTGTCTTTCCTAATTATGTCTCTTCTTAGAGTATGTAAGATTAGTTACAAGTTTTCTAACTACCTTTTTTTTCCATTTATATCTTGATTTATAAATAAATTAAGAAACAGAGGAGACAAAGTTACTTCAGAGTAAGATGTCTTTTCTTCTTTTGTTAATCAAATAATATATAAATAATAAAAGAAATAAATCTGTTAAATGTCACTGACATTCTCTTTTCTAGTGGAGTCATTTGAATATACTTCAACAAAAATTTTGGCAGTTAAAAAATTCTCTTCTTGCAAAGAATTCTAAAGAGGTAAAATGCTTATGTTTTATTGTCCAATTAAAAGCAAACATTGTTCATTCATATCAAATACTTACATTTTTCAATAAATTATCACAAAATTTGCTTTAATATTTCCATGCATACACATTGTGATTTTCAGGATATTGGGTCTAATTCAATATTTTATTACACGATATATTTAACTTAAAATATGTGACTGTTTGGTTATAGATCCTCACAAGAAGTTGAAGAATGATGGCTTGAAACATGTTGTCAATCATGGGTTTATCCTCCCACCCTTATTTTTGGCAACGTCCCCATCTCTAATCCAGTTTTGTAGAGAAGATATTAAAGTAAGTTAAATTATTAAATTAATAAAATTAATCAATATAATGTTCCAATTAAAATGATTTTAAGTACTTATGCTGAAAAACTGGTGTAATTTTATTTCTTTAAATTAATTTCAACAATTAAATATGCTGCTCTTTTCTTCCCATTAAAATTCTATTAAATCCATTAATACTATACTCTCCTTTTCTTAAAATGAAGAATGTTACATTCTTTTAATATTCTATTACATCTAAAATTGGTACCCTGCCTCACTTGTATGTTTTTAAATTCAAGATGGCTACACTTCATTACAATCATTTTTGACAATTAGTCAAAGCTGAATAGTAATGTATACACATTCCAAATTAAACTGTTCATTTTATGAATAAAATCTTAAACAATGTTTTTCTGTTAAAATTCCTAAATAAAACTATTTTGTTTTTTCTTGTCAACTTATATTCCAATTTAATGATTAATTTTGGTCTGGTCTGTGCCTTGATTATTTTATCAATACAAATGTGACAGCACTGATGGAAAATATTGATTGTTAATTCCATCAAATCTTCCAGACCTGTGGAAAATTAAGAGTAACACCCTTCTGAGTTTTTATTGGGAAAAAATATTGTTTTTTTTTTTTCAATCAATACTGTTTCAAATTTCGATCTGTCTTAGGATTATGGATAAACATTTCTTTTCAAAGTCTTGAAGTACAAAACAAATCAACAGATTATTGGAGGATTTAATATACATTTATGGTGGGTTACATTTGAGACTGCCTCCAGGATTAAGCATCTCGCATATTTATAATTGTTGAGCACATTTAGCTTGGAGTAGGTTATTTAAATAAAAACGTTGAATCTCTCATGAAACATGTAATATAATTTTTGAAAAGATCTTTTCTCTTTCATTTTCTCAAGATCCAACAGATATAGCCTTAAACTTAAAGGCTTGTAACTTGAAAAAAAAACAAGACTTCAAATATATTAATATAAAGAAGAACAAAAAAACAACATATTTCTAAATATATATTTTGTTAAATTATTTTCTATAATTCTGTTTTTATTAATGCTTTTTTAAGCATTCCATTTCCAGTTTCCCAAAGGCATTCTGCAATGAAGTTTTTAAAATGTTTTCTACTGCCAAGATAAAAGCTTTGAAACTTTCTGAGATTTTTCACTTCATATTTTTATGATGTGTTTTTTTTTTTCAGTTTTTCATCTTTTGCAGCTAAAGTTATCTTATACTGCTGGGTCAAAATCACATTGGGGATTATCACTCTCAAATCAATAATTTTTGGGATATCTGGAATATTTCGTTTCTCTAATTTGACCCTTGACAACGTCTTAGTATACACTCTCTTTTCTGTCTTTTCTTTTTCTTCTGCTGCTTTGTATCTTTAGTTCAAGCTGATAATTTCTCAACACTGCTTTGAGATCTGCCCTGAAGTAAGGCCAAATTTCTCAGGCTAATGGTAGATCATAGAACCACTTTTCACTTTCAATAAACACTGTGAAATTTTAACACCTAATCAACACTGAAATTTTAACACCCAACCAATGGCTTGTGAGTTTATTACACATTCTGCTATTTGCATAGAAAGCCACGGTCAGAAAGCAATGTGTAGTACAAATAACTGACAATTGCCTGCTTAAGCAATTGTTGTATAGAGAAGTTTGGCAAAAGGATAATTGGAGAGCAGAAGAAATAGTTCAATGACAAGCTGCAGATTTTCCTAAAAAACCTTGACATTTTGTCATATTGTCAGCTCTTAGTAAAACATAGCTCAGCACCATGTTATGTGACATACCAACTCAAACATGCCATTCTACATCCTTCATATTCCAATTCTAAGGAGGAAATTTCTTTCGGACAACTTTTTCTCAAGGGCTGCTACTTTATGGAACAGACTCCAGCATGGATGCTTCCCTGAACACTACAGTCTTAACCCTTTCAGTTTAAAGGTTATTCATTATTTATCATCTTTGTCTTCATAATTTTCACTTCCTACCACTTGGTCTTATATGCCTATCACACACATCATTCAGTAATCTTCTACCTTGAGTTGCTCTCAAGTCTTATATTGGGTGAATGTTAGTAAAAATAAACAAATAAAAAAGTAAGATCACAAAATGAGGTCAATGGAGTAGACATCAGAATTGCTGAAGATAAATATATATATATATATATATATATATATATATATATATATATATATATATATACAATGCAAATGCAAACCATTATTCCATCCACAGTGTCTGTAAGGGTGTGTTCCCCATCTGGGGAAATCTTCAAAATCTGAACTAAAAGCAGGAATGCTTAGAACAATTGCCATGAAAATATTTATAGAAAAGACAGAGGAAAGCCAAAGCATGACAGTGGCAAAGTGACTGAAGTCAAGAAGCCAGGTTAGGACTGATAACATTATAGACCATTCCTTTGATTTTTTTAAGAATCTTAAGTTATATTGCCAGGACCTCAGACCAGATATGAAAGGAATATTCAATGCACAAACAAATGGTAGATTTGTAGATGTGAAAGATGGATTCTGATGAGAAAAATTGTCTTGCACAACAAAATGAACCTATTTTCCTAGAAACAGACAAAACAATTGATTCACTATAACCGCTCCACATCATGTCAGTAAAAAACATGAGTGCAATGAGTTGCTTTCCTGGAAGTTAGAATCAGCCATGATGATAGAAGGCAAAAAATGTTTTCTATGGTGATTAAAAGATGGCAGTTTCATGCTGGAGAAGTTCAAATTAACAAGCTATTTCTTGCCTTGGTTAACAAGTGATTGGACATCATTTTTGAGAGTAGCTGCCAGTTTCACTTTGTGGGATTTATTGGTAATACTATTAATGCAGGAGTAAATAGTTGTGTTATTGGCATAACTACCAAGTTGGGAAGTGATGACATTGTAAAAATTATGGATGAAGATAAACAATAATGTAGGTTCAAGGACAGAGACCTGGGAGACCACTGCATTAATGAGGACAGATCTAGAAGATTGGCCACTCAAAAGCACCTTCATTATTTGATTTGTTAAGAATGGATTAAGTCAAATATCTGGTCAGAGGTACCATAGCCACTGAGCTTGTGGAGAAGTCTAGAATCTCAAACAACTTTCAGATATCTAAAGCCACAGCCCAAGCCTCACCATTCTTATTTAAGGCCTGATTGACAAATTCAGTAATAACAGTTAACACAGGTTGATCATATTGTTTACCTGAAAGAAGGTTATATGATATGAGATAATTAACCAATTTAGTATTGATTAAAGCCTCTAGTACTTAATTGATTAGAGTCTCTAGTACTTTCTACTTCTTCCATGTTTTATGCTTTTTACTTTATTGCCACTTCCCTTAGTCTTCCTTTTCTAATTTAATGTCACCAATGACTGACTTGTTTCTATAAATGTCTTTAGACATGAAAGCTTTACAAAATTTTAAAAGAAAGCTTTTAGAGAAAACATAGTGAGAATAGAACTTATAATCAATGGATTGTGAGATAAAGTCAATTTATATTGCATAGCAAATATGATTATGTCTTAGAAATTTTACATTTTTTTCAATTACTGAATCTGACCAACATGTTTCCCAAACCCACGAGAAAGAAAACTTTTTATAAAATCTAATTTCATAAAATTCAATCTTAACATTGCAGAAAAAATAAGTACACAGAAGCTTATATATATATATATATATATATATATATATATATATATATATGTGTGTGTGTGTGTGTGTATGTTTAAAAAAACTTATTTAGTTGTTCAATATATTCTATATCTTTGGCCTTACAGATAGGTACGTCCTTCTATTCAATAGATAAAAATGTTATGGCATGCAGAAAAAGAATGGAAGGGAAATGCCAATGGATATGATTCCAACATTTTTTACTTAAATAAATTGGTTTATTAAATTACTTCAAATATTTTTTGTTGTTTGCTGATCACCAACACAATTCTTGTATTTTGTTTCTCTTTCAAGAAGACTGCAAATAAATTTTCAAATCTTTTCTAATGTAAATTTCACTTCTTTCTACTCTGTCAATTTGCTTCTCTTCTCTTATTGATGTTAATGATAATAAACAAGGCTATTTGTAGAAAAAACAATCTTTTCTTCAATCAAGATTTTATTTGTCTTGCATCTCTTCCTATTTATTGGCAAATTTTATTCAAGCTGAAAATGAGTAAAACACTTATCTTGATTCCTAACATACAAATATTTGAACTGACCATCAAGATAAACATGTTCTGAAATCTCTTTATAAAAATTTCAGTCAAATTTTGACATCTGTAACAAATCCTTTTGGTATCCTCTGATTGGTTTATAAAAATTAAGCTTGTTAGTATAGCACCTTCTTGCTATATTTGACTAGCATAGTACCCATAAAAAATGATAGGATTATTTCTGTATTGATTTGCACTAAAAGTGTTATGGTCACTGTGTAGTTTTTTCCCTTGCATATTATATATATATATATATATATATATATATATATATATATATATATATGTGTGTGTGTGTGTGTGTAAGTGGGTGTGTGTGCATCTGTGTATGTCCTTGCTTTTATATATATATATATATATATATATATATATATATATATATATATATATATATATTGTAGTTTGTGTGGAATATTGTTTGTCACAAATTCTCGGCTTTCAATTTAGAAAGCATCTTTTCGCTGAGTAATGCTTTTCCAATTGATGCATCCTGGTCACTGGTGAGATTTTCTTGGAGTGAGTTCCTCTGCACGTGTGTGTGTGTGTGCGTATGTCCTTACTTTTTTATATATATATATATATATATATATATCTGTGCATTAATATTAAGCTGGCAATGTGTAAATTTCAGAAACCATGAGGAAGTAGTTTTAAAATGGGATAATTAGTATTTTGATAAAACTCAAATATATGAAAGTGAATTTATACTTTTTCTTTGTTCTTTGAGAATCTTTGAGGAACAAAAATATTAGATACTATTTATTAGATGGTTTAGTTACAAGAATAATTTTATATTTGCAACATTCTAAAAATGGGAATCCTAAAAATATGAAGCAACTAATATAATGCATTTATCAATATATAAAGAAAGAAATATGAAAATAAATTTTTTTATTAATAAATTTATAAAAAATGTCTGCAAAACATGAAAATTTAAATAAACAGGTTACAATGAGTAAGTGTAATTATAAATTTTGAAAAAAATGCATTTTCCAGGCATTTCTTTCATGTAGCAATTCATTGATAAATTTTATAAAATTACGAATAAAAAACTTGTTTTCATAGTTATTTATAAAATGCTAAATAATAAATATTTCATTGCAGATGGTTTGCATATTTTGATAATTTTTAAAACATTTTTGAAAAGATTTTGCATATTTATTTCTCATAATGTGGTAAATAACAAGTCTTTATAAAACTATCAATAATAAATACCACAATGAACTTGGTTCATATATTTTTATAATCTTGTAAATAAACATTGATAAGTGAGTAGTATAAAATAATAGCAGGGTTAGGGGAAAAACCATCCTTTTGACGTACTGTTTTTTTTTGTAGGCATAAAAATTAAGGTTTCCTAAAACATGATTAAGAATGATCAATATTCAACCAAACTGTATATAGATATTAAAATAGAAATAATTCAGTATGAGCCTTAAATTTGTGCATAATATGTTACATTTGTATTAACCATGATAATGTAGCTGCCTATTCTTCATATCATATGAAGGGTTTTTGGTAAAACACAGCACCACCCATATTAGTAACCACTTCACTAGACTCCAAATTTGGCTCCCTGTGATTTCCAGCTTTTATTGTTACTGAAATGACAATTTCAAGTCATGGATAAGATAAATCCCAAGGCAACTGGTGTTGATCCTGAAACAGCTGTAGACTGTTTTAAAAAAATGGCACAAATACTGATATATGTAAAGTACCAAAAGGGAATAGTCTGAAAGTGACTAAGATACTATGACACTAGGTTAGCTACTTTTTTCATCAACATTAAATAGGTGAGTGATTTCTAGACTGACCTTATATAGTGTTAAATTACTGAATATATACATCATGTGAATTTAGTAATTATCAAACATTCAAATAAATTGGCATATTGATCAGTTATAACAAAGTTAAGGAAATTGAGTTTAGAATAGGCTGTGCTAGAAGTAGTTTCATGCAATACCACCAGTTGTTACAAAACCAAAACATTAACCTAAAAATTCCAGTTGTGTTCTTAAATAGTCCCATCAAATCAAGACATTACATGGATGTCATGCATGCTATGAAACTTATTCAGAAATATCTAAACTGTCAGCTGTTTATAACTGCTTTCTAAGATTAATAGCTTTGAGTAAAAAAAACATGTAGGTCTTAGCAAGAACTAGCACTACAGAATCAAAAAGAAAGTACTATACCAAATAACAAAAACAATTTCACTTGCGGACTTTCAACAGCACCAACAACTAAAATCACATGGAACTTAAAGAAAAAATTATGACATAATCAAGATGTGGACAGTCTACATTACTTCTGAAAAAAGTTCATGAAGGAAGCGGCATTTAATACTTGAAAGTGTGATAACAATGAACTTGAGAAAACTATTTTCCTGAAAAATTGTTCTAATTTTCTAAGGTTTTGTAAATTTCACCTGGGAGTATCACTGATTTCTTTGTACAATGGATGCTGAACTTTTCATTATAAGGAAACAGCAAATATTACCATTATACATAATCACACATACTGTAGATGTCTTGCGGCTGGTGCAAGGGAATTACTGAAAGTACTGAATTACTAAGTACTAAAAGGGATCCCATAATTTAATATGCACTGGTCATGTGGTATTCACCATATTTTGGAGAGAAAAACAAAACCAGAATTGCTGTGCCCTTGCTCAGAAAAGAAGCTTGGCAGGACATAGCAACTCTACTGTCTTGAAAAAACAGTTAACAAGAATTGTAATTACTCTTGATTTCTGGTTTGATAGCAAAAGGTGGGTGCTAACACATTAACCATTAAATTTTCATGCTATTAGAGACATTTTTTGCATTAGAAACATGAAGCCTTTGTTTTTTTCTTTCAGTATTTCATGGTGTTTGTAGAGACAGAAATTAATTCATTTTTTAAGAATTATCAATTTGTAGAATTGTCATTACCATAACAAAATTCTTAGAGGCAGTAAAATATACATATAGGTGTATTTAAAATGGGCCAAAATTTATATAGATCACCATAGATCAGTATCTAAAGGAATTCTCTATTATTTTTAATATTAGTTCATTATGTTCATATTTGTTGTAAACCTTTAGACAACCAATAACTATATTTGCCAATCAGAATCTAAACATAACAAAATTAGAAATGTTATTTATCTCTGTAAGTAAAATGAACATTATATTGTTCATTTGACTAGCATGTCTTTCTGGTTTCCCTTAAGGATATTATTTTCTAAGTTATAACTTTACAAAAATACCAATACCAAAATATGCCAAGTATTCAATAAAAGAATAAATCAGTTTTCCCCCCACTTTTAATTATTGATTATATTACATTTTTATGAATAGTTAGATCAATAAATTATACACAGAAATAGATTAATGGTAAGTATAAAGAACCTGAAATAAAAAGAATGTGAATTTCTGATTTGAGTTAAAAAAAAAAAAATCATGTTCAAATACATTTAACAGTCCTATTCTGTCAGTAATGCTTGCATTAATTCCTGCTTCTTGACAATATTTTTATTTTTGACTTCCAATAAATTTCTGTAGAAAAACTTTAGCAATGTATTCCCATTATACATGTAATAGCCCTATTCTCTCAGTAATACTTGCATTAATTCCTGACCACAAATTTCCTTGAAATTTACAAGGTTTAAACATTTGGTCATTCCAAGATATTGTACTCAGTTGTTTGCGAGTTTGTTTGGAGTATAATGTAAGGTAGAATCAAAATAAACACATTTCTTTCATTCATTTCACCCCAAGTAAGGCAGTAAAGCCTCGAAGACACAAGGGGTAGTGGGTGTGGAAGAATTAGGAACAGAAACATTATTAATGAGCAGGAAGAGAAAAGTGCAACCAGAAGGAGAGTAGACAGTGAGTGACATTTCATTTAAATTTTTGCAGATTAAAGTTGGCTGAAAAACATTGAGCTGGAAGGGAGTTCCACGGGTGAGGAGTGTGTGAAGAGAAACTGTTAGTATAAAATTTACGGCTACATCACATGTATCAACCACATGCACATTTGACCAATTCAGCTGTATATTAGTGAGATCTCAATGCCAGTTTAGTACTGCAATTAAATTGAAGAAGTCTAGGTATTACAGTGAAGAGATCATTTGAACAATTACCATGGAAGTAATTAGAAAGAAGGCATAGGAAAGCAACATTGCAGCAGTGGGAAAGCGACTGAAGCCAATGCCACCAGATCAGGATTGATAACATTACTGATTCTTCTTTGGATTTTATCAAGGAACTTAAGGTAAATAGCAGAGGCACTGGATCATATGTGGCAGCAATATTCTAAGCATGGATGAATGGTAGACATAGATATGTATGTCTCGAGAAAAGCAACATGCATATCTAGTTGAGTGAGATAAACTCACGAGAAAAATATTTCATAAATTATTACTTTGCAATTGTCAAGAGTCAGTCTCTGCAGAAGCTGTTTTCATAACTGACCAAAGTCGTTATTGTTGATGGAAGTACCTTAGTGTCACTTTTGATGCCCTGGTTAAGTTTGCCTGCCATTGGGTCAGTTGTTAAATCCAGCTAGGGCGGATATCCCTGTGGGTGAAATCAGCCTTTGTTTTATAGTGAGTCAGTGGCTCAGAAATGGCTGCTGGGGAAACTGTATGGGCTTCTTCTCATTGTTAGAAAAGATGTTTTATGACCTTGATATTTTTGAATACTATTCTGGAAGTAGCTGCATGAAGCTGGATGAAATTATGACCTGTTCTTGTCATATGAGCTGTGGATGTCAAAGTGAGCATTTCTGTTCCATCAACAAAAGAATTGATGGTTATTTGTTGATATGTCCTAAAGAAAGCCAACATATATGACGGGAAGCAAAATATAAAAACAATATTGCTCCTTGGATAAAATGAAAGGCTTTGCTTAAAATTCTCCGAATTCTACTGAATGCAATAAATACCTGAGAGAATGTAAAAGTAAACAATAAAATAAAATCAGCAATGTTAAGGAGGCTAGCCTGAAAGTATTAATCTGGAGTAAAATCAATAATGTACAGTAACAAGCAAAAGACTTATGTTAAACTATTGTTAATTTCTATTAATAGCCATCTTATAAGTGAGTGTTTTTTTTTATTAAGGTGCCAAAAGATGAAACTTTGGCCATATTGGAGTTATTGGAAATTAATGGTCACACACAGAATGGGCCAAAATGTGGGTCCAATCAGTGCCCTTGTAGAAGTAGTGTGGTAGACCCCTATATAAAGTTTGACTCACAGAATTTGGCCTCTTTTTAGCTTGCTTTTTTTTGTGACTAGCTCTTAGCATTGACCCGTCGACTGGTGTCTTGCAGCCTGTGTGATGGATTGCCTTTACCCAAGCCCCTGATGGTCAGAAAGAAGCAGCTTCTGCTATTGACATGTGTGATGCTAAACCTGTTACAGTTTTTTGGATACATGTATGTACTAGTGAGCCAACCAAAATGAGCTGACTCATTTTATAGTCCACCAAGAGAAGGGTTAACCAATCAGAAAGCTCAAAATATTCAATACGACGTGTATAAAGGCAGCCATTTTGTTCTTTCTCTAAATATCTTCACTGCCAACCTCTGATATTAAACACTTTACATACTTCACTGGATTCTATATTCAAAGACTACAGCAAATGTGGTCAACGAAACCTGGATATGAGCCTGCAACCCAGGGGAAGCTAGGACTGCTACTTAGAAGCCCACTACCACCGCTATAGACTGACCGTCCTACTAGTCATGAGAACGAATCTTCAAGCAAGCTAAGCTGGCAAACACACATATAATTGGACCACAAACTTTTCAGTACCTCTGAAATGGATAAATTCTGTATTAGTTTCTAGACGTGTTTTTTTTTTTTTTTTTTTTTTTTTTCAACTTCACAGTTAAATTTCTAATTGCAACATGAACTTAGTCTATACTGGGGCTGAATAAAACTAACAAATTATATTTTTGTTGGTTGAAATAAGATTATTCCAAATATGAGGTGATTTTGTATTATATTATGTATTAATTTTAGCTCTATAATAATAAATACATTGAGCTCTTTTTGTGGATCAGTTTTAATATTTTGTATTACTAAGATCCACTTAGATTATATACCAATGGATTTATTACCTTTACTACATTATATATATATATATATATATATATATATATATATATATATATATATATTTTTTTTTTCTTTTAATAGATAAAATTAATTAAAGTTAATACTGTGTTTTTAAATAAACAGTATTAATTACATTTACCAGCTTGAATATTTGAGAAATTTTGTAGAAAAAATGCTTTTTCCAATAGGAATTGAACCTGTGTTCTATTTGGGACCATCAACTGATTTCTACAAACTTTTCTCAAACATACAGGCTGGTAAATGTTAATACTGTTTATTTAAAAACAGAGCATTAACTTAAATAAATTGTATCTATTAAAATAGCATTTAGATAGAAAATATATTAAAAAATCTATTTCATTATATATACATATAAACATATTTTCTGTTTATACATTATTTTTATGAATAGAACTTGAGTAAATGGTCTGTTTTAATTAATCAGTATTAATTACATTTACTGGCCTGAATGATGTACATATGTTTGTGTGTGTGTGAGAGACAATATATACTCATACAAATGATGATCTAAAAGGAAGACTTTCTATTTATCTTGGTGGAAATACAACAAATATTGGGAACATAACAACACTGTTTGATAGAGCAAGTTTTATCATACAAAGCACTATTTTTCCCCCACAGTCATTTTTGCTAACAAGGAACATTTCATGGCCTCCAGCTACTTGGAATGTACCGAGTCAAGAATACTAGATCTCTAACTGCTGAAACACTTTACCTGCTGCCTAACTGTGCTCACTTCCACTGTTTGGTCTTCATAAAGTCTTAAACAATTGTTAATTTAACTACTTGTAGAAACTAATGTATTGTGGAATTTACAATAGTCAGCATTTTCATAGATTTCCCTTTCTTTCCCACTTGTAAATTTTCTCAGATTAATTTTGAAAAAAGAAGAAAAAAAAAATGTGACCACTTTATCCCATGATATTAACTTCTTTCAAAATCAGTACTTCTTTTCCTTTATCTTGAACATTTTGTTTAGTACAGGTAAAATTACTTTATTTCATTCAATTTAGAAGGACAGGTAAGTCTGTTTCATTCAATTTAGTTTTAATTAGTATGTCTTGAACCTGCAGCTACTGTGATTTCCCAAATAACACTTCCTGGAAATCCAAAATGCTTTGATTTTTATTCTTCAATGGAAGTAACCTTCTCTGGAGATTTAGCAATGTCTTTATCAATTCCCCAAATCAGATTGATGTGTGGCATCAGTCTTTGTCTCAGCATCTGAGACAGAAACAATTATGCTTGATGTTGCAGTAAGAATGCAAGACAGAAAGTAAAAGTGACCACAGGAATCTGTATATTAAACACATAATAACATTAGCTATAAGACTGAATTTTTTAATTCCTGTAGAATAAGTTTTACAGTTAATCAACATTAGAGACAATGGTATTTTCAGCTACAAAATATTTCTAAGACTGGTTCTCTCTTTATATTTAGTCAGACTAATATTCAATCAGGATCAAATCAGTGGCAATTTTAGTTGATAGTGTTCATTCTTTTGACTTTTGTATGCTTTATTGGTTCTTCCAGCCTGTAAAATGTATATCTTATCAACTTAATGATATTTCATACAAAACAGCTAAGTACAGACTGACCATTATAATGTGATTGTTGAAGTCTAAAATATAGGAAAATTAATTCTTACAGATGGTTGTCAAATTTATCAAACTTTAATTTAGAACTTCATATATGTCTCTCTCTCTCTCTCTCTCTATATATATATATATATATATATATATATATATATATATATATATATATTCTGTTTATATGTTACTAGCAGCATGGCCCAGCATTGCCCGTGGTAGATTAAAAAATCATATGACTCATACAGCAATCGCTATCACTTGACTTAAAATATTTTTGCACTTCCTTGCCTTTAAAGGAATGCCCTTTGCCGTCCTGATGTTGCTACATGCCTTACTTCTTGCCTATCTCACACTGTGAAGTTTTTCTAAGCTTTGTACTAAACATTAAATCAAAAAAAGAACTAAACAAAATGAACACAAAACAATCAGCTTTAAAAAAGGACTCATAACTGGAAAAACCAAATGAAAAAAGAATGTTAACAAAAAATACTTTTTCACACCCAACCCAGTTCTGTGGAATCAGAATCAATGTTGAGTTTAAGCAAACGAATGAGCCAATTGGAGTAAAGTGTCATGCAGATTTAAATTTTTCCCACTTGTGATGAATGCAGCTATAATTTTTTTAGCATGCCAGTTAACATTCATGTCAGTCAGCTATTGGCTCTCATGCTGGCTGATAGAATCTTCCTGCCTATTCATGGCATCCAGCTATAGGCTCTCACTCTGACCAGTACAAAATGGCCACAAACTACATGAAAACTGCCATAGAAGCATGAAAAAATCGATTATTTCCACTATCGATGGGAGTTGGGAAATGCAAAGTCAGTCTTGGCCTTCTCGCTAACTTCGTGCATGTGCATGTAAATTTTGGTGCAAATGTGTCGAAAATTGCGGCCATGCATTCATTACACACACACACACACACACACACACACACACAAACCTTGCCTTTTATAGATAGAGATTTTTATAGATATAATTTGTTTCAGTAAATGCTCTGTTCTTTTAATTAAACAGTATTAATTTCATTTACCAGCCCAAATGTTCAAGAAATTTCATACAAAATGTGTGCTTCTCCAACAGGAATCAAGCTTGTAATCCTTAATGGTAACGATCATTTGATCTGACATGCTGTTAATCATTCAGCCACAAAGAAGCAACTGGGTAGCAAAGCCTAAACTACTGTTTATAAACATACACCTTCGACGATTTTTCTCAATTGATCATATCATCTCACAAAATATATCTTAACATAAACAGTAGCAACATATTATGAAATGGATGAAGTCTGACAATTATTTTAATATATTTTTTCCATTTATATGTTATTTTTCTCTATTTGACAGTGGTGAGAAATGGTTTCTGGTGGCTCACAAAACTTTCAACCATTTTCCACACAAACTCATTGGTTTTATGTTCCCAATAGAAGATGCCAAAGAGTTTTCTCATGCATTTGTTCTCAAATGCTTGGATCCTTCTCTCTCTCTCTGTTTCTGCCAACAGTGTTTATGTTTCAAATCCATATACGAGAATGGAGACTACCAGTGATTTGTACAGTCTGTACTTTGTTTGAAAGCTGATTTTTCACCTCCATATTCTTGTCAATTTGAACATTGCTACCATGGCTGCCGCAACCTGTGTGCAAATTTCTGAGTTGCAGATACATCTTCAGACAACATTGCTCCAAAGTAT
>OZ010572.1:128716393-129161393 GCA_963932145.1 Acanthosepion lycidas
AGTTTCAATTCCTGTTGGGTTTGTTATATTCAACTTGCTTAAAAAAAAACAATTTAATCAATGTATTATTTTAAGTAATATTTTCACGTTTTTTTGTAGTATTTGTCAATTACTATACCTCCACCTTTGTCAGATGGTGAGATGAGAATTTTGTTGTTTGCATATTTACTAAGAGAATTTTACATATTGATTGAGGAGAGTGGCTTCTTTTTTTCTTCTTTTTGGTTGGATGTTGTACAAATCCTTTAGGGAAATTGGTGTCATTTTTATTGTAATTTCAAATAATAGTATTAGTAATATTATTTCCTTTGCAATTCCAGTAACAAATATTAATTCTAATCTTATGTAGAAGGACTGATCTATACACAAATAATCCTATCATTTTTATGGGTACTCTGCTAGAAAATAAATAAATTGTAAAACAAATTTAAAGATTGATAAATGAACATCATATTTATAAAAAAATAAACCTGTCTATGAAGCAATTAAGTTTTTCTATCAAGTAGATAGACTCTTAAATGATAGGAAATATTTTAAACACTTTTTTCCTGTTAACCTCACATAAGATGACTTAAGAAAATTGATAAGTGTTTACAGGAAATTATTCAGATAAGATAAGATGCCTCATGTTGAAAAACAAACTATATTTCTTAATACTATTACACTTTTATGGCAGAGGTGGAATTATAAATCTTCTATATGAACCAATAATGTTAAAATTACTTGTGAAAAACATTCAATGACATGATTTATCACTCTATAAATATAAATTCTCTTTGGAGTATAGATATTTAAATTAAGTTTTAGTATTTTTATCAGCTAGATAGAAAAATATGAGTGATTAGGTGACAAAAAGGACAATCAGATGATAGGGATAAAAACGAAGATGACCAAAATCACAAAGATTGTAAGTTAGGAAAAAGAGAATATTTGACTTGTTTACTTTATCACCCCTTTTTTATTCTTTAATTTATATATTCTTTTGGAATATAGTAAATCATGGCTCTCCACAGCTTCTTTTTTTATATCTATCTTATATCTGAAAACTATATTGTCATGTTTATCCTTAGGAAAGATATGATGTGCATTCCAGAAGATTTGAGACTTTTTCAGGAGAGAAATTTATCAAGGACTCTAATCTCCTTCCAATTAGGATCCTCTGACTTAAATACACTTGTTGTAGTATGCAAACCACTTTGTGAAGGCCCCATGGAAGACATCCAAAGTGAAAGTGTTCATAGTCCTTGTTGCAACCTCCATCTTCTCAGTGTTTTCAAAACAACTGCCCTCAAGGTTCACCTTCAACTTGGGAAGCAACCAAAAGTGACAGGGAGCAATGTTTAGAATGCAGGGAGAGTGAAAGATAGTTTTGATGATCATGTCCATCAACACAAATCTTTATTATGGAGCTGCTTCCAAAAGTATATTCAAGTCTCAACTTCATTTTGCAAACTAGTCAGCTGTTACAAGCAGTGTTTAGTAGGGTTTATTCAAAGCACTGTTACAACTAACTCTTTCAATCTAGATTAACAAAACTTCACAGATGAGCTTATTAGATAGATAGTAATGATATACTAAAATGACCATAACCTAGGGCAAGTGTAACTGACTCTCCCCCAAAAGTTTCAATACTTCTGGAATGCAACCTGTACTTGAGTAATTTACTATTGCTTACCCAAGTTTGAAATTCAAAGTTGTCTTTCTTCAAGACTGGTTTCCACCTAAGGCTATGTGTCCATGATACTCTATTCCAGGGGTTTGCAACTGGTGTGTGTTATTGTGTGTGTGTGAATATATATATATATATATATACACACACACACACACACACACACATATTAAAAAAAAACAAAAAAACACAGACATACATACAGGTAAAAATCCCTGGTAAGTAATCCAAGTGAATCCTAGTAATATAACATACTAAAACTGATTCACAGAAAAGAGCTCAATGTATTTATTACAGAGCATATATGAATTACAAATTGATGAAAATCACTCCCCAACAAGAATAGCCATTTTGCCCTTCTAACAGGCTTATCAACTCAAGGGATTTTATGAAAAATGAAAATGAGAAAGCTTTTTAATGAAAATTTGATATATATATATATATATATATATATATATATATATATATATATATTGGTATCGATACTATCCAGCTTTAGTTTTTGGGGACATCAGTGAGTGAATTTTGGATCTTATAAACCTAATGTCTCAGTAAACATTTTTTGCCAGAGCTCATATTACAATTATTTTGTTATTGTTGTTTTTCACTAGCTCTCTGTATTACTGGTTCCCATATTGTGTTCATGTCTATACTTAGACAGCTTATGAGATTTAGGTGGCCTAACATATATGCTGATTCCTTTAGTTTATGTATTTTTCAGTGATGTGTATTTATGGTGGTCAAGCATTGGCATGAATACACATGGCCCACATAAAAGTGTTGAAGTAATCCAAAAAGTGACTTGCCCCAAAAGGGAACAAAAACTTGGAGAGAAGAATTACTAAAGGTAATTAACTGAAACTGAGATATCCAAAAAAGGCATGACATATGGAATTAGAACAATCTAACCTCATGGACTAAATAAAGGGTTCAGTTCAAAATTCCAACATATGTCACCAGAAGAAGGCCGATGTGTACAATGGTCGAAATGTTGCTGATATGGTAATACAGATGAGGACAACAGTCCGAATGATGCAAATAGTGTAAATGTATTGATTGATTTGTGTTTTAGGTTTGTGGGTTATTTAAAGCAGAAACATATTTTAGATTGTAAGAATAATTCTATATTTATTTTTTAGTGTATATTGCATTAACAATTTGTTGGAAATAAAGATTTTTCCAGATAAATGTCCTACTATTTAACCCATACCTGGGTAGAGAAGAGTATTTACATGTAAGTGAAGGTAACAAACTCAACTGGAATATCAAACTTGGCTTTCTGATTTCTCATTCTGAGCTGTTAAACATTACACCACCCTTAAATCTGGGTGAATGGAAAAATAATTAAAATAAAATTCTCTTTATTATGATGGTCGATGGGCTTTTGACTTTCTTCAGTTTTAATTTTCTAATCTTCAATTTTGGAGATCTTTTTCTTCAGAATATAAGTAATCATGGCTCTCCACAACTTCTCTATCTCATGGCCATTAGCAGTATTTCTCTCTTTGTCAAGTCTCCTGCCTCCCTGTTCCACTATGCATTCACAGAAGTTCATTAGGTTGGTTCCCCTACTATGTTCCCCTGTTTTTCTTGTCCTGTGAGAGAGATAGAGAGAGTTAATATTTCCAGACCGTCTTTCATCATTATGTATTCAAGAGATTTCACTATTTTTAATTCTGAGTATGAGTGTTTTTTTTGTTAGCATTTTCAATTAAGACTTCCACATTGTTTACTTGCTCCATCCATAAAATTCTCAGTATCCTTCTGTAGAATCAGTTTTCTATTCAATCATGGAGAGATTGACCAAGATTCACTGCTATACAAGAGGACTGATATTACAGAATAACTCTTTTCTTTGTTTCTCCTTAAATTTTTCTGTTTCTTAGTACTCTGCTTAGCTTTTGGAAGGCATCTTTCACTAACCCTAAAATTAAAAAATTAAATGAAGATTATATTTTGTGCTAAAAAAGTCTCCCTGACCCTTGATTTTCTTTACAACATCAATACTCTTTACCAAAATGTGTCTTCTTTTTTCTTGATGAAATTGTGCTACCCTACCACCTCAAAATCATAAGCCCATACCAACTTAGCCACTTGTCCCGTCCATGTTGTGGAATGAGTGTAAAAGAAATACTTTGATAAAAGATTATTATATTATTCTATCTTGGAAAAACAACCTCACTGTGACTGATATCCTAGAACTCTGTTTTGAATCTCTACAGAGGGGACTGCCTGTTAAAAAATAAAATATATAACATCATGTCCTCCTGAAATCAGAAAAAAATAAAGAGTTGTATTTGAAAAGTCCCTGAGGATTAGTTGATATAATACACACCTGAGAAGGGACAAAGAGTGCACAGGTGAAAACATTGTAAAAACAATGAAATAATTTAGAATGTAAATAGTTCTTCTTTCCCAAGAGATCAAATATTTTTCCAACATTTGTTTTCTGAATATTTAGATTCTAATATAGCAAGTGTGAAGCCCATAAAAATCCCTCTGCAAAGATTTAATTCACACAAGAAAAAGGAAAACAAAACTCAAAGAAAGGCAATATTCTTTACCAAAAAATTCTTAAGATATTGTTTATTGCTTCTTCCTGTCTTTACATTTGCTTAAAACTTTTGAGGTTTACCTTTAATCCAATGCTGCAACTTGCATTGTCAACAGGAAAGCCAAAAACAAAAGAAAAACTATGTGCAATAGAAGATTTTTGCATTTTCTCATAACAAAAGTTTTATAAACATGAAGGCAATGAATTGTTTTGAAATTCTCTAACATTCCAACAATATTACATTCTGTCAGGTAAATAGATCTAATTCCAAGGAGTAAGAGGGAAAGAGGTGAGGTGAGAAAGAAAGATTTGAAGGTGTTTCATTTTCTTCTTATTTTGTCATACCTCCTCCACTTCAGTAAACTTTCTGGTAGCAATATCAGGTTGCGGGGTATTAGATAATGTAATTTGCCTCACAACCTGATGATACCTTGTGGTTGAAACCTGGGTAGTGAATAACATAAACATATTATTCTTTTTTATGGTATTAACCTGCTCTACACATTCCATTCTGAACAGTGTATTGAGCACATTTTTAAATATGTGTTTGGCCTGGAATTGGTCTTGTCTACTAGATATTTAGATTGGAGAAAATTGGTTTCTCAACAGTTATTTTGAGTGATGAATGTAGTACTACCTTGAATGGTTGGGTAAATGTCATGTCCCTCATGGAAATATTGAACCAAAATGACTTAGAATAGGGTAGAGGTAGAGGTTGACAGTAACATTGAAAATCCCTTTAGTTTTGCCAAAATAATTTCAGAAACCAAAATAATATAATGGCCTCTAGTCTCTCCAACAGAATGAAAAGCAATATCCAAGCAAAGAAGATTATTGGGAAAGAATAAAAACTGCTAAACTTTCTTAATGTTTTGACTGATTTTCTTAACATTTCTACAATATTTTTTACTTTAATATTATGGTCATAATGGTGAAACATTTTACCTGCTGCCTAACTGTGCTCACTTCCACTGTTTGGTCTTCATAAACAGTCTTCATCAAGTATTAATTTAACAGCTTTGGAAATTAATGTATTGTGGATTTTACAAGAGTCAGCATTTTCATAGATTTCACTTTATCTCTCACTTGTACATTTTCTCAGATTATTTTGAAAAAAAAAAAAAAAAGAAAAAACATGATATGACTGCTTCATCCCATGATATTAACTTCTTTCAAAATCAGTACTTCTCTTTATTTTTAACATTTTGTTTAGTACAGGTAAAATGACTTTATTTCATTCAATTTAGAAAGACAGGTATATCTGTTTCATTCAATTTAGTTTTAATTAGTATGTCTTGAACCTGCAGCTACTTACTGTGATTTCTCAAATAACACTTCCTGGAAATCCAAAATGCTTTGAATTTTATTCTTCAATGGAAGTAAGCCTCTCTGGAGATTCAGCAATGTCTTTATCAATTCTCAAAATCAGATTGATGCGTAGCATCAATATTTGTCTCAGCGTCTGAGACAGAAATAATTATGGTAGATGTAAGAGACATCAGATTTCTAATACAATATTAAAATCAAACTGTAAGAAAGTTAAGAAAATCAGTTCGGAA
The DNA here is from genome assembly GCA_963932145.1 of Acanthosepion lycidas. Lineage (NCBI taxonomy): Eukaryota > Metazoa > Mollusca > Cephalopoda > Sepiida > Sepiidae > Acanthosepion > Acanthosepion lycidas. The sequence continues at coordinate 128,722,176 of OZ010572.1, forward strand.
AAGACAGATGAAGGTTATATAATGTCAAGAAAGCCATATAAACATGAAAAATATTAATTTATTCAGTTATATAGGATATAGTGTTCATCAAATATGAGGTCTGATCAAAAATTACTGGGACTGTTGTTATGGTAACAGAGTTAAAGTATGCAGTGTAGTGTCACTTGGCACAGATTGATCCTGAACTCTGTTGTATAAACACACTAAATTATAACATTCTCACTCCCTTCCTTTCTTTATAGCAGTACTTGGAAGTGTAGAGAGTATGGTCGTCTGACCACATCACGAAAAAACTTTTGAAAACAGTAATAACAGGTGACAAATTGTGGATCTATGGCTATTAAACCAAAACCAAGGCTCAATTGTCATACCTCTCTGAAACCAATAAAAAGCAGGAAAAAGTTGAAGCAAGATGAAAACATTGTTGACACTGGTCAGTGAGTAAATAAGGAATATTAAAAAGATTGTCGTAATGTTTACAAGGTTCTGTTCATCAGAAAAGGAAAGAATTGTATGCATCTAGTGAGCAACAACTCTGCTATGACAATGCAACTCTCCATTCAGTGCAGCTTGTGCAGCAGATTTGCCCATATTTTCCACAGATCTTGCACCTTTCAGCTTGTTCCTCTTTCCAAAAATTCAATCCTACTTGAAAGGAACAATCCAAGAGAATGCAATGAGGCAACTGCTTGCTATCATAAAAGAGGACTTCCAGGAATGCTTTCATTAATAAAAACAACTATCTTGAAGGTGATTAAATGCCAAATTATTGTGTTGTGATTTACTTTTTATAGCACCAGTCCTGATAATTTTTTATTAGACCTCATATATCTATGCTCTATATCTCTTGGACTTATTTATGAATAAAATATGCATATTGCACTTTGCACAAAATAAAATCTAACTGCTTCAATATGAATTATTAACAATATTTTTAATGAAAATGGATATAATGAACTGAATCGCACTCACATACACAATATCCTACTCATATCAATATATAGAAAATATGACATAAAAATTGCTATATTAGATTAATAATTTCTGTATGAGTAGTTATTATTTTCAGACTATTTTCCTCATCCTTGTTGTTGTTACCAAAATATTTGCATCATCATGCCCTTTTGCCTTCATCAAGTGTATATTGATACAGGTAACCACAAATCTAGTGATATCTAATTTAGTTCTATTGCTCAATTATTTTTATTTAAAAAAAATTATATATGTATATATTAAAGAAAAACCAAAAACTTTGGCGGAACCAACTGAGGACCTAACACCGTAGTCAAGAGAAAATTTCAGACAAGGAAGACTGAGCAAAAACCGTCTGAAGACTGCATGAACATGAAACTCATGTTATGACTTGGGCCATCCTTTGATAGGAATTAACATTGTGAAATAAATATATATCTGCAATTCCATGACTGTTATCATTGCATAGCAATCTTCTATGTCAGCATAACAAAATATTATCTTCGATGGTGAATATCTTTGTTAAAATGTTTGCATAACCACTTTAAAGATGGCTCATGTGAGCCAAAAGCTTAGACCATGGACCAACTTAATAAAAAATATCCAATTATTTGCACTTGAAATTAAAGCAAATATACAAACATTAAAACAGCCCATGATCAGACATAATAGACATTCATTGTCTGTTATATTTAACAATATATGTTTATATATATGTGTGTGTGTGTGTGTGTGTGTGTGTGTAAAAGGATGACTCCATAAATAAAAATATTATTAATCAGAAGTCCTTGCTTGGAATGAAATATGTAATGTTTTTTCCTTATCATCATTCAATTAAATATATAAATATTTTTATTACTTCAAACATAGATACCCATGTTTAAATTTGATGCCTGTTTTTTTTTCTAAACAGTGTGTATTATATCTACTGAGTCTACACTCAAAAATTTAGTAATTATAATTAAATAATAAAAAAAAATGTGCTGTAAGGATGACACAGTTTTGCACTAAGTCTGAGAACAGATTTTCATTATTAATTTTTCTTGGGGTGGAAACATACAAATGTATTACATACTATTTAAAAAAAAAAAAAAACTAAAAAAGAGAGACACCTATTTCAAACATAGGTTTCCATTAAAAATAATGTTTCAAGCAATAAAAATGTCTGATTAAAAATAAATCCATTAATTTTTAGAAATTACATATAAATATATCTTGAAAGGTGTACCAACATCATTTGGCTACCAAATTTTATTGTAAAAACATTGACTTGCATTAAAAATCTAACATCATGTACATGTACCATAATTGTTTCTGTCTCAGACATTAAGACAAAGATTGACATGACGCATCAAACTAATTTTGGGAATTGATAAAGACATTGCCGAATCTCCACAGAGGATTACTTCCATTGAAGAGTAAGATTCAAAGCATTTTGGATTTCCATGAAGTGTTATTTGGGAAATCACAGTTAGTAGCTTCAGGTTCAAGACATACTAATTAAAACTAAATTGAATGAAATAGACTTATCTTTCTTTCTAAATTGAATGAAATAAAGTAATTTTACCTGAACTAAACAAAATGTTAAAGATAAAAGAAAAGAAGCACTGATTTTGAAAGAAGTTAATATCATGGGATAAAGTGGTTACTTACGTTATAAAATTTACAAGAGGGAGATAAAGTGGAATCTAGGAAAATTCTCACTTGTAAATATATTACTTTCTTCATCTAGTTAAATTAAAACATGATGAAGACTATTTATGAAGACCAAATATTGGAAGTGAGCACAATTAAACAGCAGGCAAAGTTGTTCCACCATTATGGCAGTAATATTCTTGACAAGCCACAACTGGAACCCATGAAATATTTCTTGCTAATAACAATGCATGACCAATGATAATGACTGTAGAAAAACAGTACTTTGTATGGTAAAACTTACTCTGTCTAACACTGTTATCACGCTGTCATATCTGTTGTAGTTGCTGTCAAAATAAATAGAAAGTCTTCCTTTTATATCCATCATCTTTTGTGTATCTTTCTCTCTCTCTCTCTCTCTCTATATATATATATATATATAGAGAGAGAGAGAGATAATATTAGTGGTCAAATATATATATATAATATTCACTAATATTATCTTATTATAATTCAGACCTCTTATGTAGTGTGTTGGAATCATATTTTTAAATAAATAATTATATATATATATATATATATATATATATATACATACACACACACACACACACACATTCACTTTCACTGAAACAGACCATAAACACTTATATCTTCCATTTTTTTTTCTTTCTTTCTTTCCTTCTTTAACCAAGTAACTTCTTTGATATGTCTTTCCATGCAATCAAAACAGAATAGTCCATTATTTATGAGGTATTTGTAGGTGACATTAAAGGCTTCTTTCTTTCTTTCTTTCTTTCATTTTCTCACTGAAGCCAAATTACATCTCTGATATGTCATTTCCATGTTTTCACAGAATAGTCCATTATTTATGAGGTATTGGTAGGGTGTAACAGCTGTGTGAACAAACTAAAGAACCAGCTAATGTAGAGCAATAAGCTGAATTATAATAAGATAATTTAGTTTGTTTAACGCATGTTTTATGAATCCAGAACATTCAGCTATTAAAAAATGTTTTGTCCTTTATTCATGATTAATTTAATAATTGTTGAATAAAAAACAAATGAACATCTTTTCAGTGTACTTATTCCATAACTTTTTCCAGGGGTAGTAATATGTTTTATTATGTTAATCCTTGACCCCCAAAGGTGGATGCTGGTTGTACAGCAGTAGAGTTTGAACCTTTCTGCTAATATTTTTCCTTGCTATAGATAGCATTTGGCATTTTGGCTTCTAAAATTAAAACAGGAGTATGCCACTTAATTTCTCCTGAAAAAATTTTACCCATTAACACTTGCTTAACAGAAATGAAATATTGGATGGATAATGTATTTTGGCAATGGCAGCTGTGATGTATTTGAAAAGATGATGTTATGGGCATTTTCTTGACATCATCATTGCTGTAAAAAAATTTAAAAGTGTTTTGTAGTTGATAACTTGCTCCTTTTTTAATAATGTTCAAACAATACAAGGCCCAGGAGCCACTCAAGGTAAAGGGTTACTGAATGAAGTTGTTAGATGAGTAAAAGATGAATAGGCAAGAAGTACAGTTTATGAGGTTATTTAGAAAAGAGAAAGATTTCCATTAGTCTTAGAGGTTGAGATTGTAGTAATTGGGGAAAGCATCCTCTTGGGAGTTTTTTTTACACAAAGTGGCAGTTTTAGAAAGCTATCTGAGTGAAACTTTCTTCATCTAATGGAATACCAATGGAATAAGGATGATTCCTTCCATTATACATAATATGGTGGTTCTTAATTCTAATGGTCAGAGATAGCAGAACTAAAGAATGGAGCTCAACAGAATAATTGCCATGGAAAGAGTAATAGATGATTTGGTATATTTTGATTTGGCTGTTTGGGCACCAGCTGATTTGGCATCAGACTATTGGATGCTAGAAAATAATGTTGAAAAATGCAGATAGAAGAATACATGCAGATAGAAGAATACATAAAATGGTTCTAAAATTTGAAAACATGGCTACTATTGAGTATTTGAAGAGCCTTGCTCATAATTACAAATTGAACTAAATAAAGCTACATTACAGTTTTTAGTGATAAACAAATTTAATAGTTTCATTTTTAAATAAAGTTACAGGTTTAAAACTTTTTAAATTTCTACCTTTGAATGATGATTAATCAATCAACATTTTTCCTAGCATCCTAAAGTCATAATCTGTCTGCATGTCTTACTTATATACAAAGTTTGCTGACTAGAAACTGCAGGATTTGTCTATAATCATGATATTTAGTGCCAAATCAGCTGGTGCCAAAACAATTGGACCAAAGTGTCAGTGCCCAATGGCTGCACCCAATCATTACATCCTGAGCAACAGAGTAGTGAGAGACTTGCAACATCTCAGATGTGAGAAAGGAGTTGTAGGGTGGGAATTAATTCATCTTTTGAACCCTATTAAGACTGGTAAGTGAAGACTGGGTAGATCCAGCCCAGATGTTGTATCAGTATTCCATTTTTGGTCTGATAGAGCATAGCAGGAGGAGCCATGATTTTTCTGGAATGATTCAAGGAACCAACTATTCTTCCAGCATACTGAGTAACTTCTTAAGACCACCAGATGCAATATAACCCTCACAAAAAGCCAAATACTATACCTGTTGAGAATTACATCTTGACCTTCTGATACCAATGACTTCTTTTATCAGATGTCAAAGTATCTAAGTACAGAGGCATAATTTCTTTGGTTCATTGACCATGGACTGACTAGCTCAAAAACTTTCAATGTTTGTCTATATTTCTGAGATGAGGTATTATGTAAACTATTTACATTATTCAGACTATTTTCCTCATCTTTGACACCATATCTATTACAACATTTTGGTCGTTGTACACTTCGGCCTTCTTCAGGTGGTTGGAATGTTGAACTGAACCCTTTATTTCACTCACTGGGGTAGACTGTTCTAGATCCATGTGCCATGTTTAATGGATGTCAGTTATCAGTTATCTCCTGTTAATTCCTCTCTGCAAGTTCTCCACTGGCTTAACTGTGTATTGAACTCACACATGACACAGTGGATAAAAGTGTTGGTTAGATCCAGTGACAGTACCCAAAGAGTGTGAGTTCAATACCCAGTTAAAGCAGTGGAGAACCTGGAGAGGGAAATTAACAGGAGATAACTGATAACTGACATCCATTAAACATGGCACATGGAACTAGAACAGTCTACCCCAGTGAGTGAAATAAAGGGTTAAGTTCGATATTCCAACCACCTAAAGAAGGCCAGAGCATACAATGTCTGAAACTTTCTAATAAATATGGCGACAAAGATGAGAACAATAGTCCAAATAATGTAAATAATCTACTTTCAATGTTTTTGTATAAATTTGGATTGAATTGTAAAATTCAATCTGTCATTATTAATAGTGGCCTATTCATTATATTTATGAACAAAACATCTTCAAATTATGACATGAACATGATAATAATAAAGAAACTAATATATGTAATATGGAAATTCTTAATTTATATTGGATATAGTATATAGTATACCTTTTGAATTACATATATTAGGTGGTTACATGAATTTCCAACAATGTTATGATTTTAACTGAAGCAAAATAGGTGGTTAAAAAAAGGAAATATCAATCAGACTGATGCAGAAAACCATTTAAAAAATAAAAAAGTGACCTTACCGGCAAGTAGACAGCATTAATATAACGTGGCTGACCGTCAGGAGCAGGCGTCAGATATGGCCGGTATAAATCACCTAAAAGAGAGAGAGAGAAAAAAAAATTTTCCCAGTCACTGAGCAATATTTTAAATCTAAATCAAAATATAGAAGCTTATATTCAATGTTCAAAAATTTATTCAATAGAGAATATCTATTATAATTGCTTCATGCATGCTCAATATTGAATATATATTTTATCAGTTTGGCTGGCAGTGATGGACATGGTCTATTTTAGGAATATTTCTTTTTATAATCTGTCTTCATCTTACTTATATGCAAGGTTTGCTGACTAGAAACTGCAGGATTACTAGCCATTTTCTAAATTGAAAACATCTTAAGTTGGATAGATTAGTATTGATAAATTTCAATTTCTGTGTTTAGAATTTTATGTTAGAATGAATTTAAACATGTGATGTTACTTCAAACGAGGTGTATTAAGGTTGAATATACCTATTAATTATTTATCTTGGTACACTGGAGGAAGAAAATCCTGTTCAGCTGTTTTTATTTATTTTTTTTAAGAAGAAACTTGAAGCAATAGAAAAACGTGATTTTATAGGAAGATGTTGAGAATATCATGGATTGAACATGTGTGTTTTAGAAAAAATGGTAACAAAAAGGACATCAGAAAGAGATAATTGAAATTTATAGAGCACATAATGAGGAAAGAGGGCTAGGAAAATTGGATACTTACAGGACAGGAACGGAAAAAAACAACATATAATCTAAATAGCAAGCTTGAATAAATGGATGGAAGAGCAATATTTAAGAGAAATGACAAAAGCACAATTTATTAAGAGCAACAAAAGACAGAAAATTGTGGAGAGACATGATTGTCAACATTCTGAAGGAACATGACCCATAGAAAAAGAATGAGAGCTTCAAAATGTTTTTGTACACCAAGTACTGAAACCCATTTTCAGTTCTTAATATGTTCATTCACATTGTTATCTCATCAGTTAATTCATCCATCAATTCACTGAATTAATAATTAATTCTTAAAAACACAGTAACTAAGCTCATCTAAATTAATTGGAAAATTGTAAATACAAGGAATATGATGATTTTTATCTGACATTCGTAAACTGACAGAAAACGGAAAAAAAACTAAAATATAGGTTGGACATATCTATACCGATTAAGGAAAATATATTAATACTATTTTCTTTTAACACTTTGAGTTTTACTGGTGGTAGAGGAAAATGATTTAATGCCCAGCTATCATTGAACAGTGGTAGAGAAAAATGACTTAATGTCCAGTCATTGGTTGAATGGTGGGTAAACACTTGTAACTATTTTGATATCTACCGTGAAAACATTACATAACACTTATTTGCAAATTTTAACTCAGGAGCTCAGGCAGAAGGGTTAAAATTGTTCAGGAACACAGGGTTCAAAGGTTAAGAGAAACATTTTATTCAGTAATAGTACCACTGGCAGCTTGGCCAATGAATTCCAAATTTGTCCTTATAAAGAAATACCTAATATTACCATTACTAATTGTCATATAGGAAAAAAAAGAAAGAAAAACTACCAACACAAGGTTTGAGCATGACACTCTGGACTTAGGAATATATGTTTTCCACCAAGTATATAAATAGCAGTGTCAGGCTACTGACTGTGGTGATTATTGAGAGGTTATTGTGTGGAATTATCCAGTCAAATTAGTGTGAATTATTGTGCAGTGAGGATTTGGGTTTTGATTTAGTATTTACCAGACGTTAAGCTGAGTTGTGCTACTAACAGGGTATTCACTGAAATGGTTAATTATCTTTTGTCGACTTTTACTTCTTTGTTCTTGCTAAGTATTTATTTGCAGTTGTAATTAAATGCTGTTTTATTTTAACATAGATGTCTTGAGTTATACTTAATTATTAACGACCATGGTACATCACAAAACTAATGAATAGAGATAATTGCTTAGTGGATGAGAGTGATTATCTTAGGTTCTGTAAATCTGTCACTATAAATAAGTATAGCTTGACAGAAACACACACACAATATATATGTTTGAATAAAAACAGACCACTTTAAGGTTTACATTGAGCTCTCTGAATATCATCCTCCTTGGGTCTACCCATGCAGATTACCTATTTTTGCATAAACTAACTATATATATATATATATATATATATATATATATATATACTTATTATCCTTAACCACTAGCACAACTCTGAGTTTCATGCATGACTATCTTCAGGTACTGAGTATGAACTGATTGTCACAAAGTTTGAATTATAATATATCTACTTACCACAATGTTGGTGTAGTTATATATTATGCTGAGATTATAGTATTTTTATTTAAAAATTTAAAAATCATATTTGGTGATTAAAATAAGTAGGATTTACATATATATGTAAAAAAGAGAAAATTAAAAAATAATATTTTTGAGTGATGAATATTCATATTTTAATATTTTTTGAAATTTTTTTAATTAAAATGCTATTACTTGTTCTTATTTAAACAAAAAAACAAATTTATATTCAAAATAAATAAATTGTAATTTACATTAAAAATAAATTGTAGTTTACATTAAAAATTAAAAAATGAATCTGGATCAACATACTTAAGCAGATATTTATTTTTATGCCTACATGTAACCATCAATTCATTTCACTTGTTTAATAAGCTAGGGTTATTTAGGTCTTTTAAGATAACCGATTTTTCAACAAGACATTTATTTCCTTAACCATTATAAGCCTTAACTCTAGGTATAATTTCCCAGTTGATTGATGGTGAGATGTCCTCATTCTCTAATTGCTAGAAATATTTGGAGAGAGCAGTGCTGTTTTTATATTTTAATTTACTTAGGATCATTTGATGATGGTAAAAACAAAATTTCTTTTTTCATGGAACCAAATAAAATTTAACATCATTACCAGAATGTATGTTTGCTCATACATTGACCATTTAGAAGAATTTATGTTGTCTTTATTATAAATGTTTGTTTAATATAATATGTTCTAATGATGGAACATGGATGCATCTATATTATTCATGCAGATATAGCTAATCTTAACATTGTTTTTGTTAAAAATCTTTTTTACTGTTGGTGAATGGTTAAAGTGTTTATGAATTAAATTTAGAAAAATTCTTAGTCTTGACATTACAGTTGAAATGTGTTTATGGTGTTACTGCTTATTTTTACCTCCTTTGTTTATTTCTAAATACTCTAAAGTTACTTTATGATGGCTTAGTTTTAAAACTTGTATATTTAATTTTAGACTTATCAAATATTTCCTTATTGCAGGAGTTGGTGGATAATCTAACTCAGACTGATTTATGCAAATTATTTAGGATGTTATGAGGGTGGTTTGATTCTTTATCAATGCATCTATGATTGTATAGATCCTTTGTGGATGGTTTATAATAACCGTTGTTCAGGTCTAAGGTTACAACAAGAAGGTTAACCACTTTAGCATTGCTGGTAATGGTAATATTTAGTTTGTGATCTTCAAAAAATTTATCAGTTCCTTTCTCAATCAGTCTATCTTTCATTGGTTAGTTTTACGAAGGAGAATGACACCATCGTCTCTATAGAGTCTACTGTCCTTCATTTCTAAAATAAATCTAAATTACCATAATAATAGTATTCCAGCTAATTTGCATGCCTCCACTCTGCATAGCAACAAAAATTCTAGATTACTTTTTTTGGTCCACATATAAACATTATGAAAAGGTATAGGCTTTTGTGCCTGTTTTATGATATTTATTTTGTGATCACTAATAAGACAGTAATTTATTGTTAGATTTATAGCTGATATTAGCAGATTCTTGGTAACAGATGAGTAAAAGTCACAAATATTGAATTGAATGAATGTATATTCATTCTTCCTTTCTTTTTATATTGGTAAATCATTATATGGCTTCAGCTGTTTTGTGCCACTGGTTAATTACAAGAGCATCTTTGGTATAATTGCATGCTCTTTCAAAGATATTTTTGCTGATTTTACTATTATTTTTGGTTGGATTGAGTAATTGATACTGGGGGTTGTTTAGAAAATTTGCCTTGTGGTCTTTAACTCTGATGAACGCTTGTTGCTTCTGGAATTTGTTGATCCTATCACCAATTTTCAGTTCAGTGGCTATTTTCTTGGTTTCACTATTAATGTTATTTTTCCAGTTATTGTGTAACTTTTTATAAAACGTAATAACTTCTTTATTAATGGCTTTATGCTACATATTTGCATCGACTTTGTAATGGTTACCCATCTTATCTGCTTTGATGATTATTTTCTTGGATTTTTTGATCATAGCAATGTACTTTAGAATTTTTTGCTGCAGATCATTGGTAATATTAGCAAATTTAAATTTGTCTATCACGGGGAATAGCTCTTTTTTGAAGTCCAGTAATAGATTGTCACATTGAGGTGTTTTTGGGGACTAAAATCCATAAATCTTGGCATCTTTTAGGTTGTTATACTAGTACTTGTGTTTAGAGAAGAAGAGTTTCCACCTCATTCTTTTCATGACACTCTCAATCTTGTGTAAAAGAGTCAGCTTATAAGATATTTTATCAAGAAACCTGATATTTTTTGTGAAGTTAATTGATTCCATATTCCAGTGATGGTTAGGATACAACATATACATACTTTATAACATTTATAACAGTGCTTGACTAAAAGGTGCAAAATGTAAATATAATTATATCGCATGTAGTGCTGGTGTTAATAAAAAAGTACCATGTAATTGTAACATAATATATAACTATGCCACTATTGTGATAAAATATTATAATTTAAACTGTCCAACAGTCATACTCAGCACCTGGTGATTACATCATGCATGAAATTTAGAGTTGTTCTAGAAGTTAGCGATAATATGCATATTTATTAATATATACTTAATAGCTCCGTTATATTACAACGAGCACCATTTTATTAACACCAGCATTATATGTGCTATATATATATATATATATATATATATATATATATAGCATATAGTCTTTTAGTCTCTATGAGTTACTATATATATATATATATATATATATATCACATATATAGTCTTTTAGACTCTATGAGTTAGTATATATATATATATATATATATATATATATATAGTAACTCATAGAGTCTAAAAGAAGTCTCAAAAAGTGCAGAAAGCACTGGACAGCTATTTTGTCCTATTTGGGACTCATCAGCAATGTGCATGCACTACTGAGAATTGAACCTGGACCATTGCAATGCAAGCATCATACCAATGGACCTTGGTGACAAGGAAAAAACTGACTAGACGATATATATATATATATATATATGAAAAAATATAGCTTTAATGTATGTTATAGTCATAGGATAAAGTGCTCAATATTAGAGATAGAGTGTATGTAAATATAAAGTGGACATTGAAGTCAACACTTGCAATTGTCAAGCCTATTGATTGCAATTAGCATGAAACAGTCTGTCACCTCCGAGTGTTGACTTCAATGTCCACTTTTATATATATCAAGACAGAGATAAGAGAAAGAAAGACAAAAGCAAAATGTAACAAAAACAGATATATACGCACACATATGTAAACATGTATCTTCCCCTTTGCTGAAAAGTTTCTAACATATGCACGCCCTTGCTAACAGTTTCTTCTCATGCACTTCTCACTTGTGGAGTTCTCTTCTAGCTCCATGCTTTTCTTCCAAATTTGATATTCAAAAATTTAAATGTTATATCAGTTGTTATCAACTGTCTTCTTGATTCCTCTTATTTTTTTTATTTTTCTCACTCCTTAATAATGTTTCTTTTTTTCTTATTTTTTCACACTCATTAACTCCTATTGGCTTTATTACTTTGCCTGTGAAATGATTAATTATATATATAAGTGAAGAGATATATGTATAGATATACAAATCTAGATGGATAATGTTAGATCATGACATGTATACAGGCAATGTTTGCATCAATGTGTGTGTGCTTCAATCTTTAGTTCCTAGTGGGCTGATTGCAATCAAAACCTTATATGTTTTATGTACATTATCTGAGGTTGTAAATTTTTTTAAAATTCAGAAAAACTGAATTTCTTTTTTTTTAAAATAATAGATGAAATTTAATTCTACACATCTCTCATAAAATAAATGGCATACATAAATGACCACTTTATTTCAGTTAAGATTTATATGATTTTTTAAAAAAATTTGAATGATTTAGCAAAGTCAATTAAAGTGAGGCAAAAAAAAAACCTGAGCAAGCTTTATTTTTTTTCCACTTGGCTTAAAATTTTGTAATCATTTCTCAGGAACTTTTCTTTCATTCTTTACACTTAAAACTGTCTCATATGGAAGCTGAAATTTCTTGCAGTAAGCCATCTACAGACATAACTACATAAATTCAATTTCATCTTGTACAATGACAGGCAGGTAGAAAAAAATTCAATAAGGTGAAAACTGACATATCTTCATGGGACAATTTGCATGATTGATGTTATAAAATGAAGAATATGAAGGTTTTATTGTATTGCAAAATTAGACTCTCACTCAATTATGAAATTCCATCCTAACAGTTTCAGAAATATACACTTCCATAAAAAATCCTGAGGGAATATGGAACTTTATAATGATAAGCAGGTCTCATAAACTTCTTAACTCCCTAAAATTTATTTAGTTGGTAGAATGTTAGGTACAAAACTATGTTTTATTTTATAGAAGAAAATGTTGAAAGTCTTAAAATGCATTTAATTACTTTCATGTTGTGGGGTGTAAAAAAAAATTAGTTTTTTTGATAGCTAACTTTTTAATTCTTTATTTGTGATATGAGGTGGGCAAAATTAAATTCCTCTGTGTGTAAAAAATGTCCAAAGTGATTTAACAAATTTCTCTGCATATTCTATGAAATAAAAATCCATGCAATATGTTCCAGTAATGTGGTTTTATGGCATAGCTAAGAAATGCCAATAAATGTTTTATTTATATTTTGAAGTATTAATATTGAAAAACCTCCAATTTAAATCACATCTACAACACATCCATTCACTAGTATATCTTGCTCTTGATATGCCCTCTGAAGGTTAAGTTTTCAAAGTACTCCTTCCTCATTATTTTTCTGAAGAATTTCAGAAAAATAGAATATTATGTTATCCCTAGATAACTTTCATATCAATCAAGTAGATGCCATCATAATATTCAAGAAATATATATTGAATTATGCTGGCTATACATATGGCCAGTTTGTTAATAATTTTGTATAATTCAGTTAATAATTATTTATTTTTCCGAAAAAAAAAGTTACATTTCTGAAGAACCATGCTGAATCAAAATTCTAAATGTATTTTGTTCAGAGTTTAATAATGTTCATTAGCTTTTCTCATCTTGGAATCATTTATAATTTATGGTGAATAGCATCAAAAACAATGATGAATCTATCAGGTTTCCAAAATGTGGGACCCTAAAACAAAAAGATACTTATAAATAATGAAAATAGATTTTTGTGTGTGTATCAAAGTAATATGCATAATGAAATGCATGCAAATCTGTGTACAATTATAAAAAAAATAAATTCTTACACCCCACCACCTGACACACATATGAAGAAGTGCTGAGAAGTTCATGACATAAGCTACACAAAATCATTATTTTCATTGTTCAGACAGTTGTCCTAATCTTTATTGCCATATTAATGACATTTTGGCCGTTGTACGCTTCGGCCTTCTACAGGTGACTGAAATTTCAAACTGAACCCTTTACTACTGCTACTGCAAAGGTGAGTTAAAGGGAGATAATTGAGACATTTGGAAGAGGCAGGGCATTTAGAACTAAAACAGTCTACCTCAGTGGATGAAATAAAGTGTTCAGTTCAAAATTCCAATTACCTGAAGAGGGCCAGAGAATACAACAGTAAAAATGTTACAGATATGACAATAAAAATGAGGACAACAGTCCAAATAATGTAAATAATTACGATACCTCATCTTAGAAATATAGACAGATATTCACAAAATCAGTATTCTGATGTTAGGTTATCAAAACACTGATTACTTTTCAGCACCTCCATATATGTGTGAGAGCTTATATTAGTATCATTTGTCAGTATAAATACTTAATTATATTATATTACTAGCTTAAAAGCCACCCTATCAGGCAGCATTTAAGCTAGCCCCTGCAGAGGGTTCTTGATTGAGCCATCAACCCAAAAATGACATCTCATACATTAAGTACATATTTTATTAAATTTGATCAATATTTTTCAAACAACAGTGTTCAGCAAAAGAATGATATAATTTTTCTATTTGAAACTAATTGCAAAGCTGTATAATAAACAACATTTTTGGTTTTCCCCATTCAAATTCAGTACAAATAGCTGGATTCCATTCTCATCCCTTGAACAACCAACATAGCGCTGGCCATGAGAAAAGCAGGGTTCCATCAGATGAAGTCCAGTTACTTTCAGTGATTGTCACTGGGACTTATTGATTGACATTGCATAGCTCACTCTCATTGGAAACTGAAGTCTTTTGAACTCAAAAGGAAGATCTGGAAAAATTAAGGGGATTCTTTGATTTAAAACTCTTTCCTCATTTCCTGGACTAGTAAGGACCTCTGCTTTGAAGAGATAAGGAAACATTTTGACAATTAACCTTGTTCCATTACAAAGCATTGGAAAATTCATATTTATCAGAAGCATAACTGGCACATTTTCTTTTAGCTCCAGTTTGTGTGATGGCATTCCAGGAGGATTCAATGAGTTCAGGAACTCTATACTGCTTGTTATTTTTCATCAACAGTGCCAATGGAAAAGTACTTCATGCTTTCTTTTCAAATTTCTTGATGCTATCCACTGTTTGGTTCTTGGAAACTAATATGGCCCTCTCACAAAGCCAGTTTGAATCCATGAAATGGTGTTTAATGTTTGGATAAAAATGGTCAATCAAGTCTTGGATACTTGAGACTGAAACTCCACAACGATTTAGGAGTGAAATATTTCCATTTTGGCCCATTTTGATGGTTTCATTGCCAAGCTTCAATGGCAAAGCAGCAAATCTCCCTGCTTCAAGGTCACCTGGGATTCTAACTCTCATGTTTATTTTCAGGCAAGCATTGATTTCATCAGCTGGAGTTCCTCTTGCAATGATTGGTAATATTTGTCTAAAATCACTAGAGAGTAGCAATACATCCCAGGATTTGTGAATTCTATCTAATGTTTTTCGGTGTTTTGCCCAGGGCTTCAAATGCTTGTTTGTGTGCCATGATACATTCACTCCAGACAATGAAACTTGTCTCCTCCAGAAGCTTAGCCTAAGTTGGTTCCGCTTTGATGTTGCAAATAGAGGTTTCATTGTAATTTAAATCGAATGGAAGTTTGAAGGTGCTGTGTGCTGTACACCCTCCAGGCAAGAGGGCAGCAGCAATTCCAGATGATGCTACTGCTAGAACTACTTTTCTTTGGAGTCTCAATGCAGATAAATGAAGCTAAGTTACAAAAGCTTTACTAGTACCTCCAGGTGCATCCAAGAAGAAAATCCCTCCATTGTTGTTGCTGATGTTATCAAGGACCTTCTGATACACCTGCTGTTGGACTTTGTTCAACAGGGGCTCATTGTTTTTAACACATTGCCACATTTCTTCCATGGTGTATCCTGTTTCTCTCAAAATTTCTCTGTTAATTTGTTCAGTTTCTCTGTTTAGATTTGCTGAGATCCCTTTCTGACAACTTTTTCATTTTGTCTTCAACTTCAAAGAGAGCTAAATTTGTAATTTGAGGATTCAATTCCAAACCTGGATGACCTAGTCTCATTTGAAGAAGATGAGATATTTAAAAGTTAGAGTGTTGTGTCCCTTTAAGTGAAAAAGTGTGGCACACAGACATTTTTATATTTACTTTATAGATTATCATTATTGATGTTGTTCAATAATTGCAAAATGTTGATACTCTCAAATGCTTGGAATAAAATGAGAATCAAAAAAAATTAAAAGTGAACAAGCACCACATATATATATATATATGTTTTTAAAGAATTAATGTTTTTTTTAACCCATCATTTTTATTACTTCAAATGTTATATTCATTAAAAATCATGTTTGAAATAGATGCTACATTTATTTTAAATAGTGCATATTACAGCTGTTGGCCTATCCACTCGAGTAAACATAATAAAGTGTTTTCTCTGGTAGGATTCATACCTGCATCGTCCTTTGTAGGAAAAACCACCATTTGATCTGGCATGCTTTAGACAACTCAGCCACATAAAACTCAGCACCGTACTGTCATAAGATGCTCTCTGTACCTGAGAAAAATAAAGCATGCCAGCTGAAATGGTGATTTCTAATATAAACGGGGATGCAGGTTTTAAACCTCCCATCTTCATTAGCTTTTCTTGAGAGTGCAGGCCAGTAGATGTAATACACACTGTTTTAAAAAAATAGGTTATCTGTTTCAAGCACATATATCTACTAAAATAATTATATATTAGAATATATATATATATATATATATATATATATATATATATATATATAGAGAGAGAGAGAGAGAGAGAGAATTTCAGATATAACTAAAAATATATCTGTAAAAGAATAATATGAATAAAGACAAAAGGAAAACTTAGCTGACTGTTCCTTAGATTTGCCTTGATAAATTCCATCAGAGCATAAAATGCATTAGCTAAGATAAACTTTCCTTTTGCATATATATATATATATATATTGTATTGTTGAACAGTTTTTGTCTTTATTTTCTCCCAAAACTAAAGCTTAGAATGGCTAATGATCAAACATAATAGGCATTTGCTGTCTGTTATATTTAACAATATATGTTTGAAAAAAAATATATATAGATATGCACAGAAATAATAAAATATAAGCTGAAATCTTAAAATATAAAATAAATTGAGTGCTCAATGCAAAATATCCTTAATGCAATAATATCCAAATCTGCTACTTAGCGTTTCAAATGCTGTAGTGGATTCTGATATTATATGTATTAAAATATTATATTATATTTAAGCCATGATGACTTTGGCATTGAGACTGCTGTTTATTTTATATTTTTAGCTTTTAGCTTATTTTAAGATTTATCTTATATTATCTTTATATATATATATATATATATATATATATATATTATCTTATTTTAAATGAGTTCACCCAAAGCAAGGCAGTAAAGCCACTAAGACACAAGGGATTACTAGTTGTGGAAGAATTAGAAAACAGAAACATTACTAAGAAGTAAGAACAATAGTAATCAGTAAGACAGTAGATAGTAATTGACATTGTATTTAAATTTTTGAAGATTAATGTCAACTGGAAAGCATGGAGCCAAAAGAGTGTTCCACAAGCAGGAAGTATGAGAAAAGAAACTGTTAGCATAGAACTTATGGTTACATCTAGCCAACTCAACTCTATATTTGTGAGACCTCATTGCCAGTCTAGTACTGCACTTAAATTCATAAGCTCTAGTGGGAAAGTGACTAAAGCCAAGATACCAGGTGAGGACCAGCAATATTGCTGATTCTTCTTTGCATTTTATCAAAGATCTCTAGCAGGAGCACCAGACAATAGTTGGCAGCAATATTCTAAGTATGGATGAATGGTCGACTTATAGATATGTAAGATAGATTCAGGAGAGAAAAATTGTCGCACTTGATACAGTGAATCAAGTTTCTTTGCAGCTCACCTACCAATGGATTCAATATAGTCTTTCCACCTCATGTCAGCTGAGAATGTTAGCCTGAGAAGGCACAATAAGTAATTCTACTGGCATTTAGCATTTGCCATGCTGATAGAAGACAGTTGATTAATGGAGCGAAGTTTAGTTTTGGAGGCATTAAAATTAACAAGAGATCTTTTGTCCCAATTAACAATGGACTTGAGGTAGTTTTGAACATCAATACCTTCATCTTGTCAGACTGATCAGCCTTACTACTGAGGCAGGAGTAAATTGTTGTGTCATCAGTATAGATACCAAGTTTGAACTATCATCATGAAGTTTATTAATGAAAATTAAAAACAAAGTAGAATCAAGGATGGAGCCCTGGGCTGCACTTGTATTAGTACAAAAGGATCTAGAAGAGTGGCTGTTCAGGATAACTTTTCACAATTTAATAAGAAAGACTGTGTCAATTCAAGAATATTTCCAGAGACACTGTAACATTTCAACTAGTGTAAAAGATGTGTATATCAAACTCTGTTGAATGCTTTGTGATGTCCAAAGCAACAGCACAAGCTTTCCTATTCTTATCTAGAGCTTGATAGACTCTTTTTGCAATGATCATCAATACATCAGCAGTTGACTTAGAGAAACGAAAGACATATTGCTTGTCAGAAAGAAGGCCCTACAATGTGAGATACTTAACCAATTCAACACTGATTAGTAGTTTCCCCAAAAGAGGATTGGAATGAAATATAAATAGATACTACAGAGTGATCCAAGTTAGCAAGAGGAAAGTGTTGTGAAGCTTGGCAAAAGCTAGGAGAGGAGGTAAAAAATAAATCAAGAAAAGAAGCATATTGCTCAGTTTTGCTAGGGAAACTAGAAGGGAAAGCAACGATTTGAGTAAGGAAATGAACAATGGAAAAGTTCAAAATCTGAATACCTACAACATCAGTAACATTAGCCATGTTTCATGATGCGTATTAAAATCACCAAATGTAAAGATGTTTGCAATTGGATGAAGACAGAGTTCCATTTTACTGTCAGAAACTTTGTCTAATATATTGCAGTCCTGAGGAGATGGGGGGTGATAAATGAAAAAGAGATAGCTAACAAAGTGTAATAACAAAAGTTGAAAGCATATGAGTCTGGGGACTCGAGTGACAATTCTCTTGCCATTGGAAGATTATCCCAGATGCAAACACCAAGGCCATGCATGTGAATGCTGGAAGCTTTTTGGCAAAGAGGAAGAGAGCATGCAATAGAAAATTCATTGATAGCAATGGAAGAATTTAAATTGGTTTCACAAAGTGCAAAGATATCTTGCGAGCCTTCCAAGAGCAAAGATTCTACACTACAGAAGTTGGAAGGGATACCATGAACATTGGAGAAAGAAAGAAAGGTTGAGGTGGGTAGGTGGTTTTCATTTACTAGTTTTCTCATATTTCTTTTTGTTGTATTTGTCATAAGGAGATTAGTTTTGAGGAGAAAAAAAGAACTTATTCATTTTCTTTTTCTCCTCAAAACATAATTATCACAATCTGTCATCAATAACAATACAAACTAACCAAAACTTGCCTGAGACCAGATCAAAATGTGGCCTCAGTGTTGCCCACTAGAAATATACCAGAAACCTACCTATGCATAAATTGGCACTACTAATACCTCCAAATTAATTGACTTGATTAGAGCAACCTCTCTAAGAGCTATCAAAGAGTTCAGGCACCTTACTATCAGTCAAATGCAGCAGCCAGCGGACTGCCAACCCTCCTAATGGAAAGTCACAAGATTGGTCTGATCACCAAAACGTTAAGACATTATGGCCATGGAAGAAAGAAATGGTAAACCATATCCTAAAACATGAAACAAGGGATGATCCTCTACTATTGCTCAATAAACATGGAAGAAGTATGGGCCAGATGATAGATAAGCCTATCTACTCCAATTAACTTGATTACAACACCGGAGATTGGGCAAATTTATTGAGATTCTAACTCTAGGAAGGTTACCAAACAAGGCTGTAGACTCAATCTAGGCCAAAGGAGGTGGGTTTATTAGATGATTAATATCACTCTTGGAGAATCAGGAATAAGGATCTGAGTAGGGATGGCATGTCCTTTGAGACCACAACCTCTACGACTTTGCCAGCAGGCAGATTCAAGTAATTTCGGAGAGAAGTAGACATTTCAGATAAAATGTAATGATTGCTTTTAAGTTGCTGAAGATTTTCTAATATTTATGTTTTTTCCCCTACATTTCCACATTTTTCTTTGCTTACATTTCCCCATCATTATCTATTATGTACTAAGGTTAAGTATATTTTGCAAGGTCAGCAGTCAGTAAAATTGTATTAAGACTACTTGAGTAAAGAATTCATTGGGAGCAAGTACTGAGTGAGTAAGGAATATAGATAGTAATCATAAAGAATGTTTACAGGTCGATTATATGCATGTATATATTTGTATATACATAAACTAAGAAAGAATAGATCATATTAAGTTTTAACTTTATAAGTTCTGATGTCACCTACTAACTAAAAAATCAGGTGGGAAATTAATTTACTCTTGTTATATCAGGTTTTAGGACACTTATTACAAGGTAGGTATGGAGAGGATTTTAACTGAATTATCAAGCATTAATATTAACCAGTAAGGATGTAGTTTGGCCAAATATTTCTCAATTTACTCGAAAATCAAAAAGTTCAAATTCATTCAAATTGCAATAAGTGAGTTTAAATGGAGAGTGGGTAGCCAAATGTAAAAATTTAAATAGGAAGAGAAAAAAGGGGATAAAAAATACAAACAACAAAAGTACAAAGCATGTTAATTACTTGTATGTAATAGTTCTATCTTGACTAAAATTGAGTGTTTTCAAGATTTAAACTAGCCATTCTCACAGTCAGAGCTAGATTAAATTATCATTGGTACTATGGACATGGTAACTCTCTGAAATTTTTTTTATTTTTATGGCCGGAGTTGTAATGGGTGGTGAGGGTTGTGGAAGTTGTTTCACTTTGAATTCTACTATTTATTCCCTTTCTTTTTTTTGGCTCTATCATGAATTTGAGTCATTCAACATGCTAAGTTAACCGAATCACCAAAAAATATCTCCTCATATATTTGGCAAAGTTCAATATATATATATATATATATATAGTAGTTTGTTAACATGTCTGTGGATGGGTACATACTCTTGCCATGTTGCTATTTGTATTTATATATATATATATATATATATATATATATATATATGTATATATATATATATATATAGTTATTGTACATATAGGTAGACTATACCACTAAAGAGAGAAGTTAATTTCATATATAATTTATATTTTCTTATTGGTATATGTCAGTTCAAAATACAAAAACATCTCTCTTTCTCTTGATATATATATATATATATATATATATATATATATATATATCTTTTTAAGCCCTTATTGATCAAACAGATAAATTTTCAGCACTTCCTCCTATATGTATTTGTGTGTGTGAGAGAGGGAGAACATAATCTCCAATATACATTTAAAGAAATAAGAGAAAAGTGAATAAGTGGACACAAAGTCTTGCAGGGGGGTTGAGGGGGGTCAAATATTGCACATCAATCACTATACAAAGTGGATTAGAAAGATGAGTCAAATCCTATACAAGGGGGTTTTGGCACAAAATCAATTCTTTGCTGCAAGGCCAAAGAGTCAACATGACTGAACTGCAAAGTGGACAGATGGGACCAATAAGATCTTCCTACATGGCAGAAAGTAGCTTTGGCCTGTGCAGCAGATATCAGAAGTTATCACATATTCCAGAGAAACGGATCCCTGTTTATCAAAGTGACACTATGAAAAAAATAAAGAAGGGAGAAAAATGATTTCATAAAAGCTCGCTTAGGAATCATTCGGTATGATGTAAAGAGCAGAGATAGGCTCTTCTGCATATGTTAACATTTTTGCTTACAGGAGATTATGGCTTATTGATGAGAGAAGCATCTACTTGCAAAAAGTGGACATTGCCAAAATCTCATTATTTTGAGAAGTATTATATATACCTCTTTATGCATACATGCATATGTGTGTTGTGTTAATATATATATATATATATATATATATATACACACATATATATATATATATATATATATATATATATATATATATATATAATTTGCAGTAGTTATACAGCAACTCTTGTTCAGAAAATGTTATGTTATAGAAAGTTTTTTTTTTTTTTTTTATTGCCCTTTGATTAGATGTGTGCCTTTATTACACAAGAACAGATGCACACGTGCCTATATTCTTCAACTCTTTATGGATGGTTAGAACCTCTTAGAAGATATTCAAATAATAGGTTTTTGGCAGATGACTGTCTTTGAGTGGATTTCTGACTACTTGAAGCAGAGAACCTGAAATCAGGATAATTGGGAAGTGACAAAACTAAGTAATCTATGATAACAGTCCATCTTCTACATAGCATGTATGAATGCAACAAAATTCATAACATTTCTTAAAAAATAAGAAGAACCATTTGGAGATAAGTGTGAATATTTGTTTCAACCTAAAAATATTTGCAGAGTTAATACAAAATATGAGATTCAGTTATTAAATAGTGACTAATTAATACAAATTTTCTTTTCCCTGAAGCTGTGCATAAAGGATGATATTGGTTTATCTTCAGAAGTAAGATTATTAAATTGTTCATATATATATATATATATATATATATATATATATATATATATATATATACACACACACACACACACACACAAATGAACAATATATATATATAGGATAGTAAATATTTAAAACATTTGTCATCATGCTTCTATTTGATCTAAAGGCATGATAATATAAAATTATTATTATTATTACTAGTGTTGTATTTTTATCTCACAAATTTCTTTCATTGATCTGCTATATATAGGATTAATCCACAAAATTCATCTGATAAGAAATAAGACACAGTGATTTTTAGATATGGTGGAAAATACGGTGTGCACCATGTAATTAAGAACAAATTTAAAGGGAAAAATATATTCAATAGAAAAACTCAGAAAAAGTAGTGTATATAAGTCCATCTTATAAAAATGGAAAAAGATTATTCAATAAAACTGCCCTCTCTCAGCCTCAAAGATAGCCTTCATGGGGTCAGGGAAGTAACTACCTGCCCAGATTTCTAGTTTTCATTTTTGTCAGCCATTGTGTTCATGATGGCAGCACACAATAAGTTGTTGGTATTTTAGACCCTCTGGTTGGTTTCACTTTTGATGACTCTGAGATAGAGCTGTCTTGGGAATTTATATTAGGAGAGCAAGGAGGACCAAGGACATGATTGTGAAAATTCTCAGCTAGTCACATGGACCATGTCTGAAGGAGTTTAGTTGATAATCACAATGAGCCTGGTTCAACACGAGCCAAAATCAATAGATCCTCTCGCAACTCATCTGTGCAGCTCACCTTTTATTCAGGTTTTTGACCATGCATCCAAATTAACAATAGTTTTAAAAGCACTTGAACCATGAATGTGCTTTACTTAAATGGCAACTGACTGGGCAGGCAAGACATCATGGCTTCTTAGCTATGGGCAGGTGAGAATTCCTTGGTCCTATTTCCCCACAGGGAGCAAAATCCTGTTGGCTCATCTATGGTCCACCCCTCAAATACAGAGCTTGATCACTATGTTGAGAAACTTGATATCTGCAGTAGATTGAGAAGTAGGATTTTATAATTACTTATGACCTGCAAGTTCATCACAATCTAAAACTGTTCTATATAACTATAGATAGTTCTATGGGGTTCATGTAGAATCATCTTTTGTTACTATTGTTCACTTGATCATTTTGAGAAACTGTCTAGCTTCAAAAGGATTTGCTTAGCAGTTATGTCCATAATCTTCCTGTCAGGTTGGAAGCTTCAGTGTTAATGTTTTTGATATGTAACAAAAGAGAAATGTTAAAATTTGGTGTATATGATGTAACCTTAAATGTGGTCATCTTCCACATATGGTCAGGTTTGGTTTGGTTTATTTAGTTTAACAGCATATCAACCTGGAAGGGTTATTTAATACAGACAAGATTTTTCTGATAGTTTTATATGAATAGAGTATGTCTTCTTTATAAGAAATCATTTTGTAGATCAGTTTTCACTGACATATTTTATAAAGAAGGATTTTTTCGAGACTCAAATGTATTTTTCCTTCCAACATAGGTTACAAAACAATGTAAGTAAGCAGATTAGTAAACTGTTTTTTTTATATTTTCCTGTAGAGCCTAATTTCTTTAATGAAATTGTTATATCTCGTGCAAGATATAATACCCGAGTGTAGGTTTTCAATAATAGATTTATAATCGGATGTATGTGTGACAAGTACAGAGACAGAGTCGAGAGTATCCTAACCTCAATAGGTGTTAACAAACGAAGTTCCCCCTGACTGTCCACTGTGGTTGTACTTAATCGGCAACCAGTCTGTCCATTATCGTGAATGGGGAAGTTGGGTTATATCATCACAACAGAAATTCATGATGTTACTTGGATTGGTACTTTCAAATAAATCCTTTAATTTTTCCAATTTGTAGAGTTTGATTCAGGTTTGCTGGAAGTTACAGCAATTTAGTCTATATATTGCCAGGTAAAATGTGTTTTCAAATATCTGATGTTTCCTGTATTATATGAAAATCTGTCAGTAAATAAGACTGTATATCTGCCAGATAATTAGAAAATGGCCTAATCGATTTTTCATCTTTTCATCACTTCAGTAGGTTACTTACTTTCATATGCATTGTCCTTTAAACATGTGGGTAAGCATTGTTTGCTGCAATTACATAATTTTAAGATAAGTAAACTATTAACAAACATAAAAAATTCATTAGAAACAAAGAAAAGAGTACTGAACTGTTATATAATATCAGACCTCCAGACAGTGAATGCTGGACAATCTTATTACAGATGAAGAAACTTGAAGCAACAGAATACCATGGACTGAACATGTGAGCAACAACAGAGAAAATGGAATAAAATAAAGGACACTTATACTTAGAATCAGGAAGAGAAAGTTGAAATCTTTAAAGCACATAATGAGGAAAGTGGGCTTGGAAAATTTGATACTTACAGGACAGATTGAAGGTAAGAGGAAAATAACGAATAACCTACTTAGTGAGCATGAGTAAATGGATGGTGAAACTAGGTTTAGAAGAGAAAACAAAAAGACAACATTTATTAAGAGCTACAAAAGAAAGGAAATTGTGGAGAGCCATGATCGTCAACATCCTGAATGGACACGGCACATAAAACAAGAAGTAACTCTTACTCCTTTTTTCTTGTTCTGCCATCCAGTTACTCATTGCTTTCCCTTACTTATTTTAAATCTAAATATTTAACTAATTCTTCATCTATGCACATAGAATATTAGAAGAGGATTTTTCATCCAGCAACCAGTAATTTTGGACAGGACAGAAATGACAGTTGCTACATACTTGAATATATTAAAGATAATCAAAGAAAACTTGTCACTGATTGATTGAGTTAGTGTATGATAATGTAATATGAAATGATTGATGAATGCTTGGGAAAATGATTGATGAATATGACACATGAGCATGATGGAGAGAAGAAGAATGTGTGTGAGTTGGTACAAAGAGAAAAAAAAAAACAGATAATGAGAAGTTGGTTTTTCAGTACATCAAAATTGTTTCCATATCTCTTGGTCACAAAAACTGCATGACATTGGTTTCAAAAATATCTTTTTCCTTTATTCTGGAGTCCTGATTTGGTGTAAGAATAAAATGTATGTAAAATTAGACTTATTTACCTATTTAAGAACAAGCTGTTTCAACATATGAGTGCTTTAATATGGTGGAGTTGAGGATTGGCAGTGAAACAATTAAGCTGTTTATTGGTAAAGAAAATACAGTCACATTACTGAAGAAAGTGAAATTAATAGTGAAATTGCAGAAGATACAAGATTTATTAACTTTTCTAGTCTTGTATCTTGAAAGAGATGGATGAGTTCCATGTGTGGAAGAAATGTAGATAAGGGGCAGATCAAGACTAGACAGAAAGAGACATATACAGAGAAGGAATTCATAGAGAACATCAACACAGAGAGGGTGAAATGGACTGAAGAACAAACAAATTTGAACACTAATAAGACTGGTATTTGGAAAAGGGTTGTAAAGTGTGTCTAAGTTTACATTTGTGATTGGTTTCTCTGATTACATGTAGTTGTTGTATATTGAAACCAAACCAAGATTTTGAAAAAAGAAAAAAACGTGATGGCCATAATGAGATGATAAACCTGAAATAAAGAGGAATCAAGAGTAAAAAAAGTGAGAACATACAAAAGGAAGCATTTAAATGCTATGAGGTTGCATATGGTAATGGACTACAATAACCCCCAAGCCAGATCTGATTTGCTTACTTCAAGCAAGTGACGTATGTAGGTCTCATCAAAGACAATCATTTCTTTGAAACTTGTGAACTGGTACTACAAAATCACAAACAATGAACTGTACTAAATAACAGAAACCATATCACTTGAAGACTTTCAACAGCAGTAATAACTAAAATGGGTAGCTCACGTAACTTGAAGAGAGAATAATGACATAATCAAGATGCTAAAGTTCCACACTACTCCAAACAAAAGGCAAGGAAGGAAGCCCTGCATCAATACTGGAATGAGCAATAAGAGCAACTGGACTTAAGAAACCTATTTTCTTGAAAAATTGCTTTGATAGAAATATTTTATAAATTTCAGATGGAAGCAGCACTAACTGCTCAGTCAATGAATGCCAAATGTTTTCTAATAATGAAATGGGTAATATTATAATATTGTAATTATACATATTATATATATATATATATATATATATATATATATATATATATATATATATATGTGTGTATGTGTGTGTGTGTGTTACATTATTATATTATTAGTAATATTGCCTTTACTATCATTATAACCCAACAGTTTATACAGTGACCTATTGTAGCTAGAGAAATTGTTGGTATATTTGGGATTACTTCACTCCAGCTAGTTAAAGGCATTCTTAGATTGATTGACAATTTTAGTTCTAAGAAGCAGTGACAAGGCTAGAGATCCTGGCACCCTGGGCAAGCTGAACTTTGGTGCCCTTAGAAGTATAATTTTTTAAAATTTTCACAAGAAGAAGTACTGAAAATGTAGAATAATGACTTTATTACAATATAGAACTTAATACAAGCTAAAGAAAACATTCATTATCTTAACCAAAGCATTTTTCTAACCTTTAGATCTTCAGATCATTTCATGGCACCTGTCTTCTTTGCAAGATCATTTTCTATTGACAAAATAGCTAAAGAATTTAATCTGTCTTGAGTCATGGACAACCAGAAGTATATTTTTTATAAGCTTTAGTTTTGAAAGATGTTTGGGTGAGCTCTTTTCTATGGTACCTACATTTTTAATTGAATTTAAGTGCAGTACCAGACTGGCGTTGAGATCCCATCTATTTACAGTTGAGCATAGCCGTAAATTCTATGCTAACAGTTTATTTTCTCACATTTCTCACTTGTGGGACTCCCTTCCAGCTCCATGATTTCCAGCCAACTTTGATCTGCAAAAACTTGCATTTACGTTAATTGCTATCTACTGTCCTCCTGATTACTCTTTTCTCTTTCTGCTTATTATGAATGTTTCTATTCCTAATTTTTTCACATCCAGTAAACCCTTGTGTCTTAGTGGCTTTACTACCTTGCATGGAGTGAAACCGATTAAAAATAACACTTGACATAGTGGCATGATGAAACACTCAGCCTTGATAGCACCCTGGGCAAATGCCTGAGTTGCTAGTACCTTGAGCTGGCCCTGGTAAGAAGGACAAGAGTTCTTGTTGATATGGATCACATGACTACTTTGATTATTTGAAGGTGGTAAACAACAGGAATGGGATAAGCAGCATAAAAGTAGTCCAATGGATGAGTGTGGGGACACACCAGTACTGTGGAGTTAATGGTGCATGAGATGTGAATGAAACTTCAAGTTGACAAATATTTGATGGTGCTGAAATAAGTAGGGTTTGGAAGAGCACAATGTGATGCAAGTGTAGATCCAAAGAGTGGGAACTATAAAATTACTGGAATAAACCCTAGGGAAGGAGATATTTTTGTAAGACTTTCTTACAGCCTGCAGTAATGAATTATTGTACATTCTTAAAATATAAGAATGTTTCACATAGATGAAAGTTTAAATAGTCTCATTAGCTCTCACTAGTTAATTTATTGAGCATTTTAGACATAAAAGGCCTTTTCAGGTTGGAATGGAAGATAATATAATTTGTAAGGAAAATATGATGGGATTTCTGAGGATAAGATGGTCAATAAGCTAAATTACGTTATCAGATTTGACAACTAGACACAAGAAAGTGTTTGTTTCTTTGTTTTATATATATATATATATATATATATATATATATATATATATATATATATATATATATATATGACCAATTGGTGTCTATTGGATTCTAATTCAGCTCACTCTGATGTATGTGTAGTGTGAATTGTTATAATTAGAGTGATATTTTCCAAGTGAATTCATAGAAAACATTGCTCTGTTGAAGTAGCGATGATCATGTTAGAGTTTTTATAGTAAGTAATGAATTTGAGTTGTTGGTTTTTGAAAGCCAAAAGTATAAAGATTAATTTATTCACATATTGATTTGCAAACCTTTGATGATAATCATTTCATAAAACAAAGGAAGTGTGTGACAGAAAAACATGGCCAAAACCTTTTCACATCTATATAATGTTTCTTTAATTGTTGAATGGTGTATAGCACATATCTATCACATACACTGAAAAGGAATAAAGAGAAACAAATAACATAGATCCATCCAAATTTTTCTCCTTTTAAGAAGCAAACAGAAACTTTTGTATAACTTTCAGAAAAAAAATCAAAGAAATCAGAATAACAAAAGAATAAGAATATAAAAACGTGATTTTTCAATCCATAGACACAACAAAGACATATTGATAATCAACACATGCTTTTAGATAATTTGTAAAATGCTAATTTGAAAGTCATGAATAATTCAATTCTTAAAGATTCTACGTGAAATCAAACAATATAGCATACAAACTCTTTAGTCAAAATATTTTTCAATTAAATCCAATTTAATTTGAATTTTTCAGTCCCTTGCCAAAAATTGAATCAACATCAAGCAAACAAATCAATTATATTTTAATCAATCTTTAGTCTATGATTATACAGGTAGAAAATAAATCTTTGTCATTATCAAGAGTATGAGTGACACCTACATTGTACTTTGAGTACCAAATCAGGGTTGGTATAGGAGTGTGAGGCGGGGATCATCACCAGTTATTTAGATATATATTCTTGTCCCTACTGTTTTAACACTAAATTTTGCATCTTTTAGACTTCTAAAGGTTCATTTGATTGAAACTTTTTTGCATATAAATCATTGAAGCTATCTCACTCGGTCAAAAATCAAATTTGCTTTAGTAGCCAAACAAATATTTGTGAAGCAATAATCAAGATGGTGTTTATCTGAAGACAAGATATAATAACTATTTTTGAATCTCATTTCAGTGCTGACATCATCAAGAGATGCTATTTTTTTTTCAATATTGGCTAATAACCAAACTTTAAAACTCAATGGCACCAAAATAAGACTCTCAGACAAAAACTCTGTATATATTCATTATATTAAATCTCCACTCATCTCAAACATTTATTTTTGGTCTCCTATATCACTAGTGTTCACTTTGGCTCTTCTTTACAACAGATTGTCCAACCAATTTAGGAACGAATGTTTCAGCCCTTAAATCACCAAGTATATATATTCGACTTTTGTTAATGGAATCTTAATGGCTATCGTTAAATATCTTTAGATTTTTATTAATATTATAATGTGAATTATTTTGATATCTTTAATCCTTGCTTTTATCACAGATGTGATGAGTGCATCAGCAATTATTTAAACAAATATTTTCAATTCTATTGTTTTTAAAACAGTATGATGGTTGATGTATTCTTTGGCCTTCCACGAGTGTAGTCTTCAGTTGATAGACATTTTCCATGATAGATTGTTTTAGATCTGATCATCAAATATTCTTGCAGACAAAGGTAATCTATTAGGTTGGTGCAAAAATGTTTTCTCACATATGTTACTATGTGAGAAAACGACATTATTTTTGCACCAAACTAATAGTAGTTAATCTGAAAAAAAAATCTAGTTACATTGGAAGGCTTCCACTGCCTTTTAATGTTTGACTGAGCACAGGTGCCCACATTGACTATGTAAGACTTCCTTATGTAGGTTTCCTTTGATAACAGAAGTATACTGCTTTCTCGCAAAGGCTAGAGTTGCACTTAGAAAGTAAATACAAACAACAATCAAATATATCTATCTGTGACTGTTTGTATCTATCTATCTTTCTATACATCTGTGTTCATATCCATCTACCTGGGCCTGTTCATATGTATCTATCCATCTATCTGTGCATTCATAGTCATATATATATATGTACCTGTTAATATTTCTCTCTGTACGTGTATATATATATATATATATATATATATATATATATATGACTAAAATAAAATCCTAGTTTCTTATTTATTTATGTGTCAATTGGTATCTCAATAGAATACCATGAAAAATACCGACTAAACAATTTAAAAAAAACTATTCAAATACTGAATATAATTTTTTTTAAATTAATCAAATCACTTGAGTGTTTATGAAACAAACCTTCCTGCAAAAAGTGGACTTTATTTTAAAGAGTGCATTAGTATCTGAACTGAGCTACCTACAAGTTTGTGATATGAATTACAAGCAGAAAATCATCAACATGAGAAGCTTCATTAAAAAAAATATCAAATTTTCTTTAAAATATCTATGGAGGATTATAACCAAGTTTAGCTGCCATGTCAGATGATTGTATGTGTGAAATTATCTCTTTTTTTTCCAATTTATGACCATTGTTGATTTTAAGAATTTGTCTCATTCCCAAAACTCATATCTGAACTTGATGCACTTTTCTATAAAAACTTTAATCTTAGAATATTGGAAACTCAAGAGAAAGAAATTCAAAACATTCTTTTCAAAACAAAACAGAGAGAAAGTTAAACTGACTGCATAGAATGAATGAAGAAAATTTCCATTTTATTTAAATTATCAAAACATGACTCATCCAGTTACATTTTTAAAATTCTTCTATTCTACTGATGGCAGTTATTAAAGACAATGTTAGGATCGTTTTTCCTGAAATCAAGAATAATTTTCTAAGACAAATTTGATGATAGCTTTTCTGTAATATTTTCTCTGCGGAAGTAGAAATTTATGTTGAATATAAGAATAGATTAATTGGGAAAAAACAATTAACAATGATTGAATGTTTCCGGTGTTGATGTTTTGTTCTGTCTTGCAAAAATACCAAGATATTTCAAGCAAGCTAATATGCAAGTTTATTTTGTGTGGTTAATGCAGTAAAAGAAAAGTGCATTTGGGGCTGTGCTATTGTGTTTAACAATTGAGTTACAAACAAAGTTGCTTCTATATAAACACCACTCACTTCTGTTCGCTCAAATAAAATCTTACATTGTTGCCTGCCTGAACAACTGTATCCATGTTAATATTCAAATATTTTAACTTTCCATTTATTCTTGTTCATTCTATAGAGCTGTTTGTTGTATCATTTTATTTTGGGAGCATGTTTCAGATGGTCCAGTCTAGAACATCCTTTAGCTATAAAATTCATAAGGAAAGAAAGGAGTCTTTTTTATATGGTCAAAATAACTCAAATTAATATAATTGAAGGCTCTGCTAATTCCCAGCAATGTGAGCCACATAGACAATACTCTTATCAGTAAACTCCCCAACTGAGTGGACTAAATATTTATACACGGGATGTTTACCATTTTCCTCTCTCATGAACAAAGAAAATCACATTATAGTAATATTTGGATAAGGTGGCTAGTCTTTTCCAAAGTTTGTTCAGTTTGTTAAAAACCACACTGTTTAAGCTTTTATTACAATGGCTACCAATGTAATTCCTTCTGACTAAAGAAAGATAACCGAAATGAAAAAATATCTAAAATCTTATTTTTCATTATTGCTACCTATCAGTAAAAATCATTTGTAATGTCTAAAAAATATAAAAAAAGAGGCTTAGAAATGAAAAAAAAAATAACATGCTTACAATTTGAAAAAAAAAAAAAGGTTTTATTTCCACTAGGAAGTGTCTGAAAACTCATATGATGGGTTGACCCAAAACTTGTGAGGGGAATCTGGGGGGACAGAACTGCTTGAAATTCATCGATGGTTGTATGAGCATGAAGTTAAATGTAATCATGGTCAAGGGTTCTCAGCATGATGGCCTTGATCGAACAGTTGATTACATCAGATTTTTCACCCTCTGCAGAAAAACTCACTCAGTATTCTTGCAGTATAAATCACAGGTTTTATATATATATATATATATATATATATATATATATATATATGTGTGTGTGTGTGTGTGTGTGTGTGTGTGTGTTTAGTTTGGTTTGTTTTACAGCCTATCAACCTCAATGCCAACAAAATTTTTATTTCTGGTAATATTTTTTCCCCAAAATTATTGCTGGTTATATTCTTTCCTCAAAAAATTTATTGCTGGTATTAAAACCTATTTTTACATTTTCATAGTATTTTGGCCCCAGTTTGGTGGTTAACTATTTGCCCATAGTTGGAACCCTTACAGTTGCTACCACCCTGCATCAGGGTGGACCTGGGAACACCAGCAATTCCATGCTCCTCAAAAACTCCTAATCAGACACCTTGCTGTTAGACATAGTTTATCGTCTTACCCGGGACGTGGATGTAGCTTATAATCATACCCAGGATAGTGTGTGTGTGTTTATATATATATATATATATATATATATATATATATATATATATATATATGCGTGTGTGTGTGTGTGTATATATATAAGTCAAATCATAAATAATTTCCGTTTGTATTATTCAATTTTATTCCTTAAAAAATGTGCAATTTTATTCAATTACTAGGCTACCCATGACCTGTTGTGCCACTGACGGTTCAGATTATAAAACATTGAAGTTGATTTCAACATTCCACTGAAATACACCTGTGTAGGTTACATCTTTTTATTTTCAAAAATGTCTCCATAACAGTGAATAGCATTTTGGATATTTTGCTGGAATTCATTGCTCAGTTCATCATGAAGATTGTCATCCATGAGGAAAGCAGAAACATGTTTTATTATTCAATTTAAAGTTTGTTCAATGAGAATTCTTTTGTAGGCATATTTGTTTCTTCTTTCTTATCCTTGGTAAGAACATTGTTTCTTTAACTACATGAGTTTCCTTTTCTAGATCAGTTGAATAAGATTCAATGCATTATAACACATTTATAGAATTTAAAATTTCAAAACAAATCAACTGTCTCTGCAGTTTTTTTTGCAAAATAAAATTACATGTATATCTACACAAATCCCAACTACACTATTCAAGATATGCTTTTTTTCTGAAATCCACACTTGTATGATGAGCATATCAGTTTGAAAAGACAATATGTATGGTTTCCTTGAGTTTTCTTTCTTTCCAATGATGATCTCTATAATTTGGACTTTATAGCAGAGAGATGCAACTGACAGACAAGAAGAATAAACTTAATAATTCAAACAATTCATAGAAGGAGAATGTCTGTTCAGAAAATTACAGAATATCTCGAACAGTTTAAAATGTACTGTTTTTTGGAAACAGTACTTCCAATCAGCAAAAATATCTCAAATCTTATGCTACAAGATAATGTCTCTTCTCATTTGGATTTCTGACCAATCAGAGATCAAAATAAGATTGTCTTCTTCTTGTGGCTTCTGATCAATCAGAGACTAAATTCAAACTTACAGGAGAAAGAAACAATATTATTTATTTGAAAATGCCAACATAGAGAGCCAAAAGAAAAGATAGGGATTAGAAGAAGCCCATATCCACCCAGGGATAAATGTCTAATCCATACATTTTCTTACTGTTCACCCCAGTATTATTTTATGTTTTAACAATATGTGACTTCCATCAGATGAAACAAAAAATAAATTAGGGATATTTTTCTATCTATTGTGCTTATTTTTTTTCAACAGAGATAGAAAGTTGGTTACATCTGTGGCAACACAATGTGTATTTTCATCTGTTTGCCTTCTGATAATTTGATGCTATTTGGCCTAACTCACTAATACAGCATATATAAAAAGGAATAGTAAACTTGAAATGCTGACAAATGTTAGTTTCATTACCAGAAAGAAAGAAAATGAAAGCAGTTCAAAACTGGCAAGAAATAAAATTTAAGACACAACTTAAGATATAACTAAATAGCACGTCCAATTAACCACCGTATTTTATGGTGTATAAGACACACCTCAAGTTTATCAGGGTGAATCAAGAAATAATTATTAATTAGTAAAATTAGAAAAATTATTAGTAAATGGTACACTCTGGGCTATATTTATGAGGTATTATTTTGGTTAAACAAGCCATGATTACAGTTAAATGAAAAATAATAGGAAAAAAAAAGAACACAAGTCATGCAAATCTTCCAGTGGGATACAGCCTTCCTACCTTGAAAATCAGGGTACTGTATACTGTAATATGCCAAGGAAGTTATAAATTCCTGATTTTTTTTTTTACTGTTAATTCACCCAATATAAGATCCAATGACCATTCAAGTTAGAGGGTTACTGAATGTGTAAGGGAGAGGGAAGTATGAAATGCATATTATGAGGCTGTGTAGGACACACATTGGTTGACCCAGGACTAAAAGAGAGTAAGACTGTAGTGATCAGGTAAGCATCCTGTCAATAATTTATTACATAAAGTAACCATTCTGAGGAAGAAACTCTCTGAGTAGAACTTGTTCCTTATCAAAGGAACACAAAGAGAATAGGGATCATTTGCTACTGTGAACATGGCATGGCAAGTCCTAGCTGTAAAGGCCTGAAGTTGTGGAATTAAGGAATGTAACTCATATAAACATCTGCCATTAGTAATTAGTGATGGAGCAGTGAGAGGTTAGCAATCTTTCCTCTGTAGGAATAGGGTTGCAAAGTGGAGAATAATCAATCATCAACCATAATGCTGCATATTCACTTTTGAACTCTGTCAAGATTGGGCAGTAAGCTGTTGGGAGGCTCCTGCTCAGAAATGTATCAATACTCCATACTTAATCTGATCTAAATCTTGTAAAGATACAAAATCACAGCAAAAGCCATGTATTTTCTGAATCAAAAGAACCAACCATTCTTCCAGCACAAATATGCAGATTCCATTTGAAGTCGGGAGTGAGTGTTAGACCTAGTAAGTGTTTAAGGCAAGGAGCCTCTTTGAGGGTATAACCACTCATCAGATATTACTAGTTTAGTGTTTGGATGTAATGAATGATACCAACCAGTGTTTTCCCCATTGAGCTGCAAGAGATAGGTCAGAGGAGAGATCAGCTGCCAGCCACTTGTCATCTATATATTTGGAGGTAAACTCATACACTGTGATATTTACGAAGCTTGGCTTGTCTAGCACAAGACCAAACAGAGAAGAAAGAGTATGCTACTCCAATCTTCAGGTAAGTGGAGACACCTCTTTAATCATCATTCAAGATAAAATCTGACTTTTGCCAAGATTTAAACACTAATTATCAGTGCTGATGTAAAGGATATAACAAGTATCTTATATATTAAGTAGATCCAAAATAAATATGATAGATTTCAAGGGAAAGAAGACATAGTGACATCCTGCAAAGGTTCTTTAAAAATTTATTTTCTATCAGATACCTCATAGTTTAAATTTAAATTAGGTAGGGCATAATTTCACTGGGGCAAATTACAGAATAAAACCATTCATACTAATTGCTGTCTCTGAAGGAAAATGGATAATTTCTAATTAAAGCTGAAGTTGTATGAGGATTTTTTCTAATGAGGAATTTTCACTTTTTTTATCACCCAGTCAAAATTTTTACATTTCCCAAAAGCATTTTAATAATAGGAAGTCAGCATGCAAATTAATGCTTATTTCTTCCTTTTTTGAGTATTTTTTCTCTTATTTCAAAAACTGCAATGTTTTTTTTATTGGTATTTTTTACTTGATAATGTGTGAGAACAAGTCAGTTTTTTTCTGCCCCTACTCCATAACAGATAACGTACCCTTTCTTTACAGGACACAACATTTAAACTTCAACTACTTTCATTAATGTCAATTTTGGAATGTAGAAAATTAATTATTTCAGGCCTCAAGAAATTAAGAAAAAAAATTCCCTGCCTTTCTACTAGTTTCAGTCTCTATTTTTTTTAAAAAAAGGAGGGCTGAGAACTTTTGCAAAAAGCCTAATGTGTTTGTGTGTTATATATACATAGAGTTCAGTTTCATACCTGAAGCAAACTTCAGCATATGTGTTACTAGTCCCTTCCATGGTTCTATAAATATATATATATATGCCACTGGGGTATTAACAGAACTGTTTCTTTTTTTAAGTTTAATGCATTGTTATTTAGGATAATTACTTTTATATGCAGATTTTAATTATTATTTTAAATTTATTAATTATCTATACAATTTATTCATTCATCTATTTGTTTTGTATATTTTTTTCAGACTAAAATTTTGATAATTGAAATAAAGTTTAATTTATGGGATTTTATTTTGTCTTTTGAATAATGATGCTGTTGTAGGTAGAGTAGTAGAAACTTGTTTTCATATCTGCATTTGAAAATGAGTATATATATATATATATATATATATATATATATATATATATATATGAAAGAGATAGAGAGGAAAAATAGTGATAATCACCTTTCCAGAAGAAGCTCCTAAGCAAAAAATCAAAACTCATTTCTCACAAATTATCTGGAAAAAATACCAATGGAAAAAAATTGCAGTTTTTGAAAGAAGAGAAAAAAACACTTAAAAGAGGAAGAAATAAGCAATAATTTTCATGCTGACTCTCTATTATTAAATCCTTTTGGGAAATGTAAAAATTTGAACTGGGTGATAAAAAAAAGTGAAAATTCCTATAATATATGTATTTATGTCTGTCTGAAGTGGTGCTGGATCAATTTTTCTTTATAACTATATCACCAATTGTATTGGAGGTTGTAGTAAAGGCTGTAGTGTTGAAAATAACTACTTTATTTTTAAATTTTGTAGATCCAGTGTTGGAGAGTAATATTATAAGTTTTATGTTTTAGATAGAAGTGTTGTTATTGATGACTTCTTTTTTGGATATTGTATACTTGCTTTCTAGCATTGAGGATGAAACTTCACTACCCACCTTATTTCATCCTCAATACTAAATTGATACCAGTGTTTATGATATATACATGCACACACACACATATATATATATATATATATATATATATATATATATATATATATATATATATATATATATATATATATTATATAACTGTGACAAAGTGTCTATGTATGCACATATTTTTTTCCAGAATAAAAAATGTAACTATCCTTTTTGCACTCATGGTCATTTTAAAAATCTCCCATTGTTTCATTTCTTACCAGGAACAAAGAACATAGAAGAACTGAGTGACAACTGGTTGAGGCGTTAAACCTGAATAAGAACTAAAACTAAAAAACAAGCAGCAGAGTGCGTGGGTGTGTGTATATTTTTCATATGTATAGCCAGTATAAGGAAAAAAAAAAAGTCCCTCAATACTTTATGAAATATCTACCCTGGGTGAGTCTGACCAATTTTCTTCATTTCTTTCTGAAATTTTCAATGAAGAGATACTGTAAAAAGTAGAAAATGTATTTTAAGAAAAAATTCTTCTGTAAAATTCCATTTTCAAAGAAAATAAATATTTTTTTTATTGGACATCATTAATAATAATAATAATAATAGAAAACAAATTAGAGTCACACACTAAATGGTTACAAATCTGTATTGCAGTTAAGTTTTTATTTAGTTTCCTTATTGGCTGCTGTGCCATGCTGTGTTATGTAATTTAATAATTGTGTATATGGGCAGCAATCCCCTTTTTTTAAGCCACAGTACTTCATCAGTCATTTTAAGGAAACTTGTATAAAAGAAGGATTGCTGTCTAATTACACAATTATTAAATTGCATGATCCAGAATCCAACAAGTAAATAAAAAAACTTGACTGCAGTACCTTCTCAGTTGTTTTTTAATGAAAATTATGTTTGTTCATATATATATATATATATATATATATATATATATATATATATATATACACACAAGGCAGGCTATTAGGTTCTGTTCGCAAAACTTCTGAACTGTATGTACACACATTTTTTGGTATAGACAGAATTTGACTGAAACTGAGGTTTTAAAAGTTCACAAGTCCTATTATCGTAATATGAAGCAAACAGCTTTTGCTAAAAATGTGCTGATATTTTATGATTATATGTATTGATTTTACCATTGAGTCAGTCTTTGTGTACAGGCCTGACTCACTTTTTGACTGCTTGTATCATTTTTTATAGTCACCAAGTGGATCTTCTTAAAAATATTCCCAGAATGCTTGTGTGTTCTCAGTAATACAGAAAATGTATGTTTTATTATTGCTAAAGTGATTCCAAATTTTTTTTATGTTTTTGATGATGATGAAAAAAAAAATGGAAAAGAAATTGTTGACAGTAGACTTTTAAAATAAAATTTATTTCTTTTCAATGTCTGTTTTTTTAAAACTGAAAAATTTTACAGTATTTTAAGATTTCCACCCCCTGTTTTTGCCTCTGGTTAATTCATTATTCATTTTTTTTTTTAGAGATACAAGTCAAGAGGAGAAGAGAACTTAAAAGAAATTAAAAATAATATTTTTGCTTTATATCTAAAATATACTTTCAAACTTGAGCTCGAAGGAAAAGCGGTAGAAGATAATAAAAGAAGAAAATAACAATAAGTAATAAATATAGATATGTACTCTCATTTTTATATGTGTTTATGTATATGCATTACAAACACATAAATGAGGGTGAATAAGTGCATGTGTTTTGGTAAACTCCAAATATGAACAAGCCAGAATCTGTGCATGTTTCGATACAGAGCTTACTGGTGTTACTAATTCATTTTTCTCTTGATAAAAAGGCAAGAATCTACTGTCCCTTGCAATCATTTTCAACAAGATATATATTAACATTAATTCTCAGTTGACTTGGTGATGCCTGAAACTAAAATCTGGATTGATTGATTGTTTTTTTTTTTATAGCTTATCAACCATTTGCAGGTTATTTAAAGCCAGAAAATATTTTTAGACTGCAAGGATTTTCTGGTGACAAAAAATATTTTTTCAGATGTCCTACAAAATAACCCATAGCTGCAGGGAGAATAGGTCATTTCATACCTTTTCTAGGAGTATTTGTGCATAAGTAAATATAATGAACCCAACAAGAATTGGAACTTGGCTGTCAGATTTCTAATTCCAAGTCATTATCTTTGATGTCCTGACAGATTGTGAAGCTCTAAGTTATATCATGCTTAGTTCAGGTCTAGATCCACCACAAAAAATTTCATAACTACCTTCTCTGCCTAAGCAGTAGAAAGGTGTTTCCCCAAAAGTCAACCAATACAAGAGCTAAGAATAAAATAAAACACTAAAATAAGGACACATGACACAGTGGATAAAGGGAATAGTTAGATCCAGTGTTAGGACCCAAAGAGTTGTGAATTCAGTACCTGGCTAAGGCAGTGGAGAACTTGGAGAGGTGAATTAACAGACATCCATTAGACATGGTACATGGAACTAGAACAGTCTACCCCAATGAGTGATATTCAGTTCGACATTCCGACTACCTGAAGAAGCCCGGAGTGTGCAATGGCTGAAACGTTGTGATAAATATGGCAACAAAGATGAGGACAATAGTCTGAATAATGTAAATAGAATAAAATAAAAGGTAACAAAACTTACTAAACTATTAGAGTAAAAGTTAATGTGCTCTTCTTTAAAATGTTTTTAATTCAACACATATGTAC
Source organism: Acanthosepion lycidas (assembly GCA_963932145.1). NCBI lineage: Eukaryota > Metazoa > Mollusca > Cephalopoda > Sepiida > Sepiidae > Acanthosepion > Acanthosepion lycidas. The sequence continues at coordinate 128,762,062 of OZ010572.1, forward strand.
TTTATTGTTCCATCTCAAACCAAACTGACCAACCACTTTTCTCTTTCAGTGACTGCCTAAATATTTACTGTGGACATGATTTTTCTGTTCATACATATTAGTTCCAAAGAAATATTTTTCTCATGCGATATGCAATGAGATCTTTACCTACAGAAAATGTCTTGGAAAATATAAGATATGTCCAGAAAATATGCACCTATTTAATATAAACAAAAACAAAACAAAAGGAAAATAACATAGAGCAATGGTAGCTTAATCTGCTTCAAATTATTCCCTTTGTGAAGCTTATGTTCCTGAACAATCTGCAAAGTCTTCTTTTGGGATCACCATCAGCTCTCTCATCATACTCTCCTTATTTCTTGTCTCTAGTGTTTTAATAGCAAAATGAGCTTTGGGAAAAGCCAGAATTTCCATAAAGCAAAGTCTGGGCAACAAGTTGACAGGCCAGGTCAAATTCTGCCAAACAACCCTGCACATGATGTAAAGAATCTTCTTCCTCAGACCTTGTGAATGTGATGGTTACAGTGTATTCAAGCTCACTCAATGACATCTCACTGCCAACTGAGTCATCCCAGGGTAATGAGTTCATACCTGTGCAGTCTGATTGGATGTTAAGTTACACCAAGGCTGCACAATTAGTTCTCAAGTTATTAAAGAGAGTCAAAAAGTATTAACACAAATTACTTACTGGCTAAAATATTTTTCACCCGTGTTTTGTTCAAATTGTTCTTCATTTTTGCTGTCTCCAAGAATTCTTCAGGTGTGTGTGGATATTCCAGTTCTTGCAATTCCTAAAATGAGATCAAAAGAAAAGTTTAAAGGAAACTATAAATGCTTAAAAAATAACTACTCATATAATTTAATCTAGCTAACACCCCCAACTCAGTATTTACTAGCATGATCTAAAGAATAATACAGTTTGAAAAGAAAAGACTATTTTTAATGTTCAAAATTGTTATAAAATCAGTATTTGACAAAATTAAACCCTGTCATGTATACATTTGCATTTTTTTTTAATCAAATCAACCCAAGTTGATAATTCCAGGAAAACATAAGGTGTTACTGAAAGTGAAAAAGAAGGAAAAGACTTTAGAAGGAACCAGAAACCATTTCTACTCCTGTTCAAAAGACTGGGAAGGAGTGTGAACCAGATGATTTGGAAATAAGTTATTGCAAAATTGAGCAAATGTTCATGTCTTTTGTTTAAGGTAAGCACCAAAGTTGCTATCATTGAACAAAACTATAGAACAGTTTTCAAATATATATATATATATATATATATATATACTCATGGACATAGAAATTAGCATTTCATGGTAACTGTCAGTTTTACCATAAATAGTCTTAAAGCACATGGTTTGATGATCATGTATGAAACTGACAATCACCATGTGGTGTAGATCCTATGTCAAGTCTATCCATATTTACAATTAGCATACTTCCACATAAATATAGCAAATTTTAATCTCTCTCTCACTATATATATATCCTCCTTGGGTTTACCCATATGGATTACCTAGTTTTTCATAAACTATATATATATATAATTAGAAGAAAAAGTCCATGTGTGCTTCTTATAGTATGCAAAATAGATAGGTTGGCAAATAAAACAAGGCCAAACAAAAGAGTACCAATATAATCAATATGAAAAACATTCATTAAATATTAATTATTAATCATATGACAGAAATTTTGGTCAGAATTTTAGGATCAGGTTAGAATGAGACTTTTTCATTGCTTTCTCAGATGTAATGAGAAATGCATTATGAGGAGACATTCAAAAATTCTGGTTTCAAGATGAACAGTACTCTTGAAATAATACCAGCAAATGTGACCATAACTGAAATTATGGTTAACAAGCAAATTAGATAGAGTTATTCCTCATTCCACGGTTATCTTCTAGAAAAGCTGAATTTCAAGCAAATGTTAAGTGAAACCTAAAATGAAAGATTCCATTTGAAAGGTCTAAGGCCTTTAGATACTGAATAGAATAATGTTTAGTTATAATTTGTTTATTTTACTTTAATAAGAACGTGGATATTTAAAAAGAAAAAACAGAAAAATTTTAAGTACTACAGATTCAGGAGGATAGGAAATTGGCAGAATTAATATACATATTGATATATATATATGGGAGAATAAGACATACAAATTTCTATGTAACAGAACAATGTTAGGCAAATAAATGACAAAATGGAAAAAAATCAAACATAAAATTTCAGCATTCCAATATCTTCAACATTTCCTGCTGGTGCATAATGATAACTGATGCTTGTATTTTTATATTTCCACCTCTCTCTCCAACATGTATTTAATTCTATCAACATTCTGGAGGATGAAATGCTTTATATTTATACTATACAGGAAAATGATATATAAACTTTTTATGTGAAGAAAAATTTTAGAAAAAAATATGACAAAGTTTTCATTTGACACATTTCATCAATTTGGACTTAATCAGACTAAAGTGATGTTTACATTCATGTGACTACATATACACACATGAAGGAAAGGAGATGCTGAAAATTTTTAAAATTTAAAAAAATATATATTTTGCATATATAGTTGTAATGAGAAAAGAGAGCAAGAAAAGAATTAAGGAAGCTTTATTTTGCTTAGAATAATTGATACCAATGTGATTATTTATAGTCCTCTACAAATGAAAGAGTTCTCCAAAGGGAGGTAATCATAAAACAAGGGAGATTACTCCCAATTACTTATTCAATAGTCTAGCCAATTTCATTTAGTTTGTTTTTGTTTATGTTCCCATCACTTTTATTATTAAATATCCCACATTGTAGTAGTAGAAAATCTGCCAAGAAAGGTGAAATGTTATAAGAAAATGTATAGAAAGTGCTTTAACTTCTAGATCATCCATTTGTATCAAGGTTCTTACGATATTTCACATTTCTTGGTAGATCTTCTACTATTATCACAATGTGGGATATTAAATTAAAAAAATGTTGGAAATATAAATGAAAAGGGAAATTGGTGAGAATATATGCTCAAAACATATATTTACAAAAAAAAAAAGTAATTTAAATTTCTCAGTGTTCTCCTTAGCTTCATTTACATGTGTCATCACATCAATGTAAACATCACTTTTATCAAATGAAGTCCTCAAATATAAAACGTGTCATTTGGAAGTTTTTCCAATTTGTCATAGTTTTTTTTTTCCTAAAATTCTACTATACATCATTTTCATTTTATTCACAATGTAGTTAAAGAACTGCTTTAATGTTGGAACAAGCAGAAAATAGTTAAAGGAATATTTCAAAAGTAACTCCTTGTTTATAGTTCAGTATGTAAGGTCTGCAAAAACGTACTGAAAATGAATAGATCATTTCAGGTGTATAGAATTGTCACCTGAAGTGTGTGATTTTGTTACTTGTTGCTATTTTACCAAGACTAGCTGAAAACACAGCTGATGGTTTGATTTTTCATTAATTCTTGTTCAAGGACTGAAAAGAACCATGTTGCTTAAGGGAACATAGATTTAAACTTAATACTTGAGGGATTGTGGATTTAAACTTGTTAAGGGATCATGGATTTAAACCTGTTACTTAAGGGATTTGGGATTTAAACTTTTTAAGGGATCATGTATATAAACTTGTTATCATGAATATAAAGTTGTTACTTAAAGGATTATGGATTTAAAATATGCATTTATGGATTCTTAACTTATTTGTAAATTATCAATTTATATTTAAATTAAATATCTTGCCTAATTTCATGAAAGATTGGAAAAAAATAAACTGTTTCTATTGATTGATTCTACAGGTGGGAAGTACAAGAAACGAAACTGTTGAAGTATAAGTGGCAGTTACATTTAACTAATTCAACAGTAAAAGGGTGGGACCTTGATGCCAATCTAGTAGCACACTTAAACTCATGTGGTCTGAGCACCATGGAAAAAAAGGTTGTCAGAGTAGTTGCTATGAAAATATTTATAGAAAAGACAGAAGTAAACTATGTTAAATTGGTGAGAAAGAGACTGAAATTGAGATGCCAGGTCAGGATCAATTACATTGCAGATCTTTCTTTATATTTTGTCAAGAACCTTAAAATGAATAGCAGTAGCACCAGACCAGATATGGCAACAGTATTCAATACATGAATGAATGGTAAATTTGTAAATATACAAGATTGACTCTGATGAGAAAAACCTTCTGGCATGACACAGTTACCCAACATTTTTTGCAGTGAAGGGTAGGGAAGGAGCAAGAAGAAAGGACTAAACAGCAATTGCAAGACAGAATGCAAAATTGTTAGCAAACTGGTCAGCCCAATATGCAAATTACAAATTGTAGATACCAAAATCAAACAAGTGCAACAATTTAAATATCAGGGAATTGTTTTTACAGAAAATGCGACACTGAAATGCAAAGACACATAGGAATGGCTAAAATGTAAACAGAGTATTAAGTATTAAGAAACAGGAAATTTCATTAGAAACAAAGAGCACAGAACTGTTAAATAATATCGGTCCTCTTATATGATAGTGAAAGCTGGATAATCTCCTCATAGAGGAAGAAGAGACTTGAAGCAACAGAAATATGATTCTTCAGAAGGATGCTGAGAATACCATGCACTGAACAAGTGAGCAATGACAAAGTTTTAGAGAAAATAGAAACAAAAAGGATTCTAATACTTAAAATTTATTGGGAGCATAAAGAGGAAAGTGGGCTTGGAAAATTTGATACTCACAGGACATATTCAAAAAACTTCAATATGAAGGCAAGAGAGACAGAAGAAAACAATTCATAACCTACCTAATGAGCTTGAGTAAATAGATGGCAGAACAAGTTAGTAGAGATAATGAAAAGACAAAAGAGCTACAAAGTACAGAAAATTGTGGAGAGCCATGATCATCAACATCATGAATAGATATAGCATAGAGAAGGTGCAAGAAGAAAAAGGTGCTATTTCTCAGGTTGAAATCCCTAGGACCAAGCTCACCTCATTTTGTGTAGTAACTTGCTTGAAGGAAAAATATGGTGAAGAAGGAACAGATATTATACTGGGATTCCAGGCCAAAACAACTAGACTAGCCTTAGGCAGAAGTGCTGGTGTGTGACATTTTGACCTGAGGCAAATTACAAATATGTTCCTGTATAAGGTAGAAATACTAATATGTACAGAAATAATCTAACCAGGAACTTCTTAGATGAGACAAATTTGCAAATATAAATCCAAGCAAAATACTATATTGTTCCAATTTTATCATATGTTACTTGTCATAGAGTGCACAGATACTACACCCTGATCTGATATTGAACTACTTCTTCATCTAGCCAAAATTGACACAGCCAGTTTAGTGCATTGATATATATGAGCAAAGATAAAAACTACACAGTGACCATAACACTTTTAGTGCAAATCAATACAGAAATAATCCTATCATTTTTTATGGGTACTATGCTAGTCAAATACAGCAAGAAGGTGCTATACTAACAAGCTTAATTTTTATAAACCAATCAGAGGATACCAAAAGGATTTGTTACAGATGTCAAAATTTGACTGAAATTTTTATAAAGAGATTTGAGAACATGTTTATCTTGATGGTCAGTTCAAATATTTGTATGTTAGGAATCAAGATAAGTGTTTTACTCATTTTCAGCTTGAATAAAATTTGCCAATAAATAGGAAGAGATGCAAGACAAATAAAATCTTGATTGAAGAAAAGATTGTTTTTTCTACAAATAGCCTTGTTTATTATCATTAACATCAATAAGAGAAGAGAAGCAAATTGACAGAGTAGAAAGAAGTGAAATTTACATTAGAAAAGATTTGAAAATTTATTTGCAGTCTTCTTGAAAGAGAAACAAAATACAAGAATTGTGTTGGAGATCAGTAAACAACAAAAAATATTTGAAGTAATTTAATAAACCAATTTATTTAAGTAAAAAATGTTGGAATCATATCCATTGGCATTTCCCTTCCATTCTTTTTCTGCATGCCATAACATTTTTATCTATTGAATAGAAGGACGTACCTATCTGTAAGGCCAAAGATATAAAATATATTGAACAACTAAATAAGTTTTTTTAAACATACACACACACACACACACATATATATATATATATATATATATATATATACACACACACACACATACAGGTAAGTGTTAGCATCTGTGTATTTTTTCACATTTTTTCTACAATGTTAAGATTGAATTTTAGGAAATTAGATTTTATAAAAAAAATTCTTTCTCGTGGGTTTGGGAAACATGTTGGTCAGATTCAGTAATTAAAAAAAAAAACTTTAAGATTTTTTCAACGTAATCATATTCATTCAAAATACAATAGAAACTGACTTTATCTCACAATCCATTGATTATAAGTTCTATTTACACTGTCTTTTCTAAAAGCTTTCTTTTAAAATTTTGTAAGAAGACATTTAAAAACAATTCAGTCAGTGGTGACATTAAACTAGAAAAGGAAGAGTAAGGGAAGTGGCAATAAAGTAAAAAGTAGAAAACATGGAAACAGTAAATTGTCAGTTTAGTTTTTACTACTAAGTATCAAACTGGGGTGAGGCACAGAAAGGTAAGTACAACAACTACAGAAGGTAGTGAAGGAAAGTGAAAAGAAAGAACTAAACATCAATTCTAAGAAGAAGGAATGGATGTTTGGAAGGAAAAGCAAGAGCCTAACATGGAAATTAGAAATTGGATATTCGAAAATCAAATGAGTAAAATAATTAAAATTTTGGGGTAGTGTTTTAACTGAGGTGGAGAGTGTAAATAGAGTACTGAACTGTTATGTAATATTAGTCCTACTATATGGTAGTGAATGCTGGACAATCTCATCCTAGATGAAGGAGACACTGAAGCAACAGAAATGTTGTTCTACAGAAGGTTGCTGAGAATTCTATAGACTCATCATCTGAATGACAAAATTTCAGAGAAAATGGAAACAAAAAAGAGACTTATACTTAACATCAGGAAGAGGGAGTTAAAGTTTCTCTGGCATGTAATGAGGAAAGAAGCCTTGGAAAATTTGATATTCACAGGACAGATTGAAGGCAAGAGGAAGAGAGAGAAATTTAAAATATCTGCAACTGGTTCTTGTTTTATTGTTAGAAAATTATCAGCTTAAGACAAAAAATGTAAAATAAGAAAATAAAAGACAAAGCATGAAGTATATAAGAAAATACTATCAATGACGATATCCACATATTTCAAGTTTAACTTCTATGTCAATATTGTTTTGTATTCTGAACTTCTAAAGATTTCCAACAAAAGGAAACATGATATCTGACTCTCTCAAATGAACTTAAAACCTAACTTTTCCTTGTCATGCCAAGCTGAAGATGCAGATTGTAACATGATGAAAAAACTTTTCTCTTCAATCTTGTTTAGCTTCAATTTATTTAGAATCAGCTTTCATCAAGAATTTAGTACTCCATGATCCATCAGTTTGTGCAAAAATTGAAACATGAATTTCATAATGAAAAGAAGAAAAAATTAAGTAGACTGTAAAATCCAATTTCACACCCACTGTATGATGTTCATCTTTCATAGCCAAAGATGACCAACTGCAATAAGTATGGAGTTGGCTAATGACCAGTTCAGCCGTTGGTGGTTTTCCCCACATATAGAACACACCCTTGCAGACATTGTGGATGGAATAATGGCTGCTTGTACTTTGTATACATATAGAGGGTGTGATGGATAAATTATCATCTAAATTATGCAAAAATGAAAATAACACTGACATCTCATTTTAACAGATATATTTACCAAAATTAAACAAATATATCTTGAAATACTAAAGAGCAAATCTATTCAATAAAATCACCATTGGCATCAACAACGGCCTCCAAACAACTTTTGTCTATTTTCTTTCTTCCTCTCTAAATTTTTCTCATTTTATTTTACTATCAGTAACCCCTTGTATCTTAGGAGCATTATCTCCTAGCTTAGGATAAAATGATTAAAATAAAAGTTTGGAATTTCCTGCATCTCTTCTGGGTTGTCTCTTTGTTTACATTGATGGATGCTGCCATAATCCTTGCCTTCAGTTCATCTTTGGTATTACAAAGAGTTTTGTTGATCTCTCACTCAAGTGTGCCCCACACAATAATCAAGGAGTTTGCAATCTAGGTAGTTAGGTGGCCAGATGTAAGGGGTGATGTGGCTGCAGAAATTGTCTGATAGCCATTCTCCTGTTTGTGTGGCATGGTGCAGTCATGTTGCCAGACATAGGATCTTCCAGCAGCCACCCTCTTGATGCAGGGCAGCACCACCTCCTCCAGCACTTAATGTAGGCATCTGTGTTCAGTCTGAGGACCTCTGGGAAATAAATGGAGACATAACATCACCATCACTAGTGATCACTCCAAGCACCTTCATAATCACCATTAGACTGATCCAGATCTTTCCAAATTCTCTGCACTCTCTTCAGATGGATACTCTGAAATGTTTGTAGTGGAGCTTCTGGTGTGAATGCCAAAGAGTACAGCATGCCATTTCCAAATTTCTCATTGAGTGAATTATGCATTATAGTGCTCTTTTTGTCACAGATGGTGCTCAACTGACCTTACTATACTGTGCAGTCAACAAAATCAAAAATGAATAACGCATATATTCAAAATTAAAAATATAAAATGGCAACAATTTACACGTTGCACCTTGTCTTTAACTTTACTTTGGCAATTCTGATGTCTAGTCCCTCAACCTCATTTTGAGATCTTGCTTTTTATTTTTACTAACATTCACCTATTACAAGGCTTGAGAACTACTCAACATTGATAGTTACTAAATGAGGTGTGTAATATGCATATAAGAGTAGGTGGTAGGAAGTGAAGATAATGAAAATAATTATAGATTAGAAATGAAAGAGATTAAGACTGTAATGTTTAGGGAAGCACCCATGCTGGAGTCTGTTCGATAAAATATCAATGCTTATGACAAAGCTGTCTTCATCCTTAGAACTGGAATATGGAGGAAATTAGGGTGAATTATAGATAAGAAATGAACTGAAGAGATTAAGAATTCCATGGATGTAGTCTGGCCTGTTGTAGTTGCTCTGTAACCTAATGTGGTGCTGGGCCATGTTCTACCAGGATCTGACATCAATGTCAAGGTTTTTGAAAAAGAACTTCATCTCTTCATTGAACTATTTCTTATGCTTACCAGTTATCCTTTTGACAGCCTTCTCCACATAGCAATTGTTTAAGCAGGCAATTGTTAGTTATTTGTACTACACAGTGCTTTCTGATCTAGGCTTTCTATGTGAATAGCAGAATGTGTAATAAAATCACAAGTCATTGGTTGGGTGTTAAAATTTCAGTGTTTATTGAAAGTGAAAATTGGTTCTATGATCAACCATCAATTTGGCCTTATTTCTGTGCAGGTTTGAATGCCCTGTTGGAAAATGATACAAAGTAGAGGGAAATGAAATAGAAAAAGACCAAAAGAAAGTTAATACTATGACATTGTCAAGGGTCAAATTAGAAAAAGACAATAATTCTACTTATCCCAAAACTGATTTGAGAGTGATAAGCCCCAAAGTGATAATGACTGAGAAGTATCAAATAACTTTACCTACAGAAGATGAAATAAACTGTAAAGAAATTTGTCATAAATATTTAAATTGAATGTATCATAATTCTGAAAGTTCCAAAACTTTTATTTTGGTATTTTTTTTGTTTTTTTTTATTTCAGGAAAGTATTTTGTGTCTTGTCCCTAAATTGAAAAGATTCCACAAGAAATTTCTGTCAGTTTCATTTTTATTTGCTTACTTCACTTTAACTTACTTTTTAAATGTAAGTGTCCAGTCATAATACAATAATAATTTCACTTGTCCTACAATTACTAAAACAATCTTTCATCCAACATGATCTTTGAAGACCGAGAGCTATTTAAAAGTTTTCTTCTCTTGAGATTTATGATTAAAAAATATTATAGAGAGCTAATAACATCTAATTAGTCAATTCTGGTAGCTATAATGACTTCATTGTACTTGTAATAGCAATATTGAAAATACATTGTTTTTTTAATGATGTTTTTAATGGTTCTTTAAAACACTTTTCCCTGCTAAGGTATTTTTTTTTTGTTTTTTTTACTTAATTTATTGACAACTAAAGGTGAAAATGTGACAAGGAAATATGGAGATTTTGTTGGCTTGTGTTTCTCAGTTAAGCCAACAGAAAGGTGAAGAGTTCAAGATTTTCATGTCTGGCTATTCTTGTCTAATTTGGTTATTTTTTTAAAAACGATATCTTAGGAGAAGAAACACTATCTGTTCATCTATTTTATTTCCTGGAATGATTGTGTGATCATTATCTTCAGTAAGATTGAAATGAAATGTCAGCTTAGAAGCACATCACGTTGAAACACTGGTTCCCATGCAATCACTAAAGTTAAGCAATGTCGAAGCTTGTCAGTACCTAGATGGGTAAACTCTTGGGTATATCAGGTTCTGCAAGCTTGGATGTACAGGTGGCATAATGGCTAACAGTTTGGAATTGTTAATTGGAGAGCCGAGTTCCAATTCCTGTTGGGTTTGTTATATTTACTTACATTACCTTGGGAAAGGTATGAATGCACCACTTCTCCTCCAGCTATGGGTTGATTAGTAACACTTGTATCACTAAAATCATTATTATCTCAAAAAAATTCTTCAATCTAAAAATACTTGCTGACTTTAAATAACCTGCAAGGAGTTGATAAGTCACAGAAAAAAAATAATCCATGAAGTTTAGGTTTGTCACAATAATATAAAATATTAAAATATTGTCTGTGTATAATACTCTTGCATATCACTAAATAAAAAGAAAAATATATGTGTGTGTGTGTGTGTGTGTAGAAAAAGAGAGGAACAGAGATAAATATAATTGAATACTTTAAAAAAAAAAAAAAAAAAAGACTGTTTTTCCAATTTCTGTTGGGTTTGCTATATTCACTTACATTACCTTGGGAAAGTTATGAATGCACCTCTTCTCCCCCAGCTATGGGTTAATTAGTAATATCCCTTGCCAAAATATATCATACTTGTTATATGTTTGGAAATAGGATATTTATAAATCATACTACCAATAGGAAGAGATTAAACCAAAAGCTGAAAATGCTTATTCTATTTGGAAGATAGAAATTCTATTTTAATAGGAAATTTATTCCACCATGTATAATATATATATTTATATATGTGTGTGTGTGTATGTATGCATGTATATATATCATTATCATCTTCTTAAATATAAAAAATAATATTTGAAGTAATAAAGATATGTTAGATTAAAAATAAAAATTCCATTAAGTCTTTAGAAATTATTTTGTTTACACTTTAGATATGAAACTGAGTAGATATGGCTTTTGAGAAAAAATAGATAAATGATATCTTGCTTGGTTGTGAGAGTTTCCATGGCCAAGTGATCTAAAGCACACCAAATTAGATGATGGCTTCTCCTTTGAAGCAAATGCAGGTTTGTAACCTGCTGGAAAGCACATTTTCTTTATTAAGTTTTCTTGAATCAAGTGCACAGGCTGTTAGACAAAATAAACACTGTTTAAAAAATTTAGATGTTATACTCAATTACAGATATCCACTGAAAATAATATTTGAAGTAATAAAATATATATATATAAATTTTTTTTGTAAAAATTTCAGATTGAGTCTGTCTACTATTATCTGAAAATAATATTTGAAGTAATAATAAATATATATATATATTTGTAAAAAATTCAGACTGAGTCTGTCTATAAAAGGGCAATATGAATTAAAACAAAAGGAAAACTTACCTTGACCAACAAGTTTCATCCTATGAGAGACTTTATCAAGGCAAAAGTTTGCCTTGATAAAGTACCTCCGAGGACAAAATACATCAGCTAAGTTTTTAAAAATATGATTCCTTCGCTACAACGAGTTCTCATGTTTCAAAAATGAGAGCTGTATTCTTTCCTATTTTTCTACATACCTGCACACATATATATGGTATAAAATGACAATTGGAAAAAAAAACTTAGATTTTGATGACACATTTCGTCTTCCGAATTTTTCAAGGCAAAAATGAAATCGAAATGTTTTGTTGTTATAGTTACATTAAAAAATCCAAATTTAAAAAGATAGGTGCTTCTGTCTAAGCCTTTTTTTTCTGGTTAATGTAAATTATCTTTATAGAAAGGGATTTTTTTTTTCCATGTTGACAATATATTTAAATTCCCAGAACAATTCTGTCTTGTCCACAGAATTGATCTGGGAATTTATATATATATATTGTTCCAGATTTTATTATACAAGTCAATGAATTCATATTGAAATTTGTATTAATCAACCAATTTGGGTAAAACTTAAAGATAGATTTATATGTGCATTACATCAAGCATATATCCATTATTATTAAAAGCATTGAAAACATTATTTGGAAAAAGCCAGGTTTTAAAATGCATGCAAATTAAGCAAGCAAATTAAATGCAATGTAAAATTTTATTTATAAATGAATTACAAACACATCAACTGGAGAAATACATGGATTAACATGAAAATTCTGTGCATTTATCTTAACACGATCATTGACATACAAATCTTACTCACTCCAAGTGTTGTCTTCAAAGTTAAATTGGTAGATTATTTCCAGGAAGGACTCAATATATAATATATATATATATATATATATATATATAAATATAAAAAGTCAACACCCAGGGGTGATAGACTGTTTCGTGCTAGATGGAATCATCAGGCTATATATGTTGGGTTTTTTCTTGACTACTTATATATATGTCAGTGATGCATTGTGGGTAGTACATTCTAATGGTTATTTTGGTGGGAGATTTTTTGATTTTTATTTTATATATTTATTTATACTTTTCAGTTTTCAATGTTTTAGTAATGTAGTAAGAAATTATTTTAAGATTAGTTTTGATCATTTAATTGTTTGTTTTGGTCTGGGAAGATAATTAAAGCTATTTTGTCGTCCAATTTTTTGGATAGATTGTTGTAGTCTATTCTATCTGTTATTTTGTCGGGATTTGTTTGTTAATTTATTTATTTGGATTGATTATTCTTATCTGGTTTTGCTTATTTGTTTTTAATTTTTTTATTCTAATGTTTATTTTGGTGGGAGCAGATTGTTAATTTGTTTATTATTTGTATTAATTTATTTTACATTTTTTTCTTATTTATTTTTATTTTATATATTTTTATTTATTCTTTTTGGTTTTTGATTCTTAAGTAACAGTAAAAATTTTGAGATAAATTTTGATCATTTATATAGCAGTTTGTTATATATATATATATATATATATATATATATATATATATATATTTATATGTATATTTTCTTTTCTGTCACAAATACAAGAAAGGGAATTATGTGAGAGAAACTGAAACAGAGTTCCATTTACAGTTCAATAATCACAAGAAAAGCATCAGGTACAATGACAACAATTTCTCAGTATCTGTACATCTCAACCAACCGAGTCATAGCATCAACAATGTCAGTGTGTGCTTTTAGTGTCTGGGTTCATTAGCTGGAAGGATAGATACAGATTAGAGCTGAAGCATATTCTAAAAGTAAATTCCCACATAAAGGGACTAAACAGAGATTTGGGTTTACTCAGAGAGTGCAATTTCCACAAGGAAACCCATTATCAGCAACATCTCTCCTCGAATGAGTAGGACCTCCATCCACATTTTAACTCCAAATTTTAAGTCATCACCTACTGACTATACTTTTATGCTCTGCCAACTATGATTTCTCTCATTATTCACTATTCAGTAATGGAAGTATTGCCATGTACACTGAGGGCTACTTTCCAGTCAACCATTTTTATACCATCTTTGGTTCTATAATTATAGCTTATGTAATGAGTGTGGAAGGTTAGCGTAGATACATATTAATCTTGCATTATGTATTTATATCTTTACATGTATTGAGATTCATAAATTTGCATGGTGGCTTGTGTATATCTACACACTGTTCTGTGCACTTACGTACACATACACATCTATATATGTATACACTTTTCCCCTCTCTTTTTCTTTTATTTTTTCTTCACCCCCACGTTTTAACAATAAGATTTCCAAATTTTTATCCAAATGTTTTATATTTGATCCTTCCCTTTTTCTTTGCATTTTACTTTATTACTATATATTCCTTTGTTCCTCCTCACTTTTTTGTCTTGTCAGATGTTATTCTAACTACAGCCTGTCTTTCTGAAATTGACAACTTGGTCAAACAATTTTTGGCTACACTAGCTACACATGAGACATTTTCCTCACTAAGCAACCTATAACTTTCATCATCTATATTTACAATCTCACTCACCACTCCTTCTACTACTAATAATAGACCAGCCTAATGCTTTTACATCAATCAAAATTTTAAATTTAAGCTTATTTTCATAAAAAAAGTTTTGCACAGTGAGTAATCAGACAGAGATCGGGTTTTCGCTAATAATATGATCTCCACCATAAAATACACCATCCACAAAACATCTGTTAGTGAGTAATTCCCATTTCTCTGTTTATCTCTCACTCTGTTGATGAAGGACATAGGTGTGTCTGAAAATTCCAGATATAAAATCTTACTTTCTGTGCTTCATTTCTGTTATAATTAATATTTAATAAATGTTTTTGTACTGATTATATTGGTACCCTTTTATTTGTCTTTGTTTTATTAAATAACCTATCTATTTTACATACACACACACACACACACATATATATATATATATATATATATATATATATATATATATATGTGTGTGTGTGTGTGTGTGTGTGTGTGCATATTTCAGCAGCAAATTCTCTTTTAGGCATATCTGATTGAATAAATTACAAGCATTATGTCTACTTATTTTGATCATAATCTTTTCATATTCACAAATATTTTTGTATATTACAATTATTAAGCATTTCTTAAAAACTTTTGATCTGAAGAGATAAATATAACAATATTCATGAAATAAATTATAATATGAATTTTTAAGGTGTTTTCTTGATTTATCATTATATTGCTCTGTTCTTACATTGAGCTCTCACTGAACTAATGTCCTCTTTGGAAGTGTCTCTACCAATTACAAATTGGTATTATATATATATATATATATATATATATATATATATATATATATATATATGTATTGCTTCCCTCTGTAGAGATGTAAGTGGCAATTATCTCCCTTTGGTTGAGATGACTTTATGTAGGTTATGTAACAACCAGTGAATTATGTCAATTCATAGTGTTGAATGCTAGTAGGTATGTAGTCCATAGAGAAGATGAATGTCACAAGCCCACTGTTGTAGGTTGAATATGATGAACCCAGATGATCTCACCAGAAACATAAAAGACACCACTGAATGGCCTTTTTTCCTGTTGGGAAATATTCCAAGTAGGATCCTCTCTCTTTTCATGTTTCACATTACTTGTTGTTTACATATATATAAAAATGTGTTAGCATGGGACAAATTAGTAATATGTACATGCATATCAGTATAAAAACATCTCTTTGAGAATCATGCCTGATTGTCATTCCTTTCTTTCATCTATTTTGCTGCAGCTGTGTATCAAGATGATACTATATTACAGATATGACAATGTCTATAATGGGGAAATGAAAATTGGGAATATTCAATCTTGCATAGAACCCTAATTACCTCAAAAACAGGAATAACTTACCTGGAATTGTTGCTGCAGCAGTGTCTTGGAGCAATCATTTTGGTCATTCTGGATAATCATATTTTGGTAATAACTTTGGTAATCTTCAATTGATACATGTGTGTCCTGCAGGAATATACTCTCCACAAGGGCGAGGTAGATAAATTCATATTGATCCTGTTTTAAAAAGGAAAATATGAGAAAGAATTCAGTTAAACCAACAGATATGCCTTCTTAGAAAGTAATTCAGAGATTACATGAAGATGAAAACTTTTAAAATCTTTTGACTTTGCATTTCTTAACAGACATTGAAAATAAGAATATAGTTGCATCAATAAATGTAATCTATATTGTAATTACTTAGAAATTTAATAATTTCTGTCTGATGTTCTGGGATAAAGAGTTATTGACATTTGCATTATTTACATTTGGTCTACTGTTCTCAACTTTGTTGTTATTATCACAAAAGCACAAATGAGGATAATAGTCAACATATAAATAAACAATTTAATACTTTTTTTAAAGTATCTCGACTGTTTGTAAAGTGCTGTTTGAGGATTCAACTAAGGAAAACCTTGATATTTTTTTTTTCAGTAAAAATAATAATAATAATGTCAAGAAACATAAAATAGTTTGAAAAAAATCATATCTTAATCCAGAACCTAAATGTCCCTGTTAGAGGAACCTCCCACTTCAGGTGTATATGTACTCAACACACTTGGCCAATTGTGAGGTGAGGTTAGTTAACACATAGTTGAGGGTGGATAGCTGTTGACTCTGAGGAGTTAATGCCCCTTGAAAACTCCACTTACCCTCCTCACAAGACCAGGGTCTGGTAGGGGAGCCAGTTTACTCACTAACCACTGAAGTTTTGAATTCAGAGTTGTCCTAGGCCAAGTCCCAAACAGGAACCTACCTACCATGTTTTCACCTCACAGAGCTTCATGGTACTACTGGCCAGTAGTACCCTGAAGATACATTAGGTGAAACTGCGGTAGGTAAGTCCTGGCTCACTAGTTTTTTTTAAATATGTATATATATATTTAAACACAATTCATTTTAAATCTAAAGAGTCATTTTTAGTTTATAATTCCTTTAGCATTTGTAAGGAAGTAAACATCATGTTATCTTAAGTTTTTAACGTCAGAATAAAAAACATATTTAAAAATAAAATAAGAGAAAATTCTATTGTTACTATGTCATCAGATAATTCCAATAGAGAGAGAACAGAAATGAGTGAAATGCTTATTTATGTGTCCATTACATAGAGACAGGTTATTTGCTTGTCACAATGGAGTGGACTCTTCCAGTGACCTAAAAAAAAAGTTTTTGCACATCATACACACAGGGTTTATTTGGGCATCAATTTCTCATTCATGCATTTGATTATTTGATGTCCAGTTAAAGTTTTTTGTTTAATGATTTTTTTATTTATTTCTTCTTTTGTTTGAACTATTTTTTTCAGGTTTCCAAGTAAAATTTGCACATAAACTGTTTAATGTATTCTGAGTACTTTTGGTTATCGTAAATGATCAAAGAATTTTTATAGATTAATTGAGTTACTTGGGAGTTTTTCAAGTATCAAGTCATTTCACTCCAAGCAAGGTGATAAAGCCTCCACGATGGAAAGGTTTACTGAGTGTGAAAGCATCTGAGAACAAAAAAGAATAGGATTCAAGGGGACAGAAGATAACAATTGACATTGTATTAAATTTTTGAAGATCAAAGTTGAAGCTGGAAGAGAGTTTGACATGTGAGAAAGAAACTGTTAGCATAGATCCTATGGTTACATCGAGCAATTTCAACAATGATGGGACCTAGCTGCCAATCTAGTAGTGTGCTTAAAGTCAAGGTACCAAAGAGAAGAATTCATCAGAACAATTACCATGAAAATATTTATAGAAAAGGCTCAGATATGCTAAATTAATATGGTTGGAAAGTGACTGAATCTTATATGCCAGGTCAGGACCAATAACATTGCAGATTCTTTTATATTTTCTCAAGAATCTCTAGACATATATATAGCAGAAGCATAAAAAGAGATGTGGCATCAATATTCATCTGCTTGTGATGTTTGGCAATTTTTTTTCATTGTGATAAATAGTAAAATAATAGGGCCTATCTGCCAATCTAGTATTGTGTTTAAATTTGTGAAGTTGATGTACCAAAGAGGAGAGCTCATCAGAACAATTATCATGAATATGTTTATAGAAAAGTCTTAGGGATGCTATATTAATATGGCTGGAAAGGGACTGAAGGTTATATGTCAGGTCAGGACCAATAACATTGCAGATTCTGTTTTGAGTTTTATCAAGAATCTCTAGATATATAGCAGAAGCAACAAACCAGATATTGCAGCAATATTCATCAGCTTGTGATGTTTGGACATTTTTTTTTTGATTTGATGAATAATCAAAACTTTTTTAAACATTTGAGAAAGTACTTGTCAGGGGTCATGAGTTAATGAATTTTTTTCTACTAACAAAGAGAAAAAAGGCTATCATGAATATGAGTTGTAGTAATTCAAGATAAGGAAAATATTCTTAAAACTTGTGAGGTTTTCTCAATTAGAAAAATCGTGCAGTCATAAAATAACTTAATGATCATGAGAATTGACCAGAAACTATTTGTTACAAATGATTTTTCTACTCAAAATTTGTGCCTTGACCCAATATGATTGAATCTAATGAAATGTCTCAATAAATATTGCCCTGAAGAAGAACTCAGGAGATTGCACATTTAGTGAGAAAAAATTGGTTTACATTTCAAGGCCTCCTGCCCAACTGATCAATACTTGAGTAAGATGATTTATTGCTCAATTCAAAATCAAAGTAGGTCAAAAACTTTAGCTTCATTCAGGAAGCAATAACTCTGGTTGTAAATAAAAGTAACACAGTGAAATCGATAATCAGGAACTATTCAAAAATATATACAGAGCAGCAATCAATACTTACAGTCCAAAAGAGAGCAGATTAATATTTCAAGAGAGGAAAATAGTAAGATGGAATTTATCAAGTGTAGATCTGAATGTTTGCTTGATAAACTTAATCTTAGTCAATGAGATAAATTTATACCCAAACAAGGTTTGCCAGATAGGAATATAGATTGAGCAGATTATCTGAAATTCTGAAAACTAAAAAGCACTGAAAAACCAAACATTTTTGCTTTTTTTTTTACATGGGAAAATGTTCAGACTTCAGAATTTTTTGTACTCATAAAAAAATATGCCAGAAATTTTATGACTGTCTTTGTGACTTTATCATTCCCAATTGTATAAATAATCTATAATTAAGTACTACATGTGAAAGATGCTTTCCAAAAACTAAGCAAAGTGTTAAGAAACAGAAAAATTTCATTAGAAACAAAGAGTACTGCACTATTATCTAACAGCAGTCATCCTATATAGTGGGAATATTGGACAATCTCACAAATGAAGAAGGGATTTGAGGCAACAGAAATGTGGTTCTACAGAAGGATATCCCTAAGTGGTAACCTATCTAGATACTGACCAGTTTCGGCATTGTTTAATTTTGGTGATTGTATGAGAAACTTTGTTTCAACTTGATATTGGCATAAGCCAGAGAAGTTTTAGTTTCCTTTTTCTTAAAACAAAAACATCAGTATGTATATCAAAAGGTTTCAAGCAAATTTTAATGTCCTGCACCACTCAAGTAAGTCTCTAACTCATCCGACATTCCCTAACTCTACAATAGCCAGATCAGACCCCTAAATCAAGTATTGCTGTCACATCTGAACCAAAGCAGCCTCATCCTCATTTTCCAGCTTCAAGAGTGTTCAAAAGTAGTGCACAGCCTTGTGGGTGATAAATTGTTTTTGTCCTTCAAACCCTTTACCACACAAAACATTGCTCATCACTTGATACTCTGCTGCTATATTTTGGGTGAACTACATTACACTCAGACAGCTAATTTCCCAGCAATGTGGAATGGAGTCCCAAGTATTAGCCTTTATCTATCCTACATATCCTAATAATATGCAACACTTGTTCCTTCTCCATACATGCTTGTAACATCCTCATTCAGTAATCCTCTACATTGACTGGCATTTAGGCCTTGTATTGGGTGAATACTTTGGTTTAATCTGAAATTTTTAAAATTTCTGAATTTATATCAATGACAAAAAAAAATGACCAAAAAATTAAAAATTAAAATCAATAAAATCAGTTTATTTATATTTATAAAGATTTTTCATTCTAAATGTCCACCTCAAAATATGAGTATTCACTTGCTTATTTATAAAATTCTAGCCATGAATTTTTCTAAATAGGAAAAGAAATAAAAAACAAAAAAATATTTCATTATTTAAATATCTGGCATTTGAAAATTGAGCAATGATTTTTATTGGTTACTGGTAGCTAGGATACACAGTCAAGCCATTGGAGAATATGGTTTAGTGCAGTCTTAATGAGTAATAATCTCTGGAAATGATTTTGCCACAATTTAATTAAAACAATGACAAAATAATTTTTATTAAAATCCAGTAAACATAAAAATGTTTCAGCAGAAATTATTTGATTCTTCTGTATAAACAAGTGATGAAGGATCATATCTTAACCATATTTCAAATTATAACCTTTGACATTTCTCAGTTATGGAAGTTTGCAGAAATAACAAATATGAAATGGGAAACGATTCTTTCTGAATTTTTAGAATTAAAATCCTAATGAATATGTTTATTAAAAATAAATGTACTTTCCTGGATTATAATGTATTAGTTAATTGTCTTTCTTTGCTTGCAAATCATGTCTAAAATTTCAAAAGCAGTTACAATTATTTTATGTGTTACTCAACATAAACTTAACTGATTTGATATAATCCTTTCATTTCATGTGGAATAATCATATTGAATCAATTTCTAAGTTTGCTGCTAGGAAAGTTGGTTCACTGTCTCATGCTAAACAATTTCTCTCATCAGAATCTATCTAATAAATTTATAAGTCTAGCATTCATTCATTCATTTAATATTGCTGCCACATCTAATCTGGTACTTCTATGTATCTAGAGATTTTGGACAAAATCCAAAAGAAGAATCTGCAATGTTACTTGACCAGGAATCTCAGCTTCAATCACTTTCCCATCATCATAACATAGCTTCCTGCACCTATTCTACAAATAATTGCATAGCAATTGTTCTGATGAGCTTAACTATTTGGCACCGCATCTTTATGAATTTAAGCGCAATACTAGATTGACAGTTAGGTCACATAATTTTACTGTTAAAATTGGTAGATATGATCCTAAGATCTATGCAAACTGTTTCTTCTGTCACATTTCTTGTTTGTGGAACTCTCTTCTGTCTTCCTGTTTTCCTGTTAACTATAATCTTCAAAAATATCAATACAATTTCAGTCATCATCATCTGTTTTTTTTAATTGTATTCTTTTATTATCCTCTCTCCTCAATAATGTTTTTCACAGATTCTTTTGGCTTCAGTTAATGCTTGCATCTTAGTTTCTTTATTTCCTTGTCTGCGGTGAAATGATAAAATAAAAAAGTTCCACCAGATTTGATGGCAAATAAGATCTTCACCTTCATTTACATTTAATATTACAGCATTATGGAGTTAGGCTAGTTAAAAGTATGGGTAGTCAACAGTATTTGGGTAAACATCCCCTGAACTTTGCATCAGAAATTTTTTCTTGCCTGAGTCCATTCTTCAAATCTACCATTTGTCCTTGCATTGAATACTATTACCATATATGGTCTGGCGTCCCCAATATTCATCTCGAGGTCCTAGACAAAATCCAGAGACAGTTATACAATGTGATGTCCAGATATGTCATCTCATCTACAGTCACTTTCTCACGGATGTGAAGTGGCTTCCCTTTGTCTTTTCTACAAATATTTTCATGGCAACTGCTCTGACGAGCTACTTTCACTGGTACCCCATCTGCATGAATTTAAGCGTGCTACTAAGTTGGCATTTCGGTCAACCCTTCAAACAGTTAAATGTAACTGACTCTTCTACTACAACAGCTTCTTCTCTTGTACTTCCTGCCAGTGGAACTCCCTTCCTCTTACTTGCTTCCCTGATTGCTAAAATATTCAAATAGTCAAGTGTCAATCAGTATCTTCTGATGCCTTGACCTTGATTACTGTCCTTCACTTTATCCTTTTCCTAAACACTTCTCTTTACCCTTGCTCTCATTCTCTGTAACCCCTTGTGTGGTAGTGGCGCTACTGCCTTGATTGGGGTGAAATGTTAAAAAAAAAAATTATATATATATATATATATATATAAAAATAAAAAAATAAGTGTTGTGAAATTTTTTGTTGTCATTTTTGGTGGAGATATAACTAGGTTTTATGTGCCAATAATATTCTCACTTCGTCTTATCCCTACAGATGAAATATATACTTGATGAAAATGAAAGAATACATGAAATGAAATTTAGCAGTGATGAGGATATTAGTATGAACAAGTTATGGAATAATCAGTTTAGTAAACATTAAAATTAAATCCTAATTTCCAACCAATGAAATGAGGAGCCATCAAAATGAAAGAATTAATGTGAGGTGCTATTTTGCACCAGTAAAAAAAGCAATTAAACAAACACCTTTTAACCTTTTCCTTTCTGCTTTTTTTTCTTACACCACAGCTCACCAATGATATTACACTAGTAGAATTTTAAAGAATGTGGGAAACTAGTAGTCAATAACCTACAATGATGATGATAATTAAACATGCCTATGTTAGTGAATTTTGGATATCATGTTTTTCAAGATTATTTCATTGTTATAAATTCTACTTATAGACAGGATCTGATGAAGAGTGGACACCAAGTGGTGACAATGTGTTTCATGTTTGAACACAAAGTTCAGGCAGTGTGTGCTGGATAGTAGTTTGACTATTTATATATGCTGGTCAATGGGGGTTCATGAGTAGAAAGGTGAAGTATTTCCAGTATTGTGTTATCCTAATGGTTATTAGGTAGGCAGGGAACATTAGATTTCAAATTACTCTAAAGGCTGTTGAGTGTCCACTCTTATATTTACACTCTATCCTAGAGCACTTTTACGTATAAATATAGCCTACCTTGAAATTATATTTTTATCATATGAGTGTGTGTGTGTGTCAATATTTATCATGGAACTGATATTGTATATATATATTACTTCTTTAAACCACAATCTGGATTTACACATTCCATATTTGGCAGGCAAATAACCCTTTATGAATAATCTAAGTGCATTGCTTAAATCCCTTGATAATGTGTATTGAATCGGTAAACACTTCCTGTTGATAAAACCCTGCCATGATATGAAGCAAAGCAGAGTCATTGATTTGAAGAGATTGATGATCTTGAAAGAATCGTCTTTCTTCCTGTTATTGTGGTCAAAAGGAATAATGAGCAATTAGGTTCATGTCTAAAATTCGTGATAACCTAACAATATGATAGGAAGACATTTATCTTATTGAAATTTGTTGAGAGATATTTTTTGATTTCATATCAAGAACTATAAATGTAAGATGTTTGACCTCAATCTACTGAGAAAAATCATTAAAATTACAACATTGTTTGTATGGCTTTGCTTAATTGCTGTTGTTAACACAAACATTTTGGCTAAGCCAGTCACTGACTTACCATGTACTTATATTCAGTGTAAAAAAAGAAAGACTATAGTAAAATAGTAAAATTTCTGCCAGGAAAAGTAAAGGATATATTAAAATAGTAATAGTAAATTTTCTTCCAAGGAAAAAATCAAAGGTGGGCAACCAGAAATGGTGATAAAATCACTAACAACAGGAAGTATACAAAAGAGAGAACAATTTTGTCAATATACTTCTTTAATTTATAATTTTTATTTGAAAACTATTGCTTCAGGTAACAATTTTCAGGTACTACTTCTCAAACAGATAAAGTAATTATGGGAGAGTGGTTTACCCAAGTCCTGACTCATCTGCTCTATTCAGCACTAAAGTTTCTAGCCTGACAGTAAAAAGAAATTTTGTTAAGATATCTGGTCAGGGACAAAGCACAGGGAAAATTGTATTCATGCCTTTCTTAAATATATCAGTAATAATATTAACAACAGAGTGAAAATATTTGAGGACTGTAAAAATTTTGGGGGGAATAATAATGATTTTACTGTTACAAGTCTTACTATTTAACTCATATCTGGGGGAGAAGAGGTGGATTCATAACTTTTCTGATGGTATTTGCTCATAAATGAATATAATCAATCTAACTGGAATTTGAACTTGGTTCTCTGATTTCCAATTTTGAGCCATTATCCATTTTACCACCCACACATCCATGCTCACAACACCTGGTATTCCCAAGTGATCAGCCATCTAGTTACTGACTAAGAACAATGTTGCTTAACTTTAGTGATCAGCTTGAAAGTACATGTGAGCAAAAGCGTCCAGCAATTTCTTACTAAAAAGTTTGCTTCTCTGTATTTCGTATCTACTTCTCAATAAAGAAAACTGTAGTAAATTTGTAACACATCTGTTATAACTGCACATACTTTAATTAAATTCCATCCTGGGTATGACAATAAACTACATCCAGCAGCAAGGCCTCTGACAAGGAGGCTTTGAGAAGCATGCAATCACCTCTTAATTGTTGTTGTTCCTAGGTTCATCCTGACCGAGGGTGGTAGCACGTGTTAGGGTCCCAGCTATGAGCAAATAGTGAAACCCCACGCTGGGAGCAAAACACAATGAAAGTATAAAAAAAGATTTTTATAGTAAAAATACCAGCAATAAGTTTTTGAAAAAAAATAAAATAATTACCAGTGATGAATTTTTAAAAAGAAAAAATATATTAGTAGAAATACATTTTTGAAAATAGAAAATATTACCAGCAATAGATTTGACTTGACAAAAACCTTCTTTACAAAAATATGCCAATGAAACCTGACCTGAAAACTGATTTCTTACAAAGAACATATATCCTATTCATACAAATCTATCTTAAGAATCTTGTCAGCATTAAATAACCCATTGAGGTTGATATGCTGTTAAACAAAATAAAACAAACCAAACCATAATCAAATAAAATCATTCTTTTATGAGCTTTGTACCCAAGATTTCTCTTCCCCCATACCGTAAGGTCCTATTATTTCTTATTTTTAAACGTCCCTCCACCATCCCAAATTCCTAAGATGTTTTTCAACAGTTGAAGAGCCATCAAATTTCTTGCTAATTTTTTGATCATATCACAGCAAATCATTGTTATAGTGTCAGTAAGAAAAATAAGAAAACAAAATAAAAGATGTTTTTGGAACCAAACACCAGGCAGTGTAGTTGAAGAACAATGATGCTTAATTAACAGATTCTCTGATAATATAGTCAAGATCACATGTCTTCAAGGGATTAGGAATAATATTAATGGATTACAACTAAAGAATTATTTGAATGTAAAACACAGGTCCTCTAAAGATGGATTATGACTCTATGAAGTATGTGAATAATAACGAAAATAAAATAAAGAATTACATTAAAAGAATTTATACAAAGTCAATGAACTTAAAGAATATATAAGGTACAGTTAACTTAGGTTTCTCAATTATTGAAGTTGAATTATTGTAAAAATTATAAATTGTTTTTAATGTGAAGGAAAGATAATATTATGAAACCAGAGAGAAAGATGGAAATGATACAAAGCTTTTCTATTATAATGGATGGCAATGCAAAGGCCACACTAAAAAGATATTAATTTGATTGGTCTGTTTTCCTTTACGGCAGCGAATGTTAGACCAAAGAGACTCGAGGCAATGGAGGTCTGGTTCTACAGAAGGATGCTAAGGATATCATGAACTAAGTGTGTGAGCAATGATGAGGTTTTGGAAAGGATGCAAACATGGAGGAAGCTTATATTTGACATCAAGAAGATGCAGCTGAAATTTCTGGGACAAATCATCAGAAAGGAGGGCTTGGAGAATCTTATACTCAAAGGTCAAATAGAGGAAAAAAAGAGTCAAGGGAAAGCAATGCGTAACATACCTAAGCAAGTGGATGAAAGAACATGGCCTGGGGGAAGTAGCAAAGGGACAGAACTTATTGAGAGCTACAATGGACAGGGAAAAGTGGAGAGCCATGATCCCCTAGGTCTTGAAGGTACATGACACATAAAAGAACAAGAAATTGTTGACCTAGAATTTAAACTTAGTACTGAGTTCTGATCACAAGAGAGATCACTTTTACAACATGACTAAGGATTTTATTATAATGTATTAAATATTTTTTAAATATATTCATATTCTTTTACACTCAGTAACCGTTTACATCTCAGTGACTTTATTGCCTTACTTGGAGAGAAATGATTAAAAAAAGTTGATAAGTGGCCAAAAATGCTAACTTAAGATGTTTTAATTTGAAAACTGGTGAATTTATGTGAAAATTGTTTAATTTATGTGAGAGAGCTTTTTTTCTGATAACCTTTGTTCAATATTAGTTGTTAAATTTAATGCATGAAACGTGTACACAAGTCTATCAAGTATTTTTGTGAAATATGTATGCAAATATAGCAAGTACTTTTTATGAAATGTGTACACAATTATATCGTGTATTTTTTATGATTTTTCTTCTTTTGTATTCAGAATTTGTATAGTTGGTTTAATCTATATTAATGGCCAATTCTTTTATTAAAAGCAAAAGAAAAGAAGTTTCAAAGAGGCTTAATCTATAATTAGATAATTTTTTTTTAATTTAAAAAAAGTAATATTTAATTTATAGATAAGAATATACATAATATTTTAATAAAAGAAATGTTGGCAATAGAAAATATCATGAATTATTTCATTAAGATATATTAAATAATTGTTTTAAATGAAAATATTGTGACAATGCAATCATCTTAGGAAAGCAATTTTATTAAGACATTAAGTGTCTGGGTTAAAAGCTGTATATAGTGAAAGTAGAGAAGGAAAGAGAGAGGGTGATGTTAAATTGAATATAATATATAATTTTGGAAATAAGTAAAGATTAAAAATTGGCTTAGAAAATCAGAATAAATTATAAAAATTCCTAGTTGGAATTCTGAGGATTTAGAATCCTAAGTAAAGGAGTCAGAAAGAGTGATATCTGAATTCATGTGTGAGTGAATCATATCATATGGTGCTTGACTGAAATTATGATAGAGGAATTTTAGCTTACTTTCATTATTGAAATCAGATTGAAGAATAGTAATTTTTCAATCTGCTCATATTCATAGGTAACTTTGGAAACAGAACAAGGAATTTATCTGGCTATGGATAGTTGTCATCACCTCTGATCATGTAGGGCACACCAGGATGTTCCCCATAAATACAAGTTTCTGGAATGTGCAATGAGTTAGTTAATTTTGGTTTGGTTTGTTTTGTTTCATCGCATATCAACCTCAATAGGTTATTTAATGCTGACAAAATTTTTTATTGGTAATATTTTTTTAAAAAAATATATTGCTGGTAATATTTTTTTTCCTTCAAAAATCTATTGCTGCTAATATTTTTTTCAAAAAATGTATAGTTAGTAATATTCTTTTTTTTTTTCAAAAATGTATTGCAGATAATATCTTTTTTTCAAAAATTTATTGCTGGGAATAATTTACAAAGTATTTCTGGTATTAAAACCTATTTTTACACTTTCATAGTGTGCTGACCCCAGTTTGAGGGTTAACTATTTACCCATAGCTGGGACCCTAACAGGTGCTACCACCCCTGGTCAGGTGGACCTGAGAACACCAGCAATTAAAAGGTAGTTCCATGCTCCTCAAAACTTAATCAGAGGCTTTGCTGTTGGATGTAGTTTATCATCTTACCCAAGACACGGATGTAGTTTATCATCATACCCAGGGCAGGGGTATCTAGTTAATCGCTGTTGGATCTGTGTGTATTTCTTTAATACCCACAGATACAACCTGTAGTTTTTACTGCAGCTATGCTGAATAGAACTAAGTAACAGCATCAGAGAAAGAGCGCATATTCTGGTGTGATCAATACTGGAGCAAGATCAGTATCCTCAAACCCTCAGTCATAATTACTTGTCACTTCATGCTAGCATAGTCTTCAATGGCTTCTAAGCAGTTTCATTTACTTAATTTCACTCACAAAGCTTGGGTCAATTTGTGGAAGGATTTTTATGCACATCCCAAATGTACTGCACACAGACATCATCTATCTGGATGGTATTATCAAGAAGTTATTACCTTGACAAATTGGCCATGGTGAGATTTGAACCTGGGTTTTATGTTTGGAATGTTAATGTTCTAACTCCTTGACAACATATGCAATAGCCAAGATACATGTATGTGTTATATACAGATGAGTTTTTGGGAATTCCATAATAGGGTAGTTTGCAAGGTGGTCACAAAATTCTAGTTACTAAATATTAAGTTTGATCCTCACAGGGTGTCCCATACTTATGGCAAAATTTAAAAAATGCTTAAATGAGTTAATAACTATATAAGCAGAAAGAATCAAAGGAAAATAAAATTACAAAAATATGCAAGTCCAAAGAGATTTTAAAAATTCTTATAGAAGTAGTCTTACCTCAATTTGAACCATATTGAGGCGAGCCTTTCTCATTCTGTTGACACAGCCAAATACATCCACGGTGCCTGTGTGGCGCGCCTCCTCCATCAAATAATCAAGGGCAATAAATGTGCCACTACGGCCAATTCCAGCACTGCAAAAAAAAAAAAAAGGAAAGAAAAACATGAGAATAATTTCATTCTGAAGAAGGATTCACTGAAATTCCACATGGCATGTTGATAATTTACGAAGAGAATACAAAATAAAACTTTTTTACTAGATTGGCAACTAAGTCTCACTATTAAACTGTTCAAATAACTAGATGTAATAATTTCTAATCTAATAGTTTTTTCTCTTATATTTGTGGAACTTTCTCCTAGTTTCTTGCTTCCTGCCATTGGCAATCTTCAACAATTTAAATGCAACTGAAATGTTGAAATTTAACTGAAATCTTTTAAACACAATAATATGACTTCAGCTAAATATATTTTGAATGCAATTATATGCCTTCAACTACAGATAAAATGTATTGTCGGTCATTTTACTATGAAATATATTAGTGGTAATTCTACTATAAAATGTATTGCTGATTATTTTGCTTTAAAATTTTATTGTAGGTAATTTTACTATAAATACTTATTGTTGGTATTTTTCATATAAATGTGTCTTGCTGGTAATTTTATACTTTCATAGTGTTTTATTTCTGTTTGGGGATTCTGTATTTGTGCATGACTGTGACCTTAACAGCCGAGAACTGTACCAAACAACAGAAATCACATCACTCAAGGACTACCAAGAGAAGTAACAACTAAAATGGATAGCACATATAACTTGAAGAGAAAATAATGACATAATCAAGATGTTGACATTCCACATTACTTTAAATAAAAGGTTAAGAAGGAAACCACCATCAATATATCAGCTACTGGGCTTGAGAAACTGATTGTCCTGAAAAATTTTTTAAGAGAAAGATTTTATAAATTTCAAAGTCCATCGACACTGACTGCTTGGTCGATGAATGTCAAATATTACTTTATAAAGAAATGGATAATATTACTCTTACCATTGCTGTTGTAGTATTCAACCCTGAATAAATCTTGCCTTGGGCTTAATTTTATATTATATAATATGACTTTTGACTGTTTCTTGAATAATTTTATTCAAATCAAGGCCATTACTTGTACTGTTCTTGGTTCATAATCTTTTGAGTAATCAGTGTGATAAGTTAAAAACTAATCCATATTAAACAACTGGTGCTGCTGAAACACATTCAAGAAAATGTCACATTTTACCTGGCTTCCTTTCACCATTTTTCTCAC
Source organism: Acanthosepion lycidas (assembly GCA_963932145.1). Classification (NCBI taxonomy): domain Eukaryota; kingdom Metazoa; phylum Mollusca; class Cephalopoda; order Sepiida; family Sepiidae; genus Acanthosepion; species Acanthosepion lycidas. The sequence goes on from OZ010572.1 coordinate 128,791,470, forward strand.
TAAATGTTTTAAATGTCTGCAAAAGAGAAATACTGCCAAAAGAGAAATTTTGCCATTCCATTCAGATCCTAAGTTTGTTGAAAGATCTTAACAGTGCCATCAGCTCCATCTCTCCCCTTTAAATTCTTAGAACTTCCAAATCTACAAACAATTTCAGCTTGTATTGAACTAAGCATTTCAATTACTCTTTTCATTTTAGGGTTTCTTTTCTCTCGGTTTCATGTCAAACAGATTACCGGATATTTGCTCTGGCTTTTTTTATTCAGAATGTAATGGCCTTGAATCGAGAAATAATGACATGGACCCTATTTTAAAAGTTGTCTTAAAAATAACTTGATGTTTCAATGTTGCCCATTGGCTTTGGTAGTGTATGACACATACAAAGCATTGCTGCAAATAGCCTGTCAGAATATTGCATCCATATTGATAAGAGCTAAATCTAAATCAGTACGCATTTATTTTACTCATTGGTTTCTGTTGAGGCAGAAATTGTACAACTGTAATTGCTTTGAAACAAGAATGGAAGTTAAGCCAAAATTAGAAACGCATTGAAAAGTCAAGCTCATCACAAAACCTGAGCAGCACTAACTGGCATTTCTTTATCAAAATTGAATGATTTAAAGACCATCTCATTTTGATGGATCTTTTTTCAGTCTACTGAACATGTTACATAAGATAAAAGTAAAAAGATATAAACAAATACAAATTTATGATAGACTGACCCAGCACATATTCTAATACATGTTAAACAAAAATATCCAAACTTAATTTTTTTTTAAGGATTTTACCACAAGCAAGGCAGGAGTTCCACTAGTGCACAAGGAGTTACAGAGATTTAAAGCAAGAGTAAAGAGGTGTGTTTGAGGAAAGGATAAAGAGAAGGACAGCGGACAAGATCACGGCATCAGAAGATATCAATTGACATTACACTTGAATATTTGAAGATTATAGTTATTAGAGAAGCAAGTAAGAGGAGGGGAGTTCCAGAGATGGGAAGTGTGAGAGAAGAAGCTGTTGGAGTAGAAGAGATGGCTACACTTAACTGTTTTGACAGCGAAAAGGTGGGACTGAGATGTCAACCTCGTAGCATGCTTAAATTCATGCAGTTTGGGAATCAGTGAAAGTAGCTTGTCAGAGCAGTTGCCATGAAAATACTTGTAGGAGAGACAGAGGGAAGCCACAGCACATCTGTGAGATAGTGACTGTAGACTAGATTCCAGACTAGGACCTATCACATTGTATTTCTGTCTCTGGATTTTGTCAAGGACCTCAAGATGTACAGTGGGGGTACCAGATGATTTGTTTATTTCTTAAATTATTTATCTATTTTATTTAAAGTCATAAAATTTTACTGATAACAGTAACATTGTCAGTAATGTTGACCTCTGAAAATAACTTACTTTCTGATTTATAATGTACATCACATAGTATAGGCTCAAAATTGCTTAAATGAATTTCATATCAACAAGTGAAAGATTTATAGTTAAATCATCACATTTTATATCTAATAGCACATATTTCTATTGTGAATTTTTTAATTATAAATATTATTAACTGAAAACCCAGCACTTTTTGAACTGGTTCCTGTCAAAGTTGTACATTGAGGCATTGGCTCCAGTAAGAGATCATTTAAATATTGATCATACTTCATTTGAAAATCAAAATGAAATCTTGGATCTGGTGTTTCTGTTTTATATTTAAACATTCTTGACAAAATCCAATAAAGAATCAGTAATATTATTGGTCCTAGCATGGCATCTCAGCTTCAGTCACTTTCCCATCACCATAGCATTGCTTCCTTTTGCTCTTTCCCTAAATATTTTCATGGTAATTGTCCCGATGAGTTTTCCTCTTTGGTGCCTCAATTTCAAGCATTTAAGCATTTAAGCGCAATAGCTGACTGGCAGGTACGTCCGAATTTCACTGTTGAATGCTAACAGTTTCTTCTCTTTCAGGTTCCTTGTCAAGAATGATCTTCAAAAATTTAAATGCAATGTCAATCATTATCTGTCTGCTTGAACCATGTTCATTTATTTTCCTCTTTGTTTCTTTCACTCTTAGTAACCCTTTTGTGGCTTACTGGATTTTTAAATACAAAACTTTTAAGCATTCCTAAAGTTTATGCACAATCAACCATTAAATAAAGCCATCTTATTTTGCAAACTTTTATTGATGTTCCAATTTTGTTGGTGACTTAAAATCAGTAGCACTATTTGTTTTGTTAACTGAAAGTAATTGAGAATTCAATCCTTGGAAGTGACAATATGTACTTAGATTCAGTGTAAATACGATGAGCAATAACTGAGCAGTAATAAATAAGAACAAGATGAGATATTCCACTGCCACAGGTCTAAAACAATCTACCCCTGTAAATTAATAAAGGTTCAAGTTTGAAATTTGCTATAAGTTATCTGTATCAACATAAACCCAATGAAGGCTGGAGGGTACAACAGCTAAAGTGTTGTGATAACAACAACAAAGATCAGGACAATAGTTTGCATGTAAATAATGTATATAATGATAACTCCTCATCCCAGAAATTCAGACTGAAACTATTTGTTCTCTTCAGCTATTTTTTGTACTCTACTTAGATGTCATGCCAACCAAAGTGTTACCATTAAAGTTGCTTAAGGTTTCCTATCAGTGTGCAGAAACTAGATTACTGTATTTGAGAGTATATAAAAATCTAAACACTTCCATTCAGTATTATGGAGTTAGTTTCATAGTCTATGGTGTTTGGGTAAACCCAATGGATATATTTGAATCATTTTAAGGATAGAAAAGCATGTCTTATGTGAAATCAAATTAGATAAATTCTCCTTTTTTAATTTTGCTTTCATATTTAGCCATTAATTAAACTGAATTATCTCCCTATGAAGAATATTTTTTTCTCCCCACCCCATATGAGAGCTCTTGAAATTATTTGCTCATTTAAATCCTTTACATTCTTTATGCATCTGGTGACTAGGATTGTATAAATGTATTATGAAGACATGTTTTGAATGATCTTGAGTTTTTATTTTATTTTTTTTTACAATATGGTTCACCCTGTACAAGATTCGGGGGCCACTCATAGTAGATGGTTACATTAGGAGACAGTTTATGCAGACAATAGGAGAAAATAACGGTTAACCCTAAACTTGAATAGATTAAGATTGAATTGATCAAGGAAACATCCTCTTGGGAGTTGTTTCCACAGAGCAGTGATTTGTTGGAAAAAGCTGTTTGAGTGGAACTTACTTCTTACTAATAGAATGTGGAGGGAATGTGGGTGGTTTGCTACAATGTGAGTGGCATGGCAGTTCCTTCCCATGAAGATTAGAACTAGTGGAACTAAGGAATATGGTTCATCTGAGCACTTTCCATAAAAGTAGAGAGAGCAGCAAGAGGCTTGCCACATCCCACCTGTGTGAGAGAGGCTGGAGGGTTGAAAATAATTTGTCATCCACAAAGACTTGGAGACATTTTTTAACACTATCGAGACTGGAGAAAATGGTCTGGGCAGTGGAGTAGTACAGGGAACTGACCATTTTACCTGCATCTTTAACAATAGCTCATATAAGGTCAGGTGTGAATTTAAGGCCCACTAGTCTCACAAGACAAAATAACAATGCATGCTTTTACAAATGACCCCAATCAAAATCTAAAGTAAAAAAACAAAAAACAACTCCACATAAAAACATCCAATTTACTCAGAGAACTTCAAAATAACTGAGCATTTTTTCAAAACAAGGCTATTTTTTTAACCTTCTGACTGATTCTAACAGAAAACCAAATACCAATTGGGAAGCAAAGGAACAGCTTCATTTGTGATTAATTTAGAGTCCATATATAGTCTGATGCTCCTGCTATATATCTTGAACTCCTTGGTAAAGTCCAAAGAAGAATAAGCAATATTATTGGCCCCAATCTGGAATCTTGATTTCAGTCACTTTCCCACTGATCATAAGGTTGCCTACTTTTGCCTTTTCTATAAATACTTTTTATGGTAATTGTTCAAATGAGCTCTTTGCTATGGTACCTAGACTTTATGAATTTAAGCACAGTACGAGACTAGTGACAAGGTCTCACCAATTTACAGTTGATTTGGCTAGATATAGCCATAAATTCTATTGTTTCTTTTTTTTGCACTTCTTATTCCAGTTCCATGTTTTCCAGCCAACTTTAATCTGCACAAATTTGAATGCAATGTCAATTGCTATTTGCTGTCCTCCTGAGCAATGTTCCTGTTTCTAACTCTTCCACATCCAGTAACCCTTTGCATCTCTGTGGCTTTTACTGATTTGCTTGGGGTGGAATCAATAAAAAGAAAAAAAAAAGGTGGTGTAAAATAGTTGATCAGTTCATAACTTCTATATGTATAAATGTTGACATTTTTAGCACTATCATCAAATTTCTTTTTCTTTAGTTTTCCTGCAAAATGACAGTCTTTATTTCATGACTTGATAAGGGAGAAGGAAAAATATGGATTGAGGGTGACTTTCCTTATGCATTTAACATTAAAAAAAAGTACAATAAATCTGTTTTGAAATGTCGTTTGAATTTTTAAAGAGTAAAAAGAAAATGAATAATATTTTGAAGAAGTTTTTTATTATTTGAGTTTCACTTTATTGTCTGTTCTGAAAAGGCAGACAGTTGTCTATTTAACATTCAATGGGAGATTTCAACACAATATTCATGTCTACTTGTATGCTGATCTGTAACTAAATAATTCAATTATTATTATTATTATTTATACTACTAGTAGTAATAAGAAAATACTATTATCTAAAATAGTATTAAAATATAACTAATATTAATAAATATAATTTTGAAAAACTGATGATGACATTATTGCATAAGTTTTATTTTGAAAAAAAAAGCCTGACTGATTTTGCTTGTTATTTTTGCTACATTTTTTAAAAAATAAATTCTACTTTGAATCTTGTAAGGTGAAGAGAAAAAATGTATTTATATTATCTATTTGGGAAGCTGTAACTATCAGCTTTGCACAAGACTTTTCAATCTATAATTCTTTGGCACCAGTCTGAGTAATAAGATAAATTCTGTTTCTACTATACACATGTACACACATATATACTTGTATATATGAATAAAGACAAAAGGAAAACTTATCTTAGCTGATGTGTTTCGTCCTCTGAAAGACTTTTTTCAAGGCAAAAGAACTAAGCATGTCAACTAAGATAAGTTTTCCTTTTGGCTTTACTTATATTATGCTTTTACAGATATACTTGGTATTTACTTGAGCTCCCCACAGAGTGGGATGTGGCACAAGGCTGTTTAACATGGATTTTTCCAAGTCTGAAGGCCCGGGTAAAAATTCTCTGTAGACACCATAATAACAGGGTCAGCTTTGTCTCCCTTCCCAGATGAGACTCTGCACTTCAGCAAAGACTCATCTGGGTTCCTTTCTGCCTTGGGGCAGAAAGTTCAACAAGCCCTAAGAGCTTAGCACACAGCTAAGACCTAATGGATTTAGAGATATACTCTATCTGAAGTTTTTATGTATTTGTATGTATGTATTATATCCTGATCTCTTGCAGATGAAATTGAGTCAATAGATTTGTTCAGAAGCCATTGGTAGTGGTATTACCATAAAGTCACAAGTCATTGTGACCGAGGCTTTAAGCATATCAGCCTTTTTCAGACTGTTATTCATGCCAGATAATACACTCTCTCCCAAAAAGTAAGTTCTGTTCAGTGTAGCTACATTATAAACAACAGGTTGCCTCCCTGGATGTTAGACAAACACAAATCTGCCTGGCAGGAATCTGCAACAAGGATTGGCTCGCCATCCTAGCAGACAGCTATACTTGGATATGAGTGACCAGCCAATACTACTACTACTGTTATATTCTTGCCAAAATCAGATCTTCTTCTGATTCACACTACACTAATTTCCACTACTAGCAGGGTGTAAATGCTCCAAATGCCCAAAACTCAAATAAAAATTCATCAGCTGCGCATGTCTTCACACATATCTTCTGTTTATTCACACACTCAAATAACAAAAAGCCAATACACTCCAGAATTTCTACTCAATAACACTCACTCCCATCTTCAAAAACAAAATAAAACTGGAGCTGATTTGAGCCTGAAAAAAGACATAAAAGCCCATCAAATGGAAAAATTGACCAGAGTTCACATGCTTGTCAAAAAGCAACTTCCCATCTCTGAAGTCATCGGCCTTGACCAGCTTGCCACACCATCACCCCAGTAAGTCACAACTTATCCTTCCTCTTCTTCCAGACATCTTTAAAAAACCACTCATCTCCTTTTTTCATATGAAAGGCATTTACCCTGATTTTTCATTTGTTATATTTTATGTTAATGCAATTGGTTATTGCTTTAAATTTTCATTATTTCTTCTTTATTCTAATACCACATGCTTTGTAATGTGAAACACATGTTCCTATCATAACACTACTATGTATCAATATTATATACACTTAACCAATCACAGTGGTGTCGTATTCTCTGATACCAAACTGGTACAGGCAAATCAAGCCTTGAGTAGAATACATAAACATATCTAGAACAACAGAAGACTCACAAAAATCAAAGTTTACAAAACCATCAGGCAATTCATTCTTCTCTATGACACAGAGGACCATATCATACGTAAATGTCACATGCATCCGAGTATTTCTATCAGTGATGTCTCTATATTAGCTTAAAAAATATGTTGGAATAACTTTGATACTTACACTGAGAGATTGTCAGTGTAACTAGTTTTTAAGCTAGATGAAGAAAAAGATGCAAGTGTAAACATTATTTAGTCCCCATTGAAGAAATAGAACTCTCTGAAAGTACCTTCATCACAGCCACCCTCAGTAGGAAGCCAAAGGTTGAAATAGAACTACAGGATCTATCAGGCAATGTCCTTTGCCGAATGAAGCAGCAAAAAAAAAAGTGGAAGGAAAAAGGCAGTTATGAAGAGCTGAAGAAGCCACCACCTGTCAAACCTTCCCCTGCATACCCTTCTCTAAACTTTACTAACAATCTGTGAATGTGCAATATATATATATATATATATATATATATATATATGTGTGTGTGTGTGTGTGTGTGTGTGTTATTCATTTACAAAGCCATGTATATAAAATATAAGATATAAATGAATATATCAGACAATATTAAAAGGAAAACTTGTTTTAGAAAACATAGTAATGTGTTGTAGAAAATAAATCCTTGTCATTCATTTTTATAGGTAATTGCAATACTAGCTGTTTCCTTATAAGGAAACATTCAGCATTCATTGACAGATTTCAGTTGAATTTTATAAAAATCTTTCTATTAAAACAATTTTTCAAGAAAATAAGTTTCTCAAGCACACTGTTATTGTTCTTTCCAGTATTGATGGGGGTTTTCTTCCAAACCTTTTGTTTGAGATAGTGTTGAAAGTTAACATCTTGAATATGTCATTATTTTCTCTTTGACTTACATGTGATATCAATTTTTGATGTTATTGAAAGTTTTCAAGTGATGTAGTTTCTGCTACAGTTATTTGTGATTCTGTAGCACCAGTCCATGAGACTAGAAAAAGTATAGTTCTCATCCAAACTTCAATGCTTCACTTGCTCAAAGCAATTTTTAACTATTAATCTGAGAAAGTAGAGCTGAAAGTTTAGATATTTTTAATGAGTTTGGTGGAACCATGTCGTCCATATGAAAGTCTTGATCTGATTAGGCTCTTTAAGATCATGAGTCAGTTTATTAAGTATCTTATCTTTTGTACTAAATTTGTTATAACTGAACCATACACCAATGTATTTGAAGTGCTTAGTATTTTCTAACTCCACATTCTGAAGATGGATTCAAAGTAGGTACCATCACAACTTTCATTCCAATTCCAGATCATAGTTTTAGTTTTGGAAAATTTAGTTTTTAATACATATTCATTAGTATTTTCACCATAATGCATCCAATTTTTTACATAATTGGCATGTACATGGTGCGATGGGTAAATTGTCGCCATTTTATATTTTAATTTTGTGCTTACACGTTTGTTTTTTTATTTTGTCAACTGCACAGTAGAGTCAGTTGGGCACCATCTGTGAGAAAAAGATCACTATAACACAATTCACTCTGCCAGAAATTTGGAAATAGCATGCTGTACTGATTGGCATTTATATCGGAAGCTCCAATACAAACATTTCAAAGTGTTTGTGTGTCAATCTGAGAAGAGTGCAGAGCATTCAGAAAGAGTCGAATCATGATCCAGTCAACATCATGGCATTTGGAGTGATTACTAGTGATGGTGATGTTATGCTTCCATTCATCTTTCCACAGGGCTTGAGACTCAACACGGAAACCTATATCAAGTGCCTTAAGGAGGTAGTGCTGCTCCGGGTTCAAGAGGGTGGAAGCTAGAAGACCCTATATTTGGCAGCAGTACTCTGCAACATGCCACACAAGCAGGAAAACCCAGCCATGGCTGTCAGGCATCTTTTTGTGACCATAACTCCCTAGACTGCAAGCCTCTTGATTATTATGTGTGGGACAGAAATTGATTGTGAAAAGATAAAGTACATGGTTGTCTACAAATGGAAGAACCCAAAATACAAATTACAAATTGAAGATACCAAAATCAAACAAGTACAAAAATTTAGATATCTGGGAAGTATTTTAATAAAAGACAGAATGTGCAACACTGATATCCAAAGGCACATTGGGATAGCAAAAAATGCCTGCCAAAATTTAAGTTAAGTATTAAGAATCAGAAGACTTTCATTAAAAATAAAGAATACTGAACTGTTATGTAATATCAGTTCTTCTATATGGGAATGAATTCTAGACAATCTTTTCATAGATGAAGAGACTTGAAGCAACAGAAATGTGGTTCTACAGAAGGATGCTAAGAATACCATGGACTGGACATATGAGTAACAAAGTTTTAGAGAAAATGGAAACAAAAAGCACACATACTTACCATTAGAAAGAAGAAAATTGAAATTTCCAGGGCACATAAAAAGGAAAGAGGGATTGGAGAATTTGCTACTCAGAAGACAGATTGAAGGCAAGAGGGATAGTGGAAAACAATTTTTAAGCTATCTGGTGAAATTGAGTAAATGGATGACAGAACAGGGTTCAGGGGAGATAACAAAAAGACAAAATTTATTAAGCGCTACAAAAGACAGGAAATTGTGGAGAGCCAAAATTCTAAGAGAGTTGGCACATAAAAGAAGGTTCAGACCATTTTTCTAATCTCTTCTGAACTCTTACAGCTTTGATAAGTCACCACCTAAGAAATTTAGATGATTATTAAAGTTATATCTCTTGGTAGTTATTGAGTGTCATGTCAGGTTTTTTTCCAACTACTGAGTCCCCACATGTTAGTAGTGTCAGTGTCATGTGATTTTCTTTTTTTGGGGTTATGAAATATACTTAGTATATTTGTTCCTAAACTGAATGTTTATATGAGTGCATCTATTAACATAAATATTTCATGATATTATATATTTTTAAATTCAAAAACAACAAAATATGTCAGTTCTTTTCTCTTTTCTCCCATTTGATTTTCTGTGGAATAAATCAAACTTAATTCAGAGAGAGATTCTAAAAGTCATTTCTTAGTACTTCCTTATAAGCTTTGTTCCATCTCTTGCTTCCTGTTTAAAATTGGGTTTCCGGTTCCTTCTAAAGTGAACTTCAACTCTATACTTCTAACATCTCCACCTAAAACTCTGAACATTTATTTACTATTTATGAAAATTTCTGATAATGTTGATGACTTTAAATCATGAGCTAAACAATAGTGCTAGCAGCTGAGGTGAAAAATTTTGTTTATTTTACTTCAGATTTTTGGCCTTATAGCTTATGGAAATTTTAACTTCTATCTCTACAGTTGAAAGTAGAACTTTATATTAGAATCTAACTAATCAGTTATTTATGAAGAAACATTAAAATAATGAACTGGAAAAAGGGAAAGGGAAAAATTTTGTGCATCCAAGAATCACTACATCTATTAACTTACTTTTCTAGTTTTTCTTCAGTCTTTTTAATGAAAGACTTTGTACCAAAAAGTAATTTAAAGTAAAAATTCATCAATATATAAACACTTTCTTTCATCAATCTTTTATGTAATGGACTATTTTCTTTAGTCAAAGAAGCAAGAAAACAAATTGTAGAAGATGTAAGTATTACCTTCAATAGCTTCAAGGCATATCTGAGATATTTATTTATGACTTTCAGAAAATTCTGAATACTTCTTTAGTCAAAAGGGCATACTGTACAGTAAAAAATCTGAGTTATAAAAATGATTTCCATTTTGCTGCACAATGTGTAGCATAGATTAAAACTGGTAAAGTATCTTGGATGAAACTTTATAAATAGGTTTTATGGTCTGAGATTATTTAAAATTTAACTTCCTGAGAAATGACTAGTCCTTGTAGAATATTGGTTAACTTGCAAGTGGGTCTGACACACAGGTAGACTGATGTAGTCACTTTCAGTTGAAAAACAGCATTGAGTGATTTAATGGAGAGATATATGGTTGAAAAGGATCCACTCATGAAAACGTGTTGGGCGGGTCCATTCTAGCAAAGTGGACTAACCCACCTGCTGTATTAGGTACTCTCCTATAAATGAGGTAGATTAGCTGGTCTGCTTTTACAAGGAGACAGCCATGTTAGAAGGTAAGTCATCTGACTTCTACAGTCCTCAGCACCAAAGACAATTTTATATCAAACGTTTTCAACAATTGTGCCAAATTCTAAATGAAAAATGTTTCTTAGCAAACACACACAGAAACATGCATATAGGTATATAAAATGGGATTATGTGATATATACATGTGGTATATAAAATGGGATTATGTGATATATACATTTTTAGATATCATGACAATGTTAGTCATAAAAAAATAATTTAATATTTTTAGCGTTACCTCATTTTTAGGAATCCTCTGTGTATAAAGGTAACACACACTTGTGTTTTTTATATCAACACCTTGCAATACATACATAATTCCATCAAAGAAAAACATTACAAGGAAGTCCTTCCAGAGGAACACGTGTTACACAGAATTTTTTCAACTTTGTTATTCATCTGACTAACATATATCTCGTGGAAAAATATGTATTCAATGCATATTGTAAAAATAGTTTTCTGCATTATTTACCTACATAAAGAGTAATTATTTACATCAAAATTACACCACAGATAAACTTGGCATGTTGCCTTTCATTGTATTCAGGAATAGGTTCATGTGTTGATTTGAAATGGCAATCAGTAAATAATGAAACTTTCAGAATTTCTGAATAAACAAAAAACAATGAATAACTGGAAGGTAAGACAATTCTGTTGAGGTCTCAAATAATATCTTTGAATATGGCTTACCTGCAATGTACTACAAGTGGGCCAGTCTCAGGATTATTGTCTGCATGAATGCGGGTCATAAAATTCACCAATCCTGTTGGGGTTGGAGGGACCCCATGATCGGACCAAGATGTGAAATGGAACTGTTCTAGTTTTCTCACTGGTAAGTCACTCTAGAAATAAATAAATAAAAATAAGTCACTTTAGAAATAAAAAATAATTAAATGAGAAAAATTAATCTTTATATATATCAAGAATATTTTTTTTTAAATTATAATAATCAAATGTCATATATAATAAAACAAGTTAATCTTTCATTAAAATTATGATTCATCTAATTAGAAAAACATGTAAACTCATCAATTCTTATAAATCTTTACTTTTTATTTAAAATACAATCTATTTTATAAATGCTGACATTGATTAACAAGAAAGGAAGAATATTCTGTTTACAATAAAAGATAAATTCCATATAAATATTTTATATGATAAATTACACAAAGAATTACTTTTAAACAAGTGAATTGAGAACAAGATCATCATTTGTTTGTTCTGAACTTCTGGGAGGAAAAATGTTAACTGTTCAATTAAAGAGTTTTATAGCATTTAAGGTCACAATAATGCCTTGTGTCTTAATTTTATTTTTTAATAATGTCTTACGAGAGTCTTAAGTCTTAGGCTCATTATTCAGGAAATTTTACAATAGAGTTGGTTTAGAATTTTTATTTTCCATGTAACTCAAATTTCTTTTGTTTTTGTTTTGGAAAAACATTTAGTGCCAAAGAATTTACTGAAAAACAAAATTATTTTGCAAAATAGAAAATTTATTATCATATCTTTCTACTTAATATAACCTATTAAATTTGAGAAAAGAAAACGCATTTAAGATTTTATGAGCACAAAATTCATCATATATTTTTAGAAAAGTAAAAATAAAATAGAAAAAAATATACTTCTTCTTTGTATAATAATAGATTAAAATTCATCATTTATTTATTTAAATAATTAATGTCCAGAATAAAATGTCATTCAGTTTGTTCAGGAGTTCAAAGGTTGCTTTTACAGTTTAACAAAATTAACATTGTGAATTCTGTAGCAAAATTAACATTATGGACACTAACAAAAATATGAATTTTACACTCCGTCTTACCATAATAAATATGTGCTTGCAAATGTACACAGGATTTTATATATTTAGTTATTATCCAGATAGTTTGCATTCTTTTACAGGTGTGTGCAAACATAAACATAGACACACATATTTAGGAAAACATTCATGTTAAGTTAGCAGCTTATATTACCTGAAAATTAATTAAACACCTTCATCATAAGGGTAAAATTTGCCAACAAACATACATGAAAATTATAAAATAAAACTGAATATGTGTGTGTGTGTGTGTATATGTGTGTGTGCGTGTGTATGTATAAATATATATTATTTATACAATATTCAGACGGTAATCAAAATCTGCACTCAGTGTTTCTTAAACACCGAGTAATGGATTTTGATTATCATCTTAATGTTATTGTATTAATAATACTATTATTTAAGCTATGCCTCATGATAGATAGAGTCTTGAAATATTGGTTTCCAGTAATGTATTTTTTAGTAGTTACAGTGTACATATACTGTACATTTTACTGACAGTAGATACTAAATGTAAATACAGCATGTTAAAGTTTTTTATTTATTTTCTTTTAATTTCAAGTAATTGGTTGACATTTTTAAGTAGTTTACTGCACAATTTATAAATTAGCAGATAGTTCAAAAGCACAGTGGAGCATTGCATGCAGTTCACTATATTAAGAGCAACCATTTGTGTTCACTACATGATTATATGAATCTGCCAGTACTTGCTTCTGGATTCAATTCATCTAACAATTCTTTTTCAGTGGATACTGTTATATTCTGAGATAATAGGAATATATACTTGAAAAACAAGGTGGATAAAATAAGTAAAGGTTTATTGTAAAAAAACAGTACGAATAAAGGTAACAGTTATGCACAAGGTTGTCACAGGTCAATCCAGTAGTGAGTGCTACTTTTGGAAGGTTGGTAGTTCTCATGTAAGTCTGTCAAACTCAACAGATCCCAGCTAGACACTGTAGTCCATTGACTTACCAATACTTATAGGTGGTTACTACCTATTGTGTAGTTACTCATGGGGTGACAGGTTATTCCATTACATCAGATAGCATCATGCATGATTCCAAATTCTCTTCAGAGAATGAAATTCTTAACCTTGTCCTTATGATCTTTAGCTTTGAAAATGTCCTCTTACATTGGACTTGATTAACTGATATTGTGCAGGTGACTTTATAAAGTTATTACTCCTTTACTACATTTTTATTTGATATAGTGAGCTTACACTTTGACCAGTCTGCCACTGGCTCTAACACTGAGACCTCAGTTTATTTGATAATTTAAGCTTATTATTCCTTAACTTTTATTTCATTATATATATATATATATATATATATATATATATATATACACACACACACACAGAGTCTGTCAAAAAAAAAATGCATACACACTTCAAGAAAGGATAAACTTGTCTTTTGTAGTTTTATCAAATTGTGAACACTCTTTACAGTAGTATGATATTTTCTCAACAGATGGCATTATCCTCATGGCTGTAGCATCAACAAGTCCTAAAGGATGTTGTGCATCACAGAAAACTGACTACATTGGCAGCCCTTAGACAAAAAAATGAAAATATATGTGCAGCAATCCCAATGGATACTTTGGCCAATGTTGTCCAAGCAGTAACTCACCACACTAAAAAATGTCTGGAAGCTAAAGGCCAACATTTTGATCATCTCTTGTGATTGTAGAGTCCAAAAGGTAACTTGTATTAATCTTGTGATGTTTGAATAAATTTATTATCACAATATCTATACAAATTTTTCCTTAACTGGATTGTCTAGACAACTTTTTGGTGGACTCCGTATATAGATATACATATAGATAGATAGATAGATAGATATAAGGGAGAGATTATAGTTGTTCCAAGAAAAAAGCGTACATTTTAAAGAGATAAGAGGCTGAAAATGTTTTTTGTTATAATGTGGATTATTTTAAATATTTTATCGTTTATTTTCTATATTTTTGCTACATATTTTGGGTCGTATCACCTTCATCAGGCAAAGAATGGTTATTACATATTATTTAAAGGATTTAATTTTTTTTCATGTTGAGTCATTTAACAATTTTTTTGGTGTGTAATAGGAGTAATCAAGACTCATCTTGGACCAACTGTGCACAATACTTTTGCATATCACTCTCTCTCTCTCTCTCTATATATATATATATATATATATATATATATATATGAGAGAGAGAGGTATAATTGAATACTTTGAAAATAAAGAATATTTTTAGAATAAGCACCAACTAAGGTATCTCTTGTAATTTTATGTATTGTTCTCAGAGTCAAAAAAGTATTATATGCACAAAAAAATGTATACACAGCTTATTAGCCTTCTTATGCTAATTTTTTTTCTGAATCTTACAACACTTCAAGTGTGAGAGACATCTTGTGATTTTCTTTTGAAAATTTATCATAATTATTCCTTTTTATTAACATCTTGAACTTGCTTTCAGCTATTAAACATAACTACTATTAACAAAGGCTTTATAGATATCCATGTGCACAACTTCAATCCTGATGTCAAAAGATTTGCCAAAAGGCTGGAAAAAAATTAATAAACTCCTTAACAAAGAATTTCCATTGCTCTTGAAATTTGTATGAAAAACTTTAATAAAATTTGCATGCAAAACTGCTGCACAAGTGTATATATATATATATATATATATATATATATATATGGTGAGCAGGGCATATATAGCAATATATATGGGCATTAGTAAGACGTAGAACAATCTCTTGATAAATTTGGTAAAAATGGAGACAAAATCGAAAAGCTATTCAGAACACTTATGGTAGGCGTCTTCAGGATAAAGTATGTATATATATATATATATATATATATATATATATGGTTGAACATGATCTGTGTATAAAATTTTTTATTAACTATTTCAAATTTTGAAATTAGTTGTTTTATATCATCATAAATATATAATCAGTAAGTTTGCCAAAATTTATATATATATATATATATGTATACACACATACATACACAGACACACAGTAAAACAGGCTTGTATGTGGATGAAATTATTACGCTCTCGATAATTTCAGTTGAGCACTGTTGAGAGTGATGGTAATTCTTAATAGCAGCCATCTCTGCTAACACAGCGCTTGTCATTAAATGAACTGAGCACTATGGCTGTCTGGTGTTTGTTTAAATTTGTAAAAATAAAACCAGAATTAATAATAAATTAAAAATAATGCTAGAATTTCCCTTTCCCTCTGCCATGTGCTGATAGCTCAGATAGAAACTCTGACTGATGCCAAGTCAGTCGGGTTTTGATCATGGCTTGTAGCAATCGGATGTCTAGCTTTACTGATGAGCTGTGATACAGCGAAACAGGCCTGCCTGTATCTGGACCACACACAGACACATACACATACATACATATATACATACATACATACATACATATATATATATATATATATATATTTCTCACTGGTAGCACAACTTGGAGTTTCAGACACAATGCAATCTTCAGGTGCTGAATTCAGCACCTGAAGATTGTGTTGTGCATGAAATTCCAAGTTGTGCTACTCCTGATGAAAATAATAATATAATAATATATAATTTGTGGCTTGGTTGTATTGCATGGAGCGATGTGGAATATTATATATATATATATATATATATATATATATATATATATATATATATATATATATACACACACACACACACACACACACACTTACAATATGGAATATTATGTATATATTTGTTGTTATTTTCCCTACTTCAAAGTTTCTTGGAATTATTCATTCTTCAAGGGGTCTGTTGTTTGAATAAGATGTTTTCAATTTTTTTATTTATGAATTTTGGCAAATTTACTCATTACAAAAAAAATTAATTCAGAAATTTGAAAAAGTTAATAAAAAATTTAATAGGCAGAACTATGTCAAAATTATTAAACCAAAAATATTTAAAAGAATTATCCCTGCCAAAATACGCCATATATGTTCAATAAGGTACACAAACAGAAGTAAATCAGCTTGAATTAAAATATTGTGGAAGCTGTAAACAAAGCAACAGTGGATATGGTGTATTTCTAGTGGCAGCCAGGACAGACATCATGCATGTATATATGGTGTTGCAGCAAAGATGACTGTCAACATGAAACAGTGGACAAACACAGAGTTGTGGAATGTGATAAGATTTTTTGCATGCCAAGGGCAATAATCATAATTTGGGTCCCAAAGCAATTGACTAAAGAATATAGTGAGTGTATGGCATTTCTTTCCAGCTTTTAGAACAGTATATGAGAGCTGATGGAGGCTTTCTAGGGCAAGTGATTGTACGTGATGTAACATGAGTGCACCATGTTACTTTTGAGACAATAGTTAACTCCATGACCTTGGAGTATCCATTACAACTGACCCCAGAAAAAATTAAAGTTCAACAGTGAAGAAATTGATGGCAACTGCGTTCTGGTATATAAAAAGGTGTACTGGTCATGTCTTCATACTACTTGGTCAGATACTGTGAAACACTTCACTGAGTGGAAACTATTCCTCAAAACTTTGTTGGGTGTATATAGATGTTCATGCATCAATCTCAGTGGTGATTATTAGTTGTATAATAATGCTGGTAATATAAGTTAAATCTTTTATTTGTATTGCAGTAAACATGTTGGATTAGCAAATGGTTGTACCTAACTCTTCAGACATCTCTTGTATGCATGTGCATGTGTGTGTGTGTGTGTGTGTATATATATATATATATATATATATATAGTCTGATTTGCTATCTCTTTGTCACCGAGGCCCATTGGAACAGTTGGTATGATGTTTGCTTGACAACCTGTCAGGGTTTCAATTCTCGGTAGTGGATGTGCAGTGCTGATGAGTCCCAAATATAGGACAAAACAGCCGTCCAGTGCTTTCTGCATTCTGTTGAGGTTTCAGACTCAATGAATTACTTACACACACAATATATATCTCTAAATAATCAGATTGCTCTCAAAATACTCACCTGTACTTAATGTGGATTGACTTTTAAGTTACTTGCAGATCTTATGAGGCATTTAAGATGTTATCAATGATAGGAAATCATTGTTCCTTTGATAGTGATGAGATACTTTTAGAGGTAATCTTACACAATAGTTGATTTTCATCATATATAAATATATATATATGAAGAAATATAGTATTAAGGTGTACTATATTTATAGGATAAAGTGCTCAATATCAGAGACAGAGCGTTTGTAAATATAAATATAAAAGTGAACATTGAAGTCAACACTCAGAGGCAACAGGCTGTTTCATGCTAGATGCAAATGTTCTAGTATGAAACAGCCTGTCGCCTCTGAGTGTTGACATCAATGTTCACTTATATATATATATATATATATATATATATATATATATATATATATATATATATATATATGAATGCATACAAAGTTTATAGCTCTGTTATATTGAATTGAGCACTATTTTACTAACACCAGCACTCAATGTGTGATATATATAACTACAATAAAGTGCTGAAAAGTTCTATGCTTGACTCATTTGCCAAAATCTGGCCAAATAACCAAATATGAAATTTTATTCTAGAAGAATTTCTTGAACAAGCAGAGAAAATTTCACCCAAACATCATATATAATAGACTCTGTAGATTATGTATACTAATATGTACTTATATTTATGATTAAGAATAAAACTTTCTGTCAATTTATATAAAGTATATGAATGCATCTTATGTATTCACTGGAAGATATATGCGTAAAAGATATGTTTATAAAGAAATTCAATTCAAATATGAAATTGAGGCATTTAAAGACTATGCCTCTGTAAAGAGGATAAAAGGTATTTCAAATAATATTTGTAAGAAATCAAAATTTGTTTCAGTAAGAATGCCATCCATTTTCATTACAATGTTTACAATGAAAACTATCAATGGTATATTCACATTGTCATTTAAAAAGGACATTACATTCACTTCTGAATTTAAATTATATAAAGATTAAAATAAAAAGGTAATATTATAAGAAAAAAAACATTTAAATACCAATAAGAAAAAGATGCAAAAACACAAAAATAAAAATAAGAAAAAGAATATTAGAAAGATATTTAGAAAATAGCAGAAATAATCAATCTTTAAAAGCTTACTTAAGAAAGACAATTGCAATTCTGTCTATAATTTTTATCAAGAGTCATTATAATTCCAAAATATGTTTGGACTCTTGAATTCTTTTTTTATGTTGCTGTGGTTGTTGGTATAATGTTTCTACTTATATATCCTACACCCTATTTCACATGTACAATCCATAAGGAAAGAAAGGGGTCACTTTAGGAAAGAAATAGACAGCACAAATAAAAGTCACATTTATCACACAAATTTAAACAAACAAATCTATGTATATACTCATTTTTTTTTATTATTAAACAGTGAAATTAATAACAAACATCCTACATTGAGAAGTTTCTATTAAAGAAAAATTGTACCTCTGACAGGAATTAAAACTTCATCCTTTTTTTCTATCATCACTTTTTGAGTCAAGGTGTGCTTCTATCAGTTTAGCCATGGCCTGACAGAACAATGTTGGAATTACCTATTTTAGGAAATCACATTTTCTCATTGTGACTTCTATGAATCTATATCTGTTACTTTCAGTTTCAAACTTAAAATTTAAACAACAGCAATTAATGAAAGTGTTTTTTTATTGGATAATTTTTTCTTATTAATATAAACATTATTTTTAGTGAGTTCACTAACTAACCAAACATGTAGAGGAACACTTTGACTAAAAAAGTGGTTGCCATAAGGAAAATAGGAAGAATTTTCGATCCCTGTCAGAGGCGGAATCTTTCTTTAGCAGGACTTCTCAATCTAGGCCAGTTGTTATTAATTTCACCATTTTAATAAAATAAAAGAAAAATAGGGATAGTAACTCAAACACTTGTATTCACTAAAAATAACATTTAAAGCCATAGGAAATAATGTCTGATAAAAAATCATTTTGTTTATATATATATATATATATATATATATATATATATATATATGTATTATAAAATGGACAAAGTCTGACAATTATTTTAAGATATTTTTATGTTTATACATTCTTTTTATAGATACAAATATTTATACAAATAAATATGCAATAAATATTATATTACAAATAAACAGAGCATTTACTTGAATGTTTGTATCTATAAAAAGAACATATAAACATAAAAAAATGTCTTAATATATATATATATCATATATATATATATATATATATATATATATATATATTATATATATATATAAAATACACACATGCACACAAGCCTGTTTCACTGTATCACAGCTCATCAGTGTGGCTAGATATCTGATTGCTTCAAGCCAGCAGTGAAACCCGACCAATTTGGCATCAGTCAGAGAGACTCCACTCCTAAGCTATTGGCGATGACTTGAGCAAAATGTTTCATTGCTGATGTTGTCAAAAGTCATATCTTTTATATTGAGTAACATAACATGATTAAAATAAGGACTTGACATTTCATTAAACCTGGAATCATATGACCAACTAAATCATGCTGATGTAGATTTGACAACTGAATGAATATTGAAGCATTCCCTATAAAAATAAAGAAGGGGAGATTATTCACAGCATATTTGCATGCATAATTTATAAAAAAAAAAAAAAGAAAGAGATAGGTTGCATTTTTGCTGAAATTAATGGTATACAGAAAAAAAATGTTGGCCAATATGCTGACTAGCTTGGCTTATGGCACTGGGGCCATTCCTGAAAATGCTCCCAATTCCTTCCTTTGCTAAACAAAAGAATCACCTATGCTACACAAGATGTAAAAAATAATAGTAATATCTGTGTGCTTTGTAGTGCTGGGAATCTACTGTGCTATTTGGTATATGAATATTTTCTTTTTTTTAAGTGAATTCAACCCACACAAGGTACTAAAGCCCCTAAGACATAAGGGGTTACTAGGTGTGAATGAATTAGAAAACAAACAGTACTAAGGAATGAGAGCAAAAGAAGTGTTATCTTGATGACTTTTGATGGCAATTGATGTTGCATTTAAATTTTTGAAGATTAAAGTTGACATGAAAGCATGGAGTTGGAAGAGAGTTCCACAAGCAAGAAGTGTGATAAAACTGTTAGCATAGAACTTACAATTACATCTAATCAACTCAACTGTAAACTGGTGAGACCTCATTACTAGTCTAGTACTGTGTTTAAATTCATAAGGTCTAGGTACCATGCAGAAGAGCTCATGCAAACAGTTTCCATGGACAAATGGAAGCAACTTTACGGCAGTGTAAAAGTAACTAATAATGTTGCTGGTTTTCTTTGGATTTTATCAAGGATCTCTCGACATATAGAAGGAGCCCCAGACCATATGAGACAGCAATATTCTAAGCATGGATGAATGGTAAGCATAGATATGTAAGAAACATTCTATAGAGAAAAATTGTCTAGTACAACACAGTGAACCAACTTTCTTACCAGCTGACTTAGTAATGGATTCTGTGTAGTCTTTCCACGTTATGTCAGCCATGAATGTTAGGTGCAAAGAGTCAATCATCCAAGAGGTTAACACTAGTAAAGCTGATGGAAGGCAGAAAGGAGTCTCTCAGATGATTAACAGAGAGCAGTTTTGTTTTCTAGGTGTTAAAATTAACAAGTCATTTTTGCCCTAGTGAGCAACAGATTAAAGTTAGTTTTTGACATCAGCTGCCAATTTGAACTTATCGAACTGATCAGTAAGAATCTAAACAAGAGTAAATGGCTGTGTCATCAGCATAGATACCAAGTTGAGAGCTGATACTATTGGGAAGGTCATTAATGAAAATTAAAAACAAAGTAGAACCAAGGATAGAGCCATGGAGGAAACCTGCATTAGTTCAAATGGATATAGAAGAGTGGCCATTCAGGATAAATTCAATTTCAGAATTTGATAAGAAAGGATGGATGAGTTCAAGAATTTGTCAAGAGGCACCACAACTTTTTGACTTGGGGAAAGACTCCTGTATGCTAAACCCTGTCAAAAGCTTTTCCGATGTCCAAAGTGACAGCCTGAGCTCCATCATTGATATCTAGAGCTTGATAGACTGTCTGTAATTATTGTCAGTACATCAGCAGTTAACCGAGAGAAATGAAAGCTATATTCCTTGTCGAAATGAAGGCCATGTGATCTGAGATACTTAACTAATTAATCATTTTTGCTGCTTATTTGTGTAAGAAATAGACTCCTCTTTTTACAGTCTGTTCCTTTGAGAAAGGCTGTAAAATAGAATGGCTAAAATGTGTTAGCAACAAAACTTGCACAAAGAATGAGTTTAGCTCTTAGGATGAAAATGTTATAAAAAAACTGACATGAAGGAACCATTTTAAAACAAGGCAACTTAAGGAAGGATATTGTTCACTAGAAATGAATCAACTTTTAATTATTAATTAGATGTTTGAGATGTCTAACAAAATTTTATTTTGACTGCTCTCATTACTATGCAAATTAAACTAATATCCTCATATATGTTGTTTTTATCCCAATGTTTCAGGTGATATGTGAATAAAAAATTTGATTGTGTTAACTGATAAAAGAGATGAGAAATACAAGATGACTGAAGAAAACCAGATAATATAGCTGTCAGAATGTTAGGATCAAAATAACAATGGTAAGGATATGAATTTGTTAGGAAAATGAATGAAAAAGCAGAATTTTTTTTTATTTCTAGGATTTCATTGGAATAAAGGGATGTTTATGTTGATGTAACTACACAGGCTCACAAAGCAGAGGGGATGCTCAAATTAAATTTATTTTTAATCTAAATTTAAAATTTCCTTAAAAGAGAAAGCAATTTACTAGGATGAAAGTGTATAGAAATTGCTTCATCCACAGTAAATGTCTATCTAGATTCTTACAACATGATGAGAAAAGAAACAGAAAAAGATAAAAATACTGTCTGAAAATTTCAAACCACTGGTACATTTAAATCAATTTCTGAAGTTTTGAAAATAGTAACCTTACCTCTTTTCCACTCTGTTTCAATAATATGCTAAGTAAAATGAGAAGGAAGAATATTTTGATGGCTGTTCCAACTAAATGGCAATACCAGTATTGCTATCAGGTAGAAACTGGGATACATTTGAAAGCACAACATGACTAAACCATGAACTGACATTCTTCTCATTTATATACCAAGTTCAGCTTATTTTAAAATGTTGTCCACAATCTTACAAGTTGAGAAATTCAAAATTTAGCCTTTCATATGTTGTTTGATCTGGCAAATCTACTGACAAATACATGTTTTTAGAGTTGAGAAATATATGGAATCTATTGCACAGTGGAGGATCTGTTTATAATTTGGTTGTAAAATAAAATGGTCCCCCATTTAATATCTCCTCTTTTATTAATTAAATACTGATGATCTGCAAGCAGGGTCACCAGACTGAACTAGCAACTAGAGAACTGGGCTACATTCAATTGTCTGGTTGCGCTAAATTTTAAAATGGTTTCATTCTTATTAGTAGCCTGAGTTAAACCAGCTTATATTAAAAGTACCCTCAATGGGTATTGAAATTTAAAATTTAGTAGCACTCGGCATTCAAAAGTAAAAAATATCTGACAATCCTTCTTATGATATCACAGTGGAAAAATATCCAACTACATCAACCACCAAGTTAGCTGTAATATAATAATAATATATAAAAACAAATAAAACATTTCCAGTAATAATAGAGAGATAAAACAAAGACCCTAGAGAAAAAGAAGTGAATGCTAAATGAAGACAAATTTTAGAAATGCTGTTTATTAAAAAAAAATATTATACACATTTAGCACAGTTGTAAAAAAATACCCACAAACATGCTGTGATGGATAAAAACCATAACTGTCTTCTCTTTGAACTATTCAACTATAAAAGAAATGGTTGAATCTCATTTATGGACAGTAGTCAAATTGCACTGAACAAAGTTCCACTACAAGCTTAAATGATTATCTTTTTTACTTTACACATGCATAGAGACAAATATGTAATGATATTAAAATTTCTCTAAGTGCAAGTAAAGCATGCATATCAAATAACCCATTATGAACAGACATACAACTAACATAACTCCAATATATATGACTCCACACAAGCAAATACTAGAAAAGGGAATGCTGTGCATCTTTTTAAAGCATATCATAAAAAGTTTTGCATGAATAACAGCAAAATTTAGGCAAAGGTGCAACATACAACTAATACTTACAAAGAAAACACAATTATTTCTATGTTTAAAAATTTTACTCATACACTTATATACATGCTACCTATAGCATACGCTAGTATTTATATTATAGTATAATTTACCTCCTTCTAATCACCAATTTGCAATAAAATTACAAAAAAAAATTACATGAGTTTTCTCACTTGAGAAGTCAAAGAAAATCACTTAAACTTACATTTTATGAATAAAAAATTGAAGTGATGCAAAATTCAAAAAAATCTAGATTAAATATGTTTTTTAACATCTTGGTGGGCGATAGCAAGCGGACCAAAATAAAAAAAAAAAAAGATAACTGAATCAGGCATCCACATAACTGTGTTGCTCATCCAAGGAATCACATTTTATATTAATTTCTTATTGTTTTAATGTCATTCAAATAACAAATCAATACTGAATGCCGACTAAAAATTATTTTAGGTAATAGTAAATTACATCTCTTCATTTTCAAATTAGGCTTGCATGCTATCTCCAAGTTTGAAAAAGGAGATAATAAATAGAGATAAATTTTTACTTCAACACTTTCTATTTGAATAAAGCTGCAAATACCTCCATATTGCAAAACAACACTTTTAGAAATTCTATAACATTCAAAAGCTCTCAGATAATTGCAAATGGAAATAAAAAACACATCTTGGCATGTTGTAGAGCATTTAAAATGAAAAAAGTTTAATATTTGTATAACAAGTAATTTAAATAAACTTTTTGAATAAAATTTGATTTTACAGTTCAATTCAGTATAAATGATGGTGATAGATGACCCAGGATTTACACTATAGGAGCAGAGTTGGTACAATAGCTTTGTAGATTTTTACTTATCTATTTTTCCCAACAATGTTTATAAAATTGGTTACTAATAAAGCCACTGCAATGAAAACTGAAAATGATGTACAAGCAGATAGCTAAGGGAAGCATCCAAATTGGTATAGCTGATGGGTGTCATGGTCACTACTTCTATTTCACTAAAAGCAGTGGCAACCAAAAATTTAAAATATAAATGACAAACAAATAAACAAACATTTTTCCTGTTTAAAATAAAACAATATATTCTCACAAAAATGACAATTTTTAGAAACAGTGAGTAAGTGTATGTATGGGTGTGTGTATGAGTGCTTTTAAGTACTTGATGGTTGTGGCTCTTTGAAAAAATATTGATTGTTTTTCTCTGAATTGTTTTTTCTATCTGGCTCAATGTTGAAACGTTACCATTTGTTGAAATTTATTCCATTTCCTTTCACATTTACTAACAATGACCTGTCAATTACATAATTAAATTTTGTTCACCACTGCTTTTAGTCCAGCCAGGAGCAATACAACAATGTTTGGTGACCCTGACATTATGCCTGCGTGTACCACAACGGTGGGTAGATACCTATGACTTATCAGGAAAAGAAGGATGAGAGCTTTATAGACTTGTACATTTGAATCTTTTCTATGGCATGTTCACCAAACATGTTTATATGATTGTCTAAAGGATTTATTTTCCTTAGAAAGCCTCTTTTTCTATTTTTGGCCAAAATGTATAACACCCAACAGATAGATAACTTCCTGGATTATCTTTTCACACTGCTTGTTGTTGTAGACATGTAATATAGTTACTCAGCATGGGACATATTTGCGTATTACTTAGTAGTATAAAGCTTTTTCTGAGAACAATGCATGTTTGTCATTCTTTTTCTTCCAGCTATTCCATTCTGTCTATGGAATAAGGTGTTACATTATGGATATAATAATGCCCATAATTGGAGAAATGCAACCTGGGAGATTATTCCTTTCTTCTATATCAGCCATTATCTGGTGACTTACCTGAAGTGATGCTATATTATTAGCATGCTATTATTATCAAACCTAGCTCTTCAATGAAATTCTTTAAATACTGAAGTTGTTTGGATTTTTTTGTTGAATATCTGATTCTTAATATGACCCCAAACTAAAAAAAAGTATAATGTTTATATTCAAATAAATATCACTTTGAATAAAGTGATCTTGAAGTGAGCTAGTTATTTCATCCATATTTGGCTTCTGGGTGATTGGAATTTTATTCTTTAATCTTGATTTTAAGGAATTTCTCCATTTTTTTCTCTGAGGAAAATTTTAAGTTTTATTTCTGTTAGTCATGATATCAATTTCTGCTGACCAGTGTAACAATTAATAAGATAATTCTTACCTTTTGAAGAAAAAAGGTTCTGATTGTGTAGTCACTGAAACACTGCTCCCTTACACAACGAGCTTTAATGTCACCATATTGTTTCTGTTCTTTATCAGGCCAGTATTTCTCACATTTGGTCTGTAAATGGAAAATACAAATTGAAAAAAAATCTTACAAAAAATATGCATTTCTCTAGAATACACATTAACATAAAAAATTTACTTTATCTTCAATTAAATAAGAATTAACATTTTACCCTCTCATCTACTGATATTCCCTAAGGTTATCTTATATTAACGTGGGGGCACCCAGTGAGGAGCAAGCTCAACTAGTGGTAATTATTGGCAAAAATAGCTTATTGACCATTGCTTCATAATGTCTTGAAGACATATTTTATTGTTTTTGTCAAGATAGAAACAGATAGGTTTGTCTATTGTCCATTTCACACACCTCTTTTGAACAGGCGTAAAGATTTATCCATTGCTTCTTGTTTAGGATTGGGTTCATTATTTATTTTTTTCTCAATAAGAGTAGATATTTTTGCCTATGGTAGGGTTCACACTTCTCCCCAGTCTTTTGAACAGGAGTAGTGGTTTATCCCTTATTTCCTGTTTAGCATTTGGTTTCAAGCTCCTTCTAAAGTCTTTTCTCTCTCTTTCACTCCCAGTAGCCCCTTGCATCTTAGTAGCATCATTGCCTTGCTTGGGATGAATTGATTAAAAAAACTGCTTATGATATTAAAATTAGTTTATTTACACAATTTAAATGCAGACTATTGTCCCTATTTTTGTGTTTGTTATCACAATGCTTTGACTTTCATCAGAGAGGTGTATAAAAACTACAAAAATGAGGACAATTGTCCACATGTAAATAGTATAAATAATGATAACTTCTCATCCCAGAAATCTGGACAGAATTTAAATTTAGCACAAGGATTCAATTGTAGGACAACCAGGAAACTTGAAATTCACAAAAGTACTAATGGCATGTGAGATTAGCTTTGTGGTAAACTCAACCAATACAAAATAAATGTATAGTGCAGTTGAAGTACAAACCAAAGTTTTCAAAAAAGAAAGAATTGATCTCATTGAACTTTCATTCATGACTCAAGAATTATTTCTTTTTGTTTTTTGGCATTTCTCATTGACATGATCCTGAATATTTCTCTACAAAATCATCAAACGTTTTATAACAAGTAATTTGTCAAACCAAGTAAGATATTCAAAATTTGCATAAAATATGTTAGGGAATTTTAAATCTGAAAAGAGGATAAATATTTTGCATTTATTCTTGAAGAGTAAATTAATTGAAGAATTATCAAATGTCAAGACTGTGTGATATTAGTTGTACTGAGATAACTGACTGATTCATTTTCTATGGTTTGTAAATGTTACTTAAAACCAGAGAATATTTTAAGATGGTAAGAATTTATTTTTTTAAATAATGATTTAGCATTACAAGTCTTAGTAATTAACCCATAGCTGGGAGAGGAAAGGTGGATTCATACTTTTCCCAGGGGTATTTGTACATAAGTGAATATTATGAACACAAATGGAATTAGAACTCAGCTTTCTGATTAAAATTTCCGAGCCATTGTCCATTACGCCATTCTCACATCCAAGCTTACAGCATGTGGTATTCCCAAGACGTCACTCATCTTGGCACTGACCAGGATTGACATTGCTTAGTCTCAGCGATCATATGGGAACCAATATTTCAATGTAATATGGCCGTAAGCCTGTAGAAGTAAGTAACATTTCTAGTATTGATGATACCTGGTTAGTGCAATTCAAAGGTTGATACTTTAATTCAAGTTATGAGAATATAACAAAAGTATTTTCATTTTTAATTTCTCAAATTTATGTGTTCTGAACTTTATGTAATGCACTATATATGCTATCTTTTGATGATCTTAGTTTTTATGACCATTTTTGAGTAATCATGTTTGGCTTCTCAATTACATTCTATTATAAAGCATTATAATTGATAACCTAAGGTCACCTACATTTGGGCTTTATTTTAACAGACAAGCTACCATGCTTATGATATTTACACCAGTTTTGAGTGAATGGTATGATATTTCTTCATTTTGATTTGGTTTCTGAATTCTGTGAACAGCTTTAGCAACTTTAAGAATTAACTTAAAATAATGCCTCAAATCTGCCAGAATCTCAATACATGTATCCATCATTGTAAAATCACCTGAAACAAAAGATATAATAACAGTGATATGGTATGATATAATAGTAATTTACTGGAGTTAGACAGGGTGATTGAAAAGTAACACCATATTTTATGGATGATGGACTCTCATGTAATGTAAAAATTATAGTCAGATGAGAGAGTCCATCATACATAAAATAGGGAGTTACTTTTCAATCACCTTGTATATTCTCTTTAGATATATACAGGAAATAAGCTTTGGAGTAAAGGTTGATAAAAATAATATGAATCCTTCTGATACACCTTCATACATATGGACATTATTCTCTAAAGCAGTACATCCATTTACTATGTAAAATATATTACAATGGATACAATACAAAAGGAAATTTATTGTCAGAATATTGAATAAAGACAACAAAATTTATATTCTCTCTGTAATTTTATTTTGAAATCATAAAGCCCAAAAATATAAAATGATTGTGTCTTTTGAAATTAACACATGAAGGATGCTTTTAAAACATTTCTTTCACGAGTACACATTCTTTCTGTTTCAATTCTAACTTTCATAGTAGACAAGTACAGTTTTGGTAATTTGAGTGCAGTTTCCTGCTCTGAAAGGCTTGCACTGGATAGACACTAACTCCCACTGGGTAGTTGATAAGATTTCCATGAAGTTCTTTGATCTTCAGCTTTCTACTACTGCTGTGATATGAATAAAGGTTTTAGTCACAACTGAAGATTTTAGCTCCTAATAAGTGAATAGCTGAATGAAGATATTGATTTGGGGACACTGAATAGAGAAAAGATCTTAATTAAAACCATAGCATAAAGGCTATGACAAGTATCTAATAATGCAGGCACAGCAAGTGTCTCCATGCATATTGTGTTATGTGCTGCAAATTGACTTCTATAGAGTATTTATTCATCATTATTTCACCCAAGCAAGGCAATAATGCAACTAAGATGCAAAAAGGTTACTTGCAGAGGAAAAGAAGACTTTATTGAGGAGAAAGGACAATAAAAGAACAGATTTTAAGAAGGCAGAAAATGGCAATTGGCTTTGCATTTAAATTTTTGAAGATTGTATGCGACAGGAAAGTAAGAAACCGGCTGAGAGTTCCATAGGTGAGAAATGTGAGAGAAGAAACTATCATAATACAGCATAAGATTGCATCTAGCTATTTCAACAGTAAACTGGTAGGACCTAGTTGCCAATCTAGTAGAATGCTTAAATACATGCCATCTTAGGAGTAAGGAGGAAAGCTCATCAGAACAATTGCTATAAAAATACTTGTAGGAAAGATAGAGGGATGCTACATCCTGTCAGTGAGTAAGTGACAGAAGTTGAGATGTCAGGTCAAGACCGATAACATTACAGACCCTTCTTTGAATTTTGTCAAGAATCTTGAGATATATAGTAGAAGCACCAAACCATATATGCTGCCTCAAATGATTAGATATAAAAAAATAAAAAGGTTGTAAAATTTCACACTTTCTATTAGATATAAGATTAATAAGTAAACCTTATGAGAAAACTGACTCATAATCTGGAAATGTTGAACAACTTTAGAATTAAAGAGCAGAATTATATGTGAATCATTGGAGCTTTTCTTATCAAAGAAAATCTTGTTTCTAGTCTGGCCATAAAGTAATCATAATCTTATTTTAATTGCTTTTCTCTAAATATTCCACCAACAATTCCATTGTTGATGGAAAAAGAAATGAGAAAGATTACTTTTACTTGGATTTACAATTCTCTATCCTCTGAAGATTTACTTGAATTTAGGTCTTCATTTTATTTTTTATAGTTTTAAAGTTTCATTTTTCTTTTACAAACTTCAAATCTTATTTCATATATATATATATATATATACAACTATTGATAAAAACTCTTCTATGATGACTACTACTTATTCCAACCAATCACCATCATTATTATTATTATTTATCTTTACATGTTAAGGCCCTTGCACCAAAAGATATTCTATGTGCCTTTTCTATAAATACTTTCATGATAATTATAGTAATGTTTTTCTCTTTGGTACCTAGACTTTATGACTTTAAGTGCAGTAGTAGATTGGGAGCTAGGTCTCCTTATTTTATAGTTGAAATGGTTAGATGTAACCATAAGCTCTATGATAAAAGTTTCTTCTCTCACACTTCTCATTTGTGGAACTCTCTGCCCACTTCTTGGTTTCCAGTCAACGTTGATCTTCAAAAATTTTTAGTTCAATGTAAATTATCTTCTGTCTTCTTAATTCTTGTTCTTTAATTGTTCTCTTTACTTCATAGACCTTTATTTTATCATATTACCTTGTACTCAATTACTCATTTACCAATAGTATCTTAGTGGTTTTATTGCCTTGTTTAGAGGGAAATGATTTAAAAATATTTATCTAAATACTATCAATGACTTTTAATATTATTCTTATATATTAGGATATATTAAAAGTATTTTCATTTTTTACTGGCACTTGTTCTAAAGCTTATTTCCTGGAAATATTTAAAGACTATTTATCTATTGTATAATTAATATTATTATATTAACAGAATGGTCTTAGCCTGATCCACTTCCCAAATTTCTTACTAAACATCAGACTTCTTGGTTTAACCAACAAATTTTCTGCACCTCCTTGCATATATAGTTAACAATACTGTTCAAGTGTACCTATTTGTGTTAGATGCTACAATAATATAAAGAGTTTAGCAATTCTGATATATCATTTTAAACTGGGCATCCATAAAGATGCTCATAGAATGAAACAATATGTGAACATACTAGTTTAACCATTTTAAAGGTTGCGATATCTCTCTCGAAATAAAAGCTATAAATGAACAACCATCAACTGTTAATTCTTCTTCTTTGAGCCATGTCCCTTCAGGATGTTAATCATGGCTCTCCACAATTTCCTGTCCTTTGTAGCTCTAGGCATGAAGCACAAAGAAAAAATATATATATAAATTTTTATTTTTAAATTCAAGTTTCTGATTATCAGCTATGAAACTTTTGGGGTCTAGTCAAAAATTAAATGGTGAATATAGATATTTTTCCCTCACTATTAATGTGAGAAAGTAAAGATTAGAAATTACTTTGAATTTAAAAAAAAAATAAAAATAATATTGTTTAGCACTTTAACTAAGTTAAAATTTATATATATATATATATATATATAAATAAATACACACACACAATTTTAAAGCAATAATGTATTTTTTATTTATTAATATAACATATTTTTATCAATTATATATATATATATATATATATATATATATATATATGTATGTATATGTGTGTGTGTGTTGGCAAATAGTTGATGACTAAACTGGGACCTCCACCCAAATTTCTTGTGAATAAAACAAGTAGAATGAAAAATAAGATCTATCAAAGGGCAGGAGAATTTTTGATAAGTAACAGACGACTAACTAGAGGTAGTGTCTCAATAAATCACTATGGAGAAGGTAACAGGAAACCATTCCACTATCAACTCAAGGCTTTTATCAGTTAATTATGAAACATTAAAATGAAAGAGAGAATCTTAGTATTAACATATAGAAACTTTCAAAAGAGCAGGTACTGAAAAATTCTCAGCCTAATCAAGAGGGTTTAAAAAATCTGTTGGTAGGTCATTTGATCAGATTTTACTTGTTACAGCTCTGCTTCTAGACAGTGGCAAACAAAATTTACACATGTAAATGATGGGTTGCCATGACTTTGTAGAGGTGAAAGGAAACTGAATAAGGTAATATTTAAAAAATTTTTTTATATAAATGAGTAACAAAAGAGAGAAAATACAATCATATGCATATAAAAGAATGGAAACATTAAAAGTTAGGAATTATGTGGGAGACACATGTATGTGTGTGTGTTTGTTTGTTTAACAGCATATCAACTCCTTATGGGTCAGTTAATGTCAAATTAAATTTTCTTGGGAGCTTGAGTAATATTTTATTTTTACAAAAATCTGTTGTTGGTAATTTTATTTTTTTTAATCTGTTGTTGATGTAAATGTTTTTATTAAACTTTCAATTTTTTGTTCCCAGTTTAGGTGCTACCACTGCAGGTGGGCCTGATAATGACAGCAACTAAGAGGTGGTTCCACCTCCTTAAACCTCCTGATCGGAGGCCTTGATACTGAATGGATTTTATCTTCATGCCCAGGATTGTGTGTGTGCAAGTTCAGTCACTAAGGGAAAGATATCCCAAGCCCAGGAAAAGATATCTCAAGCTCAGGAAAAGGTCCTAGTGGTGTTTTCACATCTACCACATGCTAGAAGGAAGAGAGAAAATAGAGAGAAGACAGGAAGTATCCCATTTTTATAGCTGCTGAAGTAGTGCCACCATATGATGTCTTGGTGAAAATGGCAAAACCATGTGTGGGTAATCAACTTATTAAGATTTTGTTAAGATCTTTTCATAATATCCATTATAATTCTCTATCATTATTACAGGGAATAAAGTTTAACTGTCTCTATGACAAACTTGAACAAAGATTTAATTGTTTGGGTGGTTCATTCAAAAGCACTTCTCATTTATGCTATACTTTTGTGAAGTAGAATTATAACAGAACTTCCTTTCTTACCAATTTTTCCTGTATCCAAAAAATGTTCGACAAAAATCAATATTTGTGAAGATATTAAATTTAATATCTATCAACATAGATAAGTGCTGTTTACAAAATTATCTAAATTTCCAGGTATATATCTGTAAATATATATTTAGAACAGCATTTATGAAACAGGAACATTTAATACTAAGGTATCGGTGAGATTTTTTTTGTGTATGAGCAATTAAAGTGAGCCTAAAATGTATATGTGCAATGTCTACATTTATGAAGATAAAATATTTTGTAGCCAAAAGAATTGGCAATTTTATTTCTAAAGAATGTGAAACTTGTTTTAATCATTTCACTCAAAGCAAGGTACTAAAACCTCTAAGATGCAATAGGATACTGAGATTAAAAGAAAAAAAGAGGAAAATAAAAGATCAGGTTTCAAACAGACATGATGGTGACTGACACTGCATTTAAATTTTTGAAGTTCAGAGTTAACTGGAAAACAAAAAGTTGGAATAGAATTCCACAAGAAAGAAATGTAAAGAAAAAGAAGGTGCTGAACAAATTAAAACATAAAAAATGGCTGTTTGCTTAAACCTCAACATAATTACTTGATTTGATAACAAAAAGTGAATTCAATTTGTTTATATAAGAAAAAAATATGCTAAGTATTTACTATTTGATGAATAGTTTAGATATGGATTTTCAATTTTATTTTGATGACTATACTTAAGTCAAGAGCATCTTCATTGGTCACTTTTTTTGTCTTCAGGGCAATTCTCCACATTTTCTAGTGCTTTGTATGTCTTTTTGCTATCTTTCTTAATGACTGTTCTGCCGACTATTTAATGAAACTTATAAGAAAATGGCTAATATTATCATTACCATTTACTCCAGTTGGGTCAGAGTTAATAAATGCTAAATAATTAGAAAGTCTGAAATTTTTTCTTATTAATCTTTTAGTTGAAATTTGTTGGGTACATAACTAGGAAGGTGGTCATAAAAAATTTGATACTCATAGGATAGATTGAATGCAAGAGGAACAAAAGAAATAACTTACCAAGTGAGTTTGAGTAAATATATGGCAGAACAAGTTTTGGGAAAGATAAAAAAAAGACAAAATATATTAAGAGTTACAAAAGAAAAGAGATTGTGGAGAGCCATTATCACCAACATCTTGAAGGAACATGGCACATAGAAGAAGAATTTTTGAAGATTTAAGTTGACAGGAATACAAGAAGTTGGAAGAAGTTCCTTCTCTCACATTACTCCAACAAGGAAGTAACGCGAGTGAAGGAACTATTAGTATACAACTTATGGTTCCAACTAGCAATTTCAATGATGGAATTATGAGACCTAGCTGCCAATCTAGTACTGCCCTTAAATTCGTTAAGTTGAGGTACGAAGGAGAAAAGCTCATCAAAACAATTACTGTGAAAATATTTATAGAAGAGGCAAAGAAAACAATGCTATGATGATGAGAAAACAACTTAAGCTGAGATTCCGAATCAGTACTGATAATGTTGTCAAGAAACTCTAAATACATAGCAGATGTGGTAGCAATATTCAAGACACAGATGAGCAGTAGATGTTTAAATGTGAAAGATAGATTTTGGTGAGAAAAATTGTATCACATGACATAGTTAACTTACTTTCCTATCAGCAAACTGCATCTGTATCCATCCAATATTCCTGCAATACTAGAGAGAGCCCAAAATGCCTGATAATATTGGGTGGCACAGCTAGGGCACACAAACTTAGTGGTAATGGTAAGTTCATGACTAAATTGAATGAGAGAATTATTCTTGAAAGATTGTTTCAGACTTAATTTCATCAAGGATTTTTGCTAGTAGAAATAGGTAACATATTTCACATGTTAATTTAAACTTTTAAAAAATTAGGTTCTTTCATGTGAACATTTTTGAAAATGCAGCCAGATACCAGCATATATGATTTGATTATAGTAGTGATGGCCTTGTGCAGAACCAATCACACTTTTTGAAAAGCCGATTACAAAGACCTGGTGCACTACATGCCACAAGGTCACTAAATGACCCTCTGCAGGTTTTAAATTCAGAGTTGTCCTTCTCCTTGACCAGTTGCCATCCAAGGCTAGAGAACCCAGTCTGTCTTGGTATTTACTCATAACTTGAGGGAGAAGGAGTGGATTATGTTTCCCAAAGGTATTAGCACGTAAGTGAATGTAATGGATTTGACTGGAATTCAAACTCGGCTCTACAATTCCTCAATCCGATGATATATATATATATATATATATATATATATATATATATATATATATATATATATATATAAAGGCATAAAATTATCTATGAGTACATGCTGAAAAGTTCTCAGTTCAATCAAGATGCTTTTTATTACAAAAATCTGATGTTTGATCATTTAGTCAAATGAGCACTTTTGGCACTTTTGTATCTCTTTCTCGATTATATATATATATATATATATATATATATATGTATATGTAATTTACATCATATATATATATATATATATATATATATATGTAATTTACATTATATATATATATATATATATATATATATATATATATATATATATATATATAAGGAAAAATTTCAGATAAAGTATATCTGTAAAAGGACAATATGAAGAAAGACTAAAAGAAAACTTATCTTAGTCGATGCATTTCATCTTCCGAGGCAAATTTAAGGATTTTATTTTGTCACTTGTATTGATATACAAGAGGAAAAATGTTACTGTTTTTTCAAAATTTTTAAGTATAGGAATGGTGCTGAATATTCCTCAGGTTTATGGAAAAGTCAGGCAAGTTCATAGACATGAGTTGATACAATTCAACTTTCTTAGAAGGAAAATTCTTCAAAGCACCACTATCAAATCTTATCAAAATATAAATCTGTACCCAAGATCTTCCCAATATCTCCTTTCCTGAAAGAATTACTACTCTTCCAAGTCAAGATACATCACCACTAAAATACTAAAAAGTTAAAAGAAAATGGTTAAATCCATAACCTCATATTATTCGAAATATATAAAACATAAATCAATCCCAATCCCAAATAATTTAAATACTAATATATATATATATATATATATATATATATATGAACATCAACTTTCTTTTATTAGACATTGAATTGTATCTCCTCATGTCCATGAACTTAATTGGCTTTTCCTTTAACCTGATGAATATTCATAAGCACTCCATTTTTGCCTCTTGTATATAAATACTTGCCATAAAATCTTTACATTTGCCTTGATAAAGTCTCTCAGAGGATGAAACATGTCAGCTAATTTTCACTTTTGTCTTATATGTTTTTTTATTGAATTGTTATGTTTTATCAACCTTTTGTGTGTTATTTAAAGCTGAAACATACTTTGGATTATAGGTAGTTACTTATAGTACCTGGTGTTCCTAAGTGGCCCCCCCATCTAATTAGTGACCAGGCTTGATGCTTCTTAACTTTTATGATCAAACAGAAACATGTTTTCAGCCTGATTTGCTTCTCTCTTTATATGTATACATAAATATCTGCACTACCTCTCACACATATATCCAGACATTGACTTGATTTACTTATCCTTTTTTTTTTAAGATATATTTTCATTTGTCTAGTAGTGGTTTGGTACCAAGGGCCAAAATCTATGTATTCGATCCATACTTATACATAATGATATGGTACAAATCAATATAATGCAAATTATGCCATCATCCAATATCATACTTTTTTTTGAATGATACTTTTTTTAGATGTATAGGTCATAATTTTCTTGCAATGAATATCTAAAAAGTAAAAACAGAAAGAAAAAATACAATTTTTTTCTGTTTTTTTTTTGTAAGTTATTATATATGATGCAAAAATGAAAAATGTACTGTATGTGTTCCTCTTTAAACTGGAGACATTTTTTGTAAAAGTTACATTGCAATTTTCCGAGCTTATTTCGCACATAGACCCATTAGTAATCAATAGTGACTTGTACTAATCAGAACAGAGTGAAATTGTTTCATTTCTCTCTCAACCAACAAAAGTGAAAATTCTCAAAATAAGTATTACTCTCTGAGAATGTGAATAAAACTAAGTTCTTTGACAGTAATTATTATCATAATTACTAACATAATGCAATATACCAACTTTTATTTTGACCACTGGAAAACAAGTATTCGGATTTTAACAATATGTTTCTAAAACACAAACTCATGATGAAAAAGATAAGCTATTAATCTAGGATCTTATTTGAGGTTCCTAAATAGAACACTTATACTTAATATCTGGAAAAAAGATGAAATTTCTAGAGCACATAATGAGAAAAGAGGGCTTGGAAAATCTGATACTCACACAACAGACTGAAGGCAAGAGGGAGAGAGGAAAACAATGAATAACCTACTTAGAAAGCTTGGGTAAATGAATAGCAGAACAAGGTTTATGAGAGATAGCAAAAAAAAACAATATTTATTAAGAACTACAAAGGTGAGGAGATCATCAATATCCTGAAGGGACAGGGCACATAGCAGAAGAAGAAAGATGAAGAAGGCACTGAACAATGCAAAAAACAAAAAATGGCTGTTTTCTTAAACCTCAACATAATTACTTGATTTGATAAAAAAAAGTGAATTCAATTTGTTTATATAAGAAAAAAGTATGCTAAGTATTTACTATTTGATAAATAGTTTAGATATGGATTTTCAATTTTATTTTGATGACTATACTTAAGTCAAGAGCCTCTTCATTGGTCACTTTTTTTCTTCAGGGCAATTCTCCACATTTTCTAGTGCTTTGTAGCTCTGAGTATGTCTTTTTGCTATCTTTCTTAATGACTGTTCTGCCAACTATTTAATGAAACTTATAAGAAAATGGCTAATATTATCATTACCATTTACTCCAGTTGGGTCAGAGTTAATAAATGCTAAATAATTAGAAAGTCTGAAATTTTTTCTTATTAATCTTTTAGTTGAAATTTGTTGGGTACATAACTAGGAAGGTGGTCATAAAAAATTTGATACTCATAGGATAGATTGAATGCAAGAGGAACAAAAGAAATAACTTACCAAGTGAGTTTGAGTAAATATATGGCAGAACAAGTTTTGGGAAAGATAAAAAAAAGACAAAATATATTAAGAGTTACAAAAGAAAAGAGATTGTGGAGAGCCATTATCACCAACATCTTGAAGGAACATGGCACATAGAAGAAGAATTTTTGAAGATTTAAGTTGACAGGAATACAAGAAGTTGGAAGAAGTTCTTTCTCTCACATTACTCCAACAAGGAAGTAACGCGAGTGAAGGAACTACTAGTATACAACTTATGGTTCCAACTAGCAATTTCAATGATAGAATTATGAGACCTAGCTGCCAATCTAGTACTGCACTTAAACTCGTTAAGTTGAGGTACGAAGGAGGAAAGCTCATCAAAACAATTACTATGAAAATATTTATAGAAGAGGCAAAGAAAACAATGTTATGATGATGAGAAAATAACTTAAGCTGAGATTTCAAGTCAGGATTGATAATGTTGTTGCTCTTTGGACAAAAAAACAAAACATCATCACCAATCTCCTGAAGGGACATGGCACATGGAAGAAGAAAATTTTAGTGAATATATTTCCATGAATAACACATTAGTCAAAGTGCTGTATGTAACTTTTATTTTAATCATTTTATCCTAAGCTAGGAGATAATGCTCCTAAGATACAAGGGGTTACTGATAGTAAAATAAAATGAGAAAAATTTAGAGAGGAAGAAAGAAAATAGACAAAAGTTGTTTGGAGGCCGTTGTTGATGCCAATGGTGATTTTATTGAATAAATTTACTCTTTAATATTTCCAGATATTTTTGTGTAATTTTGGTAAATATATCTGTTAAAATGAGATGTCAGTGTTATTTTCATTTCTGTGTAATTTAGATGACAATTTATCCCTCATCCTATATAGTTAAGAAGCCAAATAAGTTTTTGATTAAATTTGAAACAAAGCAACATTATAAAAAATATCTTTCTTTACATTTTTTTTCCTGTATCTGTTCAGTCTTGCTTGAAGGATTCTCAGTGATGTTCATATTTGATTCCTGTGTTCTCATTCTTGTAGGTTCACATTTTGCACTTGTGAGAGGTCATATCTGGCAATTTTCCAAATGGAGAGGAATGATACTGAAAGTATTTTCAATGATTATTTCATGGTTTCTTATAACACATCCATTATTTTAAGTGTTCAGCTATTGTCCACATGGGAATCTGAAGTCAACCTCCTGGAGGTCAATCTTTTCTGCTTCTCTCTTTGACTTTGTAAGGATTCAGAATGTTTCTGCAGGAATTCAACAGAAAATTCAATATTTTCATGCAAATGCTTACAAAAATAATTCTCAAATTCAAATAATCTTATTTTCCTTACCTTTTATCATGAACCATCACTATTATAGAATCTTTTAATACACATATTATACAAAAATTCTATGGTATTTCTATCTTAATATATCATTTTATAAAAATTCTCAAATACTATCCGTCCCATAATTGTTGTTACATTTACATTCAATTTTCATACACTAAATGTCACAACTATTATGGGACAAAGACTAAAACATTTTATAGTTGAAAATATAATGTTTACAGAAATTCTATAGTTTTTTTTTATTAATTCACAAAAGGCAAATTTTATCTATGTGTCCTCCACCTTATGTCAGTAGAACATAATAGCCTGCATTTTGTTAACATGTTATGAATGTATCTTCTTTTATGTGCTGTGTCCCTTCAGAACATAGGTGATCATGCCTCTCCACATCTTTTTGTCCCTTGTAGCTCTTCATAGGTTTTCTCTTTTTGCTATTTCTCAAACCCTGCTCTGCCATCCATTTACTCAAGCTCATCAAGTATGTTTTGTGCGACTTTCCTCTGTCTCTCAGTCTATCCTGTGAGTATCAGATTTTCCAAGCCCTCCTTCTTTATTATGTGTATCAGAAATTTTAACTGCTTCTACCTGATGTCAGGCATAAGTTTTTGTTTCCATTTTAACAGAAGTAAGACAATAATAAGACTAGGAGTTAAGGCATTACAGGGAGTGTAAGAGAATGAGAAATCTTAAATGAGGAGAAAGGACAATAAGGGAACAGAATTCAGGAAATCAGAGGTAAGAAAATTCTGATGACAACTT
Source organism: Acanthosepion lycidas (assembly GCA_963932145.1). Classification (NCBI taxonomy): domain Eukaryota; kingdom Metazoa; phylum Mollusca; class Cephalopoda; order Sepiida; family Sepiidae; genus Acanthosepion; species Acanthosepion lycidas. The sequence goes on from OZ010572.1 coordinate 128,831,183, forward strand.
TTTTCTCTTTTCAGAGAACAACCATTTGACTAGTAATAAATTTTGATATAAAATTATATAGATATTCTACTGTACTATAAAAAATATAGTTATATTGTACAATAATATAATATTTACTTTTACTGCAGTCCTATGATGGTAGAATATAGAATTTTATATTATCTATAACTTTGAGAATGGTCAGAAATATTATTTGGATGTTCAAATCCTGTTTTCATATAGTTTCTGTTGTTAACAATGTTTCAATTGATCCATTCTTCAGCCCTCACCTGATGTAATCCTTCAGAAAAAAAATGATACCTCTCAAGCTCAGTAAAAAAAAAAAAACTGATAGTTAAAATTTATACCCACAGTATCCAATATATCAAATACCAAAGTAAACTATATATATATCAAACTATATAAAGATATATAGGATTGTATAGTATTTCTCTTCACATATATAAAATGCAATATCTACAAAAAAACAATGATGAAGAAATGCAATGTAAAGAGTTATATTTTGTTGCACTGCTGAAAATTTTAAAATTTAATATTTTACTTTTGGTAAGACAATCTTGTTCCTAAATAAAACTTGCTTTGAAATTTAAAATACATGTAATTTGACCAAAATGATATGTATACTATAATACGCCCACAGATATATTTTTAATAAATATTTTAATTAAAATTTCAAAGACAATATTTAAATGACTACATTTCATATATGCTTTAAAATTTTACAAAAAAGTCTATTGTCATATACTATATATATATATATATATATATATATATATATATATATATATATATATACACATACACACTTATATACTAAAGTTGCTTTATGATACTCAAAATAAATATTTCTTTTATTACATTTTGTCTTATTTTCTTCATCATTTTGGTGCTTTTATCATATTTAAGGTTGACCAACTTTTCAAAGACTAATGATGCATTTGAGTTCATATTCCATATATATAAGAATTTGTCTTGCTACTATGATGAAATGCCACAGAAGCTTCATAAATGGAACTTTAATCATTTATGAAGCTTCTGTCGCTGAACTGTAAGATGAGTTTCTGAGATATAAGATGTGAAGTCAAATTTTGTTAGAAGCTATTCAAATTTTATGTAGTTTCATTTTCTTTTTCACTAAATGTTCATCTGATATGAATCCCAAGGCCCATTCATCCTACTCATTACTGAGTAATCTTCTATGGATGTAAGAGGAAAATGTAAGTGCAGTTTATGAGGATATGTAGGATATATAAAGGTTGTCTAGACTTGAAGAAGTCAAGACTGTAGTGCTTGAATAATCATCCTCTTGAGAGAGTGTTACACAAAGTCACAGTTCTCAGGAAGAAGCTGTCTGAGTAGAACTTCTTCTTCACCAATAAGATATGAAGGGAATGAGGATGGTTTTACCCTGTGTATGTGACATGGTGGGTCCTAGCTGTAAAGGTCTGAACTGGTGGAACTAAGGAATGCAGATTGTCATTTGTCAGGGAAATGGCAATAGAGTAATGATAGACTTGTGATGTTTTGTCTATGGGGAAAGGGGGCTATTGGGTAGAAAATAATTCATCTCCCACTGCATAAATTGGGGGTGGGGTCATCAATTTCTGGCCCTCAGGCCATATCCAGCCAGCAAAGGGATTTTTGTCTGGCCCACCAACATTACATCTGGACACTAATTATCTCATTCATTTGTGGAGCAAATGGCAAAAAAAAGGCAGTTGGAGTGAATTGACTTACAATGTGACAAATTTTTTAAATCAAAATTTCATTCCAAATCCACTGCTGACTTTTACAATAGGATTTTCCCAGCAGAAAATATAAAAGCCTATTGAATAATGTGAAAATGACAGTATATTTATTTAGCTGTATATATGCTTGTGAATAATATTTTTGAAAATGAAATATACTAAAAGTTGTTTAAGAACAAAGTTGGATGATGCCCACCAAAATAGTGTTTTGCTCGTGTCATCGACAAATATTTCAACAGATGTAGAGAAGTTATCCAACAATAAGCAAAAATAATTGTCTCATTAAATAATTTGCCATTTCTCACTGTATTTTGTTTGTAGTAAGAAATTTGCATTTTTTGTGATGTGAGCTGTTATCCTGATATTTCTGTTTTAAAGTAAGGAACCTTGTTTAAATAATATAACATTAACTTCATTGTTTTTTCTTTAAATCTCCAGATTAAAGCAGCCTTCTGGACAGAGTGATTTGAGGTTGAAATAATTTGATATCATGGCCCTTTTCTGAGAGGCTGCAAAACAATCTAGCTCACTTTCTCCAAAATGTTGCCGAATCTTACATAAAACTTTTGAACTCTGCCAAGGCTGGAAAGTGAGGATTGGGTAGCACCAGTTCAAGTATGGCAGACATACTCCCTTTTTGGTCTGATCTCACTCTTGTAAAGATAGGAGGAGTCTCGTACTTTCTGGAGTGATATAAGTATCTGACCATTTTTCCAGCATCTTTAATGATGAATCCTATGAATTCATTCTTGAAGAGTTGGTCAAATGACATGAGTTAAAGTCTAATTACGAAAATACATTTTTAACAGTGTTTCTTAGAAGATTTTGGTTGAAGAAAGCTGGATGCTACTTTTATATTCCGATTTCAAACCACTTATTTAGTGAAAAAAGAATGGGTCAGCTTGGAATGTTGCAATAAACAACAAAAAACTTTATGAAAACTGATTGTTGTATTTATTTGCAAATCTCCACCTTATAAATAGCAGTTGATACTGAGGATAAGCAAATTCTATCCTTGAAGACAAAACTACTAAAGAAATAGTAGTGAATATATTTAACTAATGATAGTTTTCAAAATTCTATCCATTAGTATTTCTCTAGTAGTTTTGTTTTCAAGATTAGTATTTGTTTAGCCTCCAGCTGTATCAACTGCTATATATAAGGTGAAGATTTGTATATGAATACACCACTGATAAAATAAAATACTATAAATCACTCAAACAGTGTATACTTCCTCCAACATCATTATTGTCTTAAACAAAAGCCATGAGAGAATGTAGAAATTAACACAAATATTTTATAGAAGAGATAATAATTTGATAATGTACACAAAGAAAATTTTGCATACTTCAAATATTATTATAAAGAAAATCGGTTCATAAATATGATACAAGAAAGACAATTGTGTCATTTTTTTAAGTTCACCATATATTTTCGGATAAATGTTTTATTATGAAGTATCTTTCAGTTCAAAAAATATTCTTGAATCTGCTCTAAAATTTGATCCTTAGATCATATTATGAATCCTTCCAAAATATGTGCTTGAGATCCACTGCAAAATTATGGAGATATAAACAGACAAAAAATGTTGTGTATATATATATATATATATATATATATATATATATATATATATATAGCATCCATTCAACTTAGTTGGCAGAGGTAATAAGCTAGTCTTTTAATATTGGCTATATCTGTTGATAAGAGAGCTAATATCAACACATACAGATTGGCTGCCAAGATGTATCACTCAAATAATAGGACAATTTGCTAGGTCTGCTGCTAGAAAAGTTGGTTCACTGTGTTGTACTAGACAATTTTTCTCACCAGAATCTATCTTACCTATTTATAAGTCTACCATTCATCCATGCTTTGAATATTGCTACTATATCTGGTCTGGTGCTTCTGCTATATATTCTTGATAAAATCCAAAGAAGAATAAGCAATGTTACTGGTCCTGACCTGGCATCTCAGTTTCAATCACTTTCCCACTACTATAATCTAGCTTCCCTGTATCTTTTCTTTAAACATTTTCATTGTAATTCTTCTGATGAACCTTCCTCTATGATACCTTGACTTTATGAATTTAAGCACGGTACAAGATTGATGGCAAGGTCTCATCATCTTAGAGTGGGAATGGCTAGATGTAAATGTAAGATCTATGTTAACAGTTTCTTCTCTCATACTTCTTGCTTGTGAAACTCTGTTCTCGGCTCCTTGCTTCCCAGTTAACTTTGAACTTCAAAAATTTAATTACAATGTCAACTGTTATCTTCTGAATTCCTGTTCTTTTATTGTTTTCTCTCCTTAATAGTGTTTTTTTCTTCTCTCATATTCTCTCACACTCAGTAACCCCCATCTCAGTGGCTTTATTACCTTCCTTAGGAGGAAATGATTTTTAAAAATTGTTATCAAATATAAAGAGAATATTAGAAAAATATCAGGATGCAAACATTGTCATATACGATTTCCATAGAAATTCATTTATCTAATTTTTAGGCATCAAGATTATGAGTTACCAGACTCATGCAGAATTGTTTTGAGGATAAATGTTTGTAATTTTTATTGTGGCTGGTCTCAGGTGGCACTGTAGATAATACTTGTTTATTAAAAGACTTTTGTCATTGTGGGCATTCTCTGCAGATCACTGTCTATTGTCTCTAATTAAAAGATTAATAAAAGTTTAAATTATAAGTAGAAAAAGAAAGCAAAGTTGAAAGAAAGGAATGAAAGGAAATGGAAATGAAAAAATTTTGAGCAGGAAGAAAAATCAAAGAAAGGGAAGAAAAAAAAAGAATTAAATTTTGGACTCTCAAAAGAGAAAACAGGAAAAGAATGAGAAATAAAAGAATAACAAAGCAAAAACTGAGGAAAAGAAAAATGACATGAAAATCATTCATCAGCCTAATTCTGTTGTTTTATAAAAGTTAATTTTAGCAATCTAATTAATAATAATTTAATTTAATAATTAATTTAGAAATCATCAAGAGGCAGCCATTCTAAATATTTGAAACCATTTTAAAAGAGGAAAAATTTTAATTATATATTTTTAACAAACAAAACTCTTTTCTAATTAATTTAAAATTTCATTCCATAATCAGGGAATATAAATTCTAAAAGAATCATGTGTTGAATCTTTAGACAGAATCTTATATTGTATCACAAGAAAAAAGAAAATATTCCCATACAGAATAATCTTCTCAGATGCAGAATATGAAAATGATGACAACATCATAAAGATTTCATGTTATGTCATTTTAAATTGTAATATTAACCAAAATATATTTTAGATCTTCATGTGTAATAAATAGACCAAGGTCAATCTGAATACTCAAAACTTAATCCAGATGCCTGAATCTGAGGAAATAATATAGAAACAAATAACTAAGATTATCTATTGGCTCATGGCAGTATCTTCTCATTCATTCCCTTATCCCTCCTAATCGTTATTGCTCGTTCAACTTTTTATTTAAATGTTATATAAACATGGACTAATTTCATGTGTAAAAAAATGAATAAGGAATGCCCTAATTTCCCTTTTTTATTTGTTTTTTATCTTGCTGTGAAGAACTATTAACGATTTCCAATTTTTATATCCTTTCATCTTTGTTGGCCTTTTAAATCTTTTGCACATTAGCTCTTGATACCCAACCTGCTTCTGTTTTTTTCATCTCTACATATTTATTTTTCTTTCTTTCTGTTTTTCCCTCTCCCTGACTCTCTTGTGTGTATATATATATATATATATATATATAACTAATGTACCTCCTCAAAAAAATCATGATAGCTAAAGTTAAATTATTTTTTAAAAAACAAAAATCTTTCTTGAAGCTTTCATCTTAACTTTAATTGAAAGCTAAATGATTAAGTTTACTATTTACAATAAGCAAGATACACAAGTTAGTTCTTGGTTTTATAATAATAAATAATTTTTCATAATTTTTAAGTACTTAGTAGTTTGAAAAATTTTGGAAAATATTCCCTGTAATCTAATGTTAATACTAGGACACTTCATTATGGTGTAATGGTTAACATGCTGACAGAAATACATGAAAATGGAAATAGATCTAAGAACACACAGGGGTCATTAAAACATTAAAAGATAAGATACCGATAACTAATTCATCATTTCTCTTGGACCAACCTTGATTGTTTTATGACTCTTCGCTCAGAACTCTTCATTGCCAATTTAAGAAAGACATTCAGATTACTAACACAAAAACAGAGAATGTCTTATATCGAGAATATTTAACATAAAGGAAAAAAATCAATTACTTTTAATAAGATGTGGAAATCTAAGCCCTTTACCTGAAGACGGTCGTGAGACCAGAAACACGTGTAGTAAAATTATGGAAAATAAAGCATATTATTTTTTTAAAAAAATCCACATTACAACCAAAAACGTTTGTGGTAGCTCTCTTCTTTTTACTATATATATATATATATATATATATATATCTCATAATCATGACTCCTGTGACCCACCAGGGTCATAGGGACACTGCATGTATGGCAGCCGCAGCAGAAGTAGTGTTTCTTAGACAACATATCTGACGGAGCCCAACCCTTTTCAGGTGGGTTTGAATTCAGTTTTCCTTCTCCCAAGGCTATACAACCCAGTCTGTCCAGCTATCTACACATAGTTGAGGGGAAAAGAAGAGGATTCATAGCTTTCTCAAGGGTATTATTATGTAAGTGAATGTAATGGATTCAACAGGAATTTTAACTTGACTCACCAATTCCTCAAGCCAAGCTGATATCCATTACTTCACTGTACCTCCTTTTATATATATATATATATATATATATATATATATATATATAAAAGGAGGTACAGTTTATATGCAAAGAGGCAAAATAATATGTGTTCAGTTCCATATCTTTACTGGTTTGTTACTGCTTGGCTATCCTAAGTTTTTGATCATAAATTATAAGAATCCCAAAAAGGAAATGTAGAAATGGTTAATCAGATCTACATATAATTTTTATTACTACAAACATTATTTTAGTGGATTTGAATAGAACATCCGTTTCTTTAAAACAGTGTTTATTTCCTCTTTGAGAAAACTTAAAGTAAATGTGTCCTTTGGAACAATTCAAACCTGCATCTTTTACGTGTATTAAGTTTTCTCAAATGTGCAGACTGGTAGATGAAATAAACACTGTTCAACAAATAAGACATTCTACTCAACTATAAATAACTAAAACTAACATTTCAAGTAGTAAAATATGTCAGATGAAAATTTTAAAAATCCATTAACCCTTTAGAAATTGCTTAAAGTACATATAATGTATCAGATCTTGCTACTATTTTGTAAAGTTTTCAGAAGTTAATAGTTTTCAGAATGCCTATCATGCAGAGAAGGACAGATCATGTTCAGATTAAGTCTAAGTGAGGTTGAGACAATGGAATTAAGAACTGGCACTTCATTCCGGTCTTTTGTGTTTATATTTCAGAATTCATTAGTGTCTTTTCTTTTCTCAAACTTTATTTGCCTTCTCTTCAATCATTTGAAGTCTGATCAGCTTGAAAATCATTCAGCATTTATATTTTGACTGGAAGATTGTCTTTAAAGATGTTTGCCAAAAAAATATTTCACATGATTGCTAAACATTTATCTCTGTTAATCATTCAACATCTGTGTTGGCAAGCTTTTTGTTCTATGACCTTGTGACCTGATCAGGTTCTTGAATTCATCCAAAAAGAAATAAGTCAATACCAGACGTTATTTTAAGATTTTTCCTATCTCATAAAAAATGCTAAGTACAAGGTTTAAAAGTAAATAACAAATATCTACTAAGGCATAATACCTTTAGTACCATAAGATTAAAATACAAGGTGTTCTAAATATCTGTAATGTGAAGTATTTATTCATGACATCACTTCATGAATGAAAATTAGGAAAGGATTCCACATCTATTGAAAGCAACTGGGGGTGAAGGCCTGGAAACTTGAGGGAGCTCCAGTTCTTTTTCTCTATAATTTGATGTGGAAAGACCTGAAACCTGTGCTTTTAAGCTTTAGTGCTTAATGTGTTACCATAATTTGAAACCAAGACTGTGTTAGCCTTCGATTTGAAACTTAATTTACTTACAGTGGCCCCAGTAAGGTGGCATGTTTAAGATGTTTGCAAGAGAATTTAGCGTTTATAGTAAAGTAAAAAATAAATTCTAACCTTGCCAGTCTCGACGAGGTTTGTCAACATAACAAGTTTATTGCAGTTGACTTGCCATAGCATCCTCCAGAAGTCTACAATGATGGCACTGGTAGGGCCTTGTGAGGCAATATATTTTCGTGGCCTGCTGTATCCCTGTAAAACAAGAAGAAACGTTATTTTATTATGAAACAGTATTCAATATCTGGGAGTATTTTGTAATATCAAAATTTAAAGGGAAAAAATTAATTTTTATATACAGTGGGGAGAAACAAATATTTGTACACATACAAACTTTTAATTTATTGTATTTCCAACTAATGAATAAACATACTTTTCATATAATTAACTACACTGATGCATAATAACTAAATATGCATAGAAAATGGAACAAATTCTGATTTAACAGAAATAAATCCGATTTATCCATTTTAATTGGTGAAAAAGTATTTCTACAAAGCAAATTTCAGATTTTAAAACTTGTAAATTGCTTTAATAGTCTAGATTATTCGAGTGGATTATTCGAGAATGTTCCAATAATGTTATCAGTAGTTATTTTTAGAACTAAAAATGCAAACAGAACATTCTGTAATTGATATTTGTGCAAGAAGGTTGCCATCATGGCAAGAGGTGACAAATTTGCAAAAAAAACTGATTGTCAAGTTCTGAAAAGAAGGCAAACATAACAGAAAAATCTCAAACAACCTGAATATTCCATTTACTACATTCATTGCAAGGTATAAAAAACTCAAAACTGTTTAAAACCAAAGAAGAACAGGTGCTCCATGGAAGATTTCTTCAAGATTTTTGAGGAAATTAATGTGTCAAATTAAATAAAATTCAATTTTTACTTGTTAAGATTTGTAGGATAATTTGCTTGCATCAGTAATCTGTGTCACTAAACAAACAATAAGCAATGAAATTCATAAGAACAATCTAAAGTCATGCTCCTCTCAGAAAACTCTACTGATATTGAAAAGACACAGAGATGCCAGGGTGAAATTAAGGAAAAAATAAAATTTAAAACTTAAAGGAGGAATTTACTCTATCAACTGCAAGGATTGCCAGAAAGAATATATTGGAGAAACCTCAAGAAGTATAAACAAAAGACTATATGAACATAAAAGAGACATTTTAAAAACAACACATAAAATGCATTGCTTGTTCACCATAACATAACTAACCACATAAAAATGCTACTCTAGTTAAATGAGAAAATAATTTGCTCAGACAATCTATCATAAATGTTCTTTAAACATAATAATGCAAAAATGAAAATTTAACATAGATGGCACTGTGTGGACATGTAGACTTGGTTACATTCTTGTATATTTGTGGCTAGTCTGTCTTCAACATTTAATGTCTGTAGTAGTGAGTTAACTGAGAAGTATTCTGTTTAACAATGGTGTGATATTCATATTGTAAGAAGGCAGATATGATTTTTGCATATGGCTATGAGAATGTTAATGGATGTGAGGCTTCATGGCTGTATCATATTGTGTTTCCAGACCAGAAGTAGTTGAGCCAACCAACCTTTACTGCTGTTTATTGTTGCATTGCTGATACAAGATCCATGGCACCACAAACTATGGATTGAGGAAGACTGAGATCCACTCATATGACTGACCATGAAGAACATATTCTGCAGGCTGCCAGAGACAATTCAGGTATCAGCCCATGTCAAATGGCCCTAGCATGTCATACATTTCATAGTACTGCATAGAAGGAACTTCAATAGTAGCTCCTGAATCCGTGTCATTTGCAATGTGTGCAGGGTCTTTTGCCCACTGATCACTCACCACAGGAAAACTTTTGCCAATGGTTTATTGCACAAACTGATAATCCCTTGTTTATCTCTTCAGTCTCATTATGGATGAAGCAACATTTCGAAGAGATGGAATAACAAATTTACACAACCAACATTTGTAGGCAGATCAGAATCCTCATGGTACAATACAGGCTAGACACCAGCATCAGCTTAGGATTAATGTGTAGACTGGAATTTTAGGTGATTGTCAGGTAGGTCCATATGGCATCCCAGCATGTCTTACAGGAGCTGTCTACAGGAACTTTATTTCAAACACACTTCCAGACCTGCTAGAGAATGTACCCCTGCTAATATGAAGACACATGTGGTTCATGCATGATGGGGCTTCAGTACATTTTAGTCAGATTGTGATGCACTGGCTGACTTTTACCAAAATTGATAGTTTGAGGTGGACTGATTCCATGGCCTGGACGTTCCTCTGATCACAATCCCTTGGACTTTATATGTTAGGCGACCTAAAGCAATCAGTATATGCAGCAGACATTAATAATGCAGGGGCCTGCAAAATTTGACACTGTGTAGGAATCTTTGAAAGGGTCTGCCAATCAATGATCTGACAAGTACATGCAGGTGTAGAATCAAGCTGAGGACATTTTGAACATTTGTTATGAATTGCTGTGTTGAGGTACAATGAGGCCCTTTTGGATATATACTTATATGGACAATTTAAATTGCTTTGGTGTTACCAAAGTTTGTAAAAATATGTTTGATACACCCTATATATATATATATATACACACACATATATACATACATATACATGCATATATATACATATATATATATATATATATATATATATATATATATATATATATATATATAGTAAGAAATGTAGTAGAGAGAGAGAAATATATATATATATATATATGAGAATTAATGCACTGTGCCATTAAGATTCCTTGTATCAGAAGTCAAAAGAAATATTCAAGTAAGCCTTATTGTATCCATCACAGGTTAAAATGACAGAAAATAGGAAGAAAGGGAAAGACATCTGAATCAATATTCCAATTTAGTAATGTCTTACATTGAAACCAGTTACGAAAATAGGAACTTTTACCTGAATTCAAATGCAAGTCACAGGTGCTGCTAAACAAAATTCCAACTACCTATACCACTGAGCTGGAATCAATATAAATTCAATTATCTGAAAGTTATTCTGCTTACAAAATTTTTTAGCATATGAAACTTTTTTTTTCTATCAAAGATTGATGTCAGAACAATTCCCTGAGAAAGAGATATGTTTTCCACTATTCAATTGGAATTTTCTTGTCACAAAGATCAGAAAATATGAAGTAACTTTTAAAGATTGTCAAAGACAACATTTGGAATATGTTAAAAACAACAAAAATTAATATTCTTCTATATGCCATATCCTGTTATGATATGGGTGATCATGGTTCTCCATAATTTCCTGTCCTCTGTATTATACATGCAATAATGTAAAACTAGAATACCAGAAATTCAGAAAATGATATGTATGACTAGTTTTATATCATTGTATTTTTGAATCATTAAAGTTTTACATGAAGTAATTAATAGAGGATTGAAAGTGTGATGCTGAAATTTGAAGGTACACTAGGATAATGAAAGTGGCCTTCCAAAAGCTAAGCAAAATATTAAAAAATCTGAAAATTTCTTAGAAACAAAGAAAAGGGGACTGAAATCTTACATATCAGTCCTTCCTCATGACAGTGAATACTCATAGATGAAGAAAAGACTTGAAGCAATAGAAATGTGGTTCTATAGAAGGATGCTAAGAATACCATGGTCCAAACATGTGAGCATCAATGAAGTTTTAGAATAAATGAAAACAAAAAGGACACTTATACTTATAAGGAAGAGATAGCTGAAATTTCTAGGGCGCATAAAGAGGAGAGAGGGCTTGGAAATTTAAATATTCACAGGGCCTACTGGAAGCAAGAGGGATAGAGGAAAACAATACATAACCTATCCAGCAAGTATGAGTAAAGGTATGGCAGAACAGGGTTTAGGAGAAATAGCAAAAAGACTATTCATTTAGAGATACAAAGAACAGGAAGTTGTGGAGAATCATTATTGTTTACATTCTGAAAGGACAGAGCACATGCATATGTATGCATGCACACACACACACACACACACATATATATATATATATATATATGGCATGTACCATCAGTAATTACTCGGGATAGGCAGTGTGTGAGCTTTATATAATAAATCTACAAAACACAAAATATTTTGCATTTTATACATAATAATCAGAGTAACCTTCATAATTTTGCTGGATTAGGTGCATAGAGGTGCCACAGAGGGAAAATGTAGGTGTGATCTGTTTTATTCAGGGTAGGCACTGCCTACCTAGATGGCACATCTCATATATATATATATATATATATATATATATATATATATGAGAGAGAGAGAGAGAGAAAAAAAAACTATGTATGTATATGTGAAGAGAAAGTGAAAAATAATGTAACAGACTGTTGCCACTCGGTGTTAATTATCAATGTCTACTTTTAGATTTATAAACCTTCTATAATTGATACTGAGCACTTTTACCCATAAATATACCATACCTTAAAACTATATATACATAAAAGTGGACACTGTGGTTAACTCCCAGTGGAAATAGACTGTTTCATGCTTAAATGCAATTTACAGGTCATGTCTGTTGGACACTGAGGTGGTGTCCACTTTTATATTTGCATACACTTTGATTCCTGATAGTGACCACTTTAACCCACAGATATAGCATACCTAAAAACTATATTTTTATCATATAAATTTACATACATAATAAGTATTTAGAAAAATATGACAAACTGGAAAAGTTTTTTTTTTTTATGCATTTCATCATTTAGGATTTTATTGGATAAACGTGTCACAAAAAAACCTTTTCCAGTTTCATATTTTTCTAAATACTTTTTGTTGATATATAAAATTATAGCTAATTATATCATTATATCATATGTATATGATGGTTGGTGAAAATTTCTCAATCAGACTCACTTTCTACATGTTGACCAGATGAACAAATGTTCAAATTTTTTGTTCTGAGTCCCAACTTGGTCTGACAGAGAACTTTCCAGTATCCTCTTGTAATACGTATATATTTCTATGTGCTCACATACCTACTTTCTTACAAATGTTTGTGCAACCATACCATGTACAGTTTTCCTTAGATCTTATTATATAGATAAAAAGAACCAACGGAAGCCAATTTTCTAAGTCAGAGGAGGATTTGTGTAGTAATGATAATTATAGTATTTACCATGATTCGCTGAGAATGTGCATCTGCACTCGCAGCAGCTGAAGGTGATTGGCCAAAAGGAGGAAAAGGAGCCAAACCATTAGCTAGGAGTAATCAATGACACGCACAACTTGAAAACTGTGCGTCTGTTCTTATATATATATATATATATATATATATATATATATTACACACATACACACAAATGTATATTCTTCAATCTGTGTGCATTGTTGCTAACTTACAAGCCCTATTCATCTCCACATTTCTATCCAAATATGCAGTTTATATATATATATATATATATATATATATATATATGGAGAGAGAGAGATATGCTTCATTATACATAATCATCTTCATTTTGCCCAAATATATATATATATATGTGTGTGTGTATATATGGAGAGAGAGAGAGATAGATATGCTTCATTATATAGTCATCTTCATTTTTCTTATATATATATATAGGGAGAGAAAGATATGCTTCATTATACATAGTCCCCTTCATTTTCCTTATATATATATATATATATATATATATATGAGGAGAGAGAAATGTGCTTCATTATGCAGTCATCTGTATTTTGCTTATATATATATATATATATATATGGGAGAGATATATGCTTCATTATACATAGTCATCTTCATTTTCCTTCTATATATATATGTACATATATATATATATATATATATATATATATATGTGTGTGTGTGTGTGTGTGTGTGTGTATGGAGAGAGAGATATGCGTCATTACAGTCATCTTTATTTTCCTTATATATATATATATATATATATACGGAGAGAGAGATATGCTTCATTATGCAGTCATCTTTATTTAACTTATATATATATATGTGTGTGTGTGTGTGTGTGGAGAGAGTAATATGCCTCATTATACATAGTCCTCTTTATTTTGCTTAAATATATATATGTATGTATGTATGTACATATAAAGTAAACTAATTTCACACACTTGATCAAATTACACCAACATGACGTCTATCTTGCCTTTCATCTATCTCTGTCTGATAACCAAGATGTTTTATGTTTGGCTCGGTTATCTGTTGTAGAATTATGGTTAGTGTCCTCATCTAGTAAATCATTGCCTGTGATTCACTTCCTCACTGGGATTTCAAGGAATATGATTTGAGACAAAAAAGTCATTTTCCTTAAAATAGTTTTTGTTAATTCATATTGATCTTTGCGACTTCTGGTTGACGAAATGATTACACTATTGCCTCTAGTGTCCATGGTCAGTGTTCAAGACCAAATAAAAACCAGGGTTTTGATTGGTTTGGTCTGTTTTGTTTCACAGCATATCAACCTCGATGAGTTATTTAATGCCGACAAGATTTTTATTACTGGTAATAATTTTTTCCAAAAATGTACTGCTGCTAATACTTTTTTTTCCAAAAATCTACTGCTGGAAATATTTTTCTTAAAAAATATACTGTTAGTAATAATTTTTCTTCAAAAATTTATTGCCGGTAATAATTTTTTTTACAAAAATGTATTGCTGGTATTAAAACCTATTTTTACACTTTCATAGTGTTTTGACCCCAGTTTTTTTTGGTGGGGGGGGGGCAAGTATTTCTCTATAGCTGGGACCCTAACAGGTACTACCACCTCAGGTCAAACTGGACCTAGGAACACCAGAAATTAAGAGGTGCTTCCATGCTCCTCAAAACCTCCTGATCAAAGGCCTTGCTGCTAGATGTAGTTTATTGTCTTACCCAGGATGAGGATGTAGTTTATTGTCATACCTAGGATGCCCAGGACTTTGAAATTTATAACAAGCAAGCGCACCCTGAGAAAAATAAATGAGACCCTGCCCCCTATCAGTCAAGATTGATAGATCTAAAATCTGAAATAACTGCATATAATGTCTGCTTTGGATTAGAATACAGGAATTCCTTGATTAGTGCAGTTAATGTGTACACTGGTAAATATAAAAAAAAATCAATTTTCAATTACTATAGTTAAAATGAAGAATGTTTTACTGTACTAATCAAGTATTATGTATGGACTAATTGAATTTTGGCACATAAATATCAGGAAGTTGCAGTTGAGATTTCTGGGGCACATAATGAGGAAGGCAGGCTTGGAAAATCTGATACTCACAGGACAGCTAGTGGGCGAGAGGAAAGCAGCATATAACATACTTGAGGGGCTTGAGAAAATAGATGGTGGAATAGGGTTTGTGGGAAATAACAAAAAGATAAACCATATTAAACGCTACAAGGGACGGGAAAAAGTGGAGGGCCATAAAGGGATATGGCACATAAAAGAAGAAATTGAAAATGCATTAATTGACAAGCATTAATCAAGGGATACCTGTAATTTGTCTGTCTCCTGGCTCTTCTAAGTTATGCTTTCTGGCTGAGAAACCTAATATGTGGAAAACCAGGTGAAAGGAAAACTACTTATCTGTATATACATAAACAGTGGAAGTGATGAATATATAAGGAAAAACAGAAAGGAGTGAAAATGAAGAATTTTCAGTCTATTAAAATTGTTTATGCAAAGGTGGAGCAAAAGAAAGGTAAGAGAGGATAAAATAGAAAAGATTTTTTATTCTGTATTCTTTTTTGCCTACAAAATTAATCCACATTAACATAGATGGGCAACAAAGATTGAGGGTAATAAGGAAGGAACAATAAGATACAGACAAAGAGTGAGAGAAAAGCATGAATAAATAGATAAATTTTCCTAAGTCCAACTTTTTTTACAATTATGTTCATCCTCTACTAGGCCCAAGAGCCTCTCGAAGTAGAAGGTTACAGAGTAAAAGGCACAGTTTATAGGGATATGTGGGAATGATAACTGTTAACCCTAAACTTAAACAGGTTAAGATTGTAGTGATCAGGGAAGCATCCACTTTGGAGCTGGTTCCACAAAGCAGTGGTTTGTAGGGAGAAGCTGCTCGAATGGAACTTGCTTCTATAAAAAATAATATTACAAGGTTTGTTTTGACTAAGAGAGAAAAAGAGAGAGCAACAAAGAGAAAGTAATTATTAATATTGTTTGTTATCTCTCCCTCTTTTATTTTCCCTATTTTGTCTCTGCCAATGCTGAAAGCATCAACAATCTCCTTCCTTATGGTCCTTACTAACAATAATAGACACTCATTGATCATCCCTTTTCTTTGCCTACTGGCTTTTACAGTAAACATACTGATTCCTCTATTCTACAGGATGTGTAATCACAGTTGTTGAAATCACATTGACTATCTTCAAAACATTTTCAATGAACCTTGCAAGGAAGTTTTATGCTATAATAAACTTGACGATGATAATCGCTTGCCTGTTTTTATCTTCCTTCTTATTATTCATATGTTGAGGTGCAGAGTGGCATAATAAATACTAGCACCAAAGACAGAATTGGTAAACATTGTCTGAGTTTTGGCATAGTTATTTGCATTCATTTCAAACTAATGCTTTTGGAGAAAGTATTAATTCACTCCTCTCCACCCTTTTAAGAAGATAAAAAGGCAAAAGATTCAAACTAGAAATTGGAAACACCAAAATCAATGAAGTATGAAAATTTAAAATATCTAAGATGTGTTTTAAAAGATCATAAAAGATGTGAAATTGGAAGAGGTATTGGAATAGCAAAAGATGTCTTATAAAAGCTATGCAATGTATGAAGAAACCAGAAAATTTCTTTCGAGATAAAGAAAAAGAGCTGATCTCTTATGTAATATCAGTCCTCCTTTATGGTAGTGAATGCTGGACAATCTTATCACAGATGAAAAGAACAGACATAACAGAAATGTGGTCCTACAGAAAGATGCTGGGAATATTATGAATTGAACAGGTGATTAATGAAGTTTTAAAGAAAAATGGAAATTTATATATATAGAATTAGAAATAGACAGTTGAGAATTCTAGGGGAACATAATTAGGAAAGAAAGCTTGGAGAATTTGACAGACACAGAACATATTGAAAAAAATCCTGATTTGTCAACTGAGTTTACATTGTTTACCAACCAACCCTGAGAGAAAGAGTTCTATATTTAAAAATGAATCTTAGTAGAAACTGTCAACAAAGTACACTGGGCAGAGGGATATCATCTTCTGTCAATAACTGATGGTAGTAAGCCTAACCTCAAAGCTAACCGAAATACAGTCAATAGCTTTTCTTACAATTTCTTACTAAACCTATTATTGTTATTTTAAGTATCAAGTGGGTATTTCAACTCAACTTAATTCTCTTGATTTAACATGAATGACAAGAGTTACTAAAAAAAGGGGGCAATCTGCTTTTATTAAAACCTACTAATTGCCATTTACTAATGAACTAATCGATATCAATGTCTTTTCATGTTTGACAGCAGTCTTAAAAGTTACACTGGCAATTACACTCACTGGTGGACAGAGGGTCAAAGGTGAGTAGGATTAATACGGATCTCAATGAATATTTAGCCAACTCTGATCAGATGTTACAGTGGGACAGAAAGTAACAGTTTGGTAAATTGGCAAACTGACAAAATGTCAAAGGTCATTGGCTTTGAATCAAATTTTGGGCAAGAAGTAATTTTAGTCATGATATTTTCTAAACTTACTCTAGTATGGCACAAGACCAAGTTAAATTAGATTTATAATACTCCACCAAACCTCTAGACTTCAAAAGTTTCTCTGACTTTAAAATCAACATTTGAAATCCTGATTTTTAACCCGAATTTGAACATTAGCATCTGGTTAGTAATAAATTCACAACTATATTAAGCAAAAAGCAACCCATAATAGTCTTGTGCTTTAAGTGATGAAGCATCATTTCAATGTCTTTGAGAGCTCAGATGGCCCGATAATATTTCTTTTTTGCTGTCTCATAATATTAAATAATGTAATCAAGAAGAAAAGACTAAGTGAAAGAAAAGTTATGTTTTTTTTACAAAGAATATTGTTGCTACGTTTGGGCAATAAAGGATAATAGGACATAGGATCATAGACATCATTATAAATAATTATTGTTGTTATACTGACATTTTTTAAATATCACTTCAACCTAAGCAAGGCAATAAAGTCACTAAGATGAAAGGGGTTACTGAGGGTGAAAGTATAAGAGAAAAAGAAAATATTATTAGGGAGGGAGAACAATAAAAGAACAGGATTCAATTAGATAACGATCTACATTGATCTTTGAAAATTTAAATGTGAAGTCCACTAGAAAGCAAAAAGCCAGAGAAGAGTTCAACAAGCAAGAAGTGTGAGAGAAGAAACTGCTAGCACAGAAATTATGATTGCATCTAGCAATTTCAACTGTAAAATAGTGAGATCTATCTACCAATCTAATACTGTGTGTAAATTCATAGAGGCTAGGTACCAAAAAAAATGATCTTCAGAACAATTAACATATGTAATAGGTACAGCAGATGGAAACTGATTGAAGCCAAGATGCCATGTCAGGACCAATAAACTTGCAGATTCTTTGGCTTTCATCAAGAATTCCCCCATTACATGGTAGAAGCACCAAACCAGATTTGACAGCAGTATTAAATTCATGGATGATAAGATAAATTGGATAGGGGTAAGATTATTGACATTATATACTGTCCCAAAATAATAGTTATATTTGCCAACATATTCCATATACCCATTGTAACAACTATTGTGGGACAAAGGTAGTATATTATTTTTTCTCTCATACCTCTGTTTCAAAATAATTGTTACATTTCCATATACAACTTTATGGGACAGAGGAAGTACTGCTGTTTGTGAGTGTATTTGTTACCATAACATAGCAAAAATGGCACATTATAGGGAGATTTTTGTTACTATAATACTATTAAAATTCTCTAACATGAAGTATAAAGCAATGTCAAGTTAATTTACAACTTAAGGATAACATAGTGGCAGTTCGGTACTTGAATACAAAACCTTAACAATGATTCATTTTTTATGTTTTGGTTTGTTTATTGCAAAAACCAAAAAGAAATTATTATTAACATTGAAAGAAGGAAAGGAAAGGACAAGATTACTAATTGCTGCATAATGATACATGTGAAATAAGGATACATGTGAAATAAATATATATTTATTTTCTAGGAATAAATATCAAATATGCATTTTTTAATACAGAAATATTATTTTTTTACACAATAAAAATGATTTTTTCATGGATAGCATTATTTTATATCTAATTTCTTTTTCTTTTCATCATCCATCATGAATATTTTCTCATTTTATAACAAAGATAATTTTTTTTTAAAAATTCTAATCAAATATAATTTCTGTCTGAATTTCTGGGATGAGGAGTTATCATTATTAACACTATTTACATTTGGACTATTGTCCTCATTTTTGTTGTTGGTATCACAATGTTTCATCTGTTGTGCTCTCCGGCCTTTATCAGGTGAATATCATTCCAAGTAAACACATAATGAAGAAACAGGTCTTGGAAAATATAGTACTGAAAGGACCAATTGAAAGCAAGAGGGACAGTAGAAAACTAGGGGACACAACACACTGGCTCTCACTTTGAAAAAGGTGTGTAAATGTATATTTGAGTCTATACATATATAGACTTGTGTGTTATCAGGGAAAAAATAATTATCATGTAGGGGTCACCAACTTGTTTCAGGCTTGTTATGCAGTTTCCCAACTTGTTTCAGGCTTGTTATGCAGTTTCCCAACTTGTGGCCAATAGTAATGTTGATGTTTGAAATTGGGACTAACAGACTATCTTCTGAAATACCCACAACAAAATGGTGAACTTGGGATATGAGTCCACGTAAATAAATGGAAAGAAACAACAAAAACCAATATATATATATAAAAACAAATGATAATGTATTAACAACAAAGGTATACAAATGGCAAAGACAAATAAATGTAAAAAACATTTTTGGTCCAAAGTATGTGTAGTGAGTGAATGTGTATATATATATATATATATATATATATATATATATATATATATGTATCTTTGTGTATGTACTGTTCATGTGTTTCCCAAAGGGAAAGCATGTTCTTCACAAAAGATTTACATATTGACAAATAAGCTGATAGAGTTAGAAGAGAGTGAAAAAAAATATTTAATATTCCATTTTTTTCTCTAGCTTTCATATGTAGCCGCATGTAGATAAGAATCCTGCTGCTGAGGCATGTTTGATTCCCTTGGTCCTCTGTTGACTTTTGTACTCTCACACACACATGGATATATACATGTGTTTATCACACATGCTTGCTACATGAAGTTCTACACAAACCTCTTCACTAGTTTAAATGTTTTTCACATTCAATTTTTTATAACATGAAACAATATTCTATTGTCTATGTATACCTTTGTTTTGTTAATAATTACTTATCTTTGTTTATATATATATATATATATATATATATATATATAGTTTTGTTGTTACTTTATCATTTTATTACTCACACTCACATTCTAGTTCATAATTTTTGTTGTGGGATAAAAAAATAAGGCGACACATGTTTTCCAACCTGAAATACAAACAGCATACTCTCACAACAGCTTTTAATCAAATTCTTATAAATTCATGAATGAATAAGCCATGATTTAGAACTTGAAAAATATTTCTCCACTATTAGTAAAATATATATCAGTGTGTCCAGTTCCTCAATTACTAATTGTCGGCATGTCACAGGTAATTAACAGAGGTTAGGTACATGATTTAAAATTGGCCTTTGTTTCTAATTTATTTATAGATTGACATAACTCAAAGTGAAAATGCTTTCAAACCATGATTCTTTACATCTATAAGCAGATTTTGAAAAAAAAATATATTGCAAAGTTTAAAAGAATTCCTTTTAAGACTCAAAGAAGCATCACAAGAGGAAATCATAAGATGCAATAATAACGTGAATCATTTGTCTAATTTAAATGACAGCTTGTCAGTGAGTGTTTTGGTCAAACACTTTGCTCTGAACAAGTTGACAGCTTTAAAATGTCATAACATTAATATTTTCAGTATTAACTATTTCTATTTGTTTTTTAGTCAAAAGCAAAATACTTGATAATACTTACAAAGATGATTATTGATCATTATCAAATGATAATACGGGTCTGCATCAATTTGAAATCAATAAAATATTTTATTGTTTATCCAGTGCTTTTTGTTTTGTTTTTTTTTACTTTATTTATTCCTGGCTATGAAGGATACATTTTCATTCAATCTTTGTTGAGTTTTGTTTAAAGATTTGGGAATTTTAAGCCAAAGAGATCAATTCTCTTTATTCTTTGATATTAACTTCTCTTGTCAAGTTCAAATTATTCTACAAATATGAATATATTACACGTTCTTGTGGTATTCCTTTAAATTTGACTGAGATTAATATATGTGCTGTGATATAAGATACTGCATGTATAAAATAATTTCTGTCATTACTGATAAGAGATATTGGAGCCTTTCTGATGTTTTTTTTTGTCAAGGGAGTAATTTTGATTATGCTTTAATTACTTTTATATTTGCTTGATCAATATTCTGCCAGATATTTCTAGCAGGTGATGCCATGAAAGAAATGTTTGGAGTACAATGCAGAAGGAAATTCTGTGCTCATGCCTTTCTTGGAATTAATGTGCATACTGTATGGTTCTAATCATGATTGGGAATGATTGCAAAACACTTTTCCCCTCCCAATTAAAAGGCAAAGCCACACAAAGGCATGCTGGAATTTCTTCCTAGCCAATAAGATAGACCACTTCTCAGTCACATATAACTAATTCTTGTTTGTCTGAATTTGCTTGTCTGTTGACCCCAATTCTTAGTTTGTGAACTTTTTGCCATATTACTGTTAATTTGCCTTGCATATATTGTTTGCTTGCTTTATATTATGTTTTGCCCTGTTCTTTTGTTTTCTTCTTATTGTTTATTGCAAACTTTGTCAATAATTCTGTTTGTTGGGCAGTTCTGGCACTTACATTTAACAATGGCTATTTACTTTACAAGGCTTGATACCTAATTTGTTTGACTGTAAACAAAATACTAAAATATAACTGTCTATGCAAATGACATATATATATATATATATATATATATATGTATATATCCTTATCAGTGATGCTAGAGAGACTATTCTTCACTGTAATAGGGGTCATCAACATTTTCACTGCTGAATTGTTATATTAATGCTGCTTGGTTGCACTGACCCATTTTGGGAAAAGTGAAAAATTGTCATTTACAGAATATAAATAATGATAAAAATATTGATGGAAATGGGTGTCAACATTTTGTTTTTGATCTGAAAATCTGCAGTAGAAAGTCAGCTAAACCACACCCTCAAAATACAGTATAATAAAAATACATCACAAATCAGCTTGCATTCTACTATTTTGGAAATAACATTAACACGAGACCAACATTTTATGTCTTGAAAATGTATATATATATATATATATATATATATCAACAGCAGACAATGTCACAGTTGTAAAAAAAAATGTAAGTATCTACATAGCAGCAGAAGTGCTAATGCGATACAGAGTATATCATGATCATTGGTACTCATTCTTATACTCTGTTGGAAATGAGATCTCTTTCTGATTCTCTCTACATATTAGTTGGATGTGAGTGCTAAGAAAACAACCCAAAATAAAAAAAAATGTCAGCTCCAAGCATCATATCCGGCTCACTAAACAAATCCCCTCAAAAAAACATAAAATACAACATAAAAGAAGCAAATTATGAATGTTACCACAATGAAAAACATGAAAAAAATGACTTGGAGCCACCAAGTTTGCTTTTAAGAAAGCTGCTCATAAAATAACTGACACAGAACACAGCCAACAGGCCAACTGATGGCACTCAACATTATCATGGTGACCTTGGTCAACTGACCTGACAAACACATTTTCAGGCCCTACCGACTAACCTTCCTATAAATCCATCTCCCTCACCTACATTTAGAGAAACACCAGTTCATATCTGCTGCATTGACAATATGAAAGAATTTTAAATTTACAATTCTCTTCTTTTCAATACCGTTGGTATTGTTTTTTGTTTGTTATTTCATGCTCCTCCTGTGTATCAGGATACTGAGTTAGTTTGCCAATTTTGTACTACTGGTACAATTATTATGATAAGATCTGTAATACTGTGCTGGAATGGTACTGTGACATTTACAATGGCTGATAAATTCACACAACATTCTGTCATTAAATTTTGTGTAGAACTTTGCAAATTTACAACTGACACTCAAAATCCTTTTTCGAGCTTTTAATGGAAATTCTTTAAGATGAATTCAGGTTTTAAGATCAGTCAAGTGTTGGTCTCAACATGATGAACATGTAGAAATAGAAAAATAAATAAAAATAATAAAATTTCACCGTCTCTAAAAATAGATGTATACTGAGAATTGCGAGATTTCAACCAACCATTCAAAAGCTGTCTCAACCAGGATACAAACTGCATATAATCTAGTAAGAAACAAGAATTGCTGCAAACTAGGATATATGACCACTATGATCCAATGAGAATCAAAGTGGTACTTTCAAAGCAAATCTATAGATATGTATATAATGGGATAGAAAATAAACTTAAATCAGTATTAATTTCATCCATTCTCCAATACTGTGGTCATAACAAGATAGCCAGAACAGAAATAAAACAGTGCAATCCTTACACAAGGTCATTATCCAAAAACCATAATAGATATAATGCTGAGAATGGACAATATCATAAGATAACCTCCCACAAACAACATTCGCATTCAGGACAAAATTCAACAACAAAATCCAGAATATATGGAAAATTTTGTGAACTCTTCTAAGAGGACTATTGCTAAACAACCCATCAGCCCTCTTACATAAAATAAGTTATGGAATCTGCCAGCAGATCCTCACATCAAACCAGCAAGATGTTAATCCTTGTCCCTGGCACTTTGAGAGTCAACCAAAAATAATAATACTAGGATCATTGTGCACATTCACAAAGATACTAAATAGATAGTCTGTTTAAGTCATCTGAAGATCATGTGAACGTGAAAATTTAAATAGAGCTAACTTTTTATAGGATTTAACATTGGTAAGTATGTTTTGCTTGGTCTAGGCAATCTAGACTTTGAACACTTTACTGAGTAAGTAAATTTGCCTTTAGGTGCTTTTTTCTCCTTCTTTTTTCAGGAATGTTATTTTTATTCAAGACTGTATCTGAATAAGAATTTTAGGTTTTAGCAAGTTGTCCATTGGTTTCACCAACATTTTTTTGGTTTTCTTTAATATATATGATGGATTCTCCTGTCGTATTCACTGTACGAGTGTCAAACAGCTCAGTTCCGAGGAACCAACAGCCAGACACCAGCACATATGATTTGATTATAGTGGTGAAGGCTTTGTGCAGAACCAACCACACTTTATGAAGGGTTAAATGCGGCTATGTGCCACAAGTTCCTGAAACAACTCTTTGCAGGTTTTGAATTCAGAGTTGTCCTTCTCCTAGACCAGTTGACATCCAAGGCTATAGAACCCAGTCTGTTCAGCTATTTACTCATAGCTGTAGGGAGAAGAAGAGAATTAATACATTTCCCAAGGGTATTAGTATGTAAGTGAATGTAATGGATTCGACTGGAATTCAAACTCGGCTTCCTCAAACCAAGCTGCTACTCTATGTGCATATGTATGATAAAATTCCGCAAGGAATAAGATGCACTGGCATAAAAATGTTTTTTTTATCTTGTTTGTATATATATAAATAATATTTATCTTAGCCAATGTGTTTTGTCCTTGGATGGATTTTATCAAGGCAAATGTGTAGTGGACTGGCATAAGTGACAGAAATTCGCCTGTGCTGTGCAAAGGAGACGCCATCTGCTCAAACTAGGTGATGTCTCATGTCACCCAAAATTTGTGTAGCAACTTCACTATATGCCATAAAAGCCAGCATTTATTTACACTGAGGTATTGCTTAAAGAGACACCACTGGAGCAACAGGAGTGAAAGAAAAGAATGTTGATAACTCAGCTACAAGCTTGTTTCAGATTAATATATGTATATTTTAAATACTAAGTTATGAATTTAACCATTTTCATTTTATTTTTAACATTTTAATACTCATGTGTGTTGGCTTGGAAAAGGAGTAATTCTTTCAGAAATGGAGATATTTGAAAAACTCCAGTGCTCAGATTTATATTTTGGTATGATTCAATTATGTTACTCTCAGGAATGTTCTATCTAAGTAAGTTACTTTCTCTTTTAATAAGTGTAGCATTCTTTAGATCAAAGTTGTTAAATTTATTTTTATGTATGATTAATGCATATGATAAATTATTGTGTATAAGAATCTTTGCATTCATAGAAGCATGTTTTAAATCTCTGCAAGTTTTTCCAATGTATTGTAAGGAGCACAATTGTGACAATTTATTTTATATACACCTGCTTCAGAATTATTATTTTTATAAATATTTTGGGTTCTGATCATATCAATAATAGTTTTGGATTTGGTTGTAATTATTTTGATATTGTTAAGTGAATTTGAAATTCCTTCATCACCACGGAACTGTGTAAAGGCTTTTTAAAATTATATTCATTTATTGCTTTTCATATTTTACAGGGATCAATCTAAAAAAAATAAATAAATAAAGTAAAAAGCCTGAAAAAAACCTCAAATAAATTATTTATCTGAAAGGATGCATATTTAATTTTTTTAAAGATTTATTTGATTTCAAATAATCATGAAGATGCCTGAAGGCTGATGATACCAATGCCTCAAATTTTCTGAGATATCAAAACAAATCTTGAAAAACAAATTTATTTGCCAATGTAAGATAAAAATTTCATAAAAAGCAAAGAATTTGAGGAAAGAATAAGTAAAACGTACAAGAATAGAAAAGCTGAATGAGGCACCTGGCCACTTCCCCTGGCAGACGTCAAGGCAATAAGAAAAGAGAAATGAGATTTCAAAAATAGTTTGCAAATAGCAAATGCATATATTCTCTATTAATATATTTGCCGAAAAAACTTCCACTAGTCAAGACTTTCAATTCCTTCTTCTCTGAATATAGAGACAAAGAAAATAGTGTACTGATAAGAAAGTTTAGATTCATTGGCTGTAACGTATTCAGCAGAGAAATAGTTGGACAGTCGTTAAAATAATGTTATATTTGTATTCATAAGAAAGTCAGATGGATAATATCCATTTTTCAGGGATTATATAAAAAAAGATACAGTTGTTGATGTGCTTTTTAGAAACTGATAAAATAAACATTGATTTTTTTTTTTTTTTATCATTGTTTGATGTATTCATTATTCCTCCTTAACACTACTTGATACCTTAGGAATTCAAGGAGACACTGATCTACCCGATTTTGAAGCTGATCAAATTAGAGACGTCAGGGATATCTGTCAATGCCAGAAAAAGTGGACATGGAAGCTGGTTTCTTTATAATAGATATTTGCCAAATAAAACAAAAAAAAATTATTTCCTAATCTTAGAGATTTAAACTCCTGTAAGTTAACAATAACTTACTGGGTGCATGAAAAATGCAATCTTGATCATGAGAGTATTAATTTTGAATACAAACAATTTCTGTCACTACTTTTCCCAATTAGGGTAACAAAATATATCATAATCATTAACTTCTTGCTGACTTCTTTGAACTTGGGAAGATATCTGATGGGATATTTTAGAAGTATATCTGTATCTTGATATTGTTCACAACAGTATTTTTAACTGCAGAATAATTTTTCTTAGAGTGATCTGTTAAATCTATTTTATTTCTTGCAAAGTTTTAGTAAGTTTATTTTATTTCTTAGAATGATTTGATAAGGTTATTTTATTTCTTAAAATGATTAAGTAATAAATTTCTCTTTTAATGCTCACTCTGTATAATGAATATTGTATCTATGTAAGTCACATAATATCTTCAGTGATTTTGGATGCATAAAAAAACATATACTTCACTTGGATAAATTAATGTTTCATTTTATTGCATAACCCATGCAAAGAATAGAGTACATGGGTGAGTGTTTTGTGATTTAAGTGTGATACTTGTCAGAAAAAAAAGCATGCTTTTTCTGACAAGAATCACACTTAAATGATTCAGGACACATCCCAAAGTATAATACAATAAAACTTTTACAAAGAATACTTCTAAATGAATGAATCCAAGACAATTATCACTGACTATATATACATATGTATGCATGCATGTAAAACAGAATATATATATATATATATATATATATATATACATACATATATGTATGTATGTAACACAGAAATAAGTATCCCCAAGGCAGATGTATACTAAAATGGTACATCAGAAAAATTATTTTTCTCTTTCCTTCAAATCCTATTGATTTTTCTGCTATTCAATCCTCAAACATATGGGAATTTCCCCTTCAGTGATTTCTAGTTGGTGCATACCTCAATATTTTACTATTATATATATTGTCTTATTTACTCACATCAATGTAGTTGGCGTTGATGTAATCTGAATCGCTATCTTTGTTTTTTTCAAGAACCACTCTTGAGTGATCATCTGCAAAGAATGAAAAGAAAATCAGTTACAAGTCAATAAATAAAAACATAGTCACTTTTGAATTAATTATTTCTTTGTGAAACATTAGAATTACACAAGAAATTGATCATGAAATACCTTCACCATAAATAGGCAAACTTTATATCTGACATGATATAAAAGCACATGTAAATTACTAAAAGAAACCAATAAGAATCACTGATTGATTTTGAATACAATCATGAAAAGAAGGTTCTTTGTAAAGCTGATGAAAGGAGTGATAACATGAACTAAAAAAATACTAGCAGCAAAATTTGTCTTTGTTAACTAAAGACCATAACTCACCAAGAGTTGACTATAATCCCCTTTTAGAGTATTCAGAAATAAATAGTTGAGGCCACCACAGTTGACATTCATCTTTATACTAAAAAAAAGTATTAGTCCAGCCGAAAATCACTTATTCATACATATGGTATTATTGGATGCTCATCTACAAACTCATCAAAAAAAAAAAAAAAATCTAATATTTTCGGTTTAACACATTGACTACAAACCACCATATAACTTGTAGTTAGTATATTTTATTATGATGCCCAGCACAAGTTTTTTTTTAATCATTTCATTTCAAGCAAGACACAAGGTGGTACTGGGAGTGAAAGAGAATGAGAAGAAGAATAAGGTGAAAGAACAATAAAAGAACAAGTTTCAAGAAGACAGAAAATGGCAATTAACATTGCTTTCAAATTTTTGAAGATCATAGGTAGCAGAGAAGCAAGAAACTAGAAGAGAGTTCCACAGGTGAGAAGTGTGAGAAAAGAAACTATTAGAATAGAACTTACAGTTATATCTAGCTATTTTAATAGTAAAATGTTGAAACCTAGTTACCAGTCTATTAGCACACTTAAATTCATGAGGTTACAGTACAAAGGAGGAAAGCTCATTAGAAAAATTGTCAGGAAAATATTTATAGAAAGGACAGAGAAAAGCTTTAATATAATAATAACTATAAGTACAAGCTTATGAAGCTTTACTTTACTAATTCAGCTTTAGCATTGAAAAAAAATTTATTTTATTGTAATAGATGGTTACAAGTGAGAGGAGAGATGGGATGTACTTATTTTATTACCCCAGAAACCATGTCACTGTGGTGGGAATGTGACTAAAGTTGAGATACCCGGTCAGCATTGATGACATTACAAACCCTTTGGGTTTTGTAAAGTATCTTAAGATATATAGCAGGAGTAGCAGACCAGATACGGCAGCAGTGTAATTATCTTCTTTTTGTGGTCTTGCCATGAAGGCTACTGTGATAAAATATCATTATTATAGTTATCTGCCCTTATTAAGGGATTATTCTCCCTTCATAGAAGAGTTCTAAAATCAACAACTTTGTTTACACCTCATGTATCTTTTTGAATTGAATAAAACCTGAACTGCCCAATTGTATATTCTTCAGTCTCATCATACGCCCACGATACAACCACAAGTTTTCATTCTTTTTAACATTGGTAGCTGGTATCTAACTAAGGCAAGGAAAACTTCTGGCAACTAAAAACACACCTTTTATAGGAAAAAGTTATTGAAAATATAAAACAAATGAAGCCTTTAAGAACTTTTTGTTGCCTAAGTTGGTTATCATTTGAAGTCAGATTTTGTAATCGACTTTTGGCAGTCAACATGTTAATATTGTCTGAAGTATGATTTGTAATTGACCTCTGGCAGTCAACATGTTAGTTTATGTTGTGATGAGGAATTTTTAATAATATGTGCTTTATTATTAAAATGGCTTTGAGCATTAAAATCAAGACAGTAAGATATAAGCGAAATAACTTGTAATAAAATAATAACTGAGTGTTCATAGTTATTTACATAAGATACTTTTTCTCTTGTTCTCAACAGTCTGTTTAATAATAAACAGTAACTTCAACTAAACAATACAAGTAAACACATTTACAAATTTGAAAAAATAAATAATTTGAATCTATCTGGCTTGAAAGCATGCATTGCTTTCTTGTGCATGGATACTTACTGTTTTCTGCATAAAATGTAATAACCCTCCATCTATGTGTAGAAAACTCTTTTCTACATCATCAGAAGAGTCCACAACATAGAGATATGCAAATTTCTTCTCTTGCACATGTCACCTGTGTAATACTATTCTGATTTCTTGCTTTCCTGTAAACTATGATCTAAAAAATTTAAATGCAACATTAATCACCATTTTCTATCTTTTTGAGGTTTGTTCTTTTATTGTCCTTTCTCCTCACTAATATTTTCTCATCTTCTTTCACATTCAGTAACCATTTGCATCTTAGTGGCTTTATAACCTTACTTGAGATGGAACAATTAAAAATGATTTCCCATAGCTATGAAATGGCCTTTTCTGGTGAGATAGAAATTATAATTTCTCATTGATTAATAAAATAATATTTATTCAGATCAATATTCAGGAAGTATTGAACATAAACAAGAAAATGCAGTGCTATATAGTTTTTGACATTTTAGAAGTATATTACAATTATAAAATTGCGTATATATTGCAGTAAATTTTTGGTGATATGAGTTCAAATTTAGTATGTGTATATTCATTTACTGATGTGTGCGTGTATGTGTATATATATATATATATATATATATATATATATATATATATATATATATATAATTAATTACTTAATTCTATATATATATATATTATTGATAAGACACCAGTAGTGTTGGAACAAAATTGAAATTTTTGTAGTGATATTATAACATGCATATGTTATAATTTTGAATAAACACTATTTGGTCTACTTGGTAGTGAGCACACTTTTAAGAATAGTGTTTTTGGTTATCAGAATTTTATTCCATCTGTACCAACCTTGTACTTACTATATATATATATATATATATATATATATATATATATATATAAGTAAGTACAAGGTTGCATGGATTGTAGTTTGTAATCCACTTTCATGCCTGGTGCAATTTTCAGGTACTATATATACATTATAGATAAATATGAAACATATGCCATTAAATAAAATCCTTCCACTGGAGGTATGTACTAAGTTTAATCTATTTTGTCATAGGTACCTGCCAAAGTATTCAACCATGTATCTTCTTCCTCCTCTCCTTTGAAATGCTGTGTTCATTTGAAATCATGGCTCTCCACAATTTGCTGTCCTCTGAAGCTCTTAATAAATTTTGTCTTTTTCTTATCTCTTCTAAATCCTGATCTGCCAGCTATTTACTCAAGCTTCCTAGATAGGTTATTCATTGTTTTCCTCTATCCCTCTTGCCTTCAATCTGTCTTGTGAGTATTTTACTTTCCATCATCATTATGTGCCCTAGGAAACCCAAGTGATTCTTCTTGATATTAAGCATAAGTTACCTTTTTGTTTCCATTTTAATTCAAACTTCATCATTGCTCACATATTCAGTCAATGGAATTCTCAACATCCTTCTGTAGAAACATTCCTATTGTTTCAAGTCTCTTTTTCATCTATGAGTCGATTGCCCAGCATTTACTGTCATATAGGGTAACTGATATCATGTAACATTTTGCTATATTAAGCATATGGTGGCAGAACAAAGAAGAAACAATGAGGGTTTAAAGAAATAAACAAGTGTATTAATGTAAAATAAAACAAATGCAAATGTCTCTCATTAAAGAAAGGAGATAAATGGAGTTGTAAAAGGCATCTACAGAGGTGTATGGAGGGAGAGGGAAGGATGAGTTTTGACTAACTAGGCCAACAGGCTTTGGCTAGCTGTCTCTTAGAGATGGGGAGTTGCTTTCTAATGAAGTCTGTGAACCCAGGCCAAGATGATGTCCAACTATTGAAAATAAACCTTTGATGGGATTTTATGTCCTTTTTTAGGCTCAAATCAGCTCCAGATTTTATTTTCTTTCTTTAGGCAGGAGTGAATGCTACTGGTTGGAAATTCCGGATTGTACTCCTTATTTTTTCTTTGAGTAAAAATGGAGAATATGTGCAGAATCTTGTGCAGTTAATGGATTTTTAGGTCAGGTTTGGGTGTTTGGAAATCAGCCACTGGTGGGAATTAGTGTAGCATGAATAAGATCTGGTTTTAGGAAGAATGTAACATGTCCACTAGATCTTATTCTGATTCACAGATCGGTTGTATGTATAGGGTGATGATGTGCTTATATAGTTCACTTTTGAAATGGGTGACATAGTCAGAAGATATGATACAGGGTATCTCCCGGTGATGGGGGGACAATTGTTAGTGTACACAAACCATGTCAATTGCACGGTCTCTGGTGCAGGAAATGGATGTGATGTCAGCTAAAGCTGTCCAAAATTGTTAAGATATAGTGTTTGAGAGTGGCATTGTGATGAACCTGTGTATATGATATGAAAAGTTCTTTTGCCTCATTTGCAATGTCAACTGGTCCAGTTTGGATGCTTGCTGTAATTCCTGCTGTGTCAATGTATGGTGATATTGACAATTTTTTTGCCATTGACGGAAACATCATTACTAATTTCATTTATGCGTTTATTTGATGTTTGCATGTGTTTCCATGCTTGCTCAGGTAGGTGGGAGATAGGTATGATGCAAGTGGTGCACCCTGAGTCCAGCATGCCTGTTTCAGAGAAAGTGATGTTGCTGATAGTGAAAAGAGATTGGCCTGAGTGTGGATGCTGGAAGTTGAAGAGGTGATGGTGTTTGTTAATGTCCTGGACCAGGGACTGGGCTATCATACCTCATCTGGTCCCAAATGAAAATCCGTTTTATGAAGTTGGTTTATGTCTATTATTTCAGGTTGTTCAATGGCTGTTGTAGGTGTGTTGCAGATATGGTCAAAACGTGTGCATTAGTATGAGATGCTAGAAGTAAGGATGATTTTGCTCATTGAAACATGCGAAGACCTGCATGTAGCTTCTGCAGACAGCAGAGTTGAATCTGTTATTGGAGTGGTTTGTTTGCATGCCTTTCTGGTTCTGTCTTGTTTAAAGAAATAAACAATTGTATTAACATAAAATACAACAAATGATAAATTGCTGTAAATATCTCTTGTTGGAGAAAAGTGTTAAGTGATGTTGTAAAAGGTATCCACAGAGGTGTATGAAAGGAGGAGGATGATGAGTTGTGACTTATTGGGGCAACAGCCTTTGGTGAGCTGTCTCTTGGAGATGGCTGGTTGCTTTCCAATGAAGTCTGCGAACCTAAGCCAAGATGCCATCCAACTACTGAAAATGACCTTTTGATGGACTTCTATGTCCTTTCAGGCTCAAAAGAGTTCCAGTTTTTATTTTGTTTTCTTTAGGCCACAGTGGATGATATTGGGTGGAAATTCTAGATTGTATAGCTTATTTTTTCTCTTTGAGTGTGTCAAGAAAAAACAGTAAGTATTTGCGGAATCTTGTGCAGTTGACAGATTTTTAGTTCTGTTTTGGCTGTTTGGAGCATTTACATCCAGCCAGTGGTGGAAATTCGTGTAGCATGAATCAGAAGATCTGGTTTTAGGAAAATGTAACAAGTTCAGTACTCTCTTCATTGTTTTTAATGAAATTTTTCTCTTTCTTAATACTTTGCTTAGTTTCTTGAAGGTACCTTTTGCAATCCCAATGTCCCTTCGAATTGAAGTGTCACACTTTCTGTACTCTGTCAAAACACTTCTCAGGTATTTAAATTGTACTTGTTTGATTTTGATATCTCCAATTTGTAATTTGCATGTTGGATTGTTCTTTTTGCTAACAGCCATCCATTCTATTTTCTTGCAATTGATGTTTAGTCCTTTGTTCCTGCTTTCCTTCACTACCATCTGTGGGAGTTCTTGTAGTTTCCTTTCTTTGCCTCTGTCATCTGATTTTGATATCTCCAATTTGTAATCTCTTCCTTTTTCTAACTATCATGGATTCTATCTTCTTGCAATTGATGTTTCGTCCTTTATGAATGTTTCTAATTACGTACTGAGAAATTAAATTTATTTCTTCTCTTTTCAAGATATCATTTCCTTTTTACATTTGTAAATGAAACCACCAAGCAATCAACCAAATAGGATTTCACTGTATCCGTTAAAACAGCTTGTCATTTTTAATTTATAAAAAAATCTCCTAGACAACATTTTTCTGACAATCTTTAAATTGGACATTGACTAAGAGATGAAAACAAGTAAGTCTATAAAAGTAGTTAATCTAAAAGTAATGATGCTGATATTTACTCATAATGAAACTGATCTGAATATATATGTAAATTTTCTCCTCAGAGTCCATCTTGCACATTTACAAATCTACCATTCACCTGTGCACTGAATACTGCTGCCATATCTGGTCTGGTGCTCCTGCTATTCATCTTAAGTTCGCAACAAAATCCAAAGAAGGATCTATAATGTAATTGATCCTAATTTGGTATCTTGACTTCAGTCACTTTCTCACCAACATAACATGGCTACCCTCTGTCTTTTTTACAAATATTTTCATGATAACTGCTTTGATGAGCTTTTTTCTCTGGTGCCCCGACTACATGAATTTAATTGTGCCACTAGACTGGCATCTAGGTTCCACCCTTTTACTATTGAAATAGTTAAATGCAACCACCACTCCTACTCCAACAGTTTCTTTTCTCACACTTTCTACCTGTGGAATTCCTTTCCATTTACTTGCTTCTCTGATAACTACAATCTTCAAAAATCTAAATGCTATGTCAATCACCATCTTCTATCTTCTTGAATCCCATTCATCTTTTGACCTTCCTTCAATCCTTCCTCTAATCATTCCTTTCTCCCACTTTCACTCTCTGTAACTTTCTGTGTACTAGTGGCATTCCTGCCTTGCTTGGGATGAAATGATTAATAAAATATATATACCATATTTTATTTTGTATAAAAATTAACGCGAAAAAGGTCCCCTTTATTACACAAATGTACACGTTTTCAGAAAATTTTACTTAGCTTAAAAAATCTCTTATTTGCATCAGCAAGATTACAAATATATTCAAGTTAGCACAATAGATAATAAAACACCAAACTTGCAGGTGTTAATAAGAATTGTTTGCAAAATTGTATTTGATATGTTGGCCATATTTGTTTTTCTATTCATTCTTAATGAAAGACACCATTTTTTTTATTTTTTCATAGTTTAAGAATAATAATAGAAATATAATAAAATATAAAATAGAAAAATATGATTAATTAACACCTTAAAATCTATTACCACTTATGTCTACTTAGCACTTTTCCTTGAAAATAAGTTTTGAAATGGAAATTAGGAGAAAAAACACACAATAGCTAAACATATGGTTCATTTATACAGTATCCAAAAAAATTTCCTCATTTTTGGCTTCCAATAACTTCTTAAATTTTTTTCCTTTTTCAGATCAAATTCATTTGATTTAATGTAAAACATTAATCTTCTTTATAAGTCAATAACCATGAATAAGAAATATTGGTTAAAATTAAGAAATATTAGTCTTGTTTGCAAGTCAAAAAACACTGCATTTATTGTCATTTAAAGAGGGAATATATATATATTAGGTTGGTGCAAAAATAATGTCGTTTCTCACATAGTAACATATGTGAGAAAACGACATTATTTTTGCACCAACCTAATATATATATATATATATATATATATATATATATATATATAAAACATGAGAGAATATAATTGCAAGCCATGTAAGTGCTGTCTGGAGGAAATTTAAGGTTATGAAATCAAACAAACCCTTAATTTACAAGGATGCATGGCCTAGAGAGTTAGGAATTTATGCTTGATTCATTGGCTGCAATAAGGGTGAAGCTTTCATTTTAAATGAAACAGCGTGGGCTGATATGTGAGAAAAGAAGTATCGATATCGTCCGTTCTTTAGTGAGTCAACTGATCGATAACTTGAAAAAGACAAGAAGATCACAAGGTATGTAATTATAGATCTATTGTAATTAATAAGTAGGTAAATAATACTTATTTTCAGGGTCCTTACCATCTGCAAGAATGACACAACTAATCTAACAGGACAAATCATAAAGTTTCTTATAATTAATCATCTTAAATTTAGAGTCATGTAAATTTTTTGCAATTAAACAAGCAGATTATCCTCTTGTTGTCCTTCATAAAATTAGATTGATATTATTCTGTTTTTTAATATACTGTATCTGATAGCATCTATGAAGTAACTATTTTTTCCAAAAAAGAACTAAAAACCTTCCAAGTTCTATTTTCATTGGTTCCCAAACATTTTCAAAATGAAAATTTGCTTGGGCCTCACCAAATTTTATGTGATAAAAAACATTTAAAATTAAAAAACAAAAAAACAAAAAGAAGGTTAAATGGAGATAACTGCAGATTCAAAGTCAGAATATTATCATTGATAACTCTCTCCTCCAATTTGCAGAGCCTAGTTACTATATTCTTAATACTTGATATAACGCAAAAATTTCACAATGATAAAATCAGTTGATAATTATTTACACCAGGACTCATACAAGATGCATACAATTACAAGTAATCCATAATAATATTTTTTTAGTTGAGTCAATGGACTTTTTAAGGTTGGGTTATCTTTGATGAAAACATGTTTCTACTAGTATCTGTCTATATTTCTGAGATAAGGTATTATGTACACTATTTACATTATTCAGACTATTGTTCTCATCTTTGTTGCTATATTTATTACGTTTCAGCCATTGTACGCTCTGGCCTTCTTCAGGTGGTTGGAATGTCGAACTGAACCCTTTATTTTGCTCAGTGGGGTAGACTGTTCTAGTTCCACGTGCCATGTTTTTTAATGGATGTCAGTTATCAGTTATCTCCTGTTAATTCCCCTCTCCAAGTTGTCCACTGCCTTAACCGGGTATTGAACAAAAATCCTGTCACTGGATCTAACTAACACCATTACCTGTGCCCTGTGTCCTTGTTGACATCTGTGTATGAATTTCTAGGAATTATAAACCTAATGTCTTCAGCAATCGATTTTTTTTACCAGTGCTCATATTGTAATTTTTGCTGTTATCAATTCATGCTTTTACCAGAACTCATATTGCAATTTTCTTTTTTTTTTGTTATCGCTTTTCTCTGGCACTC
The DNA here is from genome assembly GCA_963932145.1 of Acanthosepion lycidas. Taxonomy (NCBI): domain Eukaryota; kingdom Metazoa; phylum Mollusca; class Cephalopoda; order Sepiida; family Sepiidae; genus Acanthosepion; species Acanthosepion lycidas. The sequence continues at coordinate 128,867,617 of OZ010572.1, forward strand.
CTTATTACTGGTTCCCATATTGTATTCATTTCTATGATTATTCAGCTCAGGAGATTTTTGTGGCCGAAACATTGTAATAAATATGGCGACAAAGATGAGGACAATACTCCGAATAATGTAAATAATGTTTCTACAAGTTGAGTTAATTTTCAAAATATTTATATGACTAAAATATAGAAGACTTCTCAAAGAATCTGAAAAAATTATCTTTAACTTTTTCATAGAAACAGTGTTATATGAATTTAAAATCTATATTCACATATTTTTTACAAAAACTAGAATATAAAAAAATCAATGGATTTTTTGACATGCACATGCTGTTTACAACTGTAATAATAAATTAAAATTCAACTAAATGAATGTTTGCAGTTATTTTTAATCTTATGATATTATTTCTGAAAAGATTGAAAAAATATTGATGTATATTCATTTCCCATACCCCATAATCAAGAAGTTTGTAATGGCTTTTACATATATGATTGTGACTTTTTATTAATGACATATTTTAAAAATGTAATACAAATTTTAAAAGTTTAGTTCTGAATTTATTCTCTAATTTTGTTAAAAAATAGTAGCCTAAATTTCAGACTAAAAATGTAGTTAGGCTGTTATGGAAATTAAAAAACTTGCTTTAAATTACTGATTTATTTGACATAAAAATAAGTACCTGAATAATGTAAAACAGTTCAAAATTTTCTCCACAGATTTAGACAAATTATGAAAAACAATGTCTGCAAATGTAGCATTCTGTTGATCTATAGAAAATTTGCATTCCTACATATAAATGAGTTTGTAAATAAACCAAGAAGATTTATGTGTGAAGATAACTCTCTAATTGTATTCTGGCTGTAACAGAATTTCTTTTCTCCTCTATATTGTATCATTGTAAACCTGGTTTCTAATTATTGGAATATTCAGGTAACTGCCAATATGTGGATACAATAAATAGTAAAGAACTTCTGCTTACTTGAACTGTAATTCTGATGTAGTTTACTGTGTCCTCTGGAATGACCTTTGTCCCTCACACTTGGCCCAGCCAGCCAACCATGCCATTAAAATTTAATATAATGTGCTCAAACCCCAGAGGCTATCCTCATGAGAAATACTGCTTCCTTAGGTAAGACTAGGGTTATTACTTGGTACTTGAGGTAATCTCCAAAAGGAGAAGTGCTGAGGGGAACAATTTTTAACTATCGTTCACGTATGTGTGGGCACTCATCTTTAAACATGATCTTGCTTTCATCCATATCATATTGAAAGACCAGTTCTCATACGATCAATAAAGTTAAGCGATGTCAAGTATGGTCATTATCTAAATGGGTGATCACTTGGTAAGCTATGGATCTGTGGGTGGTGTAATGGATAATGGCTCAGTATTGTTAACTGGAGAGCCAATTTGTAATTCCAGTCAAGTTCATTATACTCACTCACTTGCAAATAACCTTAGGAAAGTTATAAATCCCCCCTCTACTCTTTCAGTTATTGTTTAATTATTAGGATGTGCATCAGTAAATCATTATTATCTTCAAAATGTGGACCCACTTGGGAGAGTGTGAGTCCACCTCTTCTCCAAAAGCTGTGGATTGATGGGTGAGACATGTGTCGGTAACATTGAATAGCAGGAAAGTGGCTGGTGGGTCTTGAAGGATGGATCAATCAATCAATCAATTTATGCTCCCAAAAGATAATGTCTGGCCGATGCACTCATTCAACATGAAGTAAGTTCAGCCATTTATTTTCCAGCAAGAACAGTTGCTAGAGTATTCCTAATCTTAAGAGTTTCTCACTCCTTCATCAATTATCCTGAAAATTCTTTTGACTGAAAGTTACTAAATTTTCCAATAAAAATAGTCTCATTTTGTTCATTCTCTTTGTTAACTATTGTTTATTGTAACTGGTATAACCAGTTATCCCCCCTCCCCAACTTAATGAACTGTTCCTACCAGCAGCAGGAGCATAGACTTGTATCCTCTCCTGCCTAGGCTGGATTGGGCGATTAGGTACTATTTAAACTGCTGTGAATTCTCTCTTGGCTAACAGTCTGACTCTCTGCCCCTGAGTTCGTTTATGTGGGTTCAAAGAGGGAATATTTTCAGCCCAGCCTATGGGCTCAGAGATCCCATGTTAAACCCAGCCTTGTTCCACATGTAACCCTTGTGGGGGGTAGCTAAATATCACTTGGCTAACAGTCTAACTCTCTGCCTTCGGGTGGAGAGGAATCCGGACGAGGCTTTGCCGAAGAGCAGAGTCTCTTTCGGGCTGGTTGACTGCCCCATAACCCATTTATGACGGTTCAAAGAGGGAATATTTTTGGCCGAGCATATGGGCTTGGAGATCCCACATTAAACCCGGCCTTGTGCCACATGTAACCCTCATGGTTGGGGGTAGCTAAATATCAATGTGATAAAAAAAGACACTGAACTTTCATAAGATCTTTATATCATGGGGTGTTTTGTAGGTCCCTAGTGAATATGTGGTATATGCAGGATTGAATGAGGATGGATGAGTTTTTGTGGTAATTGGATAAATTGTATTGGATGAATGATTAACTAGGACTAGGATAGTTAGTGATGACCAGCCTTTCCCCACTTTCCCTTTGGCCTTGTGCCACAATTAATGTATTTTTTACAATAATAAATATATTAACTTTCACTTGCCTAGAGGAATACTGATGTTTTAAACCAGACTAATACTTGTCACTTTTATTTGTCTAGTTTCTTCCTAATGTCTTAGCACAAAACATTTTTATTCACCATCAACTTGTTATCAAGCATATGACAAGGATCGTCTTATCAGATTTATTCAACCTTAGTGAAATAGAGGTCCTATAATTTTGACAACATGAAAATGTATTTTGGGCAAACACAGGAAAAAAAAAAATAGAGAAAATCTTAGACAAAGCAGTAAATGAAAATAGGAATAAAGGACTAACTATAAATGGCAATAAAACAGATTGTATAGTCATAAGTGAAAGGGACAGGCAAAAATACAAGCTGTAAATTGGAGACATCAGAATGAAGCAAGTACAGAAGTTTAATTATCTAGGAAGTATTTTAACAGATGATAGAAGATGTGAAAAAGTGTTATAGTGGAACACACCTATTCTATAGCTAATAGACTCTCCCACCTATAATAAGTAGGAGTAGTAAGAGTAATGAGGCAGTTGCTCAGTGGGTCAGTCAGTCAATGCCGGATGACCGTGAGTTGGATACTAAACTAGATTTCTCTGCGTCATTACCTATTATATCAAGTTCCTAACGTTTTGTACGTCAAACCTATTTTAGGACCGACTTAGTACAAATACAAGCCTCCACTGTGAAACCACTACATAACAAAAAGGAAATCTGAAGATGCATTTAAACAGTAGAAGGTGCTTGCCAAAAACAAAAGAAAGCATATAATGACAACAAAATTTTGTCAGAAACAAATAAAAGAGTGCTGAAATTGTATGTAATATCCAAATAAGATGGCGGTTAATCCTGGGCAATTTTCTCACAGATGACTCAGAAATTTGAGTCTACAGGGATGTTGTTCTACATAAGGATGTTGAGAATACCATTGGTGGAATATATAAGCAATAATGAAGGCTTAACAAATATTGAAAGAAAAAGACAATTTTATTGAGAATCAGAAATCTAACTTCTCAGACGACCTTGATCTTCAAGCAATTAAATGTAATGTCAAATGTTATCTTCTGTCTTCTTAATTATTGTTCTTTTATTATTCTCCTTAAAACTATTTTCCTTTTTTCACAGTGTTTCTCTAACACTCAGTAACCCCCTTATATCTTAGTGACTTTATTACCTTGCTTGGATGTCCTGGGTAAAACGATAAACTACATCCAACAGCAAGGCCTCTGATCACAAGGTTTTGAGGAGCGTGGAACAACCTCTTAATTGCTGATGCTCCCAGGTCTACCCTGACCCGGGGTGGTAGCACCTAACTGGGGTCAAAACACTATGAAAGTGTAAAAATAGCTTTTAATACATACTTGAAATACTTTGTAAAAAAATTATTACCAGCAATATATTTTTAGAAAAAAAATATATTACTAACTATAGTTTATTTTTAAAGAAAATATTACCAGCAATAAAAAAAAATGTTGGCATTAAATAACCCATTGAGGTTGATATACCATAAAACAAACCAAACCAACCAACCTTGCTTGGGGAGAAAGGATAACAAAAAGTAAAATATTCTTATAATCTAAAAATATTTTCTGGCTTTAAATAACCTGCAAAAGATTGATAAGCTATAAAAGTACATCAATCAATAAATCAATCAAACATGATCATGTGTCATATTTCATTTTAGTGGATGTGTTGCTAATTAGTCTTCTTTGTTTACAACCTACTTTGTTGGGTTTTTTTTTCCAAACATGGCTCCCAAATAAAAAGTAGTAGAAGGTGATATCACAGCAGTTGTGAAAGTAGACAATTTTATTTCTACCATTTCAAATCACTCGTTTTCTGAAATGCTAAACACCTTTTTGTATCTCAAGTGTTGACCTGAACTGACTGCTCATGTCAATGTGTAAAGGAATTATTCTTTTTTTTCCATTATTCAGAATTTTTGATCACATGATATTATGAAGTATTGAAACTTGACTGCTTCTCTAATTTCCCCCTCCACCTGTACAAAAAAATCAACCAAGACGTTTTTGTGGAAATCAATTAAGTTCATTGAGATTATCAAATCCTTAAGTTAATGTCGATTGCTATAGAATAGGAGTAAATGAATTATTTTCATACAGCTCAAGAAATTATCTCCCAGTAGTCTCTTCATTATTTTACGAGTTGCACATTAACGTAAAGTGAAAAATTCTTTATAGGCCATGCAGATAATGCAATGGATTTTCCTTCATCAATATATCCAGTTATGAAATAGGTATAAACCTTTTAGCTTACACAATAAAATATATATATATATATTTCTTGTAAAAAAAAAAAATAAGAGAAGGGAAAATGACTTCTTCATGAATTCACTTAGATCTCATGATTCATTGGCAAATCTCTGAGACAGAAATCAGGTTTTAAAAAGGTCTTGATGTAAAAAAATCAATGTCTATATCAATATCATGTCATTCATTCTATTACAGAATGTATTTATTTATATATACATATATATATCTTAGTGTGTTCTCATAAATATGTGCATGTATCTTAGTGTATTGTCATGAATATGTGTGTGTGCATATATATATATGTGTGTGTGTGTGTATATATATATATATATATACCTTAGTGTGTTCTCATAAATGTATATATATATATATATGTGTGTGTGTCTGTGCGTGAGTTTGTTTATATTTATCTTACTAAATCAATTCCAACATATCTATGTGAGCATTGTTTGTTTTTATTTTACTTTATTCAGGATTAGATACTCCCATATATATATACACTCCTGATCAAAAATTTAAGACCACTTGAAAACTTTTTTAAAAAGACTGTTTTTCATGGAAAAATTTTAAACATTTCTTACTTAAGGCTACTAATTTTATAATCTAAAAGGTTATGTAGACAAAAAGTTATAATCCAAACATTTTATTGAGAAATTGACATTTTTATAAAATGAGGCATTTTACACTTGATCAAAATTATAAGATCAGAGATAAAAATTCTATGAAATTGTACGAAAAGTGTACAAAGACATTCAACAACCAAATTTAATAATGAGTTCTACCTCTACTGGTTTTGATGATTTCAAATATTCTTTGGGGCATGCTAGAAATTAGTTGCGAGGAATATTGCTCCAGCTTCTGAAAATAGCTTCATGAAGTTCATTTTTTGCTGAATATTGTTTGCCATTTCGATAAACATCTCTTGCCATCCATCCCCAAAGATTTTCAATTGGTGTTCAAGTCTGGTAAACATGCAGAATGTCACAAGAGATGGACCCCATTTTGTAGAAAGGTCAAGGTCCAGCATGCAGCAAGAATTACAGCATTATCCTGTTGGAATAACCATCCATCCCCACACAAACGATGTCCCTCTGTCACTATCGATGCTTTTTGTAGCATGCTAACATAACCAGCTGCTGTCTGATGGCCTTGCACCACCTGGAGCTCCATCGTCCCTCTGTAAGAAAAGGCACCCCATACCATTAGGGACCTTCCACCATTATGACGTGTAGAGAAAATTTGAGGAAGCTTGGTTTTGTTATGCCAATATTATTGGAAGCCATCATGACCATCTAGATTTAATTTTTTTCTCATCAGAAAACAGGACTTTCTTCCACTTCTCAATGTCCCATGTTTGGTATTCATGACCAAACCTTAAACGGTTCACTTTGAGACGTGGGAGCAGCCAAGGAATTTGTTTGCACTTCTTAATTACCATGCCTTTTTGTCATAAGTATCGTCTGATGGTTACTGGACTGCAATCAGCATTTGTGGCTGCCTTAATTTGACTAGAAGAAAGTCCACTGGCTTTCACAGCAACCTCCTTATTCTCCTACTCAATGCTGGAGAAATTTTGGGGGGTCTACCAGTATACTTTGCATTTCCATAATTCGCACTGTCTTATAGAAAGTTGCAAATCACAGTTTTAAAAAAAAATCTGCAGTGTCTTCCTTGATGAATTTAATCTTAACATCAAGAAATTGCTTAGTACAACTGGAAAGGATCAGTATAGAAATATGTAGACACAATATGTCTATCTTATTCAATGAAACATACATATGTAAATGCTATATATATATATATATATGTGTGTGTGTGTGTGTGTGTGTGTGTGTGTGTGTTTATGTATGTAGATTTAATAGGCCAGGGAATAAAAAGACAACAAAATATTGTCAATAAGACTGATAATATTTATTTCATATTAGTAGACCTTTTGACTAAATCAAAGCACAAAGAGAAAGATTTTAAAGTTCAAATTTTCAGACATACCTGTGTCCTTTATCAATGAAATGGGAGTCACACTTCCAGGGAATTTTTTTTTTCCATGTGTTGTATTACACTAAAAAATTAGTAGTAGGTTGTCTACTAGTTTGCTACAGTGAGGGTTGTGCATAGTTTGTAGAAGGTTCTCTGTGGAAACTGTATTCTCTTAGTAAGTCTAAATTCCTGTTTAATCTTTTAATATGTGATTCTATTTTGAAAAATTTATTTTAAATCTGACTTTTGTCATTCTTGTTGGCACTTAAATGAAGACATTAAAAGCACACATCTGATGTTATCAATGCTATTGTGCAGTTTGTTGAAATTTTCTGCTTATTAAATCTAAATATTATAAAGAAGCATATATGGGCCATCTATTATATATATATATATATATATATATATATATATATATATATATATATATATATATGTATGTGTGTGTGTGCGTGTATGTAGAGAGAGAGAGAGGGAGAATGTATTTAAACAAATTTTATTAAATACTAGCCAAATAATTTGTGGCTGGGATAAGTAGATATCGCTCATCTTTGTTGTTGTAGTTATAAAGTTTCAACCACTGCCACCTTCATAAGGTGTATGTCAATCTGGGTAGCCTACAGGGAATTCTAAACTGAACCCTTTAATTAATCAGTGGTGGTAGAATGTTTTTGTTCCTGTGATCCTAGGGATAATTCTTCTCATTCTTATTTTAGTATGACTTATTTATTGCTTGACCATTTCCACTAAGTCCAAGTACACACTGCCCAGGCCTGAGATTGAACTCACAAGTACTATGTCATCAAATTCACAATCCAATTCTTTAATCCACTAGGCTATAAGACAATGTATATTTGCATTTTTCAACTTATTTGTTGTGCATCTGGATAAAAATTGTGTTTACACTCTCCTAAGTGGTGTCTGTATCAGAGCCAAGAGTGGTGTCTGTATCAGAGCCAAGAGTGGTGTCTGTATCAGAGCCAAGAGTTTTGTTAGTTACATCCGGGTATGTTACGGAATGTGACATTTCAAATCAAAATGAACTTTGTCTGATGATTTTCATCTGTCAGTACCACAAGAACATCAACAACATTTGCTAGAATGACTATTGATAGTATTCTGAATTACTGAACCATGACATTGTACTCTTTAGTTATTAGTATCTTATTCCAACATTTAGTAACTACCCTATTTTCATCTTTCATTGCTAGCAAGTACAGTTTCTTCATATAGGCTGTGGATTGAGCATGTTTCAATCTTTTTCAGATCAATTCTATTTTTCCAACATTGGTTACCCCATACAACCACCAAAAGTAAGCAATGTTGAGACTGGAAAGTAGCTAACTGGGTGACCACTTGGGTATACCAGGTACTTTGGATACATCGGTGATATAATGGATAATGACTCAAAATTTTTAATCAGATAGTTGAGTTTCAATTCCTGTCAAGTTTTATTATATTCCCTTACATGCAAACACCCCTAGGAAAGGTATCAATATGCTTCTTCTCCTCCAAGATATGGGTTAATTAGTAAAACTTGTATCAGTAAATCATTATTATCTCCAAAAGAATTCTTACATTCTAAAAAATATATTTCTACATTTTTTTTTAAATAACCTGCATTTTATGAAATACATCTGTTTGCTGCTTTGGCAGACATCATTAGTGATATTTTTAGCTGAGGTTCATTAGGGTTTTGGGGTTTTTCAACATCATATCACCTCTCCACAGCGACCCAGCTGACTGATCATATATTAACTTGTGTGCCGTTCATCAGCTACAACTTTCTTCATTTTTAATCACGTGCTGTGACTCCTCTTGGCAATTTATTGTCCAATCATGGATGGCATATCAAAGGGTTGATAAGCCATGATGAAATAAATCAATAAATAATTATTTTTCCAAGTTCATTTTTTTGCGTCTTATTTTTGCAAAATATCAGGGAAATGTTTTAACAGAGGATGAAAAGAGCAACACTGAAATCCAGCAGGACACTGAGATAGCAAAAGTTGCCTTACAAAAGACAAGCAAAGTATCAAGAAAATATATATTTAATGAGCTTGTGTAAATGATTGACAGAACAGGGATCAGGAGAAACAGCAAAAAGACAAATTCTCTAATAGCTACAAAGACCGGGAATTGTAAAGAGCCATGATTGCCTTAGAATAATAAGAGTTCATTATTTAGAGAAGGGAAACCACTTCATGTTATGTTATATAATATCAGTCCTCCTATATGGTAGTGAATGCCAGACACTCACCTCACATATCAAGAAGAGACTTGAAGCAACAAAAATGTGGTTATAAAGAAGAATGCTGAGGATACTATGGGCCAAGCAATGATGTAGTTTTAGAGAAAATGGAAACAAAAAGCATGCTTATACTTATCAGAAAGAGAGGCTTGAAATTTCTGTCACATAATGAGAAAAGAGGGCTTGGAAAATTTGATATTCACAGGATAGAGTGAAGGCAAGAGGGATAAAGAAAAACAATGCATAACCTACCTAACGAGCTTGTGTAAATGGATGGTGGAACAGGGTTTAGGAGAGATAACAAAAAAACAAAATATATTCAGAGCTACAAAGGACAGGAAATTGTGGAGAGTCATGATCACCAACATCCTGAAGTGACATAGCACATAGAAGAAGAATCAGTTTAATCTGAGTTCTTAAAGGATATTACAAGTTCTCATTTTAGTTAAAATCTAGCCTTTTTTGATATTTTAAGTGTATGAGGGTAGATGGAGTATTTTTCAATGCGGAAATGCCAGAATAGTAGATTCTTTGATTAAGCAGGACAAAATAAGGAAAATAAAAAATGGTAAATTTTGGAAACAAATTAGTAGAAGATAAAGATATTTCATTTCATCTATGATTCTATGGCTATTGTCCAGTTCATACGCCTCCTCGATTTCTGAATCAGAGCAGAGGTCTATCCCTTGTTTCCTGTTTAGGATTGGCTTTCTGGTTCCTTCTGAAGTTTTTTCATTCACTTTCACTCCCAGTTGCCTCTTGTGTCTTAGTGGATTTATCTCCTTGTTTGGGGTGAAATGATTAAAGAAAGAAAAAAATATTCAAATTCCTACATGATTTCTGCAAATTAAAGATCCAAACTTGCAGAAATATATTGAAAGATTTTAAAGGTATTTGTTAGGAAGGATATCACCATTTTGGTTACTAGGAGGTGAAAAAAGAAAAAAAAGAAAATATCTGAAACCATAAGTTTGTTTGAATCAACAACTTTATATGATTCACAGTCAATCTATATTCCTGTCTTTGACATAACTATTTTGCATTGAACTCCCCACCAGAATACCTAATTCTAACCGTCATATATTGTCTCTTTCTCTCTCTCTCTCTCTCTATATATATATATATATATATATATATATATATAAAAGTCAGATAAACATGTATATATTTTTGCCTCACTATATACCCATATCGATATATATATATATATATATATATATATATATATATATATATATATATATATATATATATACATACATATAGAGAGAGAGAGAGAAATTTTGGCATGATCTATCAATTTCTCATCTCTGTTGCTATAAAACCAAAACATTAACCATGTTTTTAAATAGCCTTGACAGATTGAGACTTTTATATTAATGCTATGCCAGCACCAAACTCATTCAGAAATAAGTAAACTGTCAGCTGGATGCAACTGCCTTCTCCCATTCTCCCATTAAGTGTTAAAAATGGCTTTGAAAAAATTAAATTTGTAGGTCTTAGTGAGGAGTTGCCTTCTTCAAACCTTATAGATTGGTGCTACAGAATCACTAAGAATTCTAACAAATATCAAAAACCACATCCCTTGAGGACTTTCACCAATGGCAACAACTAAAATGGATAGCACATGAAACTCAAAGAGAAAATAATGATATAATCAAGATGTTGATGTGACACATGACTTCAAACAAAAGGCTAGGTAGGAAAGCCTGATCAATACTGGAAAGTATGATAATAGTGGACACAAAAACTTATTTTCCTGTTTCAGTAAAAATATTTTATAAAAATGTAGCACTGACTGCTCAAATGTTGAATGTTTTCTTATAAGGAAACAGCTAATATTACTATTAGAGATGTGGAGAACAGGTATTACACTTTGATGAAGAAAAGCTTAACTTGAGTAGCACTGCCTGTTTGGTCAATGAAAGTTCTAGGTTTCCATATGAGGAAATTTATTTTTAATCATTTCACACAAAGCAAGGTAATAAAGCCACTAAGATGCAAGAGGTTACTGAGCACAAGAGAATGGGTGTAAAAAAACTATAAAGGAGAGAGAACAATAAAAGAACATGTTTTAAGAAGATAATGATTGACATTGCATTTAAATTTTTGAAGATCAAAATTAACTGGGAAGAGAGTCCCCACAAATGAGAAGTGTGATAGAAAAACTTCTTAGCATAGAACTTACAGTTACATCAAGCCATTTCAACTGTAAAATGATGAGACATTGCCACCAATCTAGTACCGTGCTTAAATTCATAAAGTCTAGGTACCATAGAGGAAAGTTGATCAGAACAATTACCATGAAAATATTTATAGAAAATGGCAAATATTGCCATTATGTATGACTGAGTGGATGTGTATATATAAAATGTATATATATATATATATATATATATATATGTGTGTCTGTTCATATCTATTTGTCTTAATCATGAATCAGTATTTATGTACTACCTGTTTAGTAAAGTATTTCTTGTCCTTCCAATATATCAATTCCCTTTTACAAATTTCTGAAGGAAATCAATAAGCTATCCATGAAATTCTATTGTCATTTCCGTCATTTGTTTTGTTACTTTTTCATTCATCTCGTGGATTTAAATATTCTCATTTTTTGCCTCTCGGTAACAAAAAGGATAACACCCTAACAGACTTTCTAGCACGTATCTTTCAAATCTTTCGATAGATTTTCATTTGCATGCACATGTATTTCTATTATTAATAGGTGAATGCATTGGAATAGAATTATCATTTCCTGCTTACAAATATGGGTGTGTGGGAGGATGGATATCTACTGCCCACTCTGACTCTTGCCAGTCCAATTACAGGTAGTTCTTTGGGATTTCTAAATACGAACATTCCTTTATTGCAAGGAAACAGATTTTGATAGGAACACCACTTAGCAGACATATACGAATATAATTACAGTCAGAGACAGGAAAGAATGGATGAGTTAGAAAATAACAGAGAAGGAGAAAGAAAAAGAAAGAGTAAAGTAGGAAAAGACAGATGGAGATAAAGGAAAGAAAGAGAGGAGGTGGAAACAAAAAGATACAAAAGCAAGGAAATAAAGAGAGAGAGAGACAAATAGAATAGAGAGAAGGTAGGAAAGAGACAAAAGACTGACAGAGATAAAAGAAAGAGAGAAAAAGAAATCATTGCACCAAGAAAGAGAGATGGAGAAAAATGAGAGTGAGATAGACAGAAAGAGACAAAGGAGGAGAAAAATGATAAAGGAGTAAAGAGAAAAAGTAAAATGATAAATGGTAAGAAAGAAGGGAAAGAAAGACAAAAGAGGAAGAGGTAGATGAACAGACAATTAGAAGAAAGATATGGAGAGAAAAGAGGGCAAAAGATGGAGATAAAGGTGAGACAAAGTTTGAAAAAGAAAGAAAGACAAAAGATAGAAAAGACAGGTATAGAGACAGGAGGGAGAAGAGAAAAAAAATGAGATAAAAAAGAAACAGAGATGGAAATAAAGAGACAACTGAATGACAGAAAAAAAAGAGAGAAAAAAGAAAATGACAGATCGAGATAAAGTAGTAAGAGACAAAGGGATAGAGAAACAAAAACAAAGAAAAATGGGATAAAAGAGAGAAAAAGAAACAAAAAGAGAGAGAAAAAATCAAGGAAGGAGAGAGGCAAATGAATAGAAAGAAAGACATAAGAAATAAAAGGGAGCAGGGAAACTGTTTTTTATGACTTATCAACCCTTTCTGGGTTATTTAAAGCTAAAACATATTTTGGATTGTAGAAATAATAATTCTTTTTTTTTTCATTACATTGCATTAACAATTTTTAAGAATTACAATGATTTTTTTTCAGATATAAATCCTATTATTTAACCCACAGCTGTGGGGGGAAATGGATAGATACCTTTCCCAAGGGTATTTGCATGTAAGTGAATCTAACTAGAAATCGAACTCAGCTCTGATTTCTCATTTCAAGTCACTATTACACCACCTGCACTTCGAGGCAAAAAGTCAAAAATAAAAAGATTAAAACTTACCTTCCCAGAAACCATGACTTAAAAAATACAAAGAATCAAAATTTGGATGACTTGCCAAAATCTTCTGACTTTAATGTTACTGCCTTTCCTTGCATGTACACTTCTAGAAAATTCTTTAATTATGTAGTAAGTTTCAAATAACCAATAACACAAAAGAACTATTTTTTTTATTTTCTTAAAATTCCACATTCAAATGTATGACTGCATTTCATTTCCTCACTATATTTTTTTTTTTTTTACTTATCTCGTTTGTTCAAATGACTGTTATGGAAAAATGTCATGCCAAAATACTCACTCAATCAACATCTTATTTTTAGCCACCATGGTATGTAAGTGATAAAGATATTATGTGAAAACAACTGGTGATGTGATAAAATACAAGAAGAATTGGATTCATGCCTTTACCAAAGGTGTTAGTACAAAATGAGCATAAAAGTTTTTGTCCAGAAGTTGAATTTAATTCTCTACTCTTTATTGATAATAGGTATGAAAAAATTTTTTTGACTCATTTTACATAATTTTTAAATATTAGTAGTGATTAAGTTAAAAAATGAAAATCATTTTTCTACTTCATAGAGGATTTCTTCTGCGACATATTTTTAGTTTAATTCTAAGTTTGCAACATACATAGAAATATTTCATATAATTTGAATGACATTAAATGTTTGAATTCAATATTTTTTAATATCAAATCCATATTTAAACAAATTTATTTTATCAATAAGCTTGAATATAGCTGCAGCACTATATAGGAAGTAGCATGTCTAGCAGTCAGACATGTTTGGTGTTACATTGTCTAATACAATGTTTAATATCACAAAGTTTTGATAATTAATTAAACATGAAAAGATATTAATTGATAACCTTGAATATTCTTGTGTTGTTAAGGATCATATAGCATCTAGTCATGTAAACAGGTATACTTGTTGCTATATTTGTGGGAAAGTTGTAGACAAAAAAATAGAACAGATTGTGTTAAAAAATCATATTGTACCTATTTTGGAATTAAATTTGGAGACAAAGATAAAAGGTGGGCCCTACACAGTGTCTCCTCTATTTATAACTAAAACAATGAATGAAAGTTAAAAAAAACTCTTGCTTTTGTAATTCTAATGATATGAAAGAACGCAAAAAGAATCATAGTACATAGGACTACATTTGCTCCTGCAAATTCAAGGACACAGCAAAAAACAATCAGAAATTTTCCATCAGTGATAAAACCTGTATCGATCTGATCTACCAATTGATAATCTTGATTTACTCAGAGGAGGAACTTGTCACAAAATTTTTAAAAGATGAACCACAGCTATTTACTCAGGATGAAATTAGTTAGTGAAAGATATTGTTCTCCCCAAAGATGTTACAGAACTCTTGTGGTCCAAATTTTTAAAAAAGATTATTATATTCAGGAACAACTTCATATTAGTAACAAAATAACAGAGAAAAATATTTTCCACTATAATTCAACAAAGATAGATCCTTGGATTATTTTTTGCTTGGAAGTAAGTAGTCTTGTGCAAAAATTTGGCACAGATTACAATGCAGAAGATTAGAGATTGTGTACAGATTGAAAGTGTTGGTTCTTCATAATGTTAAATGGGATGGGATGGAAACATTTTAAATGTAGTTGTTTATTATGCTCATAAATGCATTTTGAACCCACAATCTTGCATTATTATTTCTTGAGTGTCAAGGCTTCTCTTGTTATGGCGTGTTGGGCCTTTTCTACAAATATTTTCATGGCAACCCTTCTTTTTTTTCTTAGTGCCTTGACTGTATGAATTTAAACGTGCTACTTGATTAGCAACTGGCTCTCACCATTTTACTGTTGAACTCACTAGATGCAACAGACTCTTCTATTCTAACAGTTTCTTTTCTCGCACTTCTCGTCTGTGGAGCTCCCTTATGATTTTTTTGTTCCCTGCCAGTTACAATCTTGAAAAATTTAAATCTAATATCATGCTTCTTGTTTTCCTTTGTTCTTCCTCTTTCACTGTGCTTCCTTTATTTGTTCATCTGTCCATTTGTGAAGTTGCTTGATACTTGATCAAGCATCTCCCTCAACTAATTTCTCATTCACTCATATTAGCCACTTTTCTACCTACAATTGCCCATTTTTTTCACCATCCATTATAATTATAGGTAAGGCAGGTAGCATCCATAATGACAATTCTTTTACAATTACCATCTTCTGTCTTCTTGAAACCTGTTCTTTTATTGTCCTTTTCCTCTGTTCCCCTCACCAAAGTCTTCTCATTCTTTTTCATTCCTTGTAATCTTCTGCATCCTAATGGCATTATCCCCTTGTTTATGGTGAAATGAAAAAAATATTCAGATACAAAATCACTATATTTAGCATTAAATCTGTTTACTGATTTGCATACTCCAGCTTTCTTTCTATATTAGAATGGGATAAACCAATTGCCGACGGTAATAGTCATCTAAATTGCAGAAACATCAAATCTCCTCAAGGAGCCAACAGATGAACATGTAAATATTCATATTTTAATAATCTTTTGCCTCCAACCAAAGCTGACAGCTCATTTTGTGTCTGCCGCAGTACCAAATTCACCTGCCAAATACTCTTCCTCCAGGTTAAATGCTAAATTCTTCTTTTTATTTAAGCGAACAGAAATAAAGAAAATTTACTCACAGGCAACAATATTTTTGTAGCGATTTTTTGCTTTGTTTTCTGGGCGGTTGGCTGCTTCACAAGTTGCTTCATTATTCTGAGATAATTTCTGTAAAAAAGAAACAAAAGATTAAAATGTATGTAAACAAAAAATAAATAACAACATTTGTTTTATTAGTTTATCTATGCTTTGAGTCATTACTATTTATTATTAGATTTTCAAATGTATATATTTTTATAATCAGTTTCACGCCATGCAAGGAAGTAAAGTGACTAAGACACAAGGAGTTATTGAGTGTGGAAGAATTAGGAACAGAAACATTAATAATGAGCAGGAAGAGAAAAGAGTAACCAGGAGGACAGTAGTGATTGACATTGCATTTAAATTTCTGCAGATTTAATTTGGCTGGAAAGCATGGATCTGGAAGCAAGAAGTGCGAGAAAATAAACAGTTAGCATAGAATTTATGGTTACATCTCACCAGCTCAACTGTAAATTGATGAGATCTTGACACCGGTTTAGTACTGTGCTTAAATTCAAAAAGTCTAGGTACCATAGCAAAAAGCTCATCCAAAAAAGTTACCATGAAAGTGTTTATAAAAAAGACAGAAAGCCAATGTCATGGTAGTGGGAAAGTGATTGATGCTCAACTGCCAGATCATAACCAATAATATTGCTGATTCTTTTTGGATTTTATCAAGTAGCTCCAGATAAATAGCAAGGATGCCGGACCATATAAAAATTTATAGAAAATTTTAGGTCATTCTAAATGATAGATATTTATATGTGAGTATTTATGTTCATTCACCAGCCTTCTTGAATTGCACAAACTTTTATGAAAGAAAATATTCTTTTTTCACAGGAAATGGTGATAAGTTATTCTTTTAATGATAATGGCACTTTTTAAAATTATATTGAAGGAAGCTGTACAAAGGATTGGCTAACAACAAAAGTACAACAAAAAGTGTGCTCAATGGTCTCAACAACTCCTGCAATAACAATAACTTCTTTGGAATTATAAAAGAAATGCTATTCTGTTTCTGCAATACATCATCTTATTGTTAAGATAATTTTAGAAACCAGCGTAAACTCTAGATTGGATAACTACAGGTACTTAAAAATGTTTAGTAACATATGACAAAAAATAACAGAAAAATCTAAATGTACTTAAGAATAGCAAAAACTGTGCAAAGTATTAACACATAAGATAATGTTCTCAGAACCAAGTGTGTTGAACTGGTATATAATTTATAATCTCCAATATAACAGTGAATCTCTTCACATACAAAGAGTCTGGAAGTGACAAAGATATGCTTCTACCAACAAATGCTGAGAATACAACAGACAAAATGTTATATACTGACAATTGAAAAAGAGAGAGCTGAAAAGTTTGATATACAAAATGAGGAAAGACCGCTTGGAGAAGTGAACACAGTACATATTGAGAGCAAAAGAAGCTCAGGGAACAGTAAGTAACCTACTCAGCAAGTTTGAGTAAAGGGATGTGAGAACAAGGATAAAGAGGGATGTTAAAGGGACAAAAGTTACTTAGAGCAAAAAGCGATAAGATGTTGCAGAGAGCCATGATTGCCATATGCTGAAGGAACACAGCATATGAAGAAGTAAAAATAAATGGATGATTGCCTACGTTCTAAAATGTCATGGCACATCAAAGAAGAAAGATCAGGAGGATTTCTATGATGAAAAAGTATTTTCTAGGTGTACACTTGATGTAGAAATTGTTGGATTACTGTCCCCAGTGATAATCAGAGTCAGTGAGATATTGAATTATCACCACCTGACAATAATCACAGGTGACACAAGATTTTAAATCTTCATGTCTTTCTCACTCTGACAGACACAAGGCCAGTAAGTACTTCAGAGACACAGACTGAAGATATGGACTGGGTAAGGCAATAAACTACATTTGTGTTCTGAGTAAGACAATAAATGATGTTCAACAGCAAGCCCTCTGATCAGGAGGTTTTGAGGAGTGTGGAACCACCTCTTAATTGCTGGTGTTCTCAGTTTCACCATGACCCAAGGTGGTAGCACCTGTTAGGTTTCCAGCTATGGGAAAATAGTTAACCTTCAAACTGGAATAAAAATACTATGAAAGTGTAAAATAGGTTTTAATACCAGAAAAGTTTTTGAGGAAAAATTATTACTAGCAATACATTTTTGAATGAAAAATATTATGAGCAATACATTTTTGGAGGAAAAAATATTACCAGTAATAAAAATCTTGTCAGCATTAAATAACCCATTGAGGTGTTGATATGCTGTAAGACAAACCAAACCAAACTGAAGATTGCTGTGAACTCTTCATCATTACAACATAGTTTCTTATATTATCCTTCTATAACAAGTCTGTTTAATACATTTATTAATTTTTGTTTGTATGAAATCCATATTTTTCTCTTGTTTTAACCCAAAATCATGAGTTCCTGCAAAGCACAGTTTGTGGGACAGTGAGAAAAAAATGTACCAGGAGGCATGAAATAAATAACTTCCATTCTCACAACAAAGTAAACAAAATTGTTAAAATGTACTTAGCATACATACTCATGAATCATGTGACTTTTGAAGACCTACTTTTGAAGCTAATTTTAAGGGGGTTGCATCATACACGAGATATAAAATTAGCTTATGTACTGCTGGCCCTGGCTATGCTGTTGACCAAATTATATATCCATTTACTGCAGTCAAATTACCTTCAAACTTAGGTCTTCAAAGGTCACATGATACATGAGTATATATTTATTATATCATATTTATACTTATATATTAGTTCATCCTGGGGCACCTTGAGATGGTGTAATGGTTATCAAGCTTGACTCGCTAGAACAATTAAACTGAGGAGTGAGTTCAATCCTCACTGGGTGCCCTGTAATTTCGGCCTTGAACCACACCTAAGCTATCCTTGGAAATTCATTTTGGGGCACCTTGAAGTGGTGTAATGGTTAGCAAGTTTGTCACACTAGAACAATTACGACTGAGTAGTGAGTTCGATCCTCACTGAGTGTCCCATACTTTCGACCTTGTGCCACTTCTAAGCTACTTGGAAAATCCCTATATTAGTACATCCTTACTTTATGATTCTAACACAAAATTTATCACATTATACTTGAATAAATTTGGTACATATAAAAACTGAGTCAAGAAACTTACTTTATATTCAGCCCCAAAACCACCTTCAAAATTCCTTTTGTTTTGTATATACACTTGTAATTCATCAACTGGGATGGAGTCAGGAATGATGATGTCATTATCTCCCACATTCATGTAGATAATCTCCTCTTCGTAACGTATATCTGTTGTACTGCCATCTAAAATGAAAAAAAAATTCCAAATTCAAGCAAAGTGATTAAATATTGGCCACATAAGCAGACAATACTGTCAACAAATTGTAATATAGAAAAAAACAAAAATATTCAGTTAAACTTTTAGGTTTTAGAAATGGCTATTATCTAACAGAAAATATGAACACAGAGTGGACCAATTAAACAAAGGCTTATGGCCATAACACATTGAAACCAGTGGTGAAGGGTGACTTGGATACCGGGCATGCAGTTGGAAATATTTTATCATATATGGCCTACCGTAATATTTTGTCACTCAACAACTATACAAGCTACTTGCGACTTCAACAGCTACATAAAAAGTAGCAAGTAGCTTGTAGAATTGTTGACAGACAAACAGGAAGTGACAAAATATTATGGTAGGCTGAATATGACAAAATACTTGCAACTGCATGCCTTGGATTTAAGTTACACTTCACCACTGATTGAAGCGCCATTTCTCATACAATCACTGAAATTAAGCAGTGCCAAACCTAGTCAGTAAGTAAATGGGTGACAACTTGGGAACACCAGGTGCTCTAAGTTGGGATGTGCAGGTAATGTAATTGATAATGTTTCAGAATTGGAAAATGGAAAATAAAATTCCAATTACAGTTGGTTTCATTATATTCACTTATATGCAAATAGCCTTGGGAAAGGTATGAATCCATCTCGCCTAACCCCAGCTCTGGGTTAATGAGGACTTGTACCAGTAAATCATTAATATCTCAAATAAATTTCTATACTCTAAAAATAATTTCTGGCCTTGAATAACTTGGAAAAGTTTGATGAGGTGTAAAAGCAAATCAATCACTTTCCAAAAAAAGAACCAAAACAACAAAACACTGTATAGATTTTGTTGCATATAAAAATACATTTCACTAATAAAACCCTTAGCCCTTTAGCATTCATCCCTCCCAAATCACCCCCCAAAATAATTGGTTCTTACTGTTCAACACATCATAACCTGCCTTATATATACTCTGCCATAAAACATGATGACATCATCACAAATAATGCGGCAAGTCACACAAACAGTGAGACTTTGATAGCCAATATTTATCGGACACGTGTGCTGAATGCTAAAGGGTTACTATTCTCTAACTAATGAGATAAGAGTATGAATGGCAATAGTATAAAAGTTATTGGGAAAATATATAATAAAAGTAATGTAATAACTTGACTACCCAAAAATATAAAATAAAGATTGGAAAGTTAGCATGACTAGAGGATAATATTTATCTTAAATTATTTACAACATGCTTTGAAAGTATCTACTGGAATTCTCATATTCCTTTGTGGTTTATTTCTCAA
Source organism: Acanthosepion lycidas (assembly GCA_963932145.1). Classification (NCBI taxonomy): domain Eukaryota; kingdom Metazoa; phylum Mollusca; class Cephalopoda; order Sepiida; family Sepiidae; genus Acanthosepion; species Acanthosepion lycidas. The sequence continues at coordinate 128,888,044 of OZ010572.1, forward strand.
AAGATACAGATAATATATAATTTGACAATTGTTTATTTAGGCAGCAATCCCTCTTTTATACTTATTTTGTTAAAGACAACTGACAAAGTAATACAATTAAGCTTTGGTTATTTTTCTTGTTTTTGTAGAAGTGTTTTCTTTTCTGGACATAAAATGTGTAAAAACTGTCCAAAAGTTATGCATATCTGAACTCTTTTGGCTATTCTTTTAGCCATTATCAAGGATGATTTTTAGTTTTTAACTGAATATGTGGTTTTTCTTGTGTGTCTGCATTTATAGGAATGTTTTATTTTCCAAAAACGGTCAGCACATTATAGCTGTTTGTAGTTAATGTTATTGGGTGTTGACTTTTTCTTTTTTTATTGGGGCTTTTATTATTTTTAATCTCTTTTTACACACTTTGCATCCAGAAAATAAAATACTTGTACAAACACAAGAAAAATTAAATAAAATGCTTAATTGCTCTACCTTATCAGTCATCTTTAACAAAACTTGGTTGTGCGTGTGTGTGTGTGTATATATATATATATATATATATATATATATATATATATATATATATATATATATATATGGGGGGGGAGAGATAGGGAAAAAGAGCAATATCAATCAAGTTAATAAGTTTAAAAAAAAGAAAGCCTTTTAGATAACATGACTAAAAAAGAAAAATTAATTTTATTTTCTTATTCAAATAATATCTTAATCGATTGAATATATATCTTAGTGATCTCCAGTGCAATATTCTACCCAGAAACTGTTACTAAACTTTGAATTAAATCCAGACTGATATCTTCAATTTTGTTTTTTTTTCCTTTAATTATAAGACAATTCTCTGCAATTGGAAGTTCTTTAAGATGGTTACTTGAGAATAACATTAATTTAATCACATGGCTCATTGCAAATATATTTTTTATCTGATAATTATCTTCTCTTATCAAAGTGAAAAGCAGCATTAAAAATTATTGGTTGATTTTACACTTGTTAATTGCTAATTATAAGATTAAATTCTTTGTTACTGAGACTAAAATTTGTATTTGTTAGTGACAAAAATCGTGAAAGTGGAGGTAGAATTACAGTTTTAACTTCACCGAATTGAAAGTGTGTGAAGTTAAAAGACCCATTGTGCTTTGATGTGACCTATGAAATACTATTAATGCTGAAACATCTGAAAATGTCAAAGATAATAATAAAATTTCAACATGAAGAATTACTATGTATTCTTTGATATTTTCAGCATAATGACTATTGAAATATCACATATAAATTAGTATCAGAAAGTTCTCGAACTAGGCAAAAAATATACTATTAATCCAATAAATAATACAGATTCTTCAGCAAATAGTCATCATGGGTATATTTATATTTTTTCCCACATTTTGGAGACTTTTGCAGGTCACTATCATCTTGAGCGAATTTGAAAAATTATTTAAAATAATTGTAACAACAGCATTTCAAGGGCCTTGGTAAAAACTATGTCAAACTTCACTCACAATGGCTTACAAATTGAATCAATATGTGAGCATCACTGACATATTGATTTAATTTGTTAGCCATCATAAAGATAAGAAAGCTGTTCAAATATATTATAAAATCATATTTAATAATTGTATACAAGCAGATAACTTAAGACCTATTGGCAGGCTGACTCACTATGTTAGGTATTAAACAGCTGGATGTGGATTTCAGTTGAACAGTACACTTACAATGTGTCCAGTTCAAGAACTTACTGATACAACCGCAAACATTAATAAAAACATTCAAGTAAATATCAAATATCATCTCTACTTATGCATAAATATATATATGTGTGTGTGTATGTGTGTATGTATATATGCATGGGAGTAATGGGTAGCAGCTGAGATTGGGGAATTGGGGAGCTGAATTTGTTACTCTCACTTACATGCAAATATCCTTGGAAAAGGTATGAATCTATCTCTTCTACCCACAGTTATGGATAAACAGACTGGGTCTTATAGACTTGGGTGGTAACCATCTGGGAGAATGTTAACTCTTAATTCAAAACCTCCAACCAGAGATTAAACAGCCTCACCAACACACAGTTGGTCAAGTAGGGTGAGTATGACCACACCTCTAAAGTCATGGTCAGTTAGGGAGTGGTTCCTCCAACAGGAGTGATAAGGCCCTGGTTTTGGCTTTCAAAATCTATATACACTGATAAAAAATAAAATTTCAACCCCATGAAAGATGACGATAACTGGGTATAGAGTATGTATACTAAAGAGTAGTAGATATTTTAATAAAAATTTTCAGTGTTCGGTATTTTTATTATGTAGTAACACTTAAACCCGAGTCTGTTTGTTTCAGCTTTAGATGTTGATGCTTAATAGCATTCTGTTGTGTTCAATGATGACAGTAGGTTCTGCTTTGATGGTCATTTGTCATGTACCATAGACCGAATGGGAGAGAGCTTTCCAGATGTATTTATCAACATCACATTGGCCTAATTCTTGACATCATAGTGTGGGATAAGTTATAACTCTCATGTTTGTTAAGGGAATTTTGAACAGCATCATGTATATGCAGGACATTGTTCAATCTGTTTTGTGGCCATTCTTGCAAAAGGAAAGCAATATACCTGCTGAAATGATGTCCACACTACTCAATATAACCTGCAAGATGTTTTATAGCCAGCATAATTGCAAGATCTATCCCCCACTGAGCATATGGAGTACACAATACCTGTACTATTCAACATGTTCTGTAATAATTTCTATGAATGGCACAACTGTCAAACCTGTCTCCCATGGAACACATATGGAATATGAAACCATGTGAGATTTTCCAGTCCACTGCTTAAAACATTAAGCTACCTTATATATATATATATATATATATATATATATATATATATATATATATATATGTATATATGCAGAAAATTTGTAAATAAATGCCATCTATATGAAATACAAGTTCATGAACTTAATGCTATTAGAAAAGTAAGAGAAACATTTATGTAAGATGTTTTTAATCTAACACCTGACTCTGACATTTAAATGCTTGACATTGGTGTCTGTCTGCATTCTTTTCCTGCCACTTAGTGCAAAAGAGACGAAGCAGGATTTTGGATATTTCAGTGAGTTATTGATATACAGTGCTAATGGTAGCTGTTTGCATAAGATGCTTGGCAAAGAGGATCACATTGGGGAAATGAATGGAAATGAATGGGAATCCTCTTGCAGTACAAAGACTGCTTGAGACAGTTTCATTGTTCATATAATTTTAATACTGTGACCTCACTTATAATGGTAGGTAGAGTCAAGAATGCTGAAAACTGTACTTATTCAAAGTTTAATCTAAAGGTTTAGGGATTGCAAGACTTTCAGTTAATATAATACACTTGATTCTGATCTCTTATTGATACATCCATATCCATGACAGTTTAATCAAACACACACACACACACATATATATATATATATATATATATATATATATATATATATATATATATATTTTCTGTTTATATGTTATTTTTCTAGATACAAATATTTAAGTAAATATAATTTGTCAGTCTTATCAACCCAGTATAGACCCTATATATATAATATAAACCTAAGGAGCCAAGCAAACCTACTTAGGTTTCACTTACCCTGACAATCTGTTTAGGTGAAACCTAGGTAGGTTTGCCTGGCTCCTTAGGTTTATATTAGGTCTGCTCTACTTCATGCATTGAGCACTTTACGTAGTTGCTTTTACTCATTTTGAAGGTTTTTTTTCTTTGGACTTTGAGCTTCAACTCTGGATGATTGTTTTTGCCTCAGTTTCATGTTCTTGGTTCTTTCTTTTTTATTCCTCATTTTTCCTTGGGTACCGATTTGTTCTACTACAAGCCAAAATACCCAAAGTTTTTCCAAGCGAGTACCACTATATATATATATATATATATATATGTGCAAAAATATATTACATAGAATAGAAATCTATCTCATTCAAATAGCTATCTCTACCAACATTGTATATAATTTACATACTCTTTTATAATAAATCCATTAAGCTCTTTTTGTGGATCAGTTTTCCTATTTTATATTATTAGGATTCAGTTGGATTATATGCCAACAAATTAATACTACTTGTGATAAAAGTTGTGAGCGGTTGGGACTCCTCATCTAATATAATAGAGTGGTAGCCATCGACAGCATCCAGTACTGTTTTCTTGGTATTGGGTGGCACTTGCATTGCCAGCTGGAAAGGTGAGGCAGTGTGGTGGGTTTCTCGCTTGCATTGCGAATTTAAATATTGATAATCGATGGTACGCCTCGGTCGACCATCCTTTTTTGTTGTAATGACCATTGTGCTACACCAATCTGTTGGAGTACCAATGGGCACTTGTTCTAATATGCCTCTTTCTATATCTTGCATAAGGGCTTGCCTCACTGGTTCTTTTAAATGGTATGGCACTGGTATTGGTCTGTGTCTTGCCTTAGGGATTGCCCCCTCTTTCAGGTGGATATGTGCTGGTTTACCAGACATGGCTGGGAATTGCCCATCAGTATTAAATGCTGAATCAGCAAATTGTTTCAGTAACCATTTTTTTAGGTTCTCCACATTTCCTTCGTTTGCTGGAAAGGGTGTTTCTTCAGGGCGATCTGGTAGCTGAAATCTTCTGAGTTGCTTTTGCTCGACAGCTGCTGTGTGATCGTTGGTTGTCCAATCTAACAAAAATAGTGTTGTTCAGATAGAAGCAACACTGGTCCCATTCTCTCCAAAGCCAGACCCCAGAAATCCTGAAGATATTCCAGGTAATCAAAGCACTCGTTTGAAAATCTTCCCAGATAGTGGGGCCACCATTTGCCTTGGAGGACCCAAGCACCTACATAGCATGGGTCTCAAGGAAAGTAACTTGATCCCATCAAAGAAAGTTATTCGTGCTGTGGGTGGCTCAACCCTTATAAGCCAGGGATGGTTGCCTATTCAATTTAGTGTTGGAGAAATGTCGACAAAGCAAGCATTGTACATCTGCAATAACATCGATAAGATATATTTTAGCAAGGCCGCCTGTATTGATGTTGGCATACTGTCTCCTCACTTCCCCACGCCTATGACTATGACAACCCACAGCAAATTAGATTGGACCAACCCAACTGGTGTATTAGGCGCTCTCCTATAAAATAAGGTAAAATCAGCTTTTACAAGGAAATAGAAGGAGGCAGCCATGTTGGCAGGTAAGTCACTTGACTTCTACATCATTTTCACACACAAACACACACACACACACACATATATATATATATATATATATATATTTTCCTTATATGTCATCTTCAGTGAAACATGTTTAAAAAAAAGTGATATTTATTTTGCAAATACAAAAATGTGGCACAAGGCCAAAGTGGGGTGGGAGAATGCTTGTCTTCTATCTGTTTTATCTTAAACTCTATTACTGAGCCAAACATACCACAGTATTCCTTACATCAAAACAATATATACTTACTACAGCCATCATGATACCTCAAAGTCTCTATGAAGTCCTAACTAGTTCTCATATGTACAATTTTTTGGGAAGTGGGGAAATCAAAATAACAACATTTAAAAATGAATATTTACAATGATTAGAATTTATATGCAGGAAGCTAAACAAAATAGTGTTAGTAATAAAAAAAAAACCCACCATCCTTAATCATAGCAGAAACATCAGTTAACGGGACAAAATTAATGCAGAACTTAAATAATTCAAGCAATCGTTTGACGAAGCACTTACTTATTCAAACAACAACAAATATGAAAAGCACACTCAAAAAGACAAAATATCATGTTTAAAAGAAAGTTGGCATCCAAAATATATATATATATATATATATATATATATATATATATATATAGAGAGAGAGAGAGAGAGAGAGAGAGAGAGATTTGGTGTGAAAAAAAAATTGTGTTGTGATATAATTTTGAAAATTTCATTAAACTCACAATTTGTTTCTACCTATACTGATGATGACTTGAGAAAGTCAAAAGCTTGGACTATATTAGACTTTTTCTTCCAAATTGAACCTTGGAGAATTCTTGACAGAATTTCTTCCTTGTTTGAGAAGGATTATTTGAAACTTGGAAAAGTTGAGCATTAATATTGATTGACATATAGTGTCTTTTACTTTCAAAACACGCACACACACATATATATATATATATATATATATACATATATATATATATATATATATATATATATATATATGTGTGTTACTACTTTCTGGTACTGTATGTTGATATATTTCTTATGTTATTATCATATTATTTCATATAACTCTGTCAAATATTCAAATATTTTTCAGTTATGATCACAATGAAGCCAATTTCTAAGACGTCAAACCAAACCAGTGCCAATAATTCTGTTTGTGCCTGTCATATACATTTTCCTTGTGGCCAAAACAAATACTTTGACTTCTTGGCTTCAAGAAGTCAGTTTGTTTTGTCCAAAGAAGATTATTGAATCTACTCCTCGTGATGACAATGCCAGCATTGATTTCATTAAGTCTAGAACCAAATATAAACATTAATAAGAATATTTTGACAATGTGAAACTTATCTCATGCACCTTACCATCACATGTAGAATCCTATCAATGTCTTCCAGATATTTTCAGAGATTTTATTCAACTTGTAAAACTGAAGTTATTTCTTTTATGTATGTGGTAAGTTATGTCACATTGACACACCTGTCATCAAAAATGACAAAGTTTTCTTTCTTTCTGTTTTCCAGTTCAATATAAACAATACAAAAGATCATACATTATTCGGCATAATCATCATATGAACTTTGAAAATATGAAAGAATTTTGCATTGTTTCCCTCTCTTGGACATGGTTCTGCTATCGTTTGTTCTTATCAACAATATTTTCTCTTTTTTGACTCATCTTTCTCTTTGTTGTTCTTCCATCTATTTAAGAAAATTTTCAAGTAGGTTCATTCTCTATGTACTATGTCCCTTCAGGATGTGAGATATCATGGTTCTCCACAGCTTCCTATCTTGTTACTCTCAACAGTAATTTTTCCTTTATAATTTCTCTGTTTTTGTACTTGTCCTTCTATCTATTTAATAAACTTTTCAAGCAGGTTCATTCTCTATGCACTATGTCTCAGCAGGATGTAGGCGATCATGGCTCTGCACATCTTCCTACATTTTGTCATTCTCAACAATACTTGCTGCATTCTGACTCTTTTGTTTTTGTCATGTTACATGATCACAAACTTATCAAGTAGGTTTCTTCTCTCTTTTTCTGAGTGCTATATTCCTTCAGGATGTAGGAGATTATGGTTCTCCATATCTTCCTATTTTTTTACTTATTTTCCATGATAGTTACTTCTTTATGATCCATCTTTGTCATTTTGTCTATTTCCCAAACTTGTCTTCTAGTATATTAGCTCCTTTCTCCTGTTTTCTTGTCTTCAATGGAATTTGTGAATGCTGAACTTGCCATTGTTTCTTTCCTCATTATATAATCTCAACAATTCTTTCTGATAGTTATAAGCAATTTCTTCAAAGGCCCTATTTTCCTTAAATCTTCATAATTTCTTAAATTCTAAGTTGTTTTAAATATTTTCCTTTTTGATCCCTTGAGATAAAGGTGATTAGACATTATATACAGTGCAACATAAAACTATTGTACACATACAATTTGTTCAACAAAATAATTTTATTACTGCAACTAACCTAAATCTTGAGATGAAAGAGTAAATACTTTAGATATACAATGTATGAGGAGAAAGAAATAAAGAAACGTTTGCCCTCACATTAATTTATTGATAAATGCAACAGAAAGTAATTCACAAAAGTTTTTGATGTATATTCAATATTTAATGGCATAATGAATTATTTAATATGACAGCTGGAATAATTTATACAAGATTCTTACTGAAATTAGCACCAATTTTATCTCAACCCTGTTGAGAAATTACCTCAATATCCCTCAAGTTTTGGAGATTTCTATTGATGAAAGCTTCTTTAATAGATTTTAATATGTGTGGTTAAAGAGAAAAATAAAAATAAAATTTACTGCTCAGCCTGGTTAGTGAGCTCACAGCCTTCAGTCAACCAACTATAGTTTCCAGATTTTAATAGGCATGTCACTCCTATTGGCTGGAATAATATCAACCAGTGGAAATCTATAAAAGCCAATTTTTTTTTTTCTTTCTTGCTAGTGGTTTGCCTGTTGCCTGTAGAACCTTTGTTATTCAGGATTAAAACCCACTAAGGATTTTTACCAGTTGCTCAATTGCTGAGAGTATCAAGTGGAAGAGAAGAAAGACAACTTTTAATTTAGCCTACAATGGGATTTTGGTCAGGCAGCTGACCAGGTAACTCTAAAACACTTATTTTCTTTGTCTGGAACAACGCTTTTATTTTCACTGCAGTAAACTTGCAATTATCTTACTAAAAAATCCAACCATTTGGTATATTGAAAAGTTTTCCAGATGGAACTATGTTCTCTAGTATTTCACCATAAATAGCACTGTAGTCTTCCTTCAATGATAGATAAAGTATCTATATCACTGAAGAAAAAATGTCCAACATCATTATAATTCCTTCCACACTGTTTCACTTTTGTGACAATAGTTTGGATGATCATATGAAGTGTAGTCTTTTCTCAAACTGTTTCTCTGAAAGAGCTTAATTTTCTCTCTTCTACTTCTTTATATGGTATATCCTGAGGGGACATGGTAGATCATGGCTCTCCAAAATTTCCTGTAGGCTTTTTGAGATGATGATGGTCAAACTGTAGACAAGTCTTTGTGTGCTTAGACTTTAGCAAAGGAAACTTTCTTTGTTATTTTACCTGGTGGTAATGTCTGCAGATCCTTTGGAATTTCCCCTTGGGTTGTAAAGGAATTATGCATTAATTTCTTTTTCTTTTTTTTTAAGCGTTTCATCCCAAGCAAGGCAGGAAGCCACTAGCATGCAAGGAGTTACAGAGAATTGGAGTGAGACCAAATAGGAATGATAGAGGAAAGGGTGAAGTGAAGGATAGGGGATAGATCAAGGTATGTAGAGATGTTGATTGACCAGTGAAAGCAGCTCATCAGAGCAGTTACCAAGCATGTATTTGTAAAAAAGACAGAAGGAGGCGATGGCAAGTCTGTGAGAGAGCGACTGCAGACGAGATGCCAGATCAGGGCCAATTACAGTGCATATCCATCTCTGGATCTTATCAAGAACCTTGAGACAAACAGAAAGGGCACCAGACCATATATGGCAGCAATACTCCATGCAAGGGTGAATGGTTGATTTGTAGATTTGAAGGATCAACTCTGGTGAGAAAAAGTTCCTGGTGTGGCACAGGGAGCCAACTTTCCTTGCGGTGGATGAAGCTATTGACTCAATGTATTTGCTCCATCTCAGATCAGCAGTCAATGTAAGGCCAAGTAGTCACAAAGAGGAAGTCAGGCATTCTAATGGTGGGCAGGGAAGGATCTCTGTGGTGATTAATAGAGAGAAGTTTTGTTTTTGAGGCATTAAAGTTAACCAGCCAATCCCTGCCCCAGTTCACAACTGATTGGAGATCCTTTTCAAGATGAATGGCCTGATTAGTTGTGTCAATGACACTAGATTTGTTTTTGAGGCAGGAGTAAATTGTAGTGTTGTCCACATAGATGCCTACTTGGGAATCTATGGCATCAGAAAGATCGTTGATGAAGATAAGGAACAGAGTAGGGCCTAGGATGGAGCCTTGGGGAACACCTGCATTCGTGGGATAGGAGCTGGAGGAGAATCCATTGAGAATGACCTTCAATTCACAGTTTGACAGGAATGATTGTATTAAGTCAAACAATCAACCTGTAATTCCATAACCCTGAAGCTTGCAAAGAAGGCTGGCATGCCAAACCCTATCAAACGCTGTGGAGATATCTAGAGCCATGGCACGAGCTTCTTCATTATTATGAAGGGTTTGGTAAACAATTTCAGTTATGGCCGTAAGCACATCAGCTGTAGAACAGGCAAAGTGGAAACCATATTCCTTGTTGGAGAGCAGATCATGGGATGTAAGGGGCTTAACCACTTTGGCATTGATTAAAGCTTCGAAGACTTTGCCAAAGAGGGGTAGGAGACTGATAGGATGGTAATTAGAAGGGTCATAAGGGTCACCAGAGTTTTTAAAGACAGGAACAATGGATGAGGACTTCTAACAGTCTGGAAAACAAGATACTTTGAGGCAGTAATATAATTTGGAGAGGGCAGGGGCCAGTTCAAGCACGCATTTCTTCAGGACAATGGCTGGTATCCCATCTCCACTACTAGTCTTGTGGGGGTCTAAATTAGAGATAATGCCCAATACCGATGGTGGAGTAGTGTGCAGCTCACTCAATAGAGCCTCAGTTCTAAGAGGAAATCAGGTGTGGATACACTGGAAAAGCCAAGCATTGAATTGAATGAGAATTTCTGAGCAAAGCATTCAGCCTTGTTGGCAGAAGAGGTCAGAACCTCAAACTGGTTGAACAAAGGCAGTATAGAGGGTTTTCTATTGTTTTCTTTTGCAGAGACGCCAATAATCCTTGGAGCCAAATTTGCAAGATGTAATACATTCTTTCATTGGAGCAGCAAATAGTGACTTTGCTTCATTGAGGACATGCTTACACTCATTATGGGCAGAGGCAAAGAGACGTCTATTGCAGTCAGACATGTCACTGATATAAGTGGAAGAAGTGGTTCCTATGGGCAATGGCAGCTGAGCAAGTATTGGAAAACCAAGGGGAGGAGTGTGATTTGACCTTATATTTCCTTGAGGCGATGAAAGCCTCAATTCCAGCTTTAACCCAGGAGGAGACCTCGGAAGGACATTCTTGAACAGGGAGCGTAAAGACAACATCCCAAGGGAGATTGCAAAGGAAATCCCGGAACGAGCCCCAGTCTGCTCGTTGATAGCAGAACAAAGAGGGCAGAGCTGCATGGTGCTACAGGACTCAGGGATGCAGATAAAACATAGGATGAGAAGAGAAGAGAAGCCTTGCCATCCTGGTTGTAGGGAAAATGTGTGGGGAAGTCGACTATCTGCGTGAGGGATTGAGAAATTGAAAAAAAATAATGGTTTGAATGCCTGCAGAGTTAGTAGTAGTGATTTTGAGCCACTTGGTATGATGGGCATTAAAATCGCCAAACACAAATATGGGAGCAAACAGATGGAGAGAGAGAGAGGCTTGTCAATGCTGTCAGAAATGCATTCAGTTATACCACAGTCTTGGAAGGATGGTGAGTGATAAAGGAAAAAGAGGTAGCTTACAGCATTGAGAAGAGATAGCCGGAGACACATGTACAAATGGTCTGGAGATTCAAAAGACAACTCTCTAGTCAGCGGGTGATGTTCTTTGATGTAAACTCCAAGGCCACGCATGTGGGTTTGAGAGTCTTTTCTAAGGAGGGGAAGGTAGCTGGGGATCGAGAGGTCAGAGGAGGGGATAGACAAATCAAGGTTGGTCTCACACAGAGCCAGAATATCAGGGCAGTTTGCAATGAGGAAAGATTCCACACTGCAGAAATTGGTTCTGATGCCATGGATTTAGAAACAGATCTAGTTGCTCATTCACATACTTTATGAGGTTGCCCTTTTTTAGGCAAATCAGGATCTGTCCATTTTTGAATGATGGTTCTAATTGTATTGATGGGGATCTTAAATTCAGTAGAGGTATTCTGATATCCTATTCTGTGATCATGATTGTCAATTATTAACTCATATTACCTTAATTCTTAAGAAGTCCTTTGTCTCTATTCCTTTAAAACCTTTGCATATGCCAGACAATATCCATTAAAAGTACACATCAAGGTTGTAAATTGTCAGTCATGATATGTGGTATGCTCTGATGAATTGGAAGTAATTTGTAAATTACTAATTTGAAAGGAAGGCAATGTCAAGCTGCATTTTTTATTCTACTTCATTCATATTTTTACAATTTCTCATTATTTCTCATGGTATTTCTTTGTGTGCTTAACACCATACACAGTTTCTGAAATGCATAAGTCTACCACTGGAATGTGTTTCATCTTTGCTAAATCTGGTTTGATGCTTCTGCTTTACACTGTGTGCCAAATTATTATCGAGATAACTTTTTTTCTAATATTTCAAAAACCGTCCAATCAATTCACACAAAATTTTCAAAGAATGTTGGCAACACTGATCTGCGTAATCGTACTGATCTGCACAATGTAAACAAACTGGCGCCATATTTGTTATCAGCACGGTGATTTGAGCATGCCAAATTATTAGAAAGGTTTAGTAAAATTCCCAGAATTGAGCAAACAAAACGTTTATTAATGTTGAACATGAATGTTTATGATCAAAAGAAGCTAACAAATAAGATAATCAAACAAATAATAACAGCTACAAACAAAGACACAGTTTTAAACAAATTAATAGGGAATGTGCTTTCCCTGTTTTGAAATTCTATGGATCGTCGACTTTGAAAAAGTCGACGATCCATAGAATTTGTTAATTGTTAATTGTAGGATATCATCTGCTGTAAATTTGTTAATTTGTTAATTGTAGGATATCATCTGCTGTAATGCCATGAGATATGTCAAGAATTGCTTCCCATAACTCAGTGTTGCTCCTGAATTGTCGTCCATTGGCGTACAGTCTTCACTTCATGATGCTCCAAAGTTTTTCAATTGGGTTCAAATCCAGAGAATTTGCTGGCTACTTCATTTTTCGAGGCCCATCGAAGCCTAACTGTTTCAAACATTCAGTAGTCTTGTGAGCAGCATGTGAGGGAGCATTATCTTGCATAAAAAACAATGGACCTTCTGAAGGCAACTCTTTGCCTTTTTATCCACGGTTTAAGATGCTCCTTCATAAATGCTATGTATGCATCAGCAGTCATTATGATGCCGTCTGGTACTCTCCATTGGCCCACTAATGTGTTTCCAATAATACCACTCCAGATCATTATGCCTCCATTGCCTTGTTGGCATCTCAAACACTGATGGCGATTCTGTCCGTTCATTACCCAGCCTTTGCACCATCTGTCTGGCCCATCAAGTGTTGCTCGAGTTTTGTCTGTGAACAAAACTTTAGAGAAGTCAATTTTCATATTGTCCTCAGCCCCTTTCAATCGATTTTGAATGTGATTTCTCGTCAACGGAGGCTTCGATACAGGTTTAACTGTTGTTGCTATTTCCCTCAGATACCGACACCGAGTACTTTTAGACACAGTAGGATCCCCAATACGACTGAGAAGCTCTTGACTGGTAAGTCCAGGGTTCTTCGTGGCCTCTCGTTTAAGTTGGGACATGACACAACGTGAAATAACCCTCAGCTTGCCTTTATATGCCCTTTTGCGTATTTGTGTAGGGTCAGCGGAGAAATTTTCACTGTTTGATGACACTTTCCTATCATTTTAAAAATTTCTAGGGTAGATTTACTTTTTGAGAATTCTGAGGTAATAGTTTTCTTTTCAGCAAACTTAAACTACTTTTACAGCCCATCTTTTCACTAAATTCTTATACTTTTCTAATAATTTGGCACTCTCAAATCACCATGCTGATAACAAATATGGTACCAGTTTGTTTACATTGTGCAGATCAGTACAAAAATTTCAGCGATTGTGCAGTTCAGTGTTGCCAATATTGTGTGAAAATATTGTGTGAATTGATTGGATGGTTTTTGAAATATTAGAAAAAAAGTTATCTCGATAATAATTTGGCATGCAGTGTATATGTAGGGATTCCTGACTAAATCCAAAGATGAATCTGCAAAGTTATCAATCCTGAACTGGCATCACCTTCCTACTGCAGTAATGTACTTTTTCTATTTCAGTTATTATTTTGATGAACTTTCCTCCTTGGTACTTCAACTTAATAAATTTAAGCGCAGTACTAGATTGGTAGCTGGGTCTCATTATATCACTGTAAAAATAAACTAGTTGTGACTATAAGTTCTATGTAATAGTTCTTCTCTCACATTTTTTAGTATTAGGTTGGTGCAAAAATAATGTCGTTTTATCACAGAGTAACATATGTGAGAAAACGACATTATTTTTTGTCATAAACATGCAATCCATTTTCTTACAACTGATATTCTGACTTTTTTTTCTTGCTTTTATTGATTATCTTGTCTAATAGTGACAAGTTAAATAAATCCATTAAGACAAGCCAAAGATACCTGCTCATTTCCATCAGGAAATAAATTATTTTCTTTTCTTTCATGTGTGTTATAAATTCATCAAAATCTGCCATACTACGTGGTGTGTTCATTCAAGACATGGGTTATGATAGCTCTCCACAAATTTCTGTACCATACTAGTGTAGTTATCTCTCTATTGAAGGCTTCAGCATTTAATTATTTTACAATTGAACAAGACACATTTATACTAGATCCAAGTATCTATATATGAAGCGTGAATAAAGTTCAAAACATTATAATATCCAACAAAAGGTGAGGAACCATTGGCTGTTTTACAAGTTTCTTTTTATGACAATGCATAAAGAATTTTCAGAAGACAAAAGAAAAGAGTTCTGAGGTGACGTAAAACACTGCAAAAGAAATTTTGATTAATCTGACCTTTCTAGTTGTAAATTTCATTAAGACTCTTTAGGAATTTATTAATTATTAAATTTATTAAATTTTATTAAGATTCTTTGGGAAATTAAATGATGGTCTGCCTTCAGTTGATTACGCATTAAATTGTTTCATTCATTTGAAACAATGTTTTTCATTAAATATGCATAAAACTGAACAAAAGAAAATGTCAATTTAAAGGCCTCTGGTTAAGTTGCCAATATGGTTGTAAACTCAGGGGAATCTTCTTTGAATAAATGTATTGTATATTAAAATAAGTTTTGCTCAGCAGATTTAGCCTCATTATGGAATATGTGAAGCAAGTAACCACTGAGGTTAGAGCATAAAATATTAGTGGGAAGATATTTTATTAACATGTTATCTACCAAAATACATAAACATTTCCTTTAATGATTCATATCTGCTGTAGGAACTCACACAGATATTTATGCGATGCAGAGATTTCAAAGAAACAGTCATATTGTATTTTTATGAAAATCAAGATAATTTCATTTGGAGTGTGTTATATTTTCGTAAAAAAAAAAAAAAGGAAACTAACTTTCTTGTCCACGTGACTTTTCACACGTTCCCTTTCCTCTTTAAAAGCTGCGTTCTTCTTCCTTTTCATTCTGAATTCTTTCCTTGCACGATCATAGAGGCTGTAAAAGACGACGAGCAAGCCGCGCTGATCAATTTGGATCAGTCCAAGGCATTTGATAGGGTCAACCATCGCTACCTTGCTACTGTCCTGCAGGCCGCTGGATTCGCACCCAACTTCTGCTGCTGGATTAGCCTCCTGTATCGCTCCCCCAGTGCTGTGGTACAGGTGAACAGAAGGTTGTCGGACGCGTTCGTGCTGTCTAGGTCGGTTCGTCAGGGTTGTCCGCTGTCGCCTCTCCTTTATGCTTTGGCGTTGGAGCCTCTCCTTCGCCGGCTGAAGGACGAGACCGGCAGTCCGGCCCTACGCGGAATCGCCGTTCCTGGAGGGGCTCGAGCCAGGGTTTCCGCGTACGCCGATGACGTATCTGCTTTCGTGTCGTCCCGGGACGATATCGAGGCGGTACAGAAGGCGCTTGACCGGTACGAGAAGGTGACAGGGGCCAAGATAAATCGCGACAAGTCTTCCGGCTTGCGGTTAGGTGCCTGGAAGGGGGTCGCTCTTCAGGGCCGCTTCGGTTGGACGGATGGACCTGTCCGCATTCTTGGAGTGTGGTTTGGACCGGACCTCCAGCTGGAGAAGAATTGGTCTGAAGTACTTGCAAAGGTCGATTCTGCCGGCAAGACTTGGAATCGACGGCGGTTGTCCGTGAAGGGCAGGGCGGAGGTGTGTGCTACATACATTTTCCCCCTGATTCTTTATCGATTGTCTGTACTTCCTCTCTGTGAGACGCATTGGAAGGCGCTCGAGCGATCGCTATCCTCAATTTTATGGAGGGGACACGTGAACAGGGTCGACAGACGAGTCTGCACTAAACGTCCGTGTCATGGGGGGCTGGGAATGCCGCACCTCTTGAGTCACGTCCGTGCCTCTAGGTTGGCTTTCCTACGCCGCGCATTGACTGGGAGAGATCCGATTCTGGAGGGGATTGTTAGGGACGCCTTCCCTAGCCTTACCATCAGTCCCCCCATCTCGAGGGTTGAGCGCCGTCGTAAACCCCGGGACGAGTCGGATTTCATCCGCGAGTGTCGGTCGGCCTTGAAGGCCATTCCCCGGTCCAGTGACCTTTCACGGCCTAGGAAGGTCTTCTATCGTGGATTAGTGGAGGGGCCCGCGAAGGATTCCCTACGTGATACGCTCGGCTTGTCGGAGGAGGAGTATCGCTCCTACTGGTCTTGGGCGCCAGCGGCGGATTACCTCAGTAACCCTGAGTTTTCGCTTACCTGACGATTGGCTCGGAATCGGCTGCCTCTCAATGACAAGGCTTTCATATGGGGTTTGGCGGATTTGCCAGACTGTGAACGGTGTGGTCTTGGCTTAGAAGAAACGGCTCCGCACGCCTTCTACCATTGCCCCCGGGTCCGCCCCTTATGGGACCATGTCGGCGAGCTGACGGCTCGTCTCGCTCCCGAACAGCTTGTGTCCATTGATCGCGCATACGCGTGTGACAATGTGTCACCCCCGTATTCCGGGGTGAAACGAATGGTGTTTCTGACGCTGCTGGCCACGGCTCGAATGGTGATTTGGACGACGCGAAAGGAGGAAGTCTTGCGGGGCAACCATCTTTCTCATCAGCATCTAATCCTATTCTTTGAGCATCAGCTCAAGATGAAGATTAGATCTGATAGAAAACGATTGCATTCGACAGTCTTTAGCGAAAGGTGGGTAAAAGAGGCGAGCTTGGTTCGTGTGACCGGGGCTAGCCTTGATTTTCTCTTCTAGGTCAACCTATTGCACATCGGGGTGGCTTCCTGTGGAACCCTCCCCTTGGTTAGGATTAGACAAGCTTCAGTGTACCTAGTTAATGTGAGTAAGTGTTGTTCCTGGCCTGTAACCCAGCTACTCTTTGGTTATGATCCAAGTCGAGATTCCCAACCTCCTTTTCATCTCGACTGGGTCAGCTGTATATTTCCCCATTCCCGCATAATATTTTATCCTTTTTCCCCACTCCCTTAGCAAGAGAGTTATGTTTAGTTTATATTTTGTGTTTATATTTATTTGATTATTGGTTTCATCTCCCCTCCCCTCTCATTCTATCATTATTAGAATTTTAATGTATAGCATGTATTTCATCATCAAATTTTTATGGTGTGGGGCGCGTTTTTTTTGTAGGACCCCCTGGTAAGAATGTGGTATTATGGTGCATGAGAGAACGATTGGTGATGGATGAGTTCTTGTGGTGAATGGGTAAATTGTAATGTATGAATGGGTCGTGAATCTGATTAGCTAGGTATAGGATAGTTAGTTTGGACCAGCCTTTACCCCTCCCCTTCATCGGCCACGTGCCACAATTGTAAATTTTTACAATAAATACCCTGACTGCTGTGAATTAAGTTCAGTAAAGCCTTAAGAAAAGCTTATTCTATCCTTGCTTTCTTCTTTGTACTACGTAACAATTTACTGAACTTAATTCCTCATGGACAAGATTATTCGTCTGGACAAGTTTGATATATCTTCTGCAGACCCTCAGGCTAGCAATCTCTGGAGACTAGGGTACCATAATTTTAATTATTACTTATCAACTATTGCTTCTTTAAACCCGGACAAACTCGAAGTCCTTTATTTAAACATCGGTGCTACCGTTGCTGATGTTATCGAGGGTTGTTCTGGATTTGAACATGCTGTTGAATTGCTGAAAAGTGTTTATGACAAGTCTCCAAGTGTTATTCATGCTAGACATTTGTTGTCTACATGTCTGCAGCAGGAAAATGAGTCTGTAGACCAATACCTTCAGGACTTGAATCGACTTGCTGCTGACTGTTGCTTCCAAGATGTTACTGCTACTACTTACAGGGATGAATCTGTCCGTGATGCATTTATATGTGGTCTCCGGTCCCCCGTAATACGTGCCAGACTGCTTGAAGATGATACGCTAACTCTCAAGGAGGCTACTCAATGTGCTAGAGCCTTAGAACAGGCTCACTTTCATGCTGAATCATACGTTTCTCAGATTGGATCAGCCGCTGCTACTACCACTAGGACTAAAAATGTGTTTACTGATTCTGCCGAGGAGGCCACTTCCACTATTACTAAAAATATGCTTTCTGACTTAACTGATTCTCGTACGGAGTGTGACTGTACAATTGTCTGCTGCCCTTGCTCGTGGCAAGTGCTACAACTGTGGAGGGAAACGTCACTTTAAGGATAATCGTCGCTATTGTCCTGCCCATGATAAGAGATGTCGAAACTGTGGCAAACTCGGTCATTTTTCTAAAGTTTGCCGTTCTACCATGCCGGCGCCTTCACGTTCTACCTCAGCTATTATAGTAGCCCGTGCTAAAGACGATGATAGGTCTCCTCCAGTTACTAAAACTTTAGAATTAAAAGGAAAGAGATTAACTGCCCTCATAGACACCAGTAGTTCTGATAACTTTATCAGTGCCCGTACTGTTAAAACAATGAAACTGTCTACTTCTAAACAGAATTCCGTAATTTCCATGTCATCATCTGCCATTTCCCTCAAACTATCTGAATATTGTACTGAGGATATTATCTTCAATGGTTACGAATATAAACAAATTGACTTTACAGTACTTCCTGATTCCTATATGGATATTATACTCGAAGTGCCCTTCTTAAAACTACACCAGAGTATCACTATTTCTTTTGGTGGATCTCAGGATATAAAAATTTGCGCTTTAACCAAGATCAGTTGTGCTCCTGTTAAGTTGTTCCGAAACTTGACCACTGACTGCAAACCTATTGCTACTAAATCCCGAAATTACCGTGCGGAGGATGCTCGGTTCATTGAAAAAGAAATTCTACAACTGCTTGAGGATGATATAATTGAAACAAGTTACTCTCCGTGGCGTGCTCAAATTGTTGTAACTTCGTCACCTAATAAAAAGAAACGATTGGTAGTCGATTTCTCCCAGACTATTAATCGGTTCACCTTACTTGATGCCTACCCCTTGCCTCGAATTGAAGATCTCGTAAACCAAATAGCCCAATATCGTATCTATATAGTATAATTGACTTGTCCAAAGCGTACTATCAGATTGAAATTTGCCCCGAAGATCGCCCCTATACGGCCTTTCAAGCTGGAAATCGTCTGTTCCAATTTAAACGAATACCCATGGGTGTTACTAACGGGGTTTCTGCCTTTCAGCGATTTATGAATTCTTTCATTTCAGATAACAAATTATCTGGAACCTTTTCGTATATAGATGATATAACTGTTTGCGGTAAAACCCAGGAGGAGCACGACATCAATTTGGAATGTTTCTTAAAGGCTGCCTCGACATACAACCTCGAAATAAACCAGGAAAAATCAGAGTTTTCACTTCGTTCTATTAACGTGCTTGAATATCAAATCTGTAACGGAACTATCCAACCCGATCCTGAGCGTTTGAAGTCACTTTTGCAAATGCCTCCTCCTTCCGACTCAAATTCGTTAAAAAGGTGTCTTGGTATGTTTGCTTACTATGTGAAATGGATACCTAAATATTCACACAAAATTCGTCCACTGGTCGAAAATAAACAGTTCCCTATGCCTCCTATAGTTATAAATTCTTTCGAAAAACTTAAGAAAGACATTGCCGAGTCATCTGTAAAAGTTATTGATGATGAATTGCCATTTACTGTTGAAACCGATGCTTCAGAAAAGGACTATTTGAGGCACTCTTTTACAAGCTGAGCGACCTGTAGCATTCTTTTCTCGGTCGCTAAACCCCTCTGAAATACGACTTCATATAGTCGAAAAAGAAGCATATGCTATAGTCGAATGCGTTCGTAAATGGAGAGACCTCCTTGCCGGGAAACATTTTACTATTATTACTGATCAACAAGCCGTATCTTTTATGTTTAAACCTGCTAATCGCGGAAAAATTAAAAACGATAAAATTATACGGTGGAAAATGGAACTTCTTCCCTTTTCATACGACATAAAACACCGTCCTGGTAATGAAAACACAGTTGCGGATACCTTATCCAGAGTATGTGGTGCTGCTGCTTCTTCCTTGAAGGAACTTAAATTGATACACGATTCCTTAATACATCCTGGGGTATAGCGCTTTTGACATTTTGTAAGGTCTCAGAATATGCCATATTCACTTGATGAAGTCCGACGTGTGACTTCTGAATGTACGACCTGTGCCAAAATAAAACCCCAATTCTTCGATTCTGCTAGTAATGTTCTGATCCGTTCTACTGCGCCATTTCAGCGTCTTTCCATAGACTACAAAGGGCCTGCCCCGGTATCTCCGACAGGTTACCGATATATATTTACTGTTATCGACGAATATAGTCGATTTCCCTTTGCCTTTCCTTGCTGCGATTGCTCTTCACAAACTGCTATTCAGTGCCTGACAAGTATTTTCTCCATTTTCGGGATTCCCTCATTCATTCACTCCGATCGAGGAACTTCGTTTATGTCGGGAGAATTTAAACAATTTCTAACACGACTTGGAATTGGATGCAGTAATACTACTGCTTATAACCCTAGAGGCAATAGCCAATGCGAACGTTACAACGGCATAATTTGGAATACCATATTATTGGCCCTGGAATCGAAACAGTTACCAATTAGTGCTTGGCAGGATGTTCTACATGATATGTTAAATGCTATCCGCTCCCTGCTATGCACCACTACGAATGCAACCTGCCACAAACAAATGTTCAATTTTGAAAGGCGGTCCTCCTCCGGTACTGCGTTGCCTGTTTAGCTCTGTGAGCCTGGTGAGGTAAATATGATCCTATCGTTGAAGTGGTGGAACTTCTTGAGGCCAACCCTACGCATGCCAAAATACGTCATAATGATGGCCGGGAAGATTCGGTGACACTGAGACGGTTGGCACGTTTTCCACGCCCGGATGGACCTCAAAATGGACCTGAAAATACTCAACCCGACGTGGACCATGCAGATTCAACCCTTTTGCCTGATACAGGTCCCGTTAATATTTCTTCACCTTATACAGAAAATGAATCTGTAAATAATAGCCAGAATCCTGAAAGTCAGCCTTCTCAGAGGTCTGGCTCTTCCAGTGGTGAACTACCTCCACGCCGGTCTAGCAGGATTCGTAGACCAATCCAACGACTGGATTTATAAAACTTTTTCAATCTCTTTTGCAAGTGGGGGAGAATGTTATATTTTCGTAAAAAAAAAAAAAAAAAAAGGAAACTAACTTTCTTGCCCACGTGACTTTTCACACGTTCCCTTTCCTCTTTAAAAGCTGCGTTCTTCTTCCTTTTCATTCTGAATTCTTTCCTTTGTTGATTACTGACTGCTGTGAATTAAGTTCAGTAAAGCCTTAAGAAAAGGTTATTCTATCCTTGCTTTCTTCTTTGTACTACGTAACAGTGTTTTTATTTTTTCAAAATATTAAACTGAATTAGTTCTTTTGAAAATAAATCAAAAGAGTTATAAATTTCTGTTTTTATTTCCAAGATAGTTTTGCCTCACTAACACTATGCAGAATGGCTATGTGTTCTGCCAATATATTTGATGAACTGATAAAAACCATTAAAGATTACAACTTTCAAAAAAGATTAGAATGTAGAAAATCTGCATTCTCAGGAATAAAAATTGCAATATCTTCAAATAAATTATCCTTCTGCTTAAAATGACTAATTTGATTATTATTTGGTTAAATCATACACCAGAATTATTTCTGAAAATTCAGTCTAGATCTGAAATCAAAAACAATTAATTAAACATGATTGAAGCTGAAATGTTGTTGAAACTTAGCACCAAATATTTGAGGTTGTTTGCCAAACAGAAAAACAAATTATGCCTAATTCAACTGAAGTCTTTAATGAAAGCTGTTTAGCTGAGAAGGCATTCATTTTTCTCAAGATTCTTCATCTCTGGACTTGTACATGAACTTTACTTTTTCTGAAAATTCCCAAAGAGTCTTAATGAAATTTACAACTAGAAAGGTCAGATTAATCAAAATTTCTTTTACAATGTTTTATGTTACCTCAGAACGCTTTTCTTCTTCCCAATATTTTTTTTCTGAAAATTCTTTATGCATTGTCATAAAAAGAAACTTATAAAACAGCCAATGGTTGCTCGCCTTTTGTTGGATATTATAATGTTTTGAACTTTATTCATGCCTCATATGTAGATACTTGGATCTAGTATAAATATGTCTTGTTCAACTGCAAAAAAAAAAAATAAATAAATGCAGAAGCTTTCAATAAAGAGATAAATACAATGTAGTCATCTGAGTAGAGGTTTTTCATACTCACTTGATAATTCCCACATGTAAAGGTGTTAGTTACTCAAAGATCTAGATATTAGCATTCTCTAAATTTTTTGAAAACATTATTCAGGTAAACATGGTTTTGTTAAAAATGCATAAATAGATATTTTTTCAAGCCTTCTTAGAAGCAGACCTAACAATTTATTCAATATGAAAGGAAATTTATTTAATTCCATATAAAAGTATATTTTAAAACCAAACTTGATTATTTTATTTTTTGTTGAGGGTTTAATTAAATTTGAATATAAATGTAGCATGCAATGTTAAAATAGTTCTTATAATTGTGCTGTGTTCATTGTATAGATGCCTATTTAAAAATGGCACACATGAAAAAAAGCTCTCACCTAATTTTAAGGCACAAAGAGAAAAATGTCTAACAAACCCCACAAAAAAGAATAGATACTAGACTGATATCAAGCAAAAACACCATAGCAACAATTGTACAAAATTGGAAGAAAAATAGAAAACTTTAAAGTCTACAGAAACTTTAAGGTTAAGAATGCAAGCTGACCTGAAGGTCTGTTCATTATATCAAGAAATTTATAGTTGAAGACCAAAAAAAAAAAAAAATCAGCTCCGGATGTTGGTAGTGAAATAAAATAAAAAAAATGTATTCTGTGAATGTATCAATTGCAACAATGATATTTTCCCTGAACAAGATAAGCTTACATGGGTGGTGACTGCATAAGAAACACTGATTGAATTCAAGGAACAAACATATTCATTTAAAATTTGTAGAGAATAAAGAAAAAACATTCTGGACATTTTGAGACAGCATATTGTGATGAAATAACAGAAAAATCAACCTATTCGTGTTTGGCAGTATCTGTCAAACTTGGCAGCATCATGACGAGGTGTACAAGGATAAATATGAGGATATAGAATGACTTCCAAAGTCTGACCTACAAATAAAGTGTAAACTTAAGTTTTAGAATCCCACCATTTCACTGCAGCAGAAATTTATATCACAGAATTGCAATGATGGCAATTCTCAACATCTGTTCTTAATGTGTTAATATGATTTTTGTACAGTTTTAATCTATTTTTCTTCAATGATAGACTGTCCTACGTATGATGATAAACTACATCTGGCAGCAAAGTCCCTGATTGGAAGTTTTTGAGGATTGTGGTACCAACTCTTAATTACTGTTGTTCCCAGGTCCACCCTGACCCAGGGTGGTAGAACCTGTTAGGGTCATAGCTATGGGCAAATACTTAACCCCCACTAAACTGGAGTCAAAACACTATGAAAGTATAAAAAAGTTATAGTAAAAATGCCAGCAATAGATTTTTATAGTAAAAAAGATAACAACAATACATTTTATAGAAAAAAATTTTAAAAAATAACCAGCAATACATTTCTGTAAGGAAATACAATTATGAGCAATATAAAACTAAAGAAAACTACTAATGCTCCCATGAACATTTTGGTATTAAATGATCCATAAGGTGTCGAGATGCTGCTAAATAAATAAATTCTATAGTAGACTATCTCCTCGAAACTATGGGTTAATAGTAGGAATTGTATCTGGAAAAATCAATGTTATTCTAAAAAGACTTTTTATTGCAATATTCACACAGAAAAAAAATAGTTATTCTTATGATCCAAGATATGTTTCAGCTTTAAGTAACCCATAAAAACAAATGAATCAATCAGATCATATTCTGATAAACACTTGAAAAATAAAAATTTTATTATTCCAATTTTATACTATATTCAGGGGAACTAACAAAGTTAAATATGCTAGAGAAATAATATCATTAACAAAAAAAATTTGATTATATTCATTAACATCAATTTTCAATATTCCAGTAGTTATTCTGATTAAAATTATCATGATCTTTTATCTCTCCATTTTGGCAAACGTGTTCTTCAGCTATCTGAAGATAACTTATCTGACAAAGAACTACATTGGAATATGCATGGAAAATTTGCAAAATATTCCAATGTTTTCTTAATAGAAATTAATAACTGCAATCCATATATTTATTAATCCATAAAATACTTTCCTTCATTTTCTGTAAACTTACCTCAATATTCTGAAGGTTTTCAAATTCCGTCTTGATAAGACAACAATGGTTTCAACTCAAAGAAGTTGTAAGTCAAATTTTGACAATGTAAACCATCTTGAAATTTTTGATCAAATAAAGAATGATGCTCTGACCAAAACAAATGATAATCTTATGTGTGATGAATATATGCTGCAGGAGAAAGAATTTCCCCATTCCAACTCCCTTATGTATTTTTTAATTGAAAAACAATATTTTAATAAATGTCGTCATGTAACAGCCTCTCTTGTCAGTTTCTCTTTTCTAAAAATAAATTTTGGTCTTCAACTGCCATGCTCAGACTTGTTGATGACTGTAACCTTTTGCAGTTTCTTTCTATGTGCCATGTCATGTCCTTGTAGGCAATCATGGCTCTCCACTTCCCTCTATCCCTTGCAGCTCTCAACAAGTTACATCCCCCTGCCACCTCCCCCAGACCACATTTTGTCCTCCACTTGCTCAAGCCCACTAGGTATGTCATGCATTGCTTTCCCTTGTCTCTCTTTCCCTCTGTTCAACCCATGAGTATCAGATTCTCCAGCCCCTCCTTCCTTATTATGTGTCCCACAAACTTCAGCTGTCTCTTACTGATGTTTATAAGCTTCCTCCTTGTTTGCATCCTCTCTAAGATCTCATCATTGCTCACACACTCCATCCATGATATCCTCAGCATCCTTCTGTAGAAACACATCTCCATCGCCTCAAGTCACTTCTTCATCTTTGAGGGGAATGTCCCATATTCGCTGCTGTAAAGAAGAACAGATGTCACGTAACAACTAAGTATTCTTTTCTTTGTTACCAAAGAAATCCTCTTGTCTCACAATACTCAGCCCAGCTTTTGGAATGTGTCCTTGGCCATCCTAATATGTCTATGGATCTCAGTGTCACACTTACCATCCACTGTCAAAACGCTTCCCAGATATTTAAACTTCCGCACCTGCTTGATGTTAGTGTCCCTGAACTGCAAATCACATTTTGGGCTCATCCTTTTAATGATAGCATGAGTTTTATAAGGTTTCTTTTTCTTCTTCTAGGTGACATGTTCCTTGACGATGTTGGCAATCATGGTTTTCCACAATTTCCTGTCCTTTGTAGCAATTCGTAAAGTTTTTTCTTTTTATTATCTCTCTTAAACTCTGTTCTGCCATCCACTTAAACAAGCTTGCTAAGTAGGTTATGCTATTGTTTTCCTCTGTCTTGCCTTTAATATGGCCAGTGAGTATCAAATGTTCAGTCTATAGTATTTTCAGCATCCTTCTATAGAACCATGTTTCTGCAGCTTCAAGTTTCTTCTTCATCTGTGAGGAGACTGCCCAGCATTCAATTTAACCTTGTCATAGCCCACATGTTCAGTCTATAGTAATCTCAGCATCCTTCTGTAGAACCACGTTTCTGTTGCTTCAATATCTTGTTCATTTCTAAATGTATTGCTGGTAAAAAATTTTTCAAAAATGTATTGCTGGTATTTTTACTATAAAAATTTATTTTTATACTTTTTGACCCCAGATTAGGAGTTAACTATTTGCTCATAACTGGGATCCTAACAGGTGCTTCCACCCTGAGTCACGGTGAACCTGGAAACAAGAGTAATTTCCACAAAACTTCCCAAATAGAGGCCTTGCTGCCAGATGTAGTTTATTGTCATACCCAGAATTCCAAATGAAAAGGAACAACATCCACTATTACACATGTACTGAAACTACCACCATTTTCCTTCTTTTTTTTTTTCAACCCAGGATAAATGAATATTGAAGACTGAAAACCAGTTTCTAGTTTTTGAAAGGAAAAATAACAGGCAGTGGTAACTTTTGTATACACATGATATTTCAGCATATAACTTCTGATAAACTCTGATATCAATAAATAAAAATATAGCAAATGGGAATTTTCACAAATATTATAATTTAAAAAAGTATCATTTAGTTTGCTTTCAGGTGACACGAACTTGACTTCTTTTTCTATAATGTTGTTTTTTTTGGGGGGTTTTTTTGCCTGTGATAGTAATGGGTGGGGTAATTCATTTTATTCTTCAGCTTCCTGGTTATTTAATAGAAAGTACACAAAAAAATTAAAAGAATTTTAAAACCACAAAGCAGATGTTTCTATTTTTATATTTTTCCCTGGGAATTCTTTTTTTTTTTTTTGCTAGGTTCTAAGTGTTTGATGATCATAGAAAAATAGTAGTCTTTCTTAGCACATGTTATATTCTGAAACTTAAAAGGAAATGTTTTATAAAATACACACTTATAATTTTTTTTTCCTTCTTGAAAAGATGATGAAATAAATGGAGAGTTTCACAAAATGGCAAAATGAAAATGCTGTAAGGGAAATAAAATAAACCAAGGAAAGGATTGTGAAAAGACCTTGGCTCCTGTTCCTGTAACCTTGGAGGAAAGAAGCAGAAGAAACAATGAAAATGGGTTGACACCTTTGATGATTGCTGAAAATGAGATATAAAACCAAGCTGTGTTGAGAACAGTAGAGTCAGATTAAATTAATGATGTCACACCCAATGTAATGACGGAGAGGATCTTGAACAGGTAATGGATTATTTGGAAAATTGAAAATGGGATGAGGAGAGTGGATCAGTACTGGAAAGAGAATATTTCTTGTGTAAATGATGTACTAGAATTGTTGATAGAAGATGAGGAGAAAAAAGACTATGATAAGTGAATGAAGCATGCATGTCTTGAAGAAGATAGAAATATTAATAGATATAGGGATAAATCTAGACAGAGACAGAAAATCAGAGTGAGATAGGATAGATAGGAATGAAAAGACTGAAGTAAAAAATTGCAATGAGAAAATGGAAAGAAAGAAGTTGTTAAATTCTGATACAGAAATAACAAAGGCTACAAATTGCAGGAAGTTATACATAATCTGTATAAGATTGGCAGCCAACTATTTCCAGCTAGGGGATTATAATTTGGTTGAAGAACTCGAAAATTATTTTAGTCACAAATAATGATACCTCCAAATATTATATATATATATATGTTTGTGTGTGTGTGTGTATGCGTATGTGAGGTTGTATTGGAGAGTTTCTGAACTGTAAGTGCTGTGATTATAACACTTAACAGAAATGTATGCCCAGTTAATACTCATTGGAACCCAGCCTCCTGAGTCAGTCTGCCAATAAGCTTTGGGCTTATTTTCAATTATTATCCAAAATATTGTAATGTTTATTTTTAATGGTTTTTGAGTCATTAATGATGGCTGATAAATCTGAGCTGTTGGCTTGAATAAAATGTGAAATGAAGCTTCTCAAAATTTTCTAAACTGTTATGTTCAAAACTGAAATCCAAAGGCACAGTGAGATAGTGAAAGTTGCTTTCCAAAAAGCTAAGCAAAGTATTAAGAAACAGAAAAATTTTGATATAAACAAAGAAAAGAGTACTTAACTGTTAGATAATATCAGTCTCCCTGTATAGCAGATGAAGAAAAGAAATGAATCAACAGAAATGTGCTTCTATGGAAGGATGATAAGAATACCAATGACTAAACTTGTGAGCAACAACAAAATTTTAGAAAAAATAGAAAAAAAGAACACATATACTTAGCATCAGAGAGAGAGAGAGAGAGAGAGCGTGATGAAATTTCTAGGGTACATAATGAGGAAAAAAAGCTTAGAAAATTTTCCACTTACAAGATATATTAAAGTAAGAGGCAAATAGTTCATAACCTTGCTAGTGAGCTTGTGTAAACAAATGGCAGAAAATGGTTTAGGTGAGATATCAAAAAACAAAATTTACTAAGAGCTACAAAGGACAGGAAATTGTGGAGAGCTATGATCACCTATGACCTATACTGACTTGGCACAAAGAAGAAGAATATGACTACAAGCTAACTTTAATCAGAATTGATCTATTCAATCATGAACTTTAATGTACTCCTTTTAATTTCAACACACTGTGAGTATATGAAATAATACAATGAGGATGTATCAAAAGTTTATTTTCTTTTTTAACTTCATGGGAGGCTCCTGCATATGCTCAGTTATTCTGTATCCAGCTGGGTGTCATTATGGGGGGGGGTATATTGGACTTCATATACTTGTATCACAATTATACTTAGATTCAGAAAGAATTTAAATTTTAAGGCACATAACTTGGAAAGAGAGCTTGGAAAATTTGTCACTCACAGGGCATATTGAAGGAAAGAAAAAAAGCAACAAATAATCTACCTAACAGGCTTATGTATATGATTAGCAGAATTACTCAGAGCTACAAAAGACAGGAAATTGTGTAAGGGACATACCACATAGAATAAGAAGTAGGATTGAGTTTGTAGTGAGAGATATAATTATCTACCTCAAAAAAGAGTTTGTGCTTTGTGTGCAATCTGCTGAAGAAAAATTACTAAAAGTAGTTAGCAAAAAACTACTTTAAGGACCAGAATCTATGCTAATGTTCTTTCTTCTGCTAAATGGTGTGGCCAATCAGAAAAATCATTTGATAAATAAAAGCCATTGTTTTTTGCTTATGGGGAGGATTTTTTTTGAGTTTGGTAGACAAACGTGTTTTTGCTGCTGAAAAGTGAAGGTTGGATTTGGGATCCAATTTGTCATTTCTACGTTGCCTGTTAGACTATTACAACGGACTATCGTTTGAACTGTGATTTGGCTACAAGTGTATTGCAGGCATTTATTGCTACTATAGCTTACAGTTTGTTTTTGTTTCTTATGTTTTCTTTTCTTTACTACAACAGAGTTTTAAAAAAGTACATAGGATTGAAACTACCACTTCCAGTAGCTAATTAGAATTGGTGAAAAAATGTCTTAAGTATTTTTGATCTAATCACAAATGCTACTGATGAACATTTACTAAACACTTTTCTGGAGCCAACAGTTTCATGCGGAGACAAACATTGCCAAAGTTATGTGGATGTTTTTTCTACTATTCACACTCCCATTACTCACAAGCTTTTCAAGAGATATTACTGTAACATACAAATAATTACTACTTGTCTAGCCAAATAACAATATACAAATCAGCCTTGAAATTAATACAAACACTTCCAAATCAACTGCAGTAAGAAATTTGCTGAACTATTTGAACTTTTTTGCTAATATACTCTTGTTCAATTAAGCACACAAATAATAATAAATATTTCATCTTTTTATTGTTACAGTTTATATGCTTATTTTCATTCTTATGACTTGACGCCTATTTATCTTTGTGAAGAACATAGAATTTCCTCTACACTTGGTCAACAACTAATTCCCAACATAACTTACAACTACAATTTAAAGTTTGATGTAACCAACTAAATAGTATACCAACCTCTATACTATATTTATATGACCTAAATGTATGAACTAATGTCCATATATATAATATAAACCTACCTAGCTTTCACCTAAACACATTGTCAGGGTTAAACTAGCCAGTTTGACCCTGACAATCCATTGAGGTGAAACTTAGGTAGGTTTACCTGGCTCTTTAGGTTTATATTAGATTTGTTCTACTTTGTGTATTGAGCACTTTATGTAGTTACTTTTACTTGTTTTGGAGGGTTTTTTTTCTTTGGACTATGAGCTTGAATTTTGGATGATTCTTTTCACCTCAATTTTATGTTCTTAGTTCTTTCTTTTTTTATTCCTCATTTTTCCTTGGATACTGGTTTGTTCAACTATAAGCCAAAATACCTAAAGTTTTTCCAAGCAAGTATCACTATATATATATATATATATATATATATATATATATATATATATATATATATATATATATGTATGTATGTATGTATATATATATATATATATATATATATATATATATATATATATATATATATATGTATGTATGTATGTGAAAAAAGATGAAAGGAAAACTTATCTTAGCCAACATGTTTTTTCTTCAGATGGACTTTAACAAGGCAAATGTCAGAATTTTATTTTGCATGAAGTATTTATATACAAGAGCATAAATTTTATTGGTTTTTCAAAATTTTTGGTATAATAGAGCTTGTGAATATTCATCAGGTTAGTAGAAATGTTTATTAGGCACTTAACTGTATCACCCAATGTCCATGAATTTACCTGACTTTTCCACTAACCTTATGGATATTCATGAGCACCCCTATAACAGAAATTTTGAAAAGCCAGTAACATTTTTGCTCTTGTGTATAAATACTTGTCACAAAATAAAATCCTTACATTTGACTTGATAAAGTCCATCTGAGGAAGAAATATGTTGGCTAAGATAAGTTTTCTTTTGTCTTTTTTCATATTGTCCTTTTACAGATATACTCTATCTGAAATTTATATATATATCTATGTGTGCACATATATATATATATATATATATATAGATATATATACACACACAAGGGGTGGTGCAAAGTTCTTTGCCTAACCAAGAAAGGACTAAAAAAATATGATATTTGGTCATATTTTGGGATGTGGATTGGAGCAAGAACTTTTAAGCATGACCTTGTATTAATAGAACATACAAGTATTTTACAGCATGCCAACTCTTTGAGGCCTTCTACATGATGCTCTACTGGAACAACTTTATTCCTAAATAACACAGGATAAGTTTTTTGCACTGAGAAGATGAAAGAAATACATTGCAAAGGACTAACAGGTTATAAAATTAGAAGCACATAATGGAATTTTCCATGCAACATGAGCATCTGTAAGCATTAATGCCTGAAATTTTCAATTTAGCAAGAGGAAATTATTTTGTTAATTCCAGAATCTTTCCTTGTTGTGTGATTGATCATCCATCAGCTTCTAATAAAAAAAAGAAAAGAAAAGTGTCTTGACCATTTAACTTAAAAAATAGAATAATAGAAGACATCAATTGTGATCACACAAAGAAGAGTGAGTGTGGTTTTGGAAATGATATGAACCTTGGGATCAATCTGTTTATAATTACAACTGACAGGGGACCCTAGCATAGCTATCCATAATGGGTAAAAATGATATGTAGAAAATTAATTTCATTCACTGGTAACATAAATCTTGAAACACACATCAAGACACATAAATAAATACACATAAAATATTGTAAGCCTAAGTGATTTCAATCAGTTAAAATAAAAATCATTCCTTTCTCTTATAAAGTTTTGTATACATTTACTTTATTGAATTTGATTTGTGTTATTGGCAAGATGTAAAATATTTCTTCAACCCCAAGACAAACAAAGAGTTTTCTATTTACACTATTTACATTGTTTAGACTGTTGTCCTCATCTTTATTGTCATAGTTACAATGTTTCAGCTGTTGTACAGTCCAGCCCTCTTCAGGAGATATATGTTGAAATATTGAACTGAGCCCTTTATTTAGTCCAGGGGTTTGAGTAATCCAAAAGTAGTTGACCCAAAGAATTGTGAGTTCAATACCTGGCCACAGCAGAGGAAACAAAAGCTTGGTGAGTTGAGTTACTAAAGGGAATTAACTGATACTGAGATATCCAGGAAAAACATGGCACATGGAACTAGAACATTCTACCCTCATGGACTAAATACTGGTTTTGGTTCAAAATTCCAGCATATATCATCAGACAAAGGCCAGAGCAAACAACAGCTGAAAATGTGACAATTAAAATGAGAACAACTGTCTGTTCAATGTAAATAGTGTAAATAGTTACAATGCCTCATCTCAGAAATATAGACAGATGTTAAGTTTTACCTGTTTATGCAATTTGCAACATCATGTTTGATTAAGATCAATTTAACACTGAAACCAAAAAGTTGGGTCAGAGGTCATTGAATTGCAAAAAAATTATACATGTGATAATACATTTTCTTAATAAGTTTCTTGCTTCAATTCTTCTTTGAAAGCAAAAATGTAAAACTTTTACTATTATAAATGAGTACTTACTAAAGTGTGTGTTACCTGTCAGTCTCAACCCACCATTGGTCTGATCAGACATGAGGCGTGCAGATTCTTCTGCATGTTCCACTGTCCCCATGGCAAATGCTTGTTCTGCTAGTAATTTTGGTGGCTGCGTCTTTGGGCTGCGTATGTGCCTGCAAATATACAAAGACTCTTGAAACACAATAAAGAAATGTTTACAGACTTGAGAAGATCAATAAGAAAAGAGAAGCTGGCACTGGGTTCACTCTTGGCTCAAGATAATTGGAGATTTGTATTCATTTCTTGTTCAGGGTGTTGGTCAGCTTTCAAAGGAGTAACCATGGATATTTGTCTTCCATTATCATATAATATATATATATATATATATATATATATATATATAGATATATATATATATATATATTCATTCATGTCTTTTGGATGCATGCCCCAATGTGTCTGTACATTCTATTTCAAGTTGAATTCTTGTCTTTTAGTTTCTATTACAGTTTGATTATAATAAAAGCCATTTGAGAGTATATATATATATATATATATATATATATATAGGTAGGTAGCATATCTTCATTTAAGCTTGTTTGGTTGAATGATCTAGACATATTATGCCTACTTATTTTATTTTAATCCTTTCAAATCCATCAATCAATTTCTTAGTGCTGTTACAAAACTGAGTAAGAAAGATGCCATAGTTTTTGTCATTACTTTTTTCCCTTAAGTACTTTCAATCTCATCCAAAATCATATTCAGGGGTGAATTGTTAAACCTAAAATTACTGTAATCGATAGTTGTGAAATCTATTTGTAAATGTACATGAATGTGTTCTGTTATAGTCAGTTTACTTTAGGAATATGTAATGGAGGTATCTTTGTTTAAATTTTTTATTATCAATGTTTTAAAATAGACTTATGTCTAGATTATTCAACCAAACATGAATAAACACACACACACACACACATATATATATATATATATATATATATATATATATTAGGAAAATTTATGACGAGTTTTAAAATTGTTATCATATGACATATTTCATCAGACTACAATGATTGTTACACTAATGTGATTATTCATGTGCATGAAAAAGTGGAGATGCTGAAATTTTAAATCTAATTTTTAAAAAATACATTTTATGGTATATAGCATAGCCAATTTTATTTGGTTTCCCTTTTGTTAATAGATCTGCCAAGAAAGACGAAATGTTTCTGTGTGTGCGTGTGTGTATATATATATATATATATATATACACACACACACAGGGTGCAATGAGTAAATTATCTCCATTTGATATTTTTAATTTCATGCATGTGAATTGTTTGTTTTTGCTTTTGTCAACTGCACAGTATCATAGGGTAAGTTGAATACCATTGGTGAGATAAAGACCACCATGATGCAATTCACTCTTTTAGAAATTTGGAAACGACATGCTGTACTGCTTGGCATTCATGCTAAAAGCTCCAATGCAAATATTTCACAGTGTTTTGGTGTCATACTGAGTATAGTTCTGAGAATTCAGAAAGTTAGATGTGTATAATGGTGATTATGAAGATATATCAGCTTGGGAAACTCACTTTGATTGTTTTGATAAGAAACTAACTCCCAAATATATTGTTGATGAGAGACTTTAGACTGAACACAGAGGCCTACATTAAGTGTCTTAAGGAGGTAGTGCTACCCTGGTTGCTGGAAGACACTATATCTGGCAAGAAGGAGAACCCAGTCATAGCTGTCAGACAATTTCTGTGATGACATCACACCTTACATCTGGCCACCTAATTCCCTAGACTGCAAACCCATTGATAATTATGTGTGGGGAACAGTTGAGCAAGAGACCAACAAAACATCTTGTAAGACCAAAGATGAACTAGAAGCAAGGATGATAGCAGCATTCACTAACTTAAACAAAGAAACCATGTAGAGGAGAAGCAGGAAGTCATTTGTGGGCAGTGGTTGATTTTATTGAATAAATTTCCTCATTAATATTTCAAGATATTATTTGTAATTTTGGTAAAAATATCTGTAAAAATGAAATGTGAGTGCTATTTTCATTTTTGTCTAACTTATATGACAATTTATCCATTGCACCCTGTATACTGTATATTTGGGTAACAACCATTCTTTTACAGACATTTCATTGGATGCAAGTGAGAAGTTAAATCTTATAAGTGTTTTATTTTCAGTTTTTCTTAATGTTCTTAGATTTTCTTTTTTTTGAAGACTAGTGATTAGTATCCCAAGTGGTTTTGGTCAATTCATTAGCTATTTTCAAGACATTCATTATTATGTTTTGCTGTTTTTATGTTCAAAGTCTTATTGCAGTAGTATAAATACATGTTAATAAATTTATAAAAATACCTAAGTTACTAAGTTTAATAATAACATAAGTTGCTAAGTTTATAAATAAATAAGTTACTAAGTAGTAGTAATTCTAGGCTGTGTTAGATGAAATATTACATTTCGATTCAAATTTCAATCTTACTCTTTTTTTAATTATTTCACCTCAATGAAACCAAATTAAAGCCACTAAGATGAAAGGTGTTACTGAGTATGAAAGAAAAAAGATTGAGGAGAGAGAACAATAAAAGAACTTGAATTAAGAAAACAGATGATAATGATGACATTGCATTTTTAAAAAAATGTTCATACCATTATGGGCACACAAATAACATGTTGGCTACATTTTTAAGACAGCCCCAACAAGGGATTAAAAATTCTGGCCTGCAGCACCTTTTCTTTAGCACATAAAGGATATTTTTACATTGATACATAGAGCAGCTGAATAGTAGTATGATAAAACGGTGTCTGATATGAAAGCATGAAGCAGAAGTGTATCGTTTCAGTGGATGTGAGTTTAATCATGCAATAGGTGATGTAGTTCACCACTGGTAACATCAATAACTTGCTCTATCCATTGATGTTATTGTGCACTCTGTATCTGTTGTATTTTCAGAGCAATCCATGTGTGTATGTATGGGTGTATATATTTGTAGCTGAGTTTACACGAGTGTACAGTGAAATGATTATATATAAGCCATAGTTTTCCTCACTCCTTTCTCATTTTCTCAATCCCTCACAACAACCAATTACATTAATTTTTGTCTTAGGAATTCATCCCTGAAGATGATCTTGGATGAAATTGAAAGTACTCAGGAAAATAAAAGGAATGACAAAAACTACAGCATCTTTGTTAATCAATTTAATAACAGCACTAAGTAATTCATCCATAAATTTGAGAGAATTAATATAAAATAAATAGATATAATGTATCTAGATTATTCAACCAAATATGATTGAATGAAGATATACTTCCTGAATATATATATATATATATATATATATATATATATATATAAAACAGGACATTGTAATCAACACACAGTGGTAACAATCTGATTCATGCTTAAATGCAATCATCAGGCCATGTGCATTGTGTTATTGCTTGACTATATATACTGGTTAGTGAAGCATTATGAGTAGGCCTATTGTATTGTTCTAACTGTTATTTTAGCAGGCATTTATGGCTATGTTTCGAGTTATTTTAAGGCCTACTGAGTGGAAATGATTTGGGATAAGGGTGCAGTTTTATGGCTATTTTATAGTGTTTATTAAAGTTTTCCTTATTTGTTTTATTGTTGGTTGTCACTATTACATTTACTTGTGTTTATATGTGCATTTGTTGTTTGTTAATTTGTTTATTATTTACTTAAGTAATTTACTTATTTATTGCATTGGATTAATTTATTTTTGTTTGTTTTTATATTTACATACATTCCATCCCTGATACTGAGCACTTTAACCCAAAGTCATGAAACACACACACACATATTATATATATACATATATATATATATATATATATATATATATATATATATATATATATATATACACACACACATGTGTACACATCCATGACATCTCTCTCAATCTCTCTCTCTCTCTCTCTCTATATATATATATATATGCATGTGTGTGTATAGAAATTGGGATCAAATACAGATCAAACATGGTTCAGAGTCTTAGAGTGATAGAAAAAAGAAGAAATAGGAAACGTCTATAAATCTAATATGTTTCACTTTTATTAAAAGCTTCATCAGAGAACGAGATATGGAAAAAAGATTTTCTGGTATTTTTATGTTGTTTGATTTTTGATTTTCATTGGTTAAGCAGACTATACATGCATTCGTCTAGTTGAGCAGTGTTAGTGTGCATAATTTTTGTGTATAAGTCTATCATATTTTTAGTTTATCTCTGTGGGATTTGGGTGATAATATTTATATAATTTTGTGTGTGTGTGTGTGTGTGTGTGTATATCCAGCAAGCATTATTTATGTTTGGAAGTTACATGTGAAGTCTGCTTAACCAATGAAAATTAAACAACACAAAAATCAAAATAAAAGAAAAGTTTTCACCATACCTCATTCCCTGATAAAGGTTTAATAAAAGCAAAACATGTTGGATTTATAAATGTTTCCTATCTGTTCTTTATCCTATCATATATATTTGAAAAATATGAACAAATTTAGAACTAAGAACTCTGTCATTTGATGTTGTTTCAGGCAAACATATTCTGTCAGTGAAAATAAACTCTTACATATTTTCCAGCAGAAACTGTTTTATTCTTACTTTACTAAATAAGGAAGTATTGGTTAACTTTTTTCTGTTTTTATTAATGAGAGAAATTCTTTTAAAGAACTAATAGGAAATAAGATTAAATGCACACAATGGAATTTTCCATGCAACCGGAGCATATGTAAGTGTTAATTTGCATCTAACATTTTTAATTTGGTACTGGAAAGTGATTTTGTTTATTCCAAAGGTCTCCTGTTGTCTGATATTCTTTCAGCTTCCAACACAAAGTATCATCTTGCAACTGAAAAAATTAGCAAAATAAATGCTATTAATGGTGACCACTCAAAGAAGAATAAAAAAAAATCAAATGGAAATCTAAGTTTAGAGAATCAGCAGCCATTTCAGGAACGGATATTTTCATTGATTAACTTCTTAATGTATGGATCAGTTAAAACAAATTTAGTAATGGAAATAAGGAAATTGAACATAGAATAATCTGTGTTCAGTATAGTTTTGCCTAATACCACAAATTTTAAAAAAATCATTAACTTAAAAACTAGTCATGTTCAGCAGATGTCAGATTGAGACCTTCAGATGGATGCCATGCATTGTGTCAAACTCATTCAGAAATATCCAAACTTTTGAGTGTATACAACCACTTTCTTTGATGGTTAAAAATGGTTATAAGTGAGGGAAGCATAGTGGTCATATTGAGGACATTCTTCTTTGAAGGATAGTGCCAGTTCATGAAGACTGGCACTACAGAATCACAGAAAAAGGACTGTGTCAGATAACAGAAACCACATCACTTAAGGACTTTCAACAGCAGCAATAACTAAGATGGATATATATATATATATATATATATATATATATATATATATATATATGTAACTTGAAGAGAAAATAATGACAATCAAGATTCTGATGTTCCACACTACTTCAAAGGAAAGGAAGGTAGGCCCCATCAACACCAGAAAGAGTGATAAAACTTACTGGAATGGATGATCCTGTTTTCCTTGAAAATTGTTCTAAGATTTTATAAATTTCAAGTGGCTGCTCGATTAATGAATGGTTAATTATTCCTTATAAGTAAACAGTTAATATTACTATTAACATTATGTATGGCCTGGTTCCAAACAGTACTAATTCAGTCAACCAGTTCTGAAGTACATGATGCCAGACAAATCATAGTATTTCTGTTAACATGTATTTTAAATGATATGTGGTTGGCATAATGGGTAGTGGCTCAGAATGAGAAACTGGAGAGCTGAGTTCAAATTCCAGTCAAGTTTGTTACATTTACTTATGTACAGACAACATTAGAAAAATGTAGGAACCCATCTCTTTTTCCCGCAGCTATGGGTTAAATAATAGGATGTGTATCCTAAAAATCAAAGTCTTGGTCCACCCTTGAATGGTACTATGCCAGGAAGGTTGATTTGCAACCATTTCCCAGGTCTCATGGTCGATGTTGACCTGTGTCAGGGATGTTTTCAACTTATCCTTGAAACATTGTTTTGGGTTGGTGTGTAGCCTCTTGCAGCTGGTGAGTTCTCCAAACAAGATGATACATGAAAGTCAAGTGGGAGACATGTTAAGAGTTAACACTTAGCACTACATCATCAAATAAATCTTCCATTTTTACTGTATATGGAATCTATTTAAAATATAGTGTTTTATATATTAATTCTATATATTTGAAATTGTATTAGTCTGGCTCTCAATTTCAGTCATGATTGTTTTAGGTGTTGCCATAGAAGGATATGACTACACTATCAAGGAATTTCAATTCAACTTGCACTGGAAGAACTAACATTTTGCCTGGCAAAAATAGTGACCTCCGGAGTGATAAAGGTTAAACATGCTGGCTCATTCAGAGTGGGTTAAACTTGCAAACTTTCCCCTTTTGCTCTTCGCCCAGTGTTTAGTAAATATTTTTTGGAAGTGGGCCAGATTGACAGTGCTTTTTTAATTTTTTGAGCCAAGAATATGTAAAACTATATATATATATATATATATATATATATATATATATATATATATAAAAACTAAGTTAATGCTATAATTTAACATTTATATTTTAAATAACAGTTTGCATTATGAATAAGCAAAAACCATACTTCAGTTCTTTTAGTGATAGTGTTAAAGATTAAATGTCAATTAATTAGATTTTTCTTTCTGCAAAAAAAAAAAAAATAAGGCTCAAAATTTGTTTCATGTCTAAATGTAGGAATATGATTATTATTATAAATAAATAAAATATAAAATAAGAATAATAATGAAAATTATAATTAAAATAAAACTGTAACATAAAATTCTGTATAAATTTAAAGATAATACAAATACTCCTAGCATACAAAAAAACTGTTCCTGCCAGAAATATGAACATCCTGCCAAAAGACGTTAGATTCAATCTCTTCACCATGAAGCTTGGTATGGGCAACACATGTGGAACTTCTCTCTGTGATATGGCTCATAATACTATGGAGTAAATTTCTCCATTTTATCACATGTACCATAAGACAATTCTAACCTAAAAAATACACAAACCAATAGATGCAAAAATATAAATAAATTGCATGAATGTAACATATAACTTACCATACTTTTCTGTTATTTGTATATGTTTTATTTTCTGTCAAGTATGCTTCTATCTCCTTTAACACAAGTCATATATTGTCCTTTCTTCTTGCTTTCCTTTATTTCTCAAATTCACTTAATTCTTCACAAATTTGAAGAAACATAAAAAGAGTGAGTAATAAATCCATTAATTGCACCTGCACTTTTTAAAAATATGCTCAGAGCACACTGTAGAAATATTTCTTGCTATTATTCAGGTGACTCAAAAGTCATTTTTAACACACTTTTCCTCCAAAGATTATTTCAAATGAATCTAAAGATTATCTATGACTTCACTATATTATTAATAATATACAGGGTGTCCCCCACCACAAAAACAGACATCATTTAAAATGTGAATATCTAACTACATGTCCTAGGCAAACAAAATTAAATAGGCTTTATGTTGAACAATAAAAGATTTAATTATCAAAATTCAAACAAGATATTTAAAAGGATGCAGATTTTATAACCAATTTCACAAAGCTTCACAAATGTTCAATATACACACCACCTGTGACCGAACCCATCTTCTTAGGCGATTTTCATTTTGATATGTCTTCACTGTTATTTTTTACACATTTTGTTAAAGTTTGAGATGTTATTAAAAAAATACAAAATGGTGTATGCCTGGAGGTTAGCCAATCCCTGTTGCAGATACTTTCACAGGCACATTTGTGCTTGTTCAACACCCACACTGCCTAACTGAGTATACCTTAGTTACAGTTTCAGAGAGAGAGAGAGAGAGAGAGAGCATTATCAGGCATGATCAAACTATACTGAGCAAGCCTTAGTTAGAGTTTCTGGCAGTGTGCACATCATCTGGTATGATCAACTGTTTGAACAAAGCCTGCATGAAGAAATCCTCAGTTGTAATGACTTGTGACTCTGTGCCAAGCCAAGCATTGCTGAATAATTCTATCAACCCAATTTCCCACATAAATCTACATCATTTTATTATTAATAATATATTATGATAATACTATAATACTATTATAATAATTATATCATTACCAATAGTTCACAATTGACCTTTTCTTTTTTTACATTATTATTATTATATTTATATTCTCTTATTATAAGATATTATTAGTATTATATTTATACATGCTTATTATTATTATTTTAAATTCTTATTACAACACATTATTATACACTCTTATTATTACTTCACATTATTATTATATTATTATATTTATACATTATGATTATTATTATATTTATAAACTCTTATTACATCACATTTTTATATTTATACACTTATTATTGTAAGACATTAGTATTATATTTATGCATTCTTATTATTGCAACAAATTATTATTATTATTATTATTATTATTATTATTATTATTATTATTATTATTATTCTCTTATTATTCCAAAACATTATATTTATGTACTCTTATTTTATAATTTAAATTTGATTATTACTATTATTTTATTTAATTTTATTCTTATTGCTCTTTATCAAGAATATGGTTTGGAATCTGAAGGTAATCATCATCATCCTTTGTCATCATTTGCAAGAACAAAATATAAAACCAGAAATAAAAAAATAATAAACAATAATACTGAAGGTATTTTCTTGTACATTTGTTTAAACAAAACTGAGTTGTTGCCTCTTTTCACAATATCGTTATAATCCATTGTATTTTAAGTTTTAAACATTCCATTTAATCTTTGATATGCTCAACAGAGACAACAAATCATTGCTTCTTTCTCCTTTGAGATCATAGACAGTTTTTTTTCTTTTTCTCTTGGAATTTACATCAAAGCATTTTCATTTGAACTTCCTCTCTCTTCCAAGCTATCATTTTCACTGCCAGTTTTTTATATTAAGCAGCATTTAGTCTTATTTTTAATGCAGAATTCTTTTTCTTTAATCATTTCACCCCAATCATGGCAATGATGTCACTAAGATGCAAGGGGTTAAAGTGCATGAAAGAGAATGTGGGGACATTAAGTAGGAAAAAGGAAAATAAAAGAACAGAGTTCTGGAAAACAGAAAATGGTGACTGGTGACTGGTGTTGTATTTAAATGCTTGAAGATTGAAGGTGGCAAGGAAGAAAGAAATCAAAAAGAAGTTCCACAGGTGAGAAGTACAAGAAAAGAAAGTATTAGAATAGAACTTATGGTTGCATTTAGGTAGTTTGACAATAAGTTACCAATCTAGTAGTAGGCTTAAATTCATGCATTCGAAGCACCAAGGAGAAAAGCTCATCAAAATAATTGACATGAAAATATTTGTAGAAAAAACAGAGGGATGCCATGTCACATTGGTGAGTAAGTGACTAAAGTTGAGATGCCAGGTCAGGATCAATTACACATTACAGACTCTTATTTGAATTTTGCATATAGAAAGCTATATATATATATATATTGATGTATATTTGAGCAGTAACCTTTCATTGCAAACAGTTGACAAGAAAGATTTATCTTTTATTGAGTTTTTCCAGCATTCTTTTTTTTTCATTTTTCAGGTGTGAAATAATATAAAAATTGTCCATAGTTATTATTCATCCAAATGCTTTTGGCTAGTTCTATAGCCATTATCAAGGATGTTATTTTGATTTGGTGAATTTTGTGTGTTATCTTCTACATAGTAGTTTAGCTGTGTGGAGTTCTTGCAAAGGAGTGTATGCCTTTTTTGCAATTGGTTGATCTGGGCGTCATTTCTATTTTCAAGGTTGTTAACTGGTCTCTGCTTCAAGAGGTGACATGTAAGTCATCTACTTAAGGAGGTTGTAGTGTGTCCGATATAGGTAATTCTTTTTTTAACAAGTAACACAGTCTTATGCTGGGGATTGAATTTGGTAGACTATATGAATCACTACTAGTTTAGATTTGGTGGGGCTATATATATATACATACACACACACACATATATATGTGTGTATATATATATATATATATATATATATATATATATATATATATATATATAGATAGATAGTATGTGTTTACATCTCTAACACTAATTCTACACTGATCCAAGACAGAAATATATAAATAATTCCTATCATTTTTAGAGGTACAATGCTAATTTTATAAAAGTATTAGCTGCTCAACTTGTCATGAATTTATTTTGGAAGCATACCACATTTTTCTGCTCTTCATTTGTTCTGTTGTCAACTTTGATTTTCTTTCTAAAATTGGATCAAATAAATTATTTCATTGCAGACATCATTTCATTGTATCTCCACCCACCAGCTCTGTCAAATTCAAGTCATTTTGAATTTGATTGTCTTTCTTGAGTCTTTCTTTGATTCAATGACAATTCTTTTGTCTCACTGGGATAATTTGCATTTACAACCACGTTTTTATCTCTAAAAAAAACCTCACCTTTTAGGATACAATTTATAAGGATTTTGTACTAGAATGGAATATTTCTAGGGTAAATGCAATTTTCATTTGGCATTCAGCATCTTCATAAGGAAACAAATATTTTTCAGTGTTTTTTTAACTGGCAATAAAACATCTAAACTGAATAAAATGTACATATTTCTTTGTTTTTAGCTATTTTAAGCTAATTTAAATTTTCATTTTGCTAAGTTATAATTTAAGTGCCAAAAACATTTGCACAAGTGTGTACCTAAAACATAAATTTCTTATAGTTCTTGTTACAATCTCTATTATCAAAAATATACAGAAATAGTTCTAGATGAATGCACACTTTGATTTGTCATTTCTTTATTTAAATTTTGGATTAAATCTGGATTCATATTTTTAAATTATATAATTTTTAAAGCCCATGACATTTTCTTAAGACTGTATGTGAGTTCAAATATAGCAAAATATTAAATATCAGTTGTGAACACACCAACCTTTTTTTGAAAAGTAATTCAGGGATAAAGGAATTCTTTTCTTCTGTACTGCCGATATAACAGCAAGTGAGCCAACACAAATCTTAGAACACAACATAGAATTTGGCATGAGGACCCACACATAAGTTCAGAGTTGATTTCTCTTTCACTTCCTTTCTTTGACTTTCATTCCAAACAACTTGTGCTCCAGGTAATGAGCACTGACCCATGTCACTACAGATCTGAAAGTGATGCCAGTTTCTCCCTGTTAATAAAACATTTGAAACCAAGCACGAACTGGTTTCTTTTAAATCACTTTTAAATAAACTAAGACATTCCACAGATTTCCCAAAATCACAGCCAAAATTCTTCACTTCTCTTGGAATCCTCTTTGAATATACAGACACCAGTTTAGACACAAAATTATCAGAAAACTCAAATAAATGAGATGAAAAATGTAAAAATCAGATAATGTAGTTGTTAAAATGAACCTCGACTTTAAAAGAAATAAATTTTTATCAATTTATATAGCAAATGTTCAACAGAGCTTCAAGTCTTCTTTATCAATTTCTCAATGAAGTTGTTCTTGTTACCTCTCTGAGGTGTCACAGTGTTATCT
Organism: Acanthosepion lycidas; assembly: GCA_963932145.1. NCBI lineage: Eukaryota > Metazoa > Mollusca > Cephalopoda > Sepiida > Sepiidae > Acanthosepion > Acanthosepion lycidas. Next base: position 128,931,902 of record OZ010572.1, read on the forward strand.
GTGGTTTTCACAGATTCATACATTACAAAGATTTAAGCATCACAGTGTTATATGTGGTTTTCAAAAATACTCTGTGGACATTTAAGATACTTCTTCATTATCATCATCGTATAACCTAGGTTTCTAGGGGAACCACCTGTACTGCACCTAAGGTAGCAGCTGTGTTTCCTGGGTAAGACAGTCTGATGAAACTCAGCCCTCTCCAGGGTGGTTTTCAAGTCAGAGTTTTTCTTTTCCCGAGACCAGATGCCATCCAAGGTTATAATGACCCATTCGATCCTGCTATTTACCCAGAGCTAGGGAAGAAAAAATTTGTTCATAACTTTCCGAAGGGTTTTAGCATGTAACGAACTCGACTGGAATTCAAACCTGGCTCTCCAGTTTCACAATCTGAGCCACCATCCATTACTCTATCATATCTTCATCTTATTTAAAAGGGGTCAAAGTTGTTTGAAAGTAATTCTTTTTGATTAAATTTTTGCAACTTTTTGCATACTTGTTAAATTTGTACAACTGTAATATATTATACTTTAATTTCTATACTTAAAAACTGAACCACAATCTTCCTTATGAATTTAGTAAACAGTAGCAATGTAAACAATTTTCTGTAGATCATCTTAGTGTTGAATCCTTTATTTAATATACTTATGATTTATAATTAACTTAAGCCTATCTTGTTTATAAGTAGAAGTGTTTATAATTGAATCAGTTTTTGACAATGAACACAGGTAGATAACTGAATTGTCTAAAACCGTTCATACATTTGGATGTGTTTAGATGTAATCACGTTTCTGTCATTACTGAGTCACTAATAAACTAGTACACTTTTCCCCACCAAAAAAGAAATTGTTAAGAAATCATTTTCTGCCTTATTATACAAAAGGTGATGACTTGGGATAGTCTAGTTTTATATCTAAGGTGGTATATGGTAGGTATCACATGAACCCTAACCACTACAGGAAGAAATGTAACTGAGCAATTTTTCATATACATGTTCTATCTTTGATATTCAGGGAATAATTTAGAATGGTTAGGTTGTGAAAGCACTATGATAAATTATTATGTAAATGCCTACAAATTAATGGAGACTGTAATCTTACTTTGTTAAGCGAAGAAAAAGAAGAAACTGAAAAAAAATTAAATTCAGTACATCATGGAACTTAAAAGAATGACAATGCTTCATCCAATAAATATTCAAGATAATATTACTACTAATACTACTAGATGTAAAGCAACAGAAATTAAGATGAAAGAAATACTAGTTGAAAATTAATAATGGCTGACAATGCTTCATGTAATAAAAAGTCAAGATAATATTACTTCCAGTACTACTAAATAAGAAACAATAGAAATTAATATGAAAGAAATACTCATAATTGATAATGGCCGATGATGCTTCATCTAATAAAAAGTCAAGATATTATTTCCAATACTGCTAAATAAAAAAAAATATAAATTAAGATGAAAGAAATACTTGTCAAATATTAATAATGTCTGATGATGTTTCATCTAGTAAAAATTCAAAATGATATTACTACTGATACAACTAAATGAAAAAAAAAGACAGAAATTAAGATGAAAGAAATAGAAGTCAAAAATTAATGATGCCTGATAATGCTTCAAGTAAGAAAAAGAATAGTAATTACTATTCTTTAAGAATACATTTTCCTTTTTTGCAACATGCTGACTGTAAATAACATCTTTTTCAGACCAATTTCTTTACTCCATGAGTTATAACACTAACCAAAGCTACAAAATCACATTTGTCATTATATAAGACAGAGGTGTACTGAGATCCTTGCCCCCTGCCAACTCTTCTATCAATTCTGACAGAATCCATATTGAAGTCAGAAGGCTAAGTAGCAGCCAGGATGTTAACAGGAAGAGAGCAGTTCTTAATATAGTTACATAAGTAAAAATCCATAATTTAGAGGGACACACCTATTGGTACTAATGTACTGACACAGGCAGAATAAGTTAAAAGCATCTTTAATTTTATGTCATCTTTGGTATAAAATTCTTTTCTCTTGGCTTTGTCATTTCAACAGGCATATCTAAAAATTTAAAACATTATTAAAATGCGGTTTTCAAGATTTCACACATAATATAGTCTTTTATCACCTTATTATGTATACATATCTTATACACATAAATGATTTCATGTAGATCATAAGTACATATCTACAGAAATCCGTACTTATCTTGATTGAATACATAATACCTTTTATATTTAATTAGATAGAGATATAAATATATCTATGTGCATTAATGCATATATATTAGGTAAGGCTGCACACATTAATATATATATATATATATATATATATATATATATATACATAAAGGAAAAAATATATAGTTGTTATTTTCTCGATACTGCTTAAGGCTTCACACACAAGCATAAATGGATCAAACTTTGAGGAACAGCTATATAATTCTTCTATATAATATATTTCAGCACTTATTTTACATCAAACACTGTTCTTTCTACTCACAGCACTCACTATGCGCTATACATATATATATATATTTTCTGTTTATACGTTATTTTAATAGATACAATTTATTTAAGTAAATGCTCTGTTGTTTAATTAAACAGTATTAATTACATTTACCAGCCAGAATATTTGAGAAATTTCATAGAAAATCTACGTTCTCCAACAGGAATCGAACCTGTGTCCTGTATGGAACCATCATTTGATATGATTTGCTATACCACTTAGTTATAGAGAAGCATCTGGTTAGGACACAGGTTCGATTACTGTTGGAGAATGCATATTTTCTATGAAATTTCTGGAACATTCAGGCCAGTAAATATAATTAATAGTTTAATTAAAAAACAAAGTATTTACTTAAATAAATTGTAGCCATTAAAATAATGTATAAATGAAAAATATATTGAATAATTGTCAAACTTGATTCATTTCATTATATATATATAAGATTCATATAAATAAATATTGTCATTTAGCTGATTGATGTTATATTCAGCACCATGACTCTAGAGTTTCAGAGATAAACCCTTTTGTAATTGTTCAGTCCACTCTTCAGGAGGTTTCATCAATAGACATCTGTTTTCCTCATTTTTCGTTATCTTTATACTAAGTTTGGTGTAACTAGTGTATGTGTTAATTTGGATTCTCTTATTATTTGCATTAGGTTGATTTTATTTCTTTTTTTGTGTGTGCATGTGCAGAGAAAGAAGTTAACACCACATGATAATTGCCAGTTTCCTTGCTCAAGTAATCTTCAAACAATGTGTTGCTATTTCTACTGAAAATTCAGTTTCCTTCATTTCCCACTTGCCTTAATCCTCCAGCGGCCTATATTTAAAGCTCACAAATGGAGTACTAACACATATTTTAAAAATTGCTTGAGGTGTGGAAGTGACAATATTGAACTGTGTTGATTTCTATGTTCACACTCTTTTTACCTGCAAATGCTCTCTTTCCAATATCTGAGCACTCATCTCCCATAAATTTAGAAAATTTTAAAAATAGTTCAGCAGCAAGAATTCACTCAAACAAGTTTTATGGAATTCAACTTACTTTTTTATTAAGTTTTTCCATTTTTTGAATGAGGTGTTGCACATCAGGATCAAATTTCTGGAGAAAAGTTTGAAAATTTGTGTTTTGCGTTCAAGTACCTTTAGCTTTTTCAGACATTATCAGAAACTTAACATTATTAGTATCACAGAGAGAAGATTTCATTAGCTTTATCCTGGTATTTTTGGGTATGGTACATTTCAAATTTAAATATATGTTTCTGTATAAAATCCAGGCCAAATCTTCTCATTCTCTCTCTCACTCTCTCACATGCACACACACAAACATACTTGCACACATATTTTTCTAGTTGGATGTGTGACATCATAGTGGTTGTCAGTGCAGAAAATAGAATTAGCAGATCAAGTTCAAATTCACACTGAGTCTTTTGGGGGTTTATTTTATCACAAATGCCCATAAAAAAATCATAAATCTATTTTTCTTCACCCAGGTATAATAGTAAAGCAGATTGAACTCTCTAGCCTTGCTAGAATAACTGCTTACAGCAGACAACTCTAAATTCAAAACCTTTGGAAAAGCAATGGAGAAATCATTCAATTATCTTTCCCCAAAACAATCATGAAGAGTCACAAATGCGTGTGATGAGTTATAATTACTTAAATCTTGAAGGCATTTTTACAAATCTCTTAGTATTAAAAGTAAATCATTTACATAGTTTCTTATGAATGCTTTGAGCAATAAGGAGAGCTAGTTGAAAGCCATTCACAATATTTTGGTCATTTTATGCTCTGGCCTTCCTCTGGTGATATACATTGGAATTTCAAACTGAATCCTTTATTTTGTCCACTAGGGTAGATTGGTCTAGTTCCATGTGCCATGCCTTTCCTGGATATATCAGTTTCAGTCATTTCCCTTTCGTAACTCATCTCTCCAAGTTTTGTTCACCTCTTCTGTGGCCAGGTATTGAACTCACAACTCTTTGGGTCAAGTCACTGGTGTACTTCAAACAATGCTTTTATCCAATGGGCCATGTGTCCTTGGAAATTCCAACATATAAAAGGCTGGAGCATACAACTGCCAAAACTTTGTGAATATGGTAATAAAGATGAGAGCAACAGTCTGATCATTGTAAACAGTGTGTGTGTATGTGTATATATATATATATACAAACACACAGGGGGCAATAGATAAATTGTCATCTAAATTATACAAAAATGAAAATAACACTGACATCTCATTTTAACAGATATATTTTTAAAAAATTACACGAAAATATCTTGAAATACTAAGGAGTAAATTTATTTAATAAAATTGCCATTGGCTTCAACCACATTCTGAAGTTGTAACAATGTTACAACTTCAGAATCTCCTGCAACACTTCTGGGTGGTTTCCTTGTTTAAGTTGGTGAATGCTGCCATAATACTTGCCTTCCGTTCATTTTTGGTCTTAGAAGTTTTGTTAGTCTTTTGCTCACTTGTGTCTCACACATAATAATCAAGGGGGTTGCAGTTGGTGGAGTTAGGAGGCCAAATGTAAGGGGTGATGTGGTCAAAGAAATTGTCTGATAGCCATGGCTGGGTTTTCCTACATGTGTGGCATGACGCAGAGTCCTGTTGCCAGATACAGTGTCTTCAAGCAGCTACCCTCTTGACCCAGAGTAGCACTAAATCAAGTCATTTGATGTCGGTCTCTATGTTGAGTCTTAGCCCCTCACCAAAAAATTAATCAGAATGAACAGAGCGAGTTTTCCAAACTGCCTTAAATTTGTAATCATCATTAGACTCATTCAACTTTTTCTGAATACTTTGCACTGTGCTCAGATTGACACATGAACATTCTGAATTGTTTGTATTGGAGCTTCCAGTGTGAAAGCCAAACAGCACAGCATGCCATTTCCAAATTTCTGGTGGTGTGAATTGAGTGATTGTGTGCTTTTTCTCACAAAAAGTGTCCAACTGACCCTACTATACTGTGCAAAATCAAAAACTATGTGCGTGTATGAAATTAAAAAAATATAAAATAGTGACAATTTACCAATCGCACCCTCTGTGTGTGTGTGTGTGTATATATATATATATATATATATATATATATATATATATGTATGAAATGATGACAATTTGCCAGTTGCACCCTCTGTGTGTGTGTGTGTATGCGCGTATATATATATATATATATATATATATATATTCTACTTTTCAGTTGTGTTCTCTCAATGTTTGCATATTTGATTTAATTCTGCCTATGTTAGTACTTACTATTCAAACTAAACTGTGTTTGAATTAAAATTATTGTTACTTTTTATATTTTTATATTTGGTTCAAAAATGAGTTAATTTCTTGCTGATTTCCATTTATGCATTAAAAGCTTTTAAGTATTAATATAATGCTTTTGGTAAGAAGCCTCTTAGATTTCATTACTCGAAACAGACAGAGCGTCTCTTGAAGACTTTTTAAAAAAGTACTGTCAATTTGCCATGATGCTATAGAAGACAAAATATGACAATTTTTACCTGTCTTGATATAGAAAGAAATGATCAGGTCAACTGGTAATTCCTACTTGAGACAATTTTTTAGCACAAATCAAATAAAACTGCTTATGACTATTCCTGATGGATGGTTAGGAAGAAACTGTGCATTAGATGGACAGAATGAAAAATCTTAGGAATTCTTTAGAGAAATAATATTGTTTTTCTGATTTCTATTTTTCGTCTGAATTTTTCAAAATCTTAAAATTTTGCTGTCACTAATTTATCATTGACACTGAATCATAAAACTGAAAACTACTTTCTTCTTGACACACTCCCTTTATTTATTCCATCCTGAGTATGACGATAAACTATACCCACATCCTGGGTAAGTCGATAAACTACATCCGACAGCAAGCATCTGTTTAGGAGGTGTTGAGGAATGTGGAACCACCTCTTAAATGTTCCCAGGTACTCCCTGATGTGGGGTGGTAGCACCTGTTAGTGTCCCAGCAATGGAAATATAATTAACCCGCAAACTGGGGTCAAAGCACTATGAAAGTGTAAAAATAGGTTTTAATACCAGCAATAAACTTTTTGAGGAAAAATTATTACCAGCAATACATTATTACTAGCAATACATTTTTGAAGAAAATAACTGTTACCTTATTACCAGCAATACATTTTTGAAAAACAAAATGTTACCAGCAATACATTTTTGGAAAAAATATAACCAACAATAAAAATCTTGTCAGCATTAAACAACCTTTTGAGGTTGATATGCTGTAAAACAAACCAAACCAAACCAAACCTTTATTTATAAGTGTGAACAGTGTCATGTAGATTCAGAATTGTTCAACCAATTTTGTTCCAATTTCTTTAAAAAATTTATCTAATCATTTCACCCCCAATCAAAGCAAGATGCACCCATTAAAATGCAAGTGGTTTATTTAGTGTGAAAAGAATATCAGAAAAACATTATTAAGAAGAGAAAACAATAAAAGAACAGGAATCAAGAAGAGGGGAGATAATGATTGATATTGCATTTAAATTTTTGAAGATCGAAGTTGACTGGAAAGCAAAAACCTGGAAGAGAGTTCCATAAGCAAGGGGTAGTGTCATAAACATTAACTTCCCTTGATTTGGACTCTTCCAGAATTATCAACCTTTTGCTGCACTATATATAATTTATTTTAGGATATGAAAACATGCTAAAAATCACTGGATAATGGCAACTATGTTTCAGCATCATAAATGTGTCTCTTCAGGCAATGTTAAACTACTGGCAAGTGAAAGATTAATTCAATTTCAAAAGCAGAATACTTTAAAAAAAAATAGACTTGTGGGCATTGGTGTGATTAATTGAATATTAAAAAAATTTCCAGTGAATTTGAATTTAGTATAGATCCCATTCAATTGGTTAATCACAGCAAAGCCCACAAGCCTATTTTTTTTTAATTATTCTGCTTTTGAAATTAAATTAATCTTTCATCGCCATTAGTTTAACATTGCCTGAGGAGACACATCTATGGTGCTGAAACATAATTGCTATTGTGTAGCGATTTTTAACATGTTTTAATATCCTAAAATAAATAATATTTAGCTCTACTCTGCATTGAGCCCTCTTTTAAATTAAATGTTATGTACAGTGGAATTATACTAAATTTGTTCTCATTTTACCTATGTGTGTGTATATATATATATATATATATATATGTCCTCTTTTACTTGTATTCTTGATATTCTTATTTGCTCTTAGCCCTTTTGTGTACTATTTTGTTTATTAAAGCCTTTGTCAAGGTACTTCTTTAGTTCTGTTCCTTATTACAATTTAATAAACAGAGTAGATCAAAAGATGGACAAATTTTTGAAACCTGAGAGATTAGATGTAACTTCTAACTCACCCACAGTGACTAAAATCTTCAATCATTGGTATCGGTCCTTCACTTCAATTCATATGAAAAACTACAGATGATATTGTACATGTTGAACAAAACAAATTCAATATCTCAATTAATAGCATTTTCTCAGGCATCTATTACCATATTGCCAAGTATACTACTTTTGAATCTGCTGTAAATTGCCTCAAAGAATTGTATGTGAAACCTACAAACAAAATCTTCACCAGACACGTTCTAGCAATGCACGAACAAAGAAAAGACAAAGATAATAATGATTATGTTCAGGGGTTACAACTACTAGCTAAAGAATGCAATTTCAAAGTGGTTAAAGCAGCTCAAAACTGAAACAACTGCATGAGAGATGTATTCATTACTGGCTTTCATTTTAATTACATTCTACAGCGTCTTTTAGAAAACAAAACCCTTGATGGTTAACAAAGCCAGAACTTTATACCTAGCATAGATAAACGCTGAACCATATTCATATCTTCTCTTACCAACTGTGAGAGACATAGCATCAGAAAAAAAAGATTCATTTATCAGTAATGTGTGTGCCTTAATAAGTGTTAAATGTTATTTTTTTCCTGCACATCACGTCATAGTTGTAAAGTGTGTCCGGCAAGAGAGACCACATGTCACAAATGCAGAAAAAAGGAGCACTTTTCTAAAGTATGTCAGTCGGTTGGTACTTTGGCCATCTCACTTACTCAATCTTATACATTGGTGACCACTACACTACCTAGTTTATTAAAACAGGCTAGGGTGCATGTACTGATTGGCAAAAATGAAGATACTGCTCTAATGGAAAATGGTAGATCTGGATCCTTTATTTTGCTTGACTACTAATAAAACCCGCAGTGGGGAAGCTTCAATAAAAGGGCAGTGCACCGTCAATTTGGTGAGTGGTATTTGAATGTTATAGTTTGTGTTCTTCCCAATCTTTGTAGTGATGTAATTCTTGGGTAAGACTTCATGAACCAACATTCTAGTGTATCTTTTGCATTTGGCAGTCCCAAGAAATACCTATCTATTTTGAGTTCAACTGCTTGTAACCTACGATCTGTGATACTAGATATACCTCAGTTATTTTTTAATCTTGATCCTAACTGCAAATGTATTTCTATGAAATCTAGGCAATTTGGAACTGCTGAGAAACACTTTATTAAAACTGAGGTTAATAAAAGAGATGGAATAATTGAGGAAAGCATTTCTTCTTGGGGAGCTCAAATTTTAATCGTTGATAATGAAGAGAATTAACTGTGGATTATAGTAGAACTATTAATAGATTCACTTAACACTTACCTCCTAACATGAATTTATACATAAATAAAAACAAATAGACTGGAAAGAGTAAGAAGATATTAAAACATAAAATTGCTGAGTAATTCTAAGAACAGACAATACCATGTTGTCAGTTGAGTAATGGTTATTGAGCCCTGTTTATAAAATGTAACAGTGATACATAGAAACACACAGAATAATAAGGGAATAATTTCAGAATCTGCAAACACTTGAATAGAAAATATGATCAACAGAAATAATATTTGATCCTCCAAGTTACATTCTAAAAATTCTGATTATTTTACACTGAAAAACAATTGTATATTTTCTAGAGTCTTCTGCTTTCTGTTATAAAGCAGTTAAAAATTCTCAGTGTAGGTGCATGTTGGAAACTGTTACTTTGCATAATTTCCTTAAGTTTTCCATCTAAGATAATATTTTCAAGATTGCCTTGTGGGAATTTTCATTCTGAAATGTATTTTTTTTAAAACAATCTTTTATTTGAGTTTTGTTTCTCTCTAGTTTTGCATTTGTGTGTGTAACTGCTTAAAACCAAAAAGCTTCTTAAAGTTTCAATTGAAAATGTCTGACTCTTTTATTGCATTCTTATTCTATTTTCCTTGCATGCTGCTCTAAGCCATTAACAGTTTGTTTCTCAACTATTCCATGCATAATACTCAGTGCCTGGTGGTGTGCTTGAATCCAAAAGTTGAAAGTTAAAATTTGCTGTCATAACGGAACTTGTATCACTGAGAAATTCATGCAGAGGTCACCATTTTACTCAAATATTCTGATGCAAGATAAAAGCATATTCTCAGCTAAATGAAAAAGAATTAAGTTTAAATATGAGTTTCAACACCAAATTCAAAGTGAATGAAGAAAAGGCAAGAAAAAACAAAGAAACTGCATAGTCAAGATAAAAAATAGCCACAAAAACGGAAATAGATTTTCCTCTCTTTTTTTTTTTTTTTATAATTTCACCCCAGGGAAGACAATACAGCTACTAAGACACAAAGGGTCACTGAATATAAAAGATTATGAAAAAAAGAAAAACATTATTAAAGAGAGAGAACAATAAAAGAACAGTAATAAAGAGAACAAAAAATAGCAATATTCCATTTAAATTTTTGAAGACCAAAGTTGACTGGAAATTAAAAAGCCAGAAGAGAATTCTCTAAGTGAGAAGTACAAGAAAAGAAACTTAACATAAAAATTATGAGTACATCTCACAATTTCAACTATAAAATGATGAAACTTAGCTGCCAATCTAGTACTGAACTTAAATTTATAAACTCAAGTTATCAAAGCAAAAAGCTCATCAAAACAATTACCATAAAAATATTTACAGAAAACACATAGAGAAGCTACATTATATTATTCAAGTTTGGATATGGATTGATCTGCATAAGATTGAAATAAAAAGCTTTGATATTTATCAACAACAATTTGCTAAGGAAAATAGCCTATGAAAGTAGATATATACAGTCGTGTAATATAATAGAGAAAATTTCAGGGAATATGGAAGTCTCTAAACCCATAGCTAGGAATTTTTACCTTAAATGATTTGATATGTAAAATGTTTGAAAATATTCAAGACAATAAAGACAAACTTTAATGAAAAATTGTATGTAAAAAAATGGGATTGAAAATACATCATTTTAACAATTTTAATCTTTTACAGATCAGAATTTCAAGATTGGGTTACAGATTGCAAATTGAGTGATATTTGAAAACCCAGCTGTACTAAATGTATATCTTTATTCATGTGTGTGTGTGTGTGTGTGATAAAATATAGTTTTAAGATAAGCTATATTTATTAGTAACAGTGTTCAATGTCACGGAAAGGGTTTGTATAAATGTATTAGTTGACACTGAGGTCAACATTGAGTGGTGACAATCTGTTTAATGCTTCAATGCTATCTTCAGACCATATGTGTTGGGTGGTAGCTCAATTCATATATATGCTCATTTATATTGGCTGTACAATGGGGGCATTATGGGTAGCAAGCTCAGATATTTCTGGTTTATTGACTATATATATATATATATATATATAAAACTGAATACTGTTTTATTGACGCCAGCATGTTATGTGCTATATATATATATATATATATATATATATATATATATATAAACAGATTTTATGAAAAATTGTATGTGAAAAATAAGATAAAAAAAATAACATTTTTTTAATTTTAATCTATTACAGATCAGAATTTCAAGATTGGGTTACAGATAGTAAATTAGGTGACATCTGAAAACCCAACAGTACTAAATTTTGAATTTCTTCTTATAAGTCACCTGAGTTAGCTTGGTTTATTTTTAAAGTAACTTTGAAAAGTTCTAAATAAAGAATGAATGTGAATAATTTGACTGTAGTTGGGATCATCAAGTCAATACAAATGATCCATTCCTTACTTGCATATTATGTACTTTGCCAGATTGTAAAATTCATGCTTTGTCGGCAAAAGAAACAGTCTAATATGCAACTTACAAATTGGATATTCTGAAATGAAGCAAGTCCAATAATTTAATTACGTGGGAAGTGTTTTAACAGGGGATGTTAAGTGGAACACCAAAATTCAGAGGCATATTGGGATAGCAAAAAATGCCTTCCAAAAGCTATTAGGTATATTAAGAAACAGGAAAGTTTCATTAGAAACAAAGAAAAGAGTACTGAACTACTATATAATGAATCTTTCTATATGGCAGTGAATGCTTGACATTCTCCTCACAGATGAAGAAGAAACTTGAAGTAACAGAAATGTGGTTCTACAGAAGGATGCTGAGAATACCATTGACTGAACATATGAGTGATGACAAAGTTTTTGAGAAAATGGAAACAAAACGACATATACTTAATATCAGAAAGAGATACTTAAACTTTCTAGGGCATATAGTGATAAAAAAGGCTTGGAGAATTTGATACTCACAGGAAATTGAAGGCAAGAGGAAAACAGCATATAACGTACCTAACAAGCTGGTGTGAACAGATGGCAGAACAGAGTTTAGAAGTGATAGCAAAAGCACAAAATTTACAAAGAGTGACAAATGACAGAAAATTGTGGAAATCCATGATCTCCAACATCCTGAAGGGATATAGCATATAAAAAAAGAAAAACTTTTAAAGTTAACCCAATCTGGCAACTGTTTTACACATGGAAGAATGTCATTTAACAAACACTAGTCAAAATAGTAGCAGAATGTTTTGTCTGACTCTTTTTACTTTTTCATTATATACTAATGTTTATCCAATACAAGACCCAAGACAACCCAAGATAGAGTGTTACTGTGTTTTGTTATTTGAGCAGTCATCATATATCTACAACCATTTTTCAATGATAATATAATTAATACATACTTTTGAATTTTAATTGAGTTCACATAAATTTGTTCCAAGGACTATATGGATGTAATTTTATAGAAAAGTATCACAATATTCAGGCCAGTAGGCAAAAATAAATATACTGTTTAGAAGAATAAATGGTGCATCTACTCATATATGGCTATCCACCGAAAATAATGTTTAAAGCAATAAAATCTGTTGGATTAAAAAATTAAAAATCCATTACTTCTTTAAAAAATTATTATTATATATAGTTTTTAATATTTGTCATTTTTGGTCTTCATAACACAGGAGAAAGTGTATAAAAGATTTTAAAATCCCTGAACTGTCTCAATATAAAAACCCTTCCAAGCTTCACTTTTTGGTCAGAAAGCAATTTTCCTTGAATAAATATCAAGGCAATTTCTTCATACATGAAGGAAATATTCTACTAAAAAAATATTAAAGTTCTTTCCTTTGATAACATTCACATCTTTCTATATATAAGACAGAGAGTCAAAATTTAAGCTCTACTTCTGTATGGAGCACTGTTTTTTCAAAAAAAAAACAAAAATACTAAAGAACCCCGGAAAATTTACCTAACATGTTCTTTCCTATTTTTCTACATATTTATATATATATATATATATATGTATAATATTATTTAAGATATTAGAAAAAAAACACATCAAAATTGCTACGCAATAGCTTTTGTGTTAGAATCAGCAGTAATTTACTATTCACCTGAAGAGGCACAATGTAGTGCTGAAACACAAAAGCTATTGAATAATGATTTCAACATGTTTTTATTCTAATATCTAAAATAAAACAATAATAATATACTGCTCTACTTTGTACTGAGCACTTTTTTTAAAAAAGAAAATGCTACAAACAGCAGAATTTTATTTCAGCTGTTTCTTTCTCTCATTTGAAGATATATATATATATATGTGTGTGTGTGTGTGTATGATAAAATATAGTTTTAAGATATGCTATATTTATTAGTAACAATGTTCAATATTAGGGATAGAGTGTGTGTAAACATATTAGTTCAAAATGAGGTCAACATTGAGTGACGACGGTCTGTTCAGTGCTATTTCCAGACCATATGTATTTGGTGGTGGCTCAACTCATATATATACTCATTTATATTGGCTGGTCAATGGGGGCATTATGGATAGCAAGCTTGGGTACTTCTGGTTTATTGAATATATATATATATATATATATATATAGCACTTAAAGTCCTGGTATCAATAAAACAGTGCTTGATGTTTCATATATATATATATGAAACATCAAGCACTGTTTCATTGACACCAGGACTTTAAGTGCAATATATATATATATATATATATATATATATATATATGCCCGTGTGTACGTATGCATGTATTATAATCTAGAAAGGCTTACTGTATTAGATATAACCAAAACACAGATGGGAAATGAAATGGTAATCTTTATAACATCAGCAAAATGCAATACTCACCACGGTGTGAAATAGGTAAACCACTGCTAGTGGTGGACTGCTTAGACGCTATATTACCCCCACTTACAATGGTGTTGAATGTATTCATCATGATTGGGACATACTGATTAGCATTCATAGGTATGGTATATAACAGTATGTATGCATGTATGTATATGTAATTGTGTATTTGAACAGCAATCCCTCTTTTATACAAGTTTTACTGCAGTTATGTTTTTTTTATTTAATTTTTCTTGTGTTATAATTTTTTTCTTTTTATTTCATTATGACCATATATATATATATATATATATATATATATATATATATGGTCATAATGAAGTGGTTCATTTCTTTCATAATTGTCACAGAAATGAACCACTTAGGTAAAAAAACAAAATCAGTTTGCGTAATTTTACTAAGAAGCTATAAATATTTGATAATGTACTTGAAAGGAATAAGATCTGTGGTCAATCAGGATTGTAATGCACAGTCATATTGAGGTGAACACAGTATGAGGCAAGGTACAGACTTGAATCCATTGTAATCTGCTTAATAAGGATTTAGGAGTTGCAATTGAAATTAAGGTGCAGAAATATGCATTAAAAATTAATGGTGATTATTAAGCTTGGTTTAACAAGTGAATTTTTTGACTTACCTACAGCACATGACGCACAAGATCAAAATGACAATATTAGCAGCCAGGGCACCGGAAAGAATATAAAACATATCCAAATGAGACTGCTTGCCACTCTGAACAACTGAAACAATGAAAGAAATGAAAATAAAATAAAAAATTAGAAAACAATTTTCAACATGATTAAAAATCAATGAAAGTTATTTTGATAAAGCTTGAAGAACTGAAATTTTTAAATTGTCTTTATCTCCACCAGGGATAAGTAAAGCTTTTTAGAAATGGACTGCATTAGCAACCTTTATCCAGGCAAACTCAAAATAAAACTCTCTCTTATATATATATATATATATATATATATATATGTGAGTGTGTGTGTGTGTCTCTCTCTCTCGCCATATATATATATATATATATATATATATATATGTGTGTGTGTGTGTGTCTATACGTATATGTGTGTTTGCACATATATATATATATATATATATATATATATATATATATATATATATGTATGTATGTATGTATGTATGCATGTTTCATTAAAAACAACAGACAAGGTACAGCAATTAGGCTTCTTATTTCATTTTTCTTGTGTTGGAACAAGAGTTTTCTTTTCTGGTCACAGAGTGTGTAGAAACTATATTAACTGTTCTGTAATTCCAACCACTTTTAGCTATATTTTAAGCCATTATCAAGGATGATTTTATTTTTTTACTGTTTAACTGAATATATGTATTGTGTGTACGTATCTAAAGCTATAGGGATGCTTTATTTTCAGAGGAAATCCATGTCATGTTGGTGAAATTAAGATACCAAGTCAGGATCGATTACATTACAGATCCTTCTCTGGATTTTGTCAAGAATATTGAGATGAATATCCGGAGCACCAGATCAGATATGGCAACAGTATTCAATGCGTGGACAAATGATAGATTTGTAAATGTGCAAAATGAACTCCGACAAGAAAAATTTGACTAGTCTTAAAGAATTATCATGATTGTACAAAGATATTCCAATCATATTCATTCATAAAAATCTCAAACTATCAATGAAATTGAAAACTATTCATTCATTAAAAGCCAAACAAAAACAAACTTGAATTACAATTTTTCCTTCAACTAAGAGTTGTATCTATAAACACGAAAGGTGTGGAACAATAATGAATGCTTTTATGAATTAAAGCTGTTTCAGGATAATCGCAGCACTAAAAAAGAATTATAGTCATGATAATTGAAACATTAATAACAGCAGATATTAATGAGACAAATTTTATTATATTAACTGGAATAAAATAGTTTGGTAATTTCACTTGATTTGAATCAAGCAATCATTATCAGTGAAAGATATTTATATAATTTAGTCTAGTTGATTTACAAGTATTAACTGTTAATCACCTGGAAAGGTGATTGTGTAGCACTTATCTTCTGCTTGATTTAGTTTCAACTATGTTAAAAGTTTCCATCTAAATATTGGTAAATAATTGAAAATAAAAACAAAAATAACACCTTGAATATTGCATAATGCCATAGATGCTTTTTTTGAGAGTTGCCATTAGAAGCTGATATATAATACCATATGCTTTATTTTGGCAAATAAAATTAATTATCACTATTTACATTATTCAGATTATCGTCCTCATCTTTGTTGCCATATTTATCACTATGTTTTGACCGTTGTACACTCCAGCCTTCTTCATGTGGTTGGAATGTCAAACTGAACCCTTTATTTCACTTGCTGGGGTAGATTGTTCTTTTCCATGTGTCATGTCTATTCATTGGTCCCTAGGATATTACAGAATTCCATTTATATAAAAGAGTGTGGCAGTTAAAATAATATCAAAGCAACAAAAAAGATTTAAAAAAATAATATCCAAACTCTCACGGAAAACTGGAAATTGATTTTTATGTATTAATACTATTTACATGTAAACTATTTTCCTTATCTTTGTTGTTGTTATCACAATGTTTCAGCCTTCAGGTGTATGTTGATCCAGGTAACGTACAGGGAATTCAGAACTGATCCCTTTATTTAATCTATTTCTGAAAGGGTTTGCCACCATACATGCCATCAATATCAAAATCTCAGTGTGACAAGGCTATTTATTTAATAAGGTTCAACCTGTACAAGGCACTAGAGGTAGAGGGTTACATTAAGGAGTAGTCTATATGGATAAGAGCAGAAGATAACATTTAACTCCAGACTTGAACAGATTGTAGTAATCAGGGAAACATCCTCTTAGGAGTCTCTTCCATAGGGCAGTGGTTTGCAGGAAGAAGCTGTTTGAGTAGAACTTACTTCTTGCTAATGAAATACAGAGGGAATGAGGGTGGTTTGTTACTATGTAAGTGGCATGGTGGTTCCTAGCCATGAAGATCAGATCTGGTGGAACCAGGAGATGCAGTTCATCCAAGCACTTTTCTTGGAAGTAGTGTTAGAGCAGTGAAACAGTGAAACATCCTGCCTGTGAGAAAGAGGTTGGAGTGTGGAAAATAATACTTCTCCAACAAGAACTCCATGATGATTTTGAACTCCATAAAGACTGGAAAGTCAGATCTAGGCTCCTGCCCAATTATGGCAACATTCAGCCTTATTTGTCTTTTATAAGGGTAGAGAATAGCATGAGGAGTCAGGTACTTACTGGATGGGCACACGGAGCCATTTATATTACCTGCATTTTTAATTAGTTTTCAGGTTGATGTTTCAACTTTGCAGTAATTTGCAGTAATAAACAAAACTACTTCTTAACCTCTTACTGAAGTAGTGGGAAATGTCAATAAGCATATTAAAAGGATTCAGATATAAATTAAATTACAAGTTTAGTCTGACAAAAGGCTACAATGTAAAGCACTATTGAATATCAAACTCAAAAGTTAGTCTGAGATTAGTTTTCTAATTATGATTATAAATGTCATATTAGCCATTTCCTTATAAAGAAATATTTGGTATTCATTGACTGAATAGCCAGTTCTAATTTTGTTGAAATTTATAAAATCTTTTTTCCAGTATTGTTGTGGGTTTCTTTCCTAACCTTTTGTTTGAAGTAGTGTGGAATATCAAAATCTTGATTATGTTATTATTTTCCTTTTGAAATTTTTCCTTTTTTTACATGTGCTATCCATTTTTGTTGTTGCTATTGTTGACAGTCCTCAAGTGATAAAGTTTCTTTCATTTGCAATTCTGTAGTGCCAGTTCATACTGTTTGAAAAAGGATGTTTGTTTTGTCAAGATCAACAGGCCTCACTCACTCAAAGCCATTTTTAACCTTTGATCTTAAAAACAGTTGTATAATAACTGACAGTTTAGATATGACTGAAAGAGTTTGGCACCTTGCATGACATCTATATGAAAGTTTTGATTTGACAAGGCTATTTAGGAACATGACTTGAATTTTCAGGTTGATGCTTTGGTTTTGTATCAATTTGCAGTGACTAAACACAATTTCTTACTTTCTTAGACAACACTTTAGTGAAAATGAACATATTTGATGACATCTAAAGACTCCACAAGCGCTATTTACATTTTACATTATAGAATAAAGTGATGCTGAAAAGTCTGACTTGTCAAAATCTGAGCATAATTCTAGTACTGTAGCTGTAAAGGGTATTCTTTATTGTCATAGGATATCAATATACAGGATTCTTGTGTGTTTTTTTTTCTTTTTTAATCATTTAACCCCAAGCAAGGTGAGAATGCCGCAAGAAAATGGGGGGTACAGTGGTTGAAAGAGAAAGAGAATGAGAAAACTGCTAATGTGAGCGAGGAAAGGATGAAAAAATTAACAGTGTTCAAGAAGACAGAAGATAGCAACTGATGTTGCCTTTAAACTTTTGAAGATTGAAGTTATCAAGGAACCAAGAAAATAGAAGGGAGTTCCACAGGTGGGAAATGTGAGAAAAGAAACTGTTAGAGTAGAAGAGTCAGCTGCTTTTAACTATTTCAACAGTAAAATAGTGGGAACTAAATGCCAATCCAGTAGCACATTTAAATTCATGTAGTCAAGACACCAGGGTAAAAAAGCTTGTTAGAGTAGTTGCCATGAAAATATTTGTAGAAAAAACAAAAAAGGAATCCACATCATGTCAGTAAGAAAGTGACTACAGTTGAGATGCCTGGTCAGGGTTGATGACATTGCAGATCCTTCTTTGGACTTTGTTAAGAATCTTGAGATGAATATCAGCAGCACCAGACCAAATATAGTAACAGATTTTTAATTTGTTTCAAGTTATTGACTGACTTCCCATGTGTTGAACTTTGGGTCCATATTTTTGCCAATGTTACTTGATTAATTGGTTTGTTTTTTTAAAGTTTTTCAACCCTTTATGGGCTATTTAAAGCTGAACCATATTTTGCAGTGTAATAATAATAATATTTTTTTTGCAAGTCAATATTGCATTATATAGGCCTTGATTTATTCATCAGCCAAAATTAGGTAATGAACATGATCAACATTTAGCACATCACTTCCTCACTGAAGAGCACTTTGCTTATATCATACATATATGAATTTGGTATAAGAATAGCAAAAAATCTTAGTTTTTGCTGAAGCATTTCATCTTCTGACTTTATCAAGGCAAAAATGAAAGTGAAATGTTTTTGTATTTAGTTACATTAAATCCAAAGTTTAAAAATAGAGAGATGCTTTTGCATAAGCCTCTTTCTGGCTAATGTTAACTTCCTTTATACTAAGAGTTCCTCCCACCATGTTGACAATATAGTAAAATTCCCAGAACAATTCTGTGGATAAGACAAATTGTTATAAGAATGACAATAAAAATAAAAAACTAAGATTTTTCCTATTGTCATTCATATACCAATTTGTCTTATCCACAGAAATGTTCTGGGAATTTTACTATAAATGAATTTCCTTTTGAGTTTTCTTTGGAAAGAACCCTTGGAAAATACTCATGGAATAATGTGTGAATCCATCTCTTCCCTACTAGCTATGGGTTAGTACTTGTATTTGGAAAAATATTTGTTATTCTTTAAGAAAATAGTTAATGCAATATTCACTTGCAAAAAAAAAAAAAAAATAGAATTATTCTCATTTACATTATTTGAACTGTTATCCTCAGCTTCATTGCCATATTCACTACATTTCAGCCACCGTATGCACTGGTCTTCTTTAGGTGATTGGAATTTTGAACCAAACCCTTTATTTTGTCAACCGGAGTAGATTGTTCTCAAGGACACATGGCTCACTGGATAAAGGTATTAGTTAGATCCAGTGACTAGACCCAAAGTGTTGTGAGTTCAATACTGGGCTACAGCAGTGGTGAACCCAAAAACTTGTAGAGTTGAATTAAAAGGAAATAACTGATAATAAAAGAGGCATGGCAAACGGAACTAGAACCATCCACCCCGGTGGATGAAATAAAGGGTTCAGTTTGAAATTCCAATCACCTGATGAAGGCAGAAGTATATAACGGCCAAAATGTTGTGAATATGGCAATGAAGATGAGGATAACAGTCCAAATAATGTAAATAAACATAATACCTTGTCATAGGAGATATAAACAGAAAATTATTCTCATAATCCAAAATATGTTTGTCTTTAACCTATAAAGGGTTGATAAATCATAAAAAAAAAATTATACCTGTAGGTCATTCCTTTCTTGTCTGGGCTGACAATTTTTTAGTATTATCCTCCTAGTATGGAGTTAGTCTAAGTACAAATACTAGTAGCCTATTGCCTACTGGGTAAGTATTACCTTGAAAATTGCATATCAGGAGATGTGTTTTTAGGGAGGCAAAATATAAAAACTTATATACCAACAAATATGATAGATCTAGTTTACCATTAATGTGTAAATAAAAAGGAAATTTGGTTCCTCTTCATGACGTAATAATTAAGGAGTTATTCTTTCTGACAGTTATCATACTTTTGAGTTTGATTCTTGCTGGGTGTCTCATACTTGTGGCCTTACCTCAGACATAGTTAAGCCTAGTAAATACTGTAAACACAAACAAATTAACTTTTTTGCTCCGTTTTTTTCTCTAAATTTCTGTTTCAGGAAAACATTTAAATAGACTCTGTTAAACTCATTCACCCCTTTAAATATTTTAATAAAATTTGAAATTATTTGTAAATGTACAAGCCCTGTCTGAAAACAATTTTAATTGATTATAAATCCACTGTGAATGAAATCTCATTAAAGTGATAAAGCTAGAGCTGATACATACAACAATGTGTGTATGCAATGAATTAAGGTTTTCCATTTAGTTAATCTTGTGTTGCTATTATCAGAGCAAAATCAAATGAGGAAAACTTAAACAATACACTCAAATATGGTAGCTCAGAAGAACCATAACCATTTTATTTTCAGTTTTAGAAATTATATTTCTAAAAAGATGGATGTCCAATTTTAAATATCAGTGGCTCTTGAAGCAACAGAAATTTGGTTCTACAGAAGGATATTAAGAATAGCATGGACCGAGCATGTGAATAATGACAAAATTTTAGCAAAAATGGAAACAAGATGACACTTATTGTTGGTTTCAAACCAATAGGAATGACTGCAAAACACTTTTCCCTCTCTATTTTATAGGCAGAAGTCTACAAATGCATGCTGGGATTTTTTCTGAGCTAATAAAATAGGGCCATTCTTAGTTTTATTTGACTAAGTCTTGGTCTGTCTTGTCTTGAAGTCAGAATGTAACATTCGTTTGTTCAAACTTACTTTTGTGTGTCATCTCTAATTCTTAGTTCATGAACTTCTTGCCATATTTACTATTGCATTGCCTTTATTACTGTTAATTTACCTTGTATATATATTTTTGCCTGCTTTATATTCCTTTTTGACCTGTTCTTTTCTTTTTGCCGTTTATAGAAAACTTTGTCAATTCTGTTTTTTGGAGAGTTCTGTTACTTATTTTATATTTAACCATTGGCTACTCACTCAAACGCTTAATACTTAACATCAGGAAGAGATAATTGAAATTTCAAGGATACATAATAAGGAAAGAGGGCTTGCAAAATTATATACTATCACAAAAGATTGAAGGCAAGAGGAAAACAAAGCATAACCTACCTAGCAAACTTGCGTAAATGGATGACAGAACAAAGTTCAGGAGAAGTAACATTTATTAACAGCTACAATGGATAGGAAATTGTAGAGAGCCGTGATCAGCTATGTTCTAAAGGTACACAGTACATAGAAGAGACTCAGTATTATTTGGGAATGTTTCTAAAGACTTCATGATGAATTCAAATTAGGGCTATCTAATTCTATTCTAATTTTAGCTATTGGGAGATATTTTTTTAATAAACTAAAATTAATTATATAGTTTGCAGCATGAGTCTTGAATGAAAATAAAATGGCCACTGAACATTAATATTTATTCAGGTTTACAGAAAATCAGAACTATAAAAATATAGGGACAACCTTAACAATATTTAACCATTTTTATTACTTTTTTTGAACTTAAATTTATCATTTTTTTATGGTTGTTTGATATTGGTATTTTGTACCTTTTGTTTTAAATAAATTTTGTGGATATCACATGTAAAAAGAATCTGCTTCTGTTATATCAGTGTTGCACAAGATGACATGTCTGTTGATTTGGAAATGCTTAGAATTTTCTTCCAAGCTGAAATTTACTTGAATTTTTACTCATACACATTTGAAGGATGACTATTAATTGAATAAAGAAAATTTTTGCGGTAAATGTAGCAGACTGCACTCAACTCTATTGAAATGGACAGGTGAGGATGATTGGTTTGCTGCTATAATAATGGGAATATAAGCAAATGCTGAAATGAAAAAAATCTTTCCTGATGCATTTAATTTTGAAAAGGAACTTCTTCATTGTAATAATTGTTTTATCAATAGAGTCATATATATATATATATATATATATATATGTATGTATATATATATAAATAAAACACCATTCAACATCTTTGATTACAAAAGTGTTATATTAGGCTGAAATACTTTGTCCTCTTAAAACTTTATTTTATATATATGTATATATATATATATATATATATATATAAATTGTGTATTTTGGCAGCAATCCCTCTTTTATACAAGTTTCATTAAATACAACTGATAAGGTACTGCTGTTAAGTCTTTTATGATCTAATTTTTCTTGTGTTCTTATAATTTTCTTTTCTGGACATAAATTATGTAGAAATTGTCCAAATTTTTGTACGTCTGAGTGCTTTCAGCTATACTTTTAGCCATTATCAAGGATGATTTTATTTCTACTTTTAACTGAATGTATGAATTGTTTTATTTATGGATCTAGATAATTGCTAATGACTAAAATTATAGCTGAAAGCACTCAGACAGAAAAAATTTGGAAAATTTCTACATAATTTATGTTTAGAAAAAAAGAAAATTATAAGAATACATGAAAAGTTAAATAAAAATTAACTGCTGCACCCTGTCAGTTGTATTTAATAAAACTTGTTTATATGTGTGTATATATATATATATATATATATATATATATATATATATATATATATAGAAAGAGAGAAATAATAATACATATGTTTATATATGAAGAAAAGTACTAGTGAAACTGTATGACAAAATGGAAAAAAGTTTATTTGTGATCCACTTCATTTTTCAAGACTTCATTGAACTAAATTTATGTTGATATGAATACTCAGGCACACAAACGAGGGGTGCTGAGAATTTTAGAATGTTTTTTGTTACTTTTTTATATCTAACCGAATTCATTTAGAGCCTTTTTCTTTTCATCACTTTCGTTAGTAGGTATCATACACTGTGTTCATAGATCTTCCGGGAATAGTGAAATGTAAGATCCAGGACACAAATTTACTTTGGATGACAGTATATATAAGAGAGAATATGATATATTGGATTTTTGCTTTCTAATCAACTTTGATCTTCAAAAATTTTAATGCAATGTCAATTGTTATATACTGCCTTCTTGATTCCTCTTTTATTGTTCTTGCTCTTTAATAATGTTTTTTCTTTTCTTATTCTTACACACTCAGTAACCCCCTTGTGCCTTAGTGGCTTTATTGTCTTGCTTGGGATGAAATGATTAAAATAAATATCAGACTGATGATGTATAATTATGTGACAAAATCAAAAGATTCTATGAAACATGTTTATTGTTTCAAAAGGGCTTCATCAAGCAACAATAATATTTTTATTGATGTAGAGAAAGGGAAAAATGTCAAAACATCAGTTACATCAAGATGAATGCTAAACTTTAAGTTTAAATTTTAAATTTCTGGTGTCTAATGTACCTAAATGTATAGCCTACCTAAATTCAATGCTTTCATTTTTATCATGTTTTAAACAGCATAAAGAACTGCTATGATATTGACCTACTTTGAACTGTTTATTTAAATACTGTGGACATTGTGGTGCAAGGCCAAAGGGGAAGTGGGGAAATGTTGATCAACACTGTCTATCCTACACCTAGCTAATTTGATTCATAACACTTTCACTCTATCACCACAAGAACCCCTCTCCATTCAATCCAGCATGTGCCATAATATCACATCTAATGGATCTTAATAAAACACCCATGAGAAAAATTTCTTCATATGGACAAATATTTTTTCTTTTTTTGTTTTTTTGGAATTGCTTTGAATTGCTCAGAAAAGTAGATCAAGTTTTGGAGGGATTCTATAAAAAATATAGGTTATCTCCCTTTGGTTGATCACAACTGCTGATAGAAAGATGGATTCATTTATCTGATAATAATGGGTAAAACCCAAAGTAGGCACCAAATAGAATTTAAGTGCCAAAGTGAAGTGGTCCTGATGACTATGAACAGAACAGACATGTTTTTACTATGCTCCAATAACAGGTGATGCTGGTCATGAGAAAAACTGAATAATGCAAGGACAAGCAGTTATTGAAAAAAGACTATGAGCAGATTTCAATCAATTTCAAACAGACATATGTATTTTGATATCGTCCTTGATGCCACGACATTTTACTGCTAAAAGAATATGTTTTTAGTATTCCTCTGTTCTTCTTCTTCTTGTATAATGTATTTCTTATATAAATTATGTTTTTTAAACTCTTCAATTGTCTCGTCTTTGTTCATCAGCCAACTCAATTTGGGGAGTTGTTAAATTTCTCACAATTCTAGGATTATCTAGAACTTATACTGGGAACAAGCAGCCTGCATAAAGATAGAAAATGAATTGTACAAACTAGAAAATGAATGTACAAAAATAGAAAGTGGCATAAGATAAGGATTTGTTTTCTTCCCTGATTTATTCATCCTCCACAGCAAGGTTGTCCTAAGGGAGCTGGAGACCCTACCAGGATTTATTATTGGTGAGTGTAATCTTAACAGCATAAGAAGCCTAAATGATGGCAGACACAAAAGGAAAACTGCAAGACCTCTCTCAAGTCATCTCACTACTCTGTCACTACTTCTACAGAAAGTGCTTGAAGTACATTCCTTGGTTCTGCCATGCCACTCACATTGTAGCAAACCACCCATATTCTCTCTGGGTTCTATTGGTGAAAAGTATGTTTCACACAAACAGCCTCTTCTTGTTAAACAATTCCCAAGAGGATATTTCCCTGATCACTACAATCTTAACTTGTTCAAGTCTAGGATTAACCATTATCTTCCTCTCCTATCTGCATAAACTGCTTCTTAATGTAATCATCTCCCTCAAATGGCTCCCGGCTTTGTACAAGATGACCTTACCAAAATAAAAGTAACTCATAGAAAAGTTAGTAAAAGAAAGCAAGAACAAAGGATTAACCATCAATTATATGAAGACAGAAAGTATGGAGAAAAAGCCCAAGATGGGAACTATGAATTTGAGATATCAAAATCAAGCAAGTACTGAAGTGTTTTGAATAGAGGATGAAAAATGAAATGCCAGAATCTGAATGTGTATTGGAATAGCAAAAGTTGCCTTCCAAAGCCTAAGAAAAGTATTAAGAAACAAGAAAATTTAGTTAGAAAAAAGACTTGAAATGCTCTGCAATATCAATGTTCCTTTATAGCACAGAATACTGGATAATTCCCTGATAGATGAAGAGACAACTTGAGACAAAAAAGATATGGCTCAACTGATCAATGCTGGGAATACCATGAATGAACCTAGGATGACTCAAGAAAAATGGAAACAAAAAGATAAGGGACAGCTGAGATTTTTTGGGACAGATACTGCAGAACATTACAAAACATATCATATGCAAAAATGGAACATCGGGGAGGTAGTGGACTACCTACTTGATGAGCTTATATGAACTGATAGAAGAACAGGGAGTAGGAGTGATGGCAAACAGACAAACATTAGTAAGAGCTACAAAGGATAGAAAGTTGAGGAGAGACATGATAGCCTACATCCTTAAGAGACATAGAAAAAGAACTTGTTTTTACTGTTAATATAATACTGAGTTGCTTGTTTTTTTGTTGCTTTTGCTGCTGCTGTTTGAATGGAGTTGGCCTTCCTTTTCTATAGATTCTTCTTTTATGTGTCATATCACATCAGGGCATTGGCAATTTCTACAATTTTCTATCCTTTATAACATTTAATAAATTTTGTTATCTCTCCTAAACCTTGTTCTGCCATCAATTTACTCAATCTTGCTTTTTTTGCTGTATCTCTCTTGCCTTCAATCTGTACAGTAAGTATCAAATTTTCTAAGCCCTCTTTCCTCATTATATGACCTAGAAATTTTTCCTGGTGTTAAGTATATCTATTTTATTTCAATTTACTCTTAAACTTCATTGTTGATCCCACATTTGGTCTATAGCAGCTCCACAATATCAAGGACCTATCAAAGTCTGCAGTTGTGGATGTTAATAAGAAGTCCCTTATCTGAATTGAATTTTTCTAAATTTAACATGTGTATAATTATTTTTGAATGTACATTATTTTCTTTATATCATTGTAGAGATATAAAAGATGATTATCTACCATTGATTGACATGGAATCATGTGGATCATGTGACAGCGGCTTAGTGACATCACTTCATAGAGTGGCCAATCAGTCAATCAACTTCCAGGAGTCATACTGAGCATTTGTTTTTTTAGCATGGGTGAGGCCTTGCTTTGATGGAGACTAAACCTGCCTCTTCTAGCCAGCTGCCACATGGTGCAACTTGCATGTCCGTGATGCCATTTTCCATTGGGAATAAATTTTCACTAGGTACAGAAACTTTCTCTGGCTCACTGTCCTCAGGTGGGGAAAACTCATAACTCGCTCTATCCTGTTTGAGTGGAATATGTCCTCACTGTTGACATAGAAGAGAAATCGAGCCAACTCAAATCTGAAATCTAGCTTCTCCAGATACACAGAAAAATCATCTGGCAGTTTTAGTTCCTGTTGAGAATTATTACAAATAAGACACTTTTCAAACTTTTTCACACTCCTTGTTGCATCATTGTGTTATACTTTCTCTGTGTGGGAGATGTGTAAATATTTGCATATAATTTTGTATATGACCTATTAGCATAAAACTCTCTCTGAGAACAAAGTATGTTTGTCATTTGTTTTCTTTCAGATATTCTATTCCATCTGGTTAGTAAGGTCTTATATCATGGATATAATAATGTCTCTAATGGGAGAAGTGCAAACAGGAGAATATTCATTTCTTCCCTAGCTCACTGATTATGACACCATATATGTGATAAAAATATATATATAAAGATAGGCTATATTTCTGAGTAAAAGTGCTCTGTATCAAGATGTAGTCTAAAAACTGGAGATGTCATAATCATGCAATTATGGAAATTTAACTGAGAAGTGTTTGAATAGATGATAAAACATATGAGACTGAAATCTGAAGGGTCATTGAAATAGTGAATGATGCCATTTGAAAGTTTAACAAATTATTAAAAAGCAAGAAAATTTCAATAGAAAAGACTACTGAACTGCAAGGTAATATTAGTACGCCTATATAACAGAATTTCCTCATAAATGAAGAGGAGACTTGAGGTAACAAAGATGTGGTTCTACAGAAGGAGGCTAAGAATACCATGGATGGAGCATATGTGTAATGAGGAAATTATAAAAAAGAAAATGGAAACAAAAACATTACTGAGAATCAGAAAGAGACAACTGAAATTTTTTGGAAACATAATGAGAAAAGAAGGCTCAGAGAATTTGATACTTATAAGACACATTGAAGACAAGAAGAAGAGTGAAACAGCAATCTTGTGTAAAGAGATGGCAGATCAGAGTGGGAAGAATAGTAAAAAAGCAAATGTTGCTAAGAGTTACAAAAGAGAGGAAGTTGTGGAGAGCCATAATTTCCCACATTCTGAAGGGGCATAGAAGAAAAATATTAAGGGAAAAGTTTTAATGAAGATTGTATCTTTTGAGATTAGACACAAACAAAGGAAAATGTATTATTGGTGTATGATTTCACACTGGTCCTAAGTTTAATCAGTATAAATTAATTACATATGTGTTTTTCTTTTGCAAACATTGAGCAATCTTGTCTTTTAGAATTTCTTTTGTTTGATATTTGTAGAACTATGTTTACTTGAGTACAATGCTATTTATAGAACAACCAGAGAGAAACAAATACACAATAGTGTAGTTGGAGATTTGACTACAAGTCTAAGTGCTTTGTCCATCTCTTTGTTAATGAGAAGAAAAAAAATGCCAAGAATTTTTCATTGGCTTTATAAACCCTTAACCTACCATTTTTTTTTGTCTCCATCAATAAATTTGTAATTTTCCAATAAATATTTACTGCTGAATTTATTTAAATTCTTCAATCACACTTTTATATTAATGAGTTCAAGAGAAATTATGACTCTTTTGATCCTGGGTGCTTTTAAACAGAGGAGTTTTTGACATGTGGAATGAAATGTCCCAATAATATTTTCAAGCAACAAATAACTATGATTATTTACAGAAATTAACAATATATCATATTAGAGTTACATCTTACTGTACTACAAGTAGAATTAATTGCTGTCACCTACCAGTAGAGTTCCAGCTTGTTCTTTTTCTAGTTAATGTGTTAATAAATGTGGACATAAGTTATTAGTCATTTGTAGATATATAATACATTATTTACATTGGTGATTTTCATAAAGTAATCAGTGCACAAGTGCTATAAACTGTTTCACCTTAAACTGAACTACTACCCTAACAACAGATGGTGACAGAGAAATAAATAAAAATAAATAACAGTAAAACCAAAATTTCATTATCTCTAAAAACAGATGTATAAGACAAATCATCAGACAAACATTGCCCTTGTTCAATCAACCAACCAGAAAGCTTTAACAACCAGGTTGTAAGAAAAAATAGACAAATAATAACAAGGAGACCAAAATTTCACCATCTCTAAAATTAGTTCAATCAACCAATCAGAAAGCTTTCACAACCAGAATATAAGGCTGTGAGAAAATGAGAAGCAAGTGACCTTTTCAAAGCAGATCTAGAGATGTGCATATAAACAGATAGAAAATCAACCAAAATCAGTTGATAAATTTTGTCCATTCTCCAATGCTGCAATCATTGTAACATACCCAGAGATGAAATACAACATTTGCACAACTAAACCATCCTTGATACATTGAAAACAAACATACATTCCTTCACCACATGATCAAGTGGTGTCTACACACACACACATATATATATATATATATATATATATATATATATATATATATATATATATTTCCACCCAGACTCTTACTCTATTTCTTGTATATGTTAGGACTTTTTACATGTGAACTCTTGAAACTTTGACTTTCACCATATCCTTCTGTATTATTATATTGTGTTAAATAAGGATTTATTTTGCATTTTTCAACACTGTATTTTATCTTTTAATCTCTACACAAGGCCAATATATACTCAAATAAATATTACCAATATATAATCATAACTCTTCCATAACTGATAACCTAACTCTCACAAAGTAACCAATTCCAAACTTTCAGCATTAAAAATATCCTATCCTCACCTTTTCAAAATCGTCAGCCTGCTAGTGTTAATTCACATAAAAAATTTAAGTTTTTAGAATTGACTCTTCCAAAGTACTCAACAAAGGTCTTTACTTTTCAGTTTTAATGTTCATAATAATTGAGTGATTTTTCAAAGATATAATACCTTATTATTCACGGCCTTTCCTATCAGTAATAACCAGCTGGAATTTTTTTACATGCAGTTTTTTAAGGCATCTCTTTATTTGCTATAGCTTTCATGCTAAGGAATTATCTCTCTTCCATTTATCCCCCTATAATTCACCAAAAGAGTAACATCAAAGCTACCTTTAATCAAGCTGAACACATTTTATGGCAAATGACCACAATGATCAAAGTCTACTTTCCTTGATATAGATATCTTCTCTGGGTATATATTCATAATGATTGATTGAAATGGATTTTACAAGTATACTGGTAAACTATTTAATTGTTTCTCTCATGTCAAGAGCTTATTTTATTCCATGTTAACTAGGGGGTAATGTTTTTTGAAAATTACCTTTTTCAGATTGAAAGTAAATTAAGAAACCAATTTAAAAAAATGACATCTCTTTCTCAAAAAAAATATAGGGAAAAAATAATGACTTTTATATTTTACCAGTGTTAATGTCTGACCATTTATTGTTGAAAGAACTGTCAAAATTGAACTTTTGACACATCAAAGGTGATATCTATCCTTTGGAAAATTAACTGTATTGAAACACAGCATAAGGAAACAGACACCATTATTTTATTTGGAACCACAATTCAATGAAGATATAAATATAGTCACAGAATTATATGCATGCTATAAAATGTGGCATAATTGCATTGTACACAAAAAGAACAACAATTAGCAGACTTTGAGAGACATTATTACTCTTTGTGATTGTAGTCAATATGAAGGTGGAATTATTGTCAGAATTAGTCTCAAAATAGAGAATTCTACTTGTAACTATGGTAATGGTAATATTAACCAATTCCTTATAAGAAAACATTTGGCATTCATTGACTGAGCGATCAGTCCCACTATTGGTTTAAATTTAAACAATCTTTTAGGAAGAGAGGTTTTTCAAATCTAGTATTTCTTATTGCGCTTTTTGATGGGTGATTCCTTTCTAACATTTTGTTTGAAATAGTGTGGAATCTTGTTGAAAGTTCTCAAGTGATGTGGTTTCTGTTATTTGCTACAATACTTTGTGATTGTGCAGTGCCATTTCACAAGGTTTGAAAAAGGTTGTTTCACAATGGGACCTACAAATTTAATTCAAAGTCATTTTAACCATTGATCTGAGAAACTGATAGTAAGCATTTAACAGTTTAGATATTTATGAATGAGTTTGGGGCCATGCATTGCATCCACATGAAAATCTTGATCTGACGCGGCTATTTAAGAAGAGGTTAGTTTAGGTTTTTTAGCAATTTGTGGTGTTGGGTGAAACTCTTCCTAGCATAGTCAATTTTATGTTCAATAGATTACATAAATGTATAATTCTTTAAAGAAACCATTGTTGACCTGAATCAAAGAAATTTTCTAAAATGAAAAGTCAAAATTCTCCAAGATCAACTCAAAAAATGACAGAGCAGTCAGTAGAAATCCATGTATTAAACCAATCAGTCTTCAGAAAGAAAAGCAGTGGACAATTAATATAATAAACATCTCCTTCAGCATCTGATATTCTGACTTCTTTTCAGATGAGTCCTAATTTGCTCAGTTTTTAAATAGTCAACAAGAAATTGCTTAGGTAAGCATTTAGCTTGAACTGCTTATAATCATATGATTCATGATGATCATATTTCATCATTCCAGAAATAAAAACCTGAAACTTCATCATTCTAAAAACAACCTTTCCATCAAAAACAAGAGTAGTAGTAGTAGCGGTTGTAAAAAAAACAAAAAACAACACAGACTCAACAAATGCATTTTCTTTGCTCCGTGGAAATCCAGAGTAGACAGTTTCAAAAACTTCCTTTAGCCACAAAATTTTTGAAACAATTATAAACAAGTAAGCCTAAATTTTAAAAGAAACAAAAACAGACAAAAACCCTGACAACACAAAACCAATATTGAAAAAAACATCATGAAAAATACACATTCTTGTCATTATTTTTGTTGTATAAGAGTAAGTGTCATTACCAACACTGTGGTTTAAAACTGGATCGCAAGGGCGATTTCATTATTAAGTAGATCATGGGATTATAAAGGAAATGAATAAATAGGAAGTAGCATGATGTCTATACAATCACTCTTCTTGTCTATCCCCCATTGCTATACATTCACTCTCTCTACTCTACTATTATACAGATTATGATTCTCTTCTGATCATTAAATTATTTGATGATTACTATTCAAACAAGTATTACTAGTGTATACATAATTGGAAAGGGTTACTACTAGTACCAACGTCTACAAAGTCTCAAATGTAATGAGCATTTTTGGAAGTGATAACAAGCTTTTGCTTGACATAGCAAAAGTGACAAGTGAAGCTGTCCAAAATCACAAAAATTCAACATGTATCTCTAAGTCTTGTCATTGTATGTTACTGTTGTATGTATTATTCATTCCATTTCAAGTATAAAAATAAAAGAGAAAAGGAATCCTCTATTAACTACTAATACATGTAACATGGGGTAAATTGCATGAACAACACACAACATTTACTCCATTACACCACATGACTAAATTTTTATTAAAAAATTTGTGGGAAAATTCTGAAATGTGTGGATAATGTCACTTCAGAAAAATGCATTTTTTATTCTACCAATAAAGAACTATTAATATTCATTGAGGACTATTTGGATTAATACAGTACCTGATTTTATAGTGAATGCATTCTATAGAAGACTGCAACACAGATGAAAGGATGAGAAATTCAAAACCTTTATTGCCATGAAATGTGTTGAAGCTAATTTAAAAAAAAAAAATGAAATAGCCAGACAATTTGCAAGAAAAGAATATTTACCTAATTTTTTTAAATGATACTTGATCAGATATCCCACAAGACAAAAAATAGGGGTATTTTTAATACAATTATTATCAAAACCTTAAGAGAAGGCCAGCAGTAATTTATTTTAGTAGAATTAACCTTAACTACATTGTGTTGATGGCAGATTTAAATGTAAACGTTATTATTAGAGATAACTGAAGAAAATGAAAAGAAAGAGATAAATATCAGTTCTCAGAATATGGAATGTATATTAGTAGGACAGTTCAAAATCTGAGTTATTTATGAGGTACATAAAAATTAAGCAAGGGAAGTAATTCAAATCTTTGTCCAGTGTAATAACAAACAATGGTAAGTATAATACAGAAATTCAAAGGTATATAGAAATAGCAATAAATTTATTGATGAATCTAATTAAGGTATTAAATGATAAAAAATAACATTACAAATCAGATGGTGAAATCCTCTGTGACTTATGATATCCTAGTAGCCCATATGCCACAAGAATTGGAGGAGATGCTCAATGCTATCAACACTATGAGCAAACTAGTAGGCCTTAACATGCATCTTGAGAAAACCAAAGTCTTCTTTAACAGCCATGTGAAGCCAATACAAGTTATTGTAGATAAAAAGACAATCGAGGAAGTAGACAGT
The DNA here is from genome assembly GCA_963932145.1 of Acanthosepion lycidas. Lineage (NCBI taxonomy): Eukaryota > Metazoa > Mollusca > Cephalopoda > Sepiida > Sepiidae > Acanthosepion > Acanthosepion lycidas. The sequence continues at coordinate 128,964,992 of OZ010572.1, forward strand.
TATGTGTAATTCAAAAAGAAGTTTGCAAAAGATGGTGCCCTACTTCCAGAGGTCAAAAGAAGAATTATGCTTGGCTGGGTGGCTTTTGGAAAAGTTTATAACATCATGAAAAGTCATGAATATATTCTGCCAGTGATGAAATATGGAAGTTAGATATGGGAGTTCAATACCACCACTGCAGAGACTCTTACAGTAGCCCAACATAAAATGGAGTTGTATTGTGCTCAGCATTACCTTACATGACAGGAAGAGCAACACTTCAATTCAACAGCAGACTTGAGTGAAGGACATAATCAAGAAAATCAAGAAGGGCAAACACAGATGGGCTGGCCACATATCTCTTCTCAATGACAATAGGTGGACTATTAAAATAATAGAGTGGACACTAAAGCAGTGGAAAAGAACTAGAGGGTGGCCAAAGGCAAGATGGCATGATGATCTGACACCCAATACCTTGGCCCAGTATAGCCAGAGATAGGAAGTAGTGGAGGTTAACCAGGAAAGGATTCTTTCAGAAGGAATGAAAAGAATTAGGATTCAAAATGAAGAAAGAACGTTGAACTATGTGATGTCTACTCTCCAAAATGGCAATGAAAATTGTACAATTTCATCATGAACAAGTAAAAAAAAACAAAAGCAACTGAGATGTTATTCAACAGAAAAATTTTGAAGATACCATGAATATGATAATCAGAAAATAACAGCTGAAACCCTAAATACAGAATGAGGAAAGAAAGCTTGAAAAATTTAATACCCCCAATGCATATCAAAAGTAAAAAACCTGAGGAAATCAGCATGTAATATACTTAATTTGATTTTTTATTAACCTTTTGTATGTTATTTAAAACCAGAAAATATTTTTAAACTGTGATAATTGTTTTTCAGATAATAATGATTTTTACTCAGAAAAGTTCTACTAATTAACCCATAGCTGGCGAAAGAAGAGGTGGATTCATACCTTTCCCAAAAGTATTTGCACATAAGTAAATACAAAAAACCCAACTGGAAAAAGAAGTAACAGAGGGAAATGTGTTGCTAGGTGTAACAAAAAATAGGATAAGGTGGCGAGACATGATCATCTATTTTCTGAAGAGCTATCACAGAAAGTAAGAGCACTTACTGCAGTTGTAAAGAACATTCTGATAGTAAAAAAAAAAAAAAGTTTATGTAAATTAAACTCACTTAAATACTATATTTGGTAGTTTCTGTTCAATGCCAATCATTTCATAAACAATTATTTGCAAATGTCAGTGATATTGCCAGAGGCATGCCATTATGGCTGATGAATTAGAATGCAGAAAAGCTTCAACACTACTTATTCTGTTTATTTTCCTATGAAGGAAAACCTGGAAAATAACATTGTAATTAACAGTTAATAGACCTGCATTTATCTCCCTTGAACAGAAATTATTGTTAATTTAAAAATAATTACAAATTACTAAAACAAATTAGTAGTCAAATTAGACTGGAAACTATTTTTTCTTGAAGTTACAGAATTTTAACAATATTGAACAAAAAAAAACAAAAACAAAAAAAAAAATACATTCCAATGCCCCATTTTTGCTTTGTTGTTCTAACAAACTAATATCCAGAAATCTTTACGATAGAGATATTGGAATATTATTTATTTAAATATATAACCAGAAATTTCCAGACCTAAGGATGTATAAACAAAGTACAGAAAGTGTTTATATCTAGTTTGATCCCATGTTGTCAATGACACATTGCAGAATTTATTACATTTTGTAAGCAAATTCTGAAATCTAAGCCTGAATGAGGTAGAATTATAGCAACATGTTGAAAATAACCCAACTCTGAGTCAGGCAAAAAGTCTTCAGCTTGGAGGAATAATATTAATTAGGCTTTTCATAATATTCTCAACTTTTCAATCAACATCACTTATGGTTTAACAGACATTCTGTTTCCCTAATATTACCCCCTATTTCTATGATATCAGAAAACTGATAGCTGTTTTTCCAGTGTCTATTCCTTCAATGGTAATTATAGACAGATATCATCTAAGATGAATAGACATTAAATTATCTCTGAGATAAAAGCAAGCTTAGCCGAGAAATGCACTCATAAAACACTGATTTGGAAGCAACATTCAATTTCTATTACCATAATCTCCTGGTGGCACATAATATAGATATGAGGAGGTGCTGAAAAAAGTTTTTCCTGTGTAAGGGATTTAAAAACAAATTCTGCTGTTTGGTCATTTAGCAAGATTTTGGAAAGAGAACATTTCAAAGCAGGTAGCATAATGGTTATTTACATAGAAGATAGCCAAGTTAAAAATTGCAGTCAAGGCTACTGCATTCACTTCCAACAAACATACTTAAGAGTCTATGAATCAATTCCTTCTCATTTAAATAGCAGAATAGTATATCTAGTCTTGGTAGGTTTGGTTTGTTTTATGGCATATCAACCTGAATGGGTGATTTAATGCCAACAACATTTTTATTGCTGGTAATAATTATGTTCAAAAATAAATTGCTGGTAATACTTTTTTCTTCAAAAATGCATTACTTTTAATATTTTGTTTTATCAAAAATATATTGCTGATAATAATTTTTTCCTCAAAAATTCATTGCTGGTAATAATTTTTTACAAAAATGTATTGCTGGTACTAAAACCTATTTTTACACTTTCATAGTGTTTTGACCCCAGTTTGGGGGTTAACTATTTACCAATAACTGGAACCCTAACATGTACTATCACACTGGGTCAGGGTGGACCTGGAAACACCAGCAATTAAAAACCTCAAAACCTCCTGATCAGAGGCCTTGCTGTCTGATGCAGTTTATTATTTTACCACAGATGCAGATGTAGTTTATCATCTAACCCATGACAGTCTTGTTAGGGTAACCAGTCTAAGAGAAGGACAAGAACAGAGATTAAAAATCAAAGAAATAGATAGCATGTGGTCATCAAGAGGAAACACATTTAATAAGTGCACAAAAGTGAGTGAGGTTTGACAGAATTTATAAGCCAAATAATCATCACTCTTGTAAGATTTTTGTTGGACAAAGGCTTTTCCCAACTCCTTCCATGAAGTCTATGAATGAAATATTCTCTGCTGGGTCATATTTTAGTTCAATATCTTCTGTCTGTACTTTTTATACTGCTTGCAAAACATTGGTCACAAATTTGCTATTTTTCTTTTTGCTATATGCTCCATCCATCTTTATTATATCTCATATCTTTGTTGATTCATGATCCATATTGGCCTATTTCTCCCAGAGTTATTCCAGCAGTTCCTCTTTCTATTGATCTTTGTTTTCTAACTTTGCTTTCAAGTGATTTTGTTGATTTCCATGTTTGACACCTTTACATCAAAGGTGTTTTCTTTTTGTTTTTAAACTTCATTAATACTGTAAATTTGACAAAAACCAGACTAATCATAAATATATGAAAAGGAAAGCTTCCTTTCAATTTGATCAGCCAAGCTAAGCAAAATCTGCATCTTTTCAGAATTCTATCTGTTGTAGATCTTTGTCATCAAAAAATAAGATTAACCCAGTAATACATGACCAGAAGAAATGTGTTTAATAATAAAATATGTATGTTGTCTGCCTTATTTTCACAAAGACACTATTCCTAATAAGAGTACATAATTTCTTATTTTAAATTCTGAAAAGTCCTGAAAACTGAATATTTTTTCCATGAAGAACATGTAGAACATTTGGAACTTTTTTATTAATTAAAAGTCTATCAGTCTGTAATTTAATCTTTATGCTATTTCTGTCTATATTTCTGAGATGAGGTATTATGTACACTATTTACATTGCTCAAACTATCATCCCCATCTTTGTTGCCATGTTTATCAGAATGTTTCGGCCTTTGTACACTCCGGCCTTCTTCAGGTGGTTGGAATGTCAAACTGAACCATTTATTTTGCTAGCTGCGGTAGACTGTTCTAGTTCCACATGCCATGTCTAATGGATGTCAGTTATCAGTTATCTCCTGTTAATTCCTCTTTCCAAGTTCTCCACTGCCTTAACCAGGTATTGAACTCACACTCTTTGGGTCCTGTCATTGGATCTGACTAACGCCTTTATCCACTGTGCCATGTGTCCTTGAGTCTACCCCAGCGAGTGAAATAACTGGTTTAGTTCGACATTCCAGCCACCTGAGAAAGGCAGGAGTGTACAATGGTCGAAATGTTGTGATAAATATGGCAACAAAGATGGATGATAGTCCAAGCAATGTAAATAGTTATCCTATTTCATTCATCACTGTATAAAGAAACTGTGATATAATTTATAATTTTCATTTATCCAACTCAGTGTAATATTTAAATGGTTCACTTGAGTAGTATTAATAATCTATTTATTTATCTACCTATTATCAAGAAACTTAACTCCCATTCTGAAATTTGAAAATTTCTAGTCCAAAAAGTACCTGGTCCAGTGGGTTTCAGGTAACAGATTGTGCATCTATACCTATAGGACTTTTTTTTTCTGATATCTTGCAGGTGCAGAAAAAGTGATCATCAAAATTATTGGCACAATTCAATAAAAGATTGTCTTTGTGAGCATAATTAAATTTTAACTGGATTATTAAAAATAATAAGTAACATTTTAATAAATTTGATCCAAATGCATCTGTATCAAATAAATTTGTTTTTAAATTATTTAAATAAGACACAAATACAGTTGTCACCTGGTATTCACAGGTGTTAGATTCCTAAAGCACTGGTGAACAGTGAAAAACTGTGGTACTGGACCTGGTCCATAAAAATGCCTATACATGTCAAAATACAACATAAAATATAATAAAATAATATAAGTAAATATATAGTAATAATTTAATTCTAGAGTGTCATAACCTTTTTCTGTAGTTTAGGTTCATTGTCAGAAGCCTTAGGTGTATGGTGTTTGGGTGGCATCTTAGGGCTTTAATAAACATAATGGGAAAAACACAACACTCAGAGAAACACTCAAAATAACACCATGCAGCAAATGAATAAGAATCTCAGATTGGCTACTTTCAAAACTCCAGCCAAAAGCAATTCTTTTGTATTAATATTTTGCTGAACTTACTTTAGTATTTATATTACACAATTAGTAAATTATATTGGGATTAATTATCTAGCACTAAAAAGCATAAGATATATATCGCCATAAAATAATCATAGATGATATTTGCAATTCTACGAATATGTGGGGATTTCCACAAACAATTATTAGTTATGTTTTAAGGAAATTTCTGTGAATTGAAGGGGCCATGAATACTGAATCACAATTACATGGAGGTTGACTGCAATAATAAAAAAAATTATTAGGGGAAAAATTATTAGCATGTTTAATCAATAATATATCCAACCTGCTGTTAATGTTCCTCTTTCACAAATTCTACCTTTAGTTTGTTGAGAAACTTTTTCACCTACAGTTGCTAATTCATAAATTAAATACACAACATTTAAAAAACACTATGTAAATATCTTTCTTTGCTTAGTAGCTATGTAATTGTCATCAGTGTCAGATTAAAGCCAAGATATTGACTACTGAGCTCCAAAGTAGGCATATCCTCTCCAACTAAGACTCCCAAATTACTCCTCAATGTTTGATCTTGTGCAAAACTAAGTAAGCTTAATATTGATATATATTGGAAAAATTGTTGGTAGATGATTGATATATTGTTTCTGAAGCAACACAGAAATCTCATATTCTAGGTTCACTTCTAGAAATAGAGTGGAGATGGTGAGAATCTTTGGTGACATTGTAACTATATAAGTCAGTTCATCTGAGTTCTTGTAAAACACCATATAGCTGATCTTGTTTTATATATAACAGCATTTAATCTAAAACAAACACTCCTGATAAAATAAAAGTGATTGTTGTTTTTTTCTTTACTTTCATATATTTAGATAAGAGAGGACTGGCATTTGTCTAAGACAATTGTCAAAGATCTGAGGCCATCAAAAAGAAAACAAACAAATAAAATCAAATTGAAAAGGAGTGTTAGGCTAGCCATTAATAGTATGTAATAACAATTTAAAGCAAAACAAAACAACAAAAATAGCCAAAGTCTGCTTTTAGCGCGTGTTTATGATTACCTCCCACCCCTGCCTCCACCCCATTTAAAAAAGAAATTCAAAGTTGATTGAACAAATTAACCAAAATTTAATGAATCTCTGCAAGCATTTTTTTAAATTCTGATTTTCTACCAAATAACAATTTCTTCAATAAACATTAAACAATTTCCAAAATCTTTCGACCATTTTTTAAAATGTGATGAGGAAACCATACTTGGACTCTTGAATTCTTTTGAAACTATGAAACTATTGCCAATAGAAACACATTCAGTGGCATGTTGACAATGCTATAATGTTCATTATGAAATAAATCTTGAATATTTAAATGTTTAAAGTTATAAAACTATCTTTACTGATATTTCTTATACTGTAGCTGGTGTATACAGCTTTTTTTTTCATGCTAAGAAGGACATGAAAAACCTTAAATCATCCAGTTTTGAGATTTCTTGTTCTTGGCTGAATTATTGTAAACATAGCCGAGTTCATATCACCAAAGCTCACACTACAGGCTTTCCAGAAGGCAGTCTTTTCCTCAAACCATTTAGCTTTCATATAAAATGAAGCTCTATACCCAAAATAATGCACAAAACAACTAAGATTTCCAGTGATTACTTGAGTAACTGAACCCCATCTTTGTGCAGTTAACATTGCTAATGTTTGGCTGACTCATTCTTCAGCCTTCATCAAGTGTACAATCAATCCATAAAGAAATAACAATTTGGCAACCTAAATAAGTGATTACTAAAATGCCAATCAGATCAATCAGTTCCAGCAATTATGGATGCACAGATGTAATGACATCACCAGCCAGGTACCCAGGTAGGCAATTTCAAAGTATATGCTAAACACTGTTTTATGACCAGGGAAGTTGAATAATAATTAAAGTGTTAGTGAATCTTCACAAAATTACAGCCAAAACTTTATAATTTACAAGATTTTTGTTATAATGGTTGTGTAAACAGATTAATATTATTTTCTGGTTAATAATATTGTAAGGAAAACACTGGAACAAAAGATTAGTGAAGAAAAGATTCAATTACATGAGGGACGTAGATCAAATACATTGATAGTGAATATCATAGTTCAGTGCAACAATGTCTATGACTCACCTTGCAGTTCGCTTTACAATCCCTGTTCCTATGAGCAGACGTCTTAACCATAATGAATGGTGAAGGTTATCTTCAACAATTTAGTGTAGAGAAGATCGATCATCTTTCTAAACAACAATTTTCTATAAGCTACTCTTGAGTAGATTTGATAAATTGTTTGATGAAATTTCCTCTTTTTTATCCCTACTCTGTTACAAACTTTGATTTTTTAAAAATCTTGCCTACAAGACATATCTTCATACCAATGGCTCTGTCTTTAAATTAAGTTTTGTAAAATAAGTGAAACCTGTCTTGCAAATGTGAGATTATTTACTGCCATGACCAGAGGTTGCTGAGTTCAGGTCAAAGCATGTTTAGATGCTGATTTTTTTTTTTTAACTACAAATGTCCTTATTTGGAAGATTGTACATTACAATCTATCTAGAACCATTCCCTCCATGCACAACATTTAGTCTTATGTGACAATCAGCAAAATTTAGAAAACACTGGAGCAGCCACTTAGTAGGACTATTTTGGGATAATGTCTTTTTGATAAAAGCAATCAACAGATAACAGTAAGAAAAGGAAATGAGAATTGTAATAATTCATACCATTATGAATAACTTTACATTATGAAAAAAAAATTAATATCAAATTTACAGAATTGAAATTACTTTTTAATTAATTATAGGTAAAACATTTGAAACCAACTGATTTTGTTAACACACATACACACAAACAAATTTATATATATATAAAACATTCAAATTACCACCCAGTGGTGACAGTTTGCAATTATTACATCCGTGTCCTGGGTAAGACGATAAGCTACATCGAGCAGCAAGGCCTCTGATCAGGAAGTTTTGAGGAGTGTTCCCTGGTCTATCCTGACCCAGGGTGGTAGCACCTGCTAGGGTCCCAGATATTAGTGACAGGAATAGTTCAGGAAAAAGGAGATAACAAAGTTCTAAATCCTGCATTTCCATTCTTGAAATTTATGATTATCTGAAAAATGTTTCAGTGGCAATATTAAAAATGTTTTCACCAAAATATACATTTGAGTTTTTGTTCTCAGTGAGGAACTTTATCAAATCCAATAATAGACTAGCCTTACTGATGAAACCAAAGATGCATGCAAAGCTCTCAAACTTACCAAATGGTAATGGTAATATTATGCGTTTCCTTATAAAGAAATCTTCAGCATTCACTGACCAAGCAGCTAGTGTTACATTCAGTTGATATTTATAAAATCTTTTCTCTTAAATAAGTTTCTCAAGTCCAATAGCTGTTATCACTCCTCCCAATATTGATGGGGGTTTTCTTCTTAACCTTTTGTTTGAAGCAGTGTAGAATGTCAACATTTTGATTTAGTCGTTATTTTCTGTTTGAGTTACGTGTGGTATCTATTTTAGTTCTTGCTGTGGTTGACAGTTATTTGGTCAAGTTGAGATAGTCCTCAAGTTATGTGGTTTCTGTTATTTGGTTACATTCTTTGTTTGTGATTCTGTAGCACCAGTCAAAAATGTTGACAAAAGCATGGTCTTCACTGAGGACCATAGATTTAATTCACCCAAAGCCATTTTCAACCATTTTTCTGAAAAAGTGGTTGTATATAGCTGGCATTTTAGATATTTCTGAACCATTATTTACACTGTTGTCCTCATCTTTGTTGCTGTCATCACAATGATTTGACCATTGTGCCCACTGGCTTTCCTCAGGAGTATATTGATCTGGGTAACCTACAGGGTATTCTGAACTGAACCTTTTTATGTAATCTATAAGAGTAGATTGTTCTACTGCCCATGTCTAGGGATATCATCTAGTTCTTTCTTATTGTACTACTCGGTTATTGCTAAACCTATTTCCACTGAGTCCAAGTACTCATTGTCCAACCCAGAGATTGAACTCACAGTCACTGTGCCACCAAATTCAGGAACCAATGCTTTAATCCATTAGACCATTTTCCCATTTTTACCTGAGGAAGGCCAGAGAGCAAACAGGCAAAATGTTGTGATAACAACAACAAAGATGAGGACAATAGTCTGAATATTAATCGTGTAATTAATGTTAACTCATCATCCCAGAAATTCAGAAAAATTTTTGAGCAAGTCTGGCACTATACATAACATCCATATGAAAATGTTTATCTGTTATAACAGCATCAATAATATTGATTATGATGATTGTAAGTACCTCATGTCCGACGAGGGAATGCTCGGAACAAAATGGATAGAGTGGCAGTTTGATTAAGACAATTATTAAGGTTTTCCAAATCACAATGTCTTTGCGTTCCTTCGACTTTTCAGTGGTCTGTCTCATATAATTTTTCTTTCCACCCTAAGCACAGTGGAAAAGAGAACATAACTTCATGACTTGATTTTCTTTAGGTTAATCCAGATAGAAAATATTTCATTGTGTGTAAAATGTTTTCTCTTCCTTGCTTTTTCGTTTTATAAATGTTAACACTTCTTGTTTATTGTTAAGTGACAAAATAATTTATAACATTATTTTTCTATTGTGTTGCTTAAAAATATTGATATTAATTACTTTTGCTTCTTTTAAAGTGCAAAAATTTTTTTTAATTGTTAATTTTCACTTGTCTTTTAAAAATCATTGATATTAATAATTTTTAAATATGCTTTTCAAAATGCTTTCATTTATTTAAATTTCTCCATTTTTCTTCAGAGTAAAACAATAAAAACACATAAGTATCAAGATTTCTCCTTCTGCCTGAAAAAGATCCATTATCATTTTCAATTGTTCATTAATTATACTTTTTGCACATTACTTGTTATAAATAAAACATTTATTTCCTAAAGCTGTGCTATTCAAAAAATATAAAAGTTATTGATTGCCTAAGCAGAGTTCTTTAAGAATGCTTTCAAGCATTTTGTTCTCTTTTTTCACAAACAATTTGTAAAAATACAAATATAATAAAAACGATAACATTGCTAAAAATTCCTACGGATATGTGAGGGAATTTTGCAGATGATTATCACCAATGTGGGCATATGCTCTCAAACAGGTTCCCCACCCATGCACTACAATGATGGCATTATGTGAAGCTAAGCTCAACCTTGGATAAAATATAAGGATGCTTATCTTAAAATAATAGGTATCAAGTTTGTATCACAAATCAATTTTTTTAAATGTAGGTATGTGAATCCCCACAGTGATGGCCAAATTGACAAGAATATAGAGGAGCAAAATCAGTTTTCAAACAAATTACAGACCGTACAAATCACTGGTAGTTTCCATTCTCCTATATGGATGTGAAACATGGAAACTGTAGGCAGATACAGAGAGAAGGATCCAAGTGTTTAAGAACAAATGCATGAGAAAACTCCTTGGCATTTTATATTGGTAAAAAACCCAGTGACTTTGTGTAGAAAAGGGTTGAAAGTTTTGTGACACAACTGGAACCTCTTCTTGCCACTGTCATATGGAGAAAAATGGCATGATTTTGGACACATTACAAGACATGACAACCTGTGCATGACCATCATGCAAGGCACCATTGAAGGTGGATGTAGGAGAGGATGCCAACACAAAAAACTGGTTGGACAATGTCAAACAATGGACAGTTATGACTGTACCAAAATTACTGATGACTGCTGTTGATAGACTGTTAGTGGAAAAGAGTTAGTGTGGTTTCTGCATTTGGATCCACCCTACAATTACAAAAGTCAAGGAAAATGAAAACATACTTAGAATCAAAGAAAAAATTAAAATTTCTACGTGAATAATAAGAAAAGGGGGCTTGGAAAATTTAACACTCATAGGAAGGATATGCTGAAGGCAAGAAGGACTGAAGAAACCAGCAAATAACCTAACAAGATTGTGTAAATTAGGGATTATGAGAAATAGCAAAATAACAAAGATTACTAAGAACTAGAAAAGACAGGAAATTGTGAAGAATCATGATCGATCGTGTCCTGAAAGAATGTGGCAGATGGAAGATTATACTATAATCTCATGAGATATCTCATTATTGTGGCTTTTTCCAGACTAGATTAAGTTTAATAACTCTCTCTATGGAGATGTATATAAATGTTCTAAGCACAGCATAAATGTAGTACAAGGTCAAAAGTATTGTACACCAAGTGAGGATTGAACTCACTATTCAGTCATAATTAAGGCATCTACATGTGTATGTATGTAACTACACAACTTTTCATAGTCCATGCTGTCGACTAAAAACTCTCTTACTAAAATAAAAAAAAAATGATTTTTTTTTTATAATCTGCCTTATAGCTGAAATTGTATATAGGTATCTCCTACCATTGTCAGAAGCTGTTGTTCAAACACAGATAAAAGTTAAATTTTTGAAGACTGATTTTTCTTTTTTGAAGTAGACAGACCTTACCCTCACTTAGAAGACTACTATTGCACAATATTCCTTTCTGTCTATTCTCCCTGTGCTATACTCAGTTAAACATGGCAAATATTCCAAACAGTTTTCGCCAAACACTCTGAAGACATCTTCTTACCATTTTTACAATTAATTTTTCCTTTGCATTTGATTCCATTTTGCATATTCCTAAGTTGCAATGTGTAATTATGGTCCTGAGAATCTCACAGAAATTAAGCTTTTTCTGTTATTTCTTGATATAAACATTCTGATTATTCCTGTGTCTTTTCTATAAATATTTTAATTACAAGTGTTCTAATGAGATTTTCTCCTTGACCACATGAATTGAAGTATACTACTACATTGACAATTAGGTCTTATCACTTTAATGTGAAAATAACTTAATGCAATGGTAAGTTTTCTTCTAATAGTTTCTTTTCTCACAGTTCTCACTTGCAGAAATCTCATGCAGCTTCTTGCTTCCCTGTCACCTACAATCTTTAAAAATTTAAAAGCAACATCACTCATCAATTTCTCTCTTCCTGACCCCTGTTCTCCTATTGTCCTTCTCATCTTCTTTCACTTTTAGTAACTCCTTGCATCTTAGTGGCGTTATTGTCCTGCTTGGATTATCCCATAGGAAATCTATGATTGCATGAAAATGTCTTTTCTGAAGAAATTAGTGTCATGCTAATATTAGCCATTTCCCTACAAGGAAACATTTTGGAATTTATTGAGCAAGCCACTACTTCTGTCAGATGAAATTTAGAAAATATGTCTTTTAAAATAATTTGTTAAAAAAATAGGTTTCTTGATATTGATGGGAATTTCCTTTCTAACCTTATATTTGAAATAGTATGAAACATTCCCATCTTGATTATATCATTATTTTCTCTGAGTTACATGTACTATATATATTAGTTGTTGCCCAGGTTGATAGTCATCAAGTGATATGGTTTCTGTTATTTGGTACAGGTCTTTGTGATTCTGTAGTGCTAGTCCACAATGTTCAAAGAAGTATCGTATTCAACAAGTCCCATAATATTCATTCAAAACCATTTTTACCCATTGATCTGAGAAGATAATTGTATACAGCTGACAGTTTAGATATTTCTAAACAGTTCTGGCAAAATGCATGGCCTCCATATGAAAGTCTTGATCTGACAAGACTATTAGTAAATGTAAAAAGTTCGAATCAGGATTTGAACTGTTTTCTGTACTGACACAAGCCAACCACTCCTGACAATTTTAACTAATAGTAAATATGTATTTACAAATTAAAACAATGAAAGTTATGAGTACTTTTAATAAAAAAAAATATAACACAGCTGATCACATTTGTATTTTAGTTTCTTTATGTCAATGAAAAGTAGGAGTGGCTTGAAAACAGTTGAAGAAAAAAAATTCTTTTGTTCGAGCATTTCAGGTTTATTTGTTCAAGTTAAAATAAACAAAACTATATCCATGCACTTGAAGATTATCATTATTCTGCTTCCTATTTTTCCTGAAAAAAAAAAAAAGCTTGTAGTGTTTTGTAATGAGTTATATCTCATGTCAACTTCTTGTAAATTTTTCTAAACTTTCAATTTCTAAAAAATAAAGAATAAAATCCAAATATTTTTTACGAGGTCTTACCAAAATTTATGTTTTACCTTTCAAAATATTTTAACAGTAAAATGGATGGCTATGAAGGAAAAAATCACTCATGATTTAAACAGTACATATATTAACAAAACTTCGGTTAGTATGGCACAAGACTAAATCTGAATAATGGTAGAAAGATTTTTCTGTAACAAGATACTAAGTGGTAAGAGTCTTCATACCTTAAATATTGACCAAAAAGTCATATATCTATCACATCTTCCACCTGGAAAATGGTAAAATAGCAATGTTGACGAGGCTCTCTTGCCTTGAGTAGGCAACCGATCTTGGTGAGAGACAACTGAATACAAAACCAGTCTGAAGAGAAATAGGCTCCATGAGGCCAACTTGTCCTAGACACACTATAGCTATGGCTGCAGTACATGCAGTGCCCCTATAGCCCTGATGGCATAAGTGTCGTGTGACATGAGTGATATATTCTAAACAATTTAGTACTTTCAAATTAGTTGGTGCTTTTACAGTTTTAATATTTTAGACCTCATAAAATAAGTAAATTCTGTCTTGTAGATGACAGATCATCTATTACTACTGCCAGAAGTTAGTGACTGAATTCAGGCCAAGGTCTGTTCCAATGGTAATATTAACTGTTTCCCTTCAGTGAAACATTTGGCATTTATTGACCAATGGTAATTGTAATATTAGCCGTTTTCCTATGAGGAAACATTTGGTATTCATTGACTAAGCAGCTAGTACTGCTTTTGGATGAAATTTATAAAATCTTTCTCTTAAAATAATTTCTTAAGAAAACAGGTTTCCTAAGTCCAGTAGCTGTTATCACTCTTTCCAGTACTGATGGGGGTTTTCTTCTTAATCTTTTATTTGAAGTAGTATGGAATGTCAACATCTTAATTATGTCATTATTTTCTATTCTATTTACATATGCTATCCATTTTAGTTGTTGCCACTGTTGGTAGTCCTCAAGTCATGTGGCTTCTATTATTTGGAACAGTTCTTGGCTTGTGATTCTGCAGTACCAGTCTACAATTTTTAAAGAAGGATGGACTTTGCTGTGATCCTTGAGCTTTACTCACTCAAAGCCTTTTTTCCACCATTGATCTTAGGAAGTGATTTTATATAACTGAGAGTTTAGATATGTCTCCTATCAAAGTCTTAATCTGAACATGACCGAAGTTTTCAGGTTGATGCTTAGGCTTTCTAGGAATTTTCAATGTTGAATGAAACTAGTTCTGGCACAGCCTGTTCTATACTCAATTTATTTTCGCTTATTCTTAATTTATTATAATTGATCCAAACACCAATGTATTTATTTTAAAAACAGAAAGCTCCTTCCCAGTTGGATGATTGGCACAATGCAGTCTTTCAAGAACCATTTCTTCTACTCCCATGCAAACATTTACTCTGGTATCACAGTCAGTAAAACCTAGAAACTACAGAGACAGCAATTAATGTGACCACTTTTGGGATGACATCATTTTACCAAAACAAATTGACTGATATCATTAAGCAAAGAACATAAAAGTTGTAACAATTTTCATTCATTGTAACATTGTAAAAAAATATGAAATTAACTGACTTGAAATTATTTTTAATTCATGTGAAATAAACTGTGTGAGACTAAGTAACTTGATAACATTATCTATGATTATAGTAAACAGATTCCCCTCTCTCCCTCTTCATATATATATATATATATATATATATATATATATATATGTAAATGATTAAAATGAAAGATGATCCATGTGTGCTTCTTATAATGCATACATTTAATAGGTGGCTTCATGAAATTTGAGTAATAAAAAGACAACTAAATGATGACGATATTGGCAATATAATTGGTGATATTTATTGTATATTAGCCTTTTGACTAAACTGAAGCACAAAGAGTCCTACTTCTTTGTTCATTCCTTGTCTTGTTGAAAAAGGACAGAGGTGTTTTTGAAAATTCCGATGTTAAAATCTTTCTCTTCAGGCTTTAATTTATCCAAAAGGCTAAAATATAATAAAGATCATCAATTTTATTGCTGTTTATTGTTGTTATCATTTAACCTATTTTTTATTCTTCAAAATTCATTAATTTTACTTTAACATTTAAATTCATTTTAGGATATGAAAACAAAAACATTGTACAATGAAACATTTGTTCTCATTTTATATATATATATATATATATATATATAAAATGAGAACAAATGTTTCATATATATATATATATATATAATGATTGATTGATTTGTTTTATACAACTTATTAACTCTTGCTGTTTATTTAAAACAAGAAAATATTTTTAGATTATAAGAAACTTTTGGAGCAATAATAACGGTTTAGTGATTGGAGAGAAAAATGAAAGAGGAGTAGGATTTATATTAGAAGACGTGAGAAAATGCATTCTGGGATACTGACAATTATCTGAAAGAATTCTTGTGGTTAAACTGAAGGTGAAGCCATTCAACATAGCCATTATAGTTGTGTACATACTGACAGCAGAAAATACAATAGAAGAAACTGAAAAGTTATGCCATATGCTGGATGACACCAAGGCCCTTTGTAAATCAGAAGAAATTATGATTATCATGGAAAACTTGAATTTCAAAGTAAGCAATGAGAGTAATGGTGAAACAGTTGGCAAATTCTGACATGGAATCCATAGTGAATTTGGAGGAAAATGGGTCTAGTGGTGTATGGCGAATGACCAGGTAATAGCCAGCACCTAGTTTCAAATGAAATCCACAACCATGATGATATACTGGAAGACCTAAGTAGATCTATTTTCATAGCACTGCCTAAGAAGACAGGTGCAAATCAATGCAAACTCCATTGGATAATCAGTATAATGAGCCATATAATGAAACTTAACTGAATTCTGATGAATAGAGTGAGCACAAGAATCAGACCAGAAATAGGAGAGGAAAAATGTGGGTTCACTAAAGATATTAGAACAAGGAATGTAATATTTATGCTCAGAATGTTATCAGAAAGAGCAATACAAATACATTTATTTTATTTACATTTATTTATTGTTTTATATATTGCACAATGATATTCAATAAAGTATGATACAAAGATCTGTTAGAGTTACTCAGCAACATTGATATATTTGGGAAGGATATTAGAATAATCAAGAACCTATACAGGCTATACATACCCGGCTATGGATAGAAAATAAGTTCAGTAGATATAAAAAATAGAAAGGAGTGTAAGACAAGGATGTACCTTCTCACTGAACTTCTTCAACCTATACAACAAGGTGATCTGAGAGAATTAGATGTCCTATCAGGATGCATTAATGGTAGCCACAGTCTTAACATAATTTATGCAGATGGCACAGTGTAGATAGAAGACATAGAAAGAAAGCTACAAACATTCTTATTGAAAGAAAAGCTACAAACATTCCTATTGAAAGAAAACAATAAAATAGGATTAAATATCAACCACAAGAAGATACAATGCATGGTTCTTAGCAAAAGGATGTGCCAAAAGTGTGAATTGCAAATTGGAGATACCAAAATCAAACAAATGTGGAAATTTAAATATCTGGGATGTGTTTTAACAGAGGACAGAAAATGTGACACTGAAATCAGAAGGTGCATGGGTATAGCCAAGTAAGTATTCCAAAAGCTAAGCAAACAACTAAGAATAGAGATATTTTGCTAGAAACAAGGTGAACAGTACTAAACTGCAATATGATATCTGACCTCCTGTGTTGCAGTAAGTTCTGGACAATCTCCTCAAAGATGAAGAAGAGACTTGAAGCAACAGAAATGTGGTTCTGCATAAGAATGTTATGGTTACCATGGACCAAACATGTGAGCAACAACAAAGTCTTGGAGAAAATGGAAACAAAAAGGAAACTAATACTTAACATCAGAAAGACATAACTGAAATTTCTAGGGTACATAATAAGGAAAGAGGGCTTGGAAAATCTGATACTCATGGGACAGACAGAGGGTAAGTGGGACAGACAAAACAATGTATAAATGAGGTTGAGTAAATGGATAGTGGAACAGGGCTTAAAAGAAAAAACAGAAGATCAAAGTTTATTAAGAGCTACAAAGGACAGGGAGTTGTGGAGAGCCATGATTGCCTATACCCTTAGGGGACATGGTACATAAAGAAGAAGATACAAGTCTTACTAATTAATTCATAGCTGAGAGGAGATTTATATATTTCCCTAAGTGTATTTGCTTACAAGTGAATATAATGAAACCAGGGGAATTGGAATTTGTCTATCCAATTAGCAATTCCAAGCCATTACACCACCCATACATCCAAGCTTACAGCACGGGATAATCCAAAGTGGTCCCATCTTGGACCAGGCTTGATGTTGCTTAACTTCAGTGATCATAAGGTAACTGGCATTTCAATATTACCTGTACATATGATATGAGGAGGGAAGAGAAATAGAGAAAGAAAGTAAAGAGTGTGCTATTGTATTTTTTTTTTACTGTAAGCTTCATTCTTTACAAGGCTCGGGAGCCACTCAGGATAGAGGGTTACATTGGGAGGCAATTTATGTGGATAGAAAGGGAAGATAATGGCTGACGAGACTTGAACAGGTTAAAATTGTAGTGAATGGGGAAACATCCTCTTGGGAGTCAGTGCCACAGATCAGTGGTTCATGGGAAGAAACTGCTTGAGTGGAACTTACTTCTCACTCATGGAATATGGAGGAAATGTTGGTGATTTGCTATGATGTAAGTGGCATGGCATATCTGTGCCATTAAGGTTTGAATTGGCGAGATAAGGAAATGTAGTACATCAAAGCACTTTTGATAGAATTAGTGACAGAACAGCAAGAGGCTTACCTGGCAATAAAAATTTGTCATGCACAAACTTTTCAGCAGCTTCAAATTGATGTTTCTGTTAGATTCAGTTTTAATGTTTTAATCATGCATGTTTTTTTGTTGTCTTTTTTGGGTTTTTTTATTTTTGTTTTTTTACACACAAGTTCAGATGCACCATAAAAATCTTCTTACTTCCATTAATTCTCATAAGAATTTTTATATATTTAACATTTTTATATACGAGTAATTTATTGATTTAATATAAAACCAAGATGAGCATTATTTCCTTTAATGAGACTTCTGAGTCTCTTTTGATTGCCACAAATTTTTTAATGTTTGGAATTAAATTAGTTACTGAAAGCAGTTGAGAATTATTTAAATTTCGATCAGTCAAAGATTGACCTCAATTTTTCTTTTAGTCAGTATCGTAGCAGAAAATTCTTACTGATGATTCCAATATGGCAGATATAATTCTGAAAATTGTTTAATTTTGGAAAATGCTCATTGGATAATAATGAGCTTACCAAATATTAATTATATGAAGAACATATTAAATTTCATTTTCAAGAGTGAGTTCTTTCTTATATCAACAATTTCCATCCATATATTACTCATCATCTAAGGGGATACTCAAAGAGAATGAGGAAAGTTTAGAAGGAACCAGAAACCAAATGCTAAACACAAAACAAATGATAAGCCTCTACTCCTGTTTGAAAGATTGAGGAGGCATGTGAACTGAACAATAGTTTAACATAATACTTCAGATTTTCTAGAATCTCATGAAATGTATCAGCTATGATCATATACGAGAGAAAAGGGTTGATGAATCGTATTATCTATATATCTTAACTATCTGATATCTATATACTAATAATATAGTAAAATTTTAGATAGTGTTTAGATGTATACATAAATTTTTAGGCTAAAGATATATAAAAAAAGAATTATTCTTCCCTAATTTTACAAGAGTTAGCAAATCTGGTTTTGAAAACTGTGATCAGGAGCTTGTTTATCACAAAAGGTTGTATGAAAAAGGGTTTTGAGTTAAATTTAGCGTTGTAAAGAAAAAAAATTGACAAATCTGCTAATGAAGTTGAAGCAGAAATTTTTTACACACTGATATTGTTTGGTTAAGTTTGGCACAAGGCTAGAAATGTAGGCTCTATAATGAGTATTGAACTACTTCAGCAATAATGACCTGGAAAACGAGTTTCCTTATCACTGCTCTATGATAAGAAACTATTTTTTTGCTTATTTCTCAGTAGAGTAAGCATTTCACTAATGAGTATACAGACAAAATTTTAAAGAATATCTTATATTCTTGTTGCTGTTGGATTCTTAAAATTGATTAAACTTTTAGATGAACATTCGAAAAGAAAATATTGTAATTCTTATAATGAAAAAAATAATGGAAGACTTGCTCAAAAAAAGAGAAAATGATGCAAACTTTGGCAGAAGAATAAAGTTTGTTAAAAAAGGTAGAATTCTTTTCCCAAATAATCTTCCTGGCAGAACAAGATATTATAGACTAATAATCTAGTAAATATGCCTAAATAGTTTATTGAATGAATGCAATGAATATAAAGAATGAAGTGATTTGAAATAAAATCCCAGAAAATTACACTATGACAAGCAAAATTAAAAATTCAGAGAAAAAGGTTTTTAACTGAAAAGACAGGAGATAGCAAATCGTCCGTCTCAGAAAATTAACAGGCTTTTTTCACTTTGTTCAATGAAAACAATAAATGGCTTGTATTTATTATTCTTTGAGATACAGCGATGAAATATTTTGTTTAATCCTTGAATTGGCACTGATATTTATAGTTTTTATCACAATGTTACAACTCACAGATTCCTTGATATTTTTGGATTGAAATTCTCAAATGAAAACAATATCATTAAGCCACAAACTTTCAGACTATTCATCTTTGTTGTTTTTATCACAATGCTTCAGGTATCTTCTTTGGCCTGATTTCCGACTTGATGAGTTTTTAACACTTGCATCTGTGAAGTAGTTCACTTGGGTAAGTGATAAAAAATACAAAGACATTAAAAAACTGCTAGTGTAACTTTCAATTGAATAAAGGTTTAAAATATCAGCCAAAATGTGAAGATAAAAATATGAGTATATGTAAAATATTTCCCAGAATAAAATTCAAGCTTACTTGTACATGTGTTTTAAAACACAATCATTTCAGGAAAAATAAAAATGGTGACCAGCAACTGTTTGCTTGATGTCTCTTTTCATGGTGATATAGGATTTAAATGGATCCTTTAAGAAAATAAAGGAAATGATCAATTCCACAGCTCTTTTTCACAGCATTGCTGTAACCAGCATGTATTGAGTCCTATGATTGGTCAATAGATGAGCCAATGACAGCCCAGACTCATTTCCACTGTGGCAGACAATTTAAAAAAAAAAACTCTCTCTTTCTTTTGACCCTGCATAGTGAAAATGTACTGAACTAATATATGTGTCATTTGAATAAATATCTCTAATTATTATGTGTATGTATGTATTTATGTATGTATATATATATATATATATATATATATATATATATATGATATTTCATGTTTTTTTGTTGTAGCTAGTTAATCGAAGTGGATCCACATTGTGTAGAATTGTTATGGTGTCCACAACCAGATAAAGTCAAAGCTTATGAGGAAAACATAGAAACAGCACAAAAATATTTAATCAATATTTACAGTCTGTTGTGTAGAGAACATTTTCATTCTTCAAAAGACAAAAGATCAAATATGAAGAATAGATTTTACAAAACTAACAGAACTGAAACAGTAAGTCCCAGCAAGCAATAAAAATTAATGAAAGAACATCATAAATATTTTTCATCACTCAAAGACTAGCTGGAGATCATTTACTTGAGCTCTGTGTGGAGATGATCGGGACCACATTTTAGCCATAAATAGAAAAGCACAACAGTGTTCATAAGTAATAACATACAACAAATGACACCAACTGTGATTGAAAGACTTTCTCACACAATTTGCAAAACAGTACTCACCAATTACTATCCTACAACAAAGTAGTAATACAATATTCACTATTTGTAGCAGTTAAACTCTCAATACTAATTACCATCAACAAAACAATGAGAAAACAGGAAAAGGAAGAGCCTGATATGCAAATTACAAATTGGAAATAGCAAAATCAAACAAGTAAAAAAATTAAATATCTGGGAACTGTTTTAACAGAGGATGGAAGGTGTCATACTGAAATCTGAAAGCCCATTAGGATAGTGAAATATGCCTTCCAAAAGGCTGAGCAAAGTATTAAGAAAGAGAAATTTAATCAGAAACAAATAAAAGAGTACTGAACCATTATACAATATCAATCTTCCAATATAGCAATAAATGCTGGACAATCTCCTCATAGATAAAGAAATGACTTGAAACAACAGAAACGTGGTTCTACAGAAGGATACTGAAAATATCATGGACTGAACATGTGAGCAACAACAAAGTTTTAAAGAAAATGAAAAAAAAGAGGACTCTTACATTTAACATCAGAGAGAGTTGAAATTTCTAGAGAATGTAATGAGGAAAGAAGGCTTAGAAATTTTGACACTTATAGGACAAAATGAAGACAAGTGGAAAACAGCACATGTTTTAGATGAGATATCAAAAAACAAAATTTACTAAGAGCTATAAAGAAATTGTGGAGAGCCATAATCACCTGTGTCCTGAAGTGACTTGGCACATAGAAGAAGAATATGACTACAAGCTAACTTTATTCAGAATTCATCCATTCACAACCAGGAATGTCTTCATTGTACTCCCTTTAATTTCAACACTCTGTGACTATACAAAGGAAGTTGGGGATATATCAAAGGTTTATTTTCTTTTTAACTTCATGGGAGCTCATATATATATGCCTGGTTATCCTTATCCAGCTGGGTGTCATTATGGGTATACTGGACTTCATATATTTGTACCCCATTGTTACTTTGTCAGTTTTATACTCTCTCTCACTTAAAAATAATAATATTGGATTGGTAATATCAGTTCTCAGGTGCAAGAATTGTCTGATTGTCCTGATTAAAGTGGTGGGATATTTTAGTTTCCTTTTTTACTTACATTATTTATATTCAGACTATTATCCCATTATTGTTGTTATGATCATAACTTTTCATCCAATGTGCCCTCCAGCCTTCTTCAGACATTTGCCAAACTGGGTAATCTTCTGAGGATATTTCATTTTGTTTGTATTTAACACCACTCACTTATTGCTCACTCTTTTTAAGTCTGCATTCACCATTGTTTCTTTTTTCTTGTTTCTTTTATTTCTGCTGCTGTAATTATGAGTTCAATCCATGGGCTGGGTAGTGCAGACTTAGACCCAGTGGAAACAAGGAAAGCAGTAACTGAGCAGTACTAATTAAGAACAAGATGGGATATTCCTAGATATGGACAATGGGATCTATCTTGGAGGTTAAAGAAAAGGTTAATTTCAAAATTCCTTGAAGGTTACCTGAATCGACAAATCACTTGAAGAAGGCTGAGCCATTGTACTGATAACAACAAAGATGAGAACAGTTGTCTGAATGTAAATAATATCAATAATAATAACTCATCCCATTAAATTTAGACAGAAATTCACTTTCCCTTCTTTGAGTAATAAGAGTGAAAGCCTTGCTCTCCTTAATTTTAAATTGTCTTTTTTACTAATTATAAACCTGATTAAACTCTGTTGAATTTAAAATGCAACCTAAAAGTTAGCAAGTAGAAAAATTCAAAATTCAGTACAATTGTTCTTTCAAAATAGCCCAGTTTGGCAGTCCTGACTGGAAGAAAGAAGTAAGTCTTTTAAAGAGAATATTTTAGAAGAATGCCTGAAAAGATTCTAAACTAGGTCCCATTTCAGAAATTGACCTGAAGACAATTTTTAAAAAAATTAAAAGGCCAAAAAAATAGTATGCTCTCTGCTGGTATCAAGAATTATGAAGTATTCAACATTAGTATTACATGAATTTACTAAGCTTAGTCTGACACAAGGCTACAAGTAGGGAATATACAGTTTGGATTTAATGCATTACGCAATACTAATGATCTGCAAAACTAACTTGGCCCTAATTATTTTATAGTTGAAAGCCTTTATTTAGTAATAGTTTAGTTCAGTAGAAGAACACAATACTTGAGCATTTTGAGAAAAACTCATATCACTAGAAAAGTGGTCTGTGAAACAAGCTTGTTAATTAAGATGCCATAGGAAATGTTCTCCTGATTTATTAAAGTGAGTCTAGTACAGGACCAAACTCATTTCAGTTAGTTTGTTAACCATTGCTCCATTGGATGGTGCTACATGTCTCATAATATATTTATTAAAATGTTCAGCTTTAAGAAAATAAGCTTCTTGAAGACCTGTTTATTTGGATATCTTACTCATGAAACTTTTTGGAACATTTTTGTTACCGTAGACCTTATATCTTCACTATATGGCTTTCGCATTATCTCATATTAGATTTTATTTTTTGAAATTATGATATCTTATGATAGCTCTGCAGAATAGAAGCCATTTTATTTTGTTGAAGATGTTATATAAAATTTCAAGCAAAGAATAAACTCATTATAAATAGCTTGAGAGACAGGTAGATGAAATATAGTTATTAATTTGTTTTTATCTATTACATGCCATTCACTTCACTCCTAAAAAATAGCTTAGTATTTATCTGTTTTTAATATGATAGGAAGAAGCTAATTCTTTAGTATCAACATATAACTAGGTTATACTTCTAGATTAGGTTTATGGCAATATCACATTAAAATACTGGTTCTCATTCAATCACTAAAGTTAAGCAACATCAAGCCTGGTTAGTAGCTAGTTAGTGACCACTTGGGAATAACAGATGCTGTAAACTTGGATCTGTGGATGGTGTAAATGGAATGAGAAATCAGAAAATCAAATTTGAATTTTCGTTGGATTCATTATATTCACATATGAGAAAATAACCTTGGGAAAGTTATGAATCTACCTCTTTCTCTCAACTATGGTTTAAATAGGACTTGGAGGCTAAGGATACCATGGATTGAGCATGTGAGCAACGATGAGGTTTTGGAGAGGATGCAAACAAGGAGGAAGCTTATACTTAACACCAGGAAGAGACAGCCGAAATTTCTGGGACACATAATGAGGGCTTGGAGAATCTGATACTCACAGGTTGAATAGAGGGAAAGAGAGACAAGGGAAAGCAATGCATGGCATACCTAATGGGCTTAAGCTAGTGGATGACAGAACATGGCCTGGGGGAGTAGCAAAGGGAGAAAACTTATTGAGAGCTACAAGGAATAGGGGGAAGTGGAGAGCCATGATGAGTTCTGAAGGGACATGGCACATAAAAAAATAATAATCATAAAATCATTATTATCTCCAAAAAAAATTATTGCCATCTAAAAATATGTTCTGGTTAAATGCTGATAAACCATAAAAAAACAAATCAATCCTTCTAAATTAAATTTTAATACTATTTTATTAATCCCAAGTGGATCTATAAGAAACTGAAAATAGTTACTCAGATATTTGATTTCCTTACTTTAAAATTTAAGAAAATTACCATTGGTATATCTTTTAAGAGTTGTTATGTCTTGCATATCTCTCTGCATAGTAGTAGTCATAGTACAGTTCTCCATGTCCTGAATAGTAACAGGGTTAGCTCGGCATAGTCCCTTTATGTTCACCAGTTGTTCTCCATTTATACTTGTCTATCTAATTTGGATACAATACTACGAGAATAATAAACTATTATCTAATATCAGTCTTCTTATATGTCAGTGATTTCTGGACAATCTCTTCACAGATGAAGAGAAGACATGAAGTGACAGAAATCTGGTTCTATATATATATATATATAGAGAGAGAGAGAGAGTATATTAAAGTAATCCAGAACTTATACTGGAAGCAAATCACCTGCATATGGATAGAAAATGAATTCAGTAAATATACAAAAATAGAAAGGTCTGTAAGACAAGGATGTGTCTTCTTGCCAGATTTATTCAGCCTTTACATTGAAGTGATTGTAAGAAAATAACAATTCCTATCAGGATTCATTACTGGTAGCCACACTCTTAACAGCATTAGATATGCGGATGACAGTGTGGATAGTAGACATAGAGAGGAAAATACAAGAACTAAACATCAATTGTAAGAAGACAGAAGGTATGATTGTCAACAAAAAGAAGAGCTCAACATGTAAATTACAAATTGGAGATGTCAAAATGAAGCCAGTACAAAAATTTAAATATCTGGGAGGTGTTTTAACAGAGGATGCACAGTGTGACACTGAAATCGGATGATACATTGGGATAGCCAAAGATGCATTCCAAAAGGCAAAGTATTAAGAAACAGGAAAATTTTGTTAGAAACGAAAAAAGTACTTATGTAATATCAGTCCTCATATGACAGTGAATGTTGCACAATATCCTCCAAGATGAAAAAGAGACTGAAGTCAACAGAAGTGTGGTTCTACAGAAGGATGCTGAGAATGCCATAAACCATGGGAGCAATGACAAAGTTTTAGAGAAAATGGAAACAAAAAGGCCACATATACTTAACATCAGAATGAGATAATTGAAATTTCTTGGGCAGATAATAAGGAAAGATGGCTTTGCAAATTTGATACTCACAGGACAGATTAAAGGCCTGAGAGACAGTGGAAAACAATTCATAAACTACCTACTGAGCTTGAGTAAATTGATGGCAAAACAGGGTTAAAGAGCAATAAAAAAATGACAAAATCTATCAAGAGCAACAAAGGAAGGAAATTGTGGAGAGCCATGATCACCAACATCCTGAAGGGCATATAGAAAAAGAATTCCATTAAAGACTAGGAAAGTCGACCTTCTACTAAGGCTTTATATCTTTACTAATCATGTTATTTGCTTTTTTTTTTCTTTCTCATACAGAGCATTCAAGCTGAATACATACCACCAACCCAAGAGGATTATTGTATCCACCAACAATGCAAAGACGATATTTTATTCTTTGTCTTGTTCATATAAATCAAATGTAATGAATAGATTAGATATATTTATGTTAGAAAAGAGACACATTCCATTAATCAAATTTTGCACATCTGAAACTAAAGAGAAGAAAATATAAAGGTGAATTGAAAATATGGAAAGAGTCCAAAAACTTGGCTAATTAGGCAAAGAAATTAGTTGGCAAATAAATAATGCTCTTCTTCCACTGATCCTGTGTCTTCTCAGGATCCATAAAAGAATACAATAATAAACTCAATTTATACAGACAATGATGCCTATCATAGAGACAGTGTCAGATTTTAAAATCACTTAAGCTGATACCAAGTTTTTGCCAATTGGTTAAAGTAAGACAGACAATAATACTATGAATAGATCGAAAATAAGAGAAAAATCAAGAGCTTCAGTCAATTTATAAACGTTACCAAAAATACTTTGAAATTCATAAAAATGGAAAGAAGCCCTTCCACTCAATGTAACTTCATTTATTGTACAAAAAGAATTGTTTAAATTTCATAGATGTGTTGTCATATGGCAACAGAAAATAACTGAGTGAAATTAACAATAAAGTTATTGCAATTGAGAGGCCTTAAAAAAAAGCAGCGTGAAGGAAGTAATATTAATAATGCAGGTGCTAAAAGGTTAATTCTACTGCAAGCTTCAATGAAGCAAACAAGACTGCTGTTTTTGTATAGTTACAAAAAAAAACAGAAAAATTTGAACCAATATAATTTTGTTTGCATGCTCATCACTTAGGTGTCAATGGCAAATAATAGTTTTATATATATATATATATATATATATATATATATATATATATATATATGATACTAGATACCGATATATATTTTTGTATATCAAGAAGCCTATGGAGGAAATTGTAAGACAAAATAGAAAATATTAATTTGTAACATATTTTATTTGTTAGGACTTCATCAGACTCAATTTGGCAGAGTTGAGTGAGGGACCACCAAAACTCCTTGCAACAAAAACATGAACTGAAGGCAAGGATTATGGCAGTAGTCACCAACTTAAACAAGGAGACTGTTCAGAAGAGTTGCAGGGTATTCTGAAGTTGTTTGGAGGCTGTGGTTGAAGCTAATGGCGATTTTATTGAATAAATTTACTCTTTAGTATTTCAAGATATTTTTGCGTAATTTTAGTAAATTTATCTGTCAAATAGAGTTTACTTTTTATGTAATTTAGATGAAAATTTATCCTTCACAAACTATATATATCTATACATATCTCTCTATGTATGTATGTGTGTATATATATATATATATATATATATATATATATGTATATATATAAATACAAATAAAACAAATGAAAAAAAATTTTGGTAAAATTTACAAATGCAACTCTACCTACAGAAAGCTAGTCAAATGAAAACACTTGAAGCAACAAAAGAAAATAAAAACAAAGAAATAAACACCCCACCAAGTGAAAAGGAAATATAAAGATAAATATAAACAGAAAAGAAAAAAAGAAGATAGACAAAAATACAAACACCTACCTATGAAATAATCCAAAGTTCTCAATATCTAAATAAATTTGACTCAAACTGTGCCGTTACACTAAGCAACAACACCATGCAAGAGACTCAATTCAGACTGGTACTCTGAGTCTTTTGTCTCTTATGTAGTGTTGCTGGTTAAGAGGTGTGTGTGTGTGTGTGTGTGTATGTATGTATGTATGTATATATAAACTGTGAACTTTGTCTGGAGGAGAAAATAGCTATATCTACCTTCTCAGACAAATGTAAATTGCTAAATACATGCAAAATGCAGATACAAAAACAAATTTTTACTTCATTACTTACAAATCGAGAATAAAAATGAGTACTTGTAAAATACCATCATGAAAAATGCAAATATATGCACTATATACAATGCAGATAATGTAACATTATGCAAAACCAATATTTTAAACTTAAATGAATAACTCCTGAAAACAAAAATAAAACAAAATTAAGAAAAAAATTTAAATAGCTAAATAAATAAAAAATTAATGAAATAATAAACAAATTAACAAACTATGAATGAATATATAAACACAAGTAAATGTAATAATAATAATCAACAAGCCTCTAGAATAACATAACTGTTACTTTTCACCCAGTAAACATCAATAAATCTTAATAACATAATGCACCAATAGACCTTACTAGTGCAATGTCTGGAGAATATAGTCTTCATCTTCAATGTTTTTAGCATGTTTGGAGAATATATTCTTTTTCAGGTGTATGTTTTTTTTCTTTTTTAAATACTATCTTCTTTCAGGAGATAGGTACTTTGAGTTTCCACAGCTTTCTTTTCTTTAATATCTATGAAATATGACTTTGTGCAGAAAATAGAAAAACATTTACTTGCTGCCTTTTCCACAGTGTAGAATTCAGAATTGTCAGCTATCAGTCAAGGCTTGAGAGCCAACTTGACCTCGTTAGTCAACTAATACTGTCAAGTAGAAGAGATTTTAATTATTTGGGTGTTATATGACTGATTTGAACTTGGCTTGCCAATTCCACATTTTTTGTCAATGTTTTGCTACCAGCACATCAATTAAATTTATGCTTATTTTTTGTAAACTAAGTGACTTCTAAAAACCAGATACATGATACACCTGGAGTAAACTAAATACCATATACACAACATGTACAATACACTTGGAGTATCTGTCTATATTTCTGAGATGAGGTGGTCGGAATTTTGAACTGAGCACTTTATTTTGCTCACTGGGGTAGGATGTCCTCAAGGACACCAGGCACAGTAGATAAAGGCATTGGTTAGATCCTGTGACAGGACCCAAAGAGTGTGAGTTCAATATCCAGTTAAGGCAGTGGAGAACTTGCAGAGGGGAATTAACAGGAGGTAACTGATAACTGACATCCATTAAACATAGCACGTAGAACTAGAACAGTCTACCCCAGTGAGCAAAATAAAGGGTTCAGTTCAACATTCCAACCACCTGAAGAAGGCCAGAGCATACAACGGCCGAAACGTTGTAATAAATATGGCGACAAAGATGAGGACAATAGTCTGAATAATGTATGTACAATACACCTGGAGTAAACTAAACGCCTTATTAGAAATGTTGCACAAATTAAAAACAACAAAATTGGAGTTAACATTCTGAAAACGTGGAATAGCCACTTCATATCAGAACTTCCAAGTGCAGCCAAAAAGAAAAGGGTGGATAAATATAAAAAATATGTGTAAGAAATAAATAATGTAATGGAAATTTTCTAAGATTACATTTCAGCATAAAACATCCAAGTATGATATTAACTGACTATATAACACATGAGTGTTGTAAGACTTGAAAATGAAGATAAGAGGAGAGTAATTCCTCCAGCATTGCCTGTAGGCAAGTGGGTTAAAGATGATTTTATCATTGAGAATATAAACATAAAAGGTGAGCATGACATTTTAAAAGAAAAGAAATGCTATAGATATTGCAAAAATCCCTTTTCCAAAAATATCTTTACACACTTCATAATGTATTTCCGGTAAAGAACATTAATTTAAAAGAGAAGTAAAGTACCAGAGAAGGTAATAAGTAGCAAGTAAAACCAGGCAAGGTGTGATTCCCACTGCTCGCCAGAGGTTCTAAGCAGACTGACAATATAGAAAAGTTGACCTACTTCGAGAACAATGTGATCCTGTGTATCCCAAAATGCATCCTTCCAGGCAGGAGCCATTCACATGGTGACATGTCTGATTGTAACAGTTGTGACTGCACTCATTCGCACACTCTGCACCATATGCATGAGGAGGACACTCTGAAACAGTGAAAAATGTTTATTAGAAACACTGGTAGAAAAATTTATACAAGCAGCAATAAATACAGTAGAATCCTACATATCCAAACATAACTTTGATGTGTATATTTGAATTATTTGGGTGATATATGACCGATTTGAAATTTCTGTTTTTCAGGAAATTTACTTTGGACAATTGTTTATGCTTATTTCACCCTAATGGCTTCTATTGGTGCAAAAGATGATGGGAATAGGAGGAAAGGATGACAAGACATCTGCGATGAGATGTATGACTGTGATGAAACCTGAACTGAAAAAGTTGTCAGTTTTATGGAAAGAAAGCCAGCATTCAGCTATGACGATTGCAATAACAAATGCAAAGTTAAAAAGTGTCTTTCATTTAAAAAATTTCAAGAACAAAAGCAAAACAAAATGTAGAAAAAGTTGAGAATGACATTAGAATAGAAAGAATCATCATGCAACAGTGTTTAAAAAATTCTTGTTACATTGTTTTGCATATGTGGTATATTTAATTTAATGAATTTTCATTAACATTACATAATTTATTTCTTTTTTCTTAGAATCAATTCCATTATATTTCACTCACCATTAGCTTATTTTGTTTACTATAAAACATTGAAAATAAATGTTAAACCTGATTTCAGTTCTTTTATTTTAATCTAAATATAACCCCCTCATATCCGGACTTTGTAACCAAATCCACATATTCAGAAGGTCTTCTTAGTCCAGTTGTTAATGATTCTACTATATTTAGAAAATGAACCAATCAAGTATAGAGTTTAGACATTTTTTTCTACTCTGGCATGTCAGTTAAATTTCTCAATTTGCTGTAAAAACAGATAAAAAAAATTATTTTATACTATCCTGTAATACAAATATCATGAGGCAGATACATTACCCAGGGATTAAAATTTAGAACTCATAACCTGTTGAAAACCCCTTGGGGATGTGTTGGCCATTATAGGATTGAAAGGCTAAAAAATAACTTGGATATCATCATGACAGCAGTCAGCAAAATTAATTTATTCGGAGTGACAAAAATTTGGGCATTGAAAAGTAGCAATTCTGGATGCAAGATAAAATATGGTTCTCACTGAAGTTAAGCAATGTCGAGCTTAGTCAGTACCTAGATAGGTGACCATTTGAGAAAACTAGGTGCTGTAAACTTGGATGTGCAGGTGCTATTAGGTTGGTGCAAAAATAATGACGT
Organism: Acanthosepion lycidas; assembly: GCA_963932145.1. Classification (NCBI taxonomy): domain Eukaryota; kingdom Metazoa; phylum Mollusca; class Cephalopoda; order Sepiida; family Sepiidae; genus Acanthosepion; species Acanthosepion lycidas. The sequence goes on from OZ010572.1 coordinate 128,995,867, forward strand.
AATAATGTCGTTTTTTGACGTTAAAAAATACGTCAAAAAACGACATTATTACGTCATTATTTTTGCACCAACCTAATATAATGGATCAAGAATGGAGAGATAAGTTTGAATTCCAGTCAGATTTGTTATATCCACTTATGCACAGATACCTTTCGGAAAGGGTATGAATCCATCTCTTCTCCCCCAGCTTTGAGTTAATTAGCAGGACAATTAGTAAATCATTGTTACTTCCAAAAAATCATATCTAAAAATATTTTCTGGCTTTAAATAACCTATAAGTGGTTGATAATCCATAAAAAGATAATCAATAAAATAAAACAGATAAGTAGAAATTTGCTGGTTTAAAGACTGAAAAACAAACTTCTCTCTTTTGAAAAATGTTATATTTAGCTTTTTATTTAAAATATATAAAGTCCTGTCTGTAGAATTGTATCTTGTGTCTATTCTGTTTTTATCTGGAGTGCTTTTCCTTTGCAAATGTCTACTGTTTCAGACTATTTTTTTAGCTATCACAACGTCAAATAAAAGTGACAAATGTGTTAATAATGAAAGCAAAAGAAACTTCACAATATCTAGGTATTGTCAGATTTCAAAGGGGTGTGTATACTCTCAATCAATTTGAAGATGGAATGGGGGTGTATCAAAATCAATACTGGGGCAGGTATTAGCCCATAGTCAGTGTGGGTGTGGGATTTAGGAGAGCTACATAACACCAGTTTTTTCTCAGTCATGGAAGAGTGCTCTGGACGTGTGGAAAGCCAGACAAGATGAACACAGAACACCAATATGAATTATTATGGCAGAGCAGCCCAAAGAAAGTTACTTCTTTAACAATTCGGCAGAGAATATAGCAGCCAATTCATATGGTTGATACATCTTTAGTGTTTTGGCATACATCGTCTTTGCAGATGAGTTCTTTCTGAAAATTTAAGTAATGATCTTTTATGAATTATCTGCAACCCACTGTCAAATACAATAGATTTTTGATGATAGTGTACATAAAATTTTGCACAATTTGTTATTTAAAATTTCCAGTGTTAATTAGGAATACAAATTAAGAAAAAGATATAACCATTCTAACCATTCTAATAGAAGTACTTATCTTAATATTCATTGTATTTCCTTGGATAAGCATACAAACAAGATTACCACTGAAGAATGTTTCCTTATAAGGAAATGGCTAATACTACCATTACTATTGGGTATGAAACTCCATATTATAAAAAAGGGAAAAAAAAAAACAAGAATGTCAGACCTATATCCAAGAAATCTAAAAAAGATAATTTGCTTTGTGTCTTGAATGCAACTTGGTCAGATATCTCTCAGCAGGTGACAGACTTAATCATGGTTACCAGATTTGAATAAAAATAGTTGTGTTAAATCTGAATGCCCAATGCTACCAAATTTTGGACTATTTTTCTTTCCATTAGTTGTCCACATAATCAACTGAAGTAACCCCCAAAAATCACAAGTAGCAAAATTCAAAATTTATCTGTGCGGGGCTTATCAAAATGCCCCAGTCTTGCAACCCTGGATTCAATGCTTAAAAGAATAAAAACTCTGAAATCAGTTAATCACAAGTCCATCATAATTAAATGTTATTAAATTAAGATTATTGAATAAAGGCTTTTGTTTGAAAACAGAGGTGTTTAATCATTTTTGTCATGTCTCTATATGGAAAAAAATAATGAAAGTAATTTGAAAAACATGCTTGTAGGAGATCAATATTTGATTAACAAATAACATTTCATTGTTAATTCACGTTCATGTTCTCGGGAAAATTAGATGAAAAAAGCAGAAAACCATTCAGAAAATCAACCAAATGTCATGTCTGTTAATCAAATATCAATTGCCTCCAACTGGAAGTGTGGAGTGGCAGGAATAACGCTTATCAGCATTGAAAACAGAATTGGTGAACCATGTTCTAATTCAAGTTCAGGCATGAATCCATTTTTTCCTGTACTCAGTTCTAACAAATCTCTCTCTTTTATTAGAGATTTCATGTCCGTTCAAAAGATGGACAATCATAATTCTCCACAGTTTCCTTTCTTTTTCTGATCTCAGCAATGCTTTCTCCATTATGACCCCACTTTGTCTTTCTGGTACTTGTTTCACAATCCATTTCCTCAGAATTTTTCAGAAGGCTATTTGCTTCTGTCTATATTACTGAGATGAGGTATTGTAACTATTTACATTGTTCAGACTGTTGTCCTCATCTTTATTGTCATTATTTACCTTCTGAATATGAAAATAAAAATGAAGACAACAGTCCAAACAATGTAAATACTGTAAATAGGTTATTTGCTGTTTTCCATTACTTTCTCTGTGTGTGTTAAATTCTCCAACCCTTGTTTCTTCCTTGTGTATCTCCAGAATTTCAGCTGTCTCTTTCTGATTGCTCATATCAGTTTCCTCGATGTTCATATTCTTTTTAAAAGATCCTTATTGATCACATGTTCCGCCCATAGTAATTGTAACATTTTTGGTCAAATAATATTGTGGTCATTTCAATTCTTTTCTTGATTTGGGATATCATTTTGTATTAAATCATACTTTTCAGTTCATTAATACTTATTTTCTGAAAATTGTCTTTCCCTATTTTAATGTGTCTTCAATTATCTATCATGACTGATTGTTTATGAGTACAGTATTTCTGTGGATAAATGTCGGACCAGGCTCATACATCAAATCATTGATCCTTGCAAAAGCAATAGCATCACAATGTTGTATACAAGTTAAAGTGAATAACAAAGACCTACTCAGAATGGACTAAATTCATATTCACTGACATTAATTTTTGTTCCTTCATTTGAATGAGAAGATGCCAACCTAGCAAAGACTTTAACAGTTTTAATAAAAAAAGTACAGTTTTATCTTTAATTTTGACCTGAACCTAGTATACAAAGGCGAAATGTGTTGTCATTAAAAACATTTTTCCCTGTCTCATTTCTCCACTTTTGTTTGGATTCCATATCTTACTAACAGACATGAGCACACTCTCTAGATGGTTATATTACTGCACCAACTTGAGTTTGATATCTTTGATAAATAGCTCACACCTTGATCTCACATCTTTTTATAATTAATGCTTAGTTCTTTCTTCTTTCATTGACTACCTTGTCTTGTAAGTTTTTCAGTTTTCATTTTGAATCTGTCATCCAAAAAGTGTCATCTAGATACATAAGGTATATCTACCAATAATAAACCCAGGTCTTCCTTTATGTACAGTATCCCTTTAAAACATGGGTGATCATGGCTCTACACAAATTCCAGTTCTTTGTAAATTGTAGTAAGATTTTTTTTCTGCTACTAGACTGGCAACCAGGTCTCTCAGTTTTACTGCTGAAATAGCTAGATGCAACCACAACTTCTACTCCAACAGTTTTTCACATTTCTCAGAACTCTTTTTTGATTTCTAGTTTCTCTGATAACAACAATCTTCAGATAATTTGAAAGCAACATTGCTATCTTCTATCTTCTTGAAACCTGTTCCTTTTCTGCAGCTTTTTTTGTTCCTTTTGCCTTCAATATTCCATGTGACTACTGTTAAATTCTCCAACCCCTCTTTCCTAATTATGTGCTCTAGAAATTTCAGTTGTCTCTTTCTGATTCTAAACAGAAGTGTCTGTTTGTCCCCATTAAACTTCTTTATGTTACTCACATTCTTCAGTCTATGATATTCTCAGCATCCTTCTGTAGAACCATAGTTCTATTGCTTCAATTCTTTTCTTCATCTATGAAGAGATTGACCAGCATTAACTGCCAAATGGTTCAGTATTCTTTTCTTTGTTTCTAACAAAATTTTCATGTTTCTGAATACTTTGCTTAGATTCTGGAAGCTATCTTTCACTATCCCAATGTACCTACAGATTTCAGTGTCACATTTTCCATTCTCTGGAACACTTTCTGGATATTTAATAGCAATTCATTTTCTGTGTAGTATCTAATGGTAAAGATCAAATAGATCACATCAGAAAACACCCCCTTATCTTTCTATTTTGGTGTACTGACTTTATACTTTATTTGCATAAAAGCCATTTCATGCCTAGAATGGTATGATGGTTGTGAGAGAAAAAAAGCAGTTGAAATAACACTTGAGCAAATCATTGCTTTTCAAACAATTTTTTAAAAAAGTTATTGCCATAGTTGACCAGTTCTAAATTGAATGACAAATATAAATGATTCACAAATTTTCAAGAGCCACTTTTAAAAGGAAGCATGAAATTTAAACTTTATATCATAATCTCAATGCTTCAGGCCATTTCATATATCATATTTTACATTTAAACCATAATCTCCTCAACATGACATACTGAGAAACATTTTAGTTAAATCAATACAAAATTCTAATTACTTTCAGCCTGAAAACTTTGCTTTGGAAAAACATTTCATACATTTCAGCATGTAATGATTACTTTAAAAAAAAATTAAATATAAATGCATTAAAAACATTAAGTAAGGAAATAGAATAATTACTGCAGAGTAATGAGAGTAATTAAGAATATTGATTACTCAAGTTTCAAAAAATTACTGAGTTATTTCCCTTGGTATGTATCAGTCTCAAAGAAGACCATGCTAATGTATATCAACTCTTTTGATAATGTTATACTCTACAGCAATTAGATCTCTTTCTTCTTCATTCTGTATACTGGCTGGATGTGAATACCATGAAGGCATAGAACAAAATAAAAAAGTTGTTTCCTGCATATAGGCTCTGAACATCATATCTGGTCCATGAAGGCAAGCCTCCAAAATGAAAGCAACACTGGCCAATTGTGAATATTTCCCCCAAAAAGGAGACTGCCAGATCTGCTTAAAAGAAGATCTCCCATAATGACCAGAAGCAGTTGTGGACCATTAGGCTACTAGCTGACAAACAGGGTGCTGCTGCCACTGCTGCTGCTTCTCTCAACTTAACTGTTACCACTCCCAGGCTTGACTAATCTAGTAGAATATCATCTCAATGTCAACAGAACGCAGCTACAAGCCTTCTTCATGACCAATGCTGTCACCTTGGCAAACCTGAATCACTAAAGCAGTTGACTATCCAGCGTCAATACCGCTGGGTCTCAGATTCCAAAAGTCACGATTGATAACACCTCAACATTGACAACATAGCTACAAGCCTTCCTTATCAGCAACACCTTCACCTTGGCAAATGCAACTCAGCAAGCAAGCAACTCTGGGTCCACAAGCAATGACTTCAACTCCAGAGGGAAGCAACTCCAACTCCACGAGCATCCAAACCACATATGCTGCCACCATTTCATAGTACAGGCCTACCAGCTATGCCAATCCCTCATCACCTTGACAACTGACACACTCTTCTATGAATCAACCCACCACCATGATCAACATGTGCAAATGACCATATCCTGTGACCTTGGTCAAGCAACACAAAAAATTGGTCAAGTCCCAGTGCTACTCATCATTGTCGTCAACACCATCACCTTGGCAAATCCGACTCCATTTTGTAAGACACCTTATTTATTAAACAATTACACATTGTTCAAAATGCCTAATCCTCATTATTCCTTTTGCAACCAAATGCTTGAAGTCTGGATTATTGTTATAATTAATAATAATCCAGACTTCCAGTATATATTTTGCATTATTCTAATATCTTTCATAAATACATCAAGTTTTCCTAGATCTTTCTAACTTATTAAATGCTTTTGCATAGTCTATTAAACATAGATATATGTCCACCTGCAGTTGTTCACTCTCATCATAAATATTGCATCTCTTGTTCCAGTGACATTATAAAACCACACTGTTTTTATCCTATTTTTGATCTGATACTGTTACTTATTCTATTCATCAGAATCTGGATAAGCTTACTGTATATACTCATATATAGTGTGACCACTGAATTTTTTCATGAATTTTAACACCTCTAGAAAAAAAATACCTGTTTATAGTGCAACTGGTCACTGAAAATGCATGAATTTTAACCTCTTCAATAGAATTTACCTGTGTGACCATCTATTTTTCTTATAAAACCTGATCATAAAAACTCATACTATACTCAAGAGTATATGGAAGTTATGTGACATCATACTAAAGTTTTCTGGTATGCCATCACTGTCGTATTTTTTATTTATTATTTCTGTAATCTTATTGATACCAAACTTATCTTCAGCTGAGTACATCTCTATTACAATCCAATCTAGTCCTGCTTCATTGTTTTTGTTCATCTTTCCAGTACCGATTTTACCTCAGACTTTAATATTTTAGGTTTTTCCATGTTTTTGTGCATTGCAGTTTTCCCCTCTTTCATCATAAAATAATTCTCCAACATATTCATTCCATCTTTGAAGTATTTTTTTTCTATTAGAAGTGTTCCCACTTTTGATTTTATGCATGAATGTGTCTTTTCTCCTGTTACTTCTTTTATTCTTTTATAAAGAAGATTACCAAAATAATAAATGAAATATATGACAGTTGTGAAATATTAGAAAACCTGCTTATCCCTATTTTTATAGTCATGGTAAAGAATACAAACTATATAAATAAACTTAAATCCACATAGCTAACGTTATTATTAAGATTCTAATGAGCTAAGCTCATATCAAAATTGGTCTGGCAAGAATAGGGTTCAAGACACTGAAGCAAGAAATGCTATATTTATATTTAAAATGCTATCAGATGTAGAAAAACCTATACCATTGTTTCATAGACTGCATAAAATTATTTGATAAGATACAACACAATGACCTACTTGAAATGTGGGGAAAGCTTTTTAATGGGAGGGTATTAAAAAAGTCTGGGAACAAACCATCTGCATGCAAATAGAGAATAAATTTAGTAAATACACAAAAAATAGAAAATGGTGAAAGACAAGGATGTATTTTTCTCACTGGATTGATTTAACCTCTTCAGCAAGACAATCCTCAGAGAACTAGAAAACCAACCAGGATTTATTATTGGAAGAGAATATTAACAATATAAACAGATGTCACTGTGTTGATAGCAGGTGCAATAGGAAAAATGAAAGAACTCTTACATAAGGCATGTGTGGTTATTAACAAAAAACAGTTCAAGATCTGAGCTACATATTAGTAACTTTAAAAAAAATCAAGCAACTATGAAAAAATTTAATTATCTGGATACTGAAGTAACAAACCCCAAAATCTGATGAACCGTAAGAATAGTGAAAGATGATTCCAGATGATAAGTAATATATGAAGAAATGAGAACATTTCATTAAAAACTGTTGTAACCTAGGAGGGGTTACTGTATGTGGAATAACCAAAACAGAGGTTGGAAATGAAATAGTAATCTTTATAACATCAACAAAATACAATACTCACCAGTGGTATGAAGTAGATAAACCCCCGTTAGTAGTGAACTACTTAAACAGCATATTACTTCCATTTAAAATAGTGTCCAACATATTTATGAGGATTGGGGCATTCTCATTAGTGTTCATATGAATGGTATATAACAAAAACAAAGAAATGAATGATGTACTACTCTGTAATAGCTGATCATATACATGACATGGCTGGATGCTGTCTTCACAAATGAAGAAGAGACTTTAAATGACAGAAATGTGCTTCTATTGATGGATGTAAAGAATAACATGGACTGAACATGTGAGCAAAGCAAACATTTTAATGAAAATTAAGCTAAAAGGACACTTATAAAGAAACTGCTGAAATTTCTGGGACTCATAATGAGAATAGAGGGCCTGGAAAATCTATTGCTTACAGGATATATTGAAGGCAAGAGAAGTAAGGCCAAACAGTAACTTAAAATGTTTGTGTAAATGGATGGCAAAACAAAATCAAAGAGGGATGGTAAAGAGTCAAATTCTACTTAGCACAACAAAAGGTAGGAAGTTGTGAAGAGCCATAATCGCCTACATCCTGAAGGTACACAGCATATAAGAGAAGAATAAGATGGAAGAAGCCAAGAAATTAAGTAATAGTAGCAATGAAGAATGTATCAACTCAGAGGACTATGATAAAAAGCAACAGTAATAAGACAGTTTGAGTTATCGAGCAAAGATGGAAATAAACACCAAGACAATCAATAATCAAATGACAAAAAATGGTTTCTGAGTTGGAGTATCTGCACATCTTTTCAGTTAATAAATTAATTCTTTAAAAATAAACATTTAACATTTTTCAACCAACAGGTTATGTTCCCACTGACAATAAAACATGCTTTGTGATCCCTTTGAAGGATATTTAAGTAAAGTCACTAGACCAGTAAGGAATGACAACAATTCACAACAGCATATTCCCTTACTCATTCGTCTATTTGGTTTGGTTTGTTTTGTTTTACGGAATACCAACCTCAATGGGTTGGTTAATGCCAACAAGATGTTTATTGCTGGTAATATCTTTTTTCAAAAATATATTGCTGGTAATAATTTTTTTTCAAAAAATATTTATTGCTGGTAATAATTTTTTACAAAAATGTATTGCTGGTATTAAAACCTATTTTTACAGTTTCATAGTGTTTTGACTACAGTTTTGGGGTTAAATATTTGCCCATAGCTGGGACCCTAAAAGGGTGTTATCACCCCAGGTCAGGATGGACCTGGGGACAACAGCAATTAAGAGATGATCCCATGCTCTTCAAAGCCTCCTGATCAGAGGTCTTGCTGTTGGATGTAGTTTATCGTCTTTCCCAGGACGTGGATGTTGTTTATCGTCTTACCCAGGATGGTGATTCACCTATCTTCCTCACTAAGCTACATGACATTTTACACTCATCTGCACCAAGCTATGTGACACTTACATTTTTGTCCTCACTTTTCCTTGCCTCTCTTTTTCACACATACACACGGTGGAATCACATTTTGTTTCATCCTAACAAGCTACTACAAACAAGGAATTTTAACACAAGAACTTTAACACTCATTCACGCTGTGAAAAATTTAGTTGTGCAATCATGAAAACAAAAATATTTCATATTTTTATATTTAAAATCCTTTCTCACCTTTTTTTTTTTTTGTTGCGGGTTGATATTTGAATCAACCTACAACAAAGAAAAAGACAAAAAAGGTTTTTAAATATAAATATTTTTATTTTCATATTTTTCCACAACAGATTAAAAGAAGGAATAAGATATTAATCATAATGAAGAGCATATCAACCCAGAAGACTGTGATGAAAAGCAACAATAATAAGATAGACTAAAGCAAGGAATAAAATAATATTACTAAAGAAGAGTGTATCAACCCAGAGTGTTGTCATTAAAAACAAGATGGTGTAAAAATAATTAAAATAATGAAAAGTGCCTCAATCACCACGAATAAGAGAGTAAAATTAGAATTGAAATAATAATAGTAATAAACAACTTCAAAGAAAGATAAGCACAAGAATCTTCAACAGAGTCTTCAAATATTAACAGAATTTTTTTTATCCTGTGACCTGTAGGATCATAGGGTACTGGAGCCACAGTAGAAGTGGTGTTTCTTGGGCAAGATAGCCTGATAGAGCCTAACCCTCTCCAAGCCAATTTGAATTCAGAGTTTTTCCTTTTCCTAAACCAGTTGCCACACAATGCTATAGAACCTGTCTGTCCTACTATTTACCCATAGCTGGAGGGAGAAAAGGAGGATTCATACCTTTCAACATTTCAATTTAATTTCTAAATTTCAAATACTGAAAACCAATTAATTATTCTTTGATGTTTTTTGGTCTGAAGGGGGCTATCATTGATATCTAAATAAAACCAAAATTATGAAAATGGTTCAATAAAAAGAAAGAAGCCAGCCATAGAGATTATGAATAAATAAATTTTATTTTGCATGAAGAGGTTGGTCAGAGTGCTGCATCTCTAACAGTGAAAGTGTCTAGCGACCAATTTCATTTCTCTTTGCTTTTTTTTTCTCTTTACCTGCTGACATATCAGTCAGTCTATCAACCTCAATAAATCATTGCCACTTGTTGGAATTAATATTTATTTCAGTTTTTATTTCTTTGCTACATTTTTCTTCTACTTTGTACTCTCCATGACCAACAGATAAATATCAGTCATAACAGTGTGGCTTGATACATTAGTGGAGATATCAAATATCTTGCCAAAGTTACCATCTTTGTTTCCAGTATTAGTGACTGATATTATAACGTTTTAGAATGAGGACTATTTTATTGCCATTTTAAGAATGCAGACTCTTTTATTACCAAAATGATAAATTTCAGAAATTTTTCTGATAAAACCAACCATGATTTATATCTAATAATAGAGAACTAGTTTACCTTCTCCATGAAAAATTATTAGCTATATTTAAGTATTTTTTTGCAGTTGCACTATAGAATATATTGTCTGCATGAGTAATTTATGGTTTTTATCTTTACATTTAAGTCTATTGTTACAGGTAAGAAAGAATTCTGCGTTTTTTAATCATTAACAATATCCAAGAAAGCAAACACAAAACAAAAGAAAAAAATAATAGTGATCAAAATTTGGTCTTCTACTCTTAGTGACGTGTTGTTTTAATAACACAAGGTATATTTGTGCATTGATATCAAGTGATGCCTCATTACTTTAACAACACAATATCTCATTATCAGTATGAAGGGGATATCAGGATGCATAACTGATAAATATATAATATCACTTTTATATTATGGATATGGAGTAATTAGATATGGATAAGTGTAATTGACAAAATTCTCAACAAACTGAATTGACAAAGTTCACATAAAACTATAAGAAAAAGAACAGGGCAAAATAATACTAAACAGACCATAAATGTACCAGAAAAAAAACAAGGTAAAGCAATAAAAAAAACAAAAAAACTCAGTAAAGCAATAATAATAGGCTAAAAAGTTCACAAAGAATTGTGTTCACATATCAAAAGAATACAGTCAAGTTGCTAGAGTGTTCTGACTTCAAGACAAAGAAGAAAAAAGATGACAGATGTGACTGAGAATTGGTTTATTTTTATTTGTCAGGAAGAAATCCCAGCATGCATCTGTAGAAATTATCTATAATTGTAGAGAGTAGATCTTAGCAGATATTGGAACTGACAATAGAAAAGATTATAGAGTGGTTCTAGGTACAAGTACTGATAGGTTATTGTATCTGGATGAACATGAGCTGAGTGGCCTTCTTCTCAAGTCATTTTTACATAGTAAGATGGTAAAGAGTTTATGTAGCCATTAACATATATCTCTCTGTCCCATAATGATTGTCACCTTTGCATGTACAGTTTGTGCACTAAATGTAAAAACTATTGGGAGATCAGAGGTTGTATTGGGATGATAGAAGAATGCTCTAGTATTTGTTTTAATTACCAAGATGGAGATATATCAGTTAATTTGTGGAGATATAAAATGTTTTATGAAGATTTATCACTGACAGAGCACAGCCAGGATGTTGTCTTGTTAGATAGATCCCCAGGGGATAGTGGAAGCTGAAGTTTATAGCAAACCAAGTCTAGATATATACTAAAATTGGCATTAGAAATTAACACCTTATTTTAAAAACCCTAAATTAAAAAAACAAACTAAAAATAAAATTATTTCAACAAAAACCTTTCAGTAGTTAAGGACTTTAAATGCTTATACCCAATTTTTTTTATTCTTTTTTTTATGGTCTATCAACCCTTTGTAGGTTATTTAAAACTGAAATATATTTTTTTGTTGTCAAAATAATTATTTTTTTGAAAGTGATGATTGGATTAAGACTTTTTTGGAGGTAATTATTTTTTCCAGACACAAGGCCTAATTTTGTGGAGGAGATGGATTCATACCTTTACCAAGAGCATTAGTATATAAATGAAATGTAACAAACATGACTGGAAATTTAACTTGTCTCATCAATTTCTCATTCAAAGCCCATATCCATCGGACCATCTGGGTTTATATTCAAGATAGAAACTGAAAGATTACACTATTCCAACCCTGCCAACTTACTCTAATTTAGTCTTGTATTGGGCTAAACTAAGCCTAGTAAATATTCATACATTGTCAAATTCAGTAACTCCAACCATAAAATTGAGTTAAACCTCTAATCTAAATATTGTAAGTTTTTGGTTATATATATATATATATATATATATATATATATATATATATATATATATGCGCTTGTGTGTATGTCTATCTTTCTCACCTTGATACACATACACACAAAGCAGGAAAGCTTATGGTGCAGCTGATAAGAGAATTCTCTGAAATTTATAGCAAATGGCAAAGAGATGGAGTCTCAAGATTCAAACAGGAGATGATAAATATGTAGCAAAAGGTATACACAATATTTCATACAAAGTTATGGATATAAATTTACAAATGACACTGATCTTTTATAAATAGAACAACAAAGGAAGAAAAAGAAAAAAATCAGCTCCCAGTAGAAAAATGGCAGTGTATATATATATATATATATATATATATATATATATATATACATACATACATACACACTGTCATTTTTCTACTGGAAGCTGAATTTTTTATTCCTTTGTTGTTCTATTTATAAAAGATCAGATATATATATAATAGATTTGTCATAGATTTTCATAAAATTGTTCTTATATATATATATATATATATATATATATACACACAATAGATTTGTCATAGATTTTCACAAATTGTTCTATATAATGTTAGAAAACAAATCAAAATAGTGTTTGGGTTTTGTATCTAAAGTTTTGTGGCCATTTTGTAATACAAGGACAAAATACATTTGAAATACGAGAATAAAAACAAAAAACCAAACAGATTAAATAATTCCTATGAAGATCTCTTTAGTCATTGTCAAAAGTTAGCGTTTACAAACCATTAAGCTTGATATCAGGGTGTGTTATGAGGATAAATTCAGCCAATATTATCTTTGATACTAATATTCATTTTAGCAAGATTCTTTGAAATACTTCTGAAGTATTCATTTAGATTTTGACTTTGCAAAAAGCATTAGGAATTTTTTTTTTCTTTACAAGGCCCAGGGTCCATTCAAGGTAGGGGATTATGTTAGATGTGAAAGACTGGAGAGTGATGTCTACGAAGCTCCTGCCAAAATATGACGACAGTGATCCATTTTTGGTCTGATATAAATAATAGCTTAATATGTGCATGCATTTGTATATGAATGAACATTACCAAAGCAAACAATATAGTGACTTTCTAAGTGTTATTAGATGTGTCACAAGGCTGAAAGTATGGGGCACCCAGTGAGGATCGAACATACTACTCAGTCATAAGTGATCTAGCAAGACAAGTCTTCTAAACATTACACCACGTTGAGGTGCCCAAGCAGACAATATAGATAATCAGTATTTTACTACTTTTGCCAGGGTATATAAGATAATTCCAGGAGCATGGTTTTGCCAAAGTGCTCACAATCATTGTTTAATTCATCAGCCATCAATTTTTAGCTTCAGTCACTCTCCCACCACTGTAATTTAGCATCCATGTGCCATTTCTATAAATATTTTTATGTTAATTGTTCTGATGGAATTTCACTTTGGTACCTAGACTCTACAAAGTACAGGTTAATGGTAGAAAATGTAAAATAAAGCAAGTAAATACATATACAATGCCCATGCAGGACATTATTTTTATTTTTATTTCTCAGAAACTTAAAAAAAATTTTTGTGTTATAAAAATATAAATATTTGTCACTTATAAATTTAAAAAAATTTTTTAAATATTTTTTACTATATTAAAAAATATATATATAAATATAGATAAATATTTTACCTATAAATGTAGATAAATATAGTAAATATAGATTAAAAATACTGACAAATATAAATATTTGTCTCTTATAAATTAAAAAAAAATTAACATATTAAAATATAAATAAATATAAAAATGGGTAAATATATATATATATATATATATATATATATATATATATATATATAGATAAATATTTTACCTGTAAATGTAGATAAATATAGTAAATATAGATTAAAAATACTCACAAATATAAATATTTGTATCTTATAAAATTTTTCATTTTTTAAAAATATTTTTTTGTTAAGTTGAAATGGCTAGATTTAGCTGTAAGTTCTACACTAAGTTTCTTTACTCTCTCCTGGCTTCTTGCTTGCCAGTCAGGTTTGATCTTCAAAAACTCAAATTCAATTGTTATCTTCGGTTGTCTTAATTCTTGTTCTTTTATTGTTCTTTCTCCTCAATAATGTTTGCTTTTCTCAGATTCCCTCACACTCTGTAGGCCCTTGGGTCTTAATGTCTTTATTTCTTTGTTTGGGGGTGAAATGATTAAAAAAATAAAATTACAACACTTGAGAGTATCACAAAATCTTTCACTACTAAAAAAAAATGTATCTATAAATATTTTTAATTAAAATGGATAAGCTCAAATTCAAATGATGTATTTATATAAATACACAACATATTTGTAAAGAATTAATTTATTTTTAATCTGACATTTTTATTACTTCAAACATTGTTTTTAGTGGATATATGTATTTGAAATAGATGCCCTACTTTTATTTTTATGATGTACTTTTAAATAATATCTTAGCAGACTATTATTTTTTAGAGAATTGTATTTTTGCTCTTTCTCATTTAGACCTTTGAGGTCAGATACAAAAAAACAAAGGAAGTTGATTGTGATTGGCTAAAGCTAGCATGGAAATATTAGATAGAGAAAGGGATTTTGGCAAGTCTTGTCTGATATGTCAAACGATATAGACATGTTAAAATCATGTCTGAAATCTGCTCCCCAATGGCTAGTTAGAAGTGTACACATCAACATGTTGAATAAAAAAGTTAAAATTCCTTTGTTGAAGCTCTCATTTATCTCCAACTAAAGATTAGTAGGAAAGAAAGAAGAAGGCAACTTTATGATTGAATCAACCCCATCACCAAAACTGCCCCAGTATGAAGGGGCTATACAACAGTATTATGTCTTTTGACCCACACACTCAAGAAAACTTAATAAAGAAAATGAATTCTCATCAGGGATTGAACCTGTCTTTCCCTTTGTAGGTGATGCCATCATTTGATCCAGCAGGCTTTAAAACACTTGGCCACAGACAGAATCACGGACCAGCAAGCTTTTATCTACCTTTTTAAAGAATGCACCCTTCCACATTCAGATTTTCTCAAGAACCCATGTCTGCTCAGTGTCATCATCGAAATGTTAACAAAGCAATTTCTAAAGAATAGGTCTATTTTTAAAGATTTTTATTATTTCAAATGTTATTTTTAGTGGATCCTGTAGAAATAAAATAAAAATATGGGACGTCTACTTCAAACATGGGTATCCACTAAAAATAATGTTTGAAGTAATAAAACTACACCATCATCACTTATTCAGTTATCACATTTTGTGCCACTGTGGTCACCACTCCCCTACATCTCATAATTTTGTTTCATGGTGACATTCAAGGAAGAATACTGCAAGAGCTTGCCAGTTCCTTTTGTACTTGGGATGTTGAAGTCACCAACTCCCTCCAGTCAGAAGTTAAAGAGGCAGAAACTACAAGGCAGCAGGTGGTTTGAAGTCAGAGTTTCCCTTCTTCTAGACTGGTTGCTAACCAAAGCTATAGGGTCCAGTTTGTCCTGCTATTTACCTCTAGCTGGGAAAAAAAAAACAATACCACACACACATACATATATATATATATATATATATATATATATATATATATATATTTCATTAAAGACAACTGACAGAACTTGGAGAGGGGAATTAACAGGAGATAACTAATAACTGACATCCATTAGACATGGCACATGAAACTAGAACAGTCTACCCTAGCGAGTGAAATAAAGGGTTCAGTTTGACATTCCAACCACCTGAAGAAGGCTGGAGCATACAATAGCTAAAACGTTGTGATAAATATGGCAACAAACATGAGGACAATAGTCTGAATAATTTAAATAGTGTACAACTGACAAGGTACTGCAATTAACCTTTTTATTTCATTTTTCTTGTCTTCATACAAGTGTTTTCTCTTCTGGGCACAAAGTGTGTAAAAACTGTCCAAATTTTCTACATTTCTGAGTGCTTTTCACTATACTTTCAGCCATTATCAAGGATGATTTTTATTTTTAACTGAATTGTGGTTTTTTTTTTATGTAGGTATCTTAAGTAATAGGAATGTTTTATTTTCCAAACACGGTCAGCACAGTGTGGCCCTGTTCATAGTTCATGTTATTGGGTATTGCTGTTTCCTTTTTTATTATTAGAGCTTCCATTATTTTTAATCATTTCTTACAAGAAAAATTATATAAAATGCTTAATTGCAGTCTCTTGTCAGTTGTCTTTAAATAAAACTTAGAAAAGAGGAATTGCTTGTAAAATACACAATTGTCACACACACACACACACATATATATATATATATATATATGTGTGTGTGTGTGTGTGTGTTTTAAGTTTACTGAAATGATGTTCAAGAAAATCAATGTTTCTGATGGCATCACTGACCTGGCTGAATCAATTCAGTATCAACAGATTTATTTAAACTGACATTTCTATTCTGTAAAATTTTATCTCAATCCTCAAACTCACAGATTCCTGATATATAATATTTACTAAGCACTCAGCTAAAAATAAATAAATCAAACTACTTTTTCTACCAAATTTATTTGTACATTTTGATAACAATATCTCTGTTATGTTATTAAAAACATAATCATATTCTAGCACTTTGTCCTTTTATACTTTTCTCATGAGTGGTGTATTAAATTTATGATATTCATTTATCAATGTATCAGAAGCACTTTCTCTATTCTCAATATATTGTTCAGAATTTTTTTCTCTGCTGTAACTAAACAAATATTTTAGTGCAAAGTAATATTCATTTGTTTTACTTTTAGAAGTGTTGCTTGAAAATGGAAATAAAGCTACCTCGGATGCAACTATCAATAGTAGAAAGTAGTTTTTGTTATTACAGTATTTTCAGATAGCAGAGGTTATTAACAAAGAAGGATAAACAAAAAATTATAATATTTTGTTTCTTCTTCATCTATGAGCTGTATCTCTTCAGTATCTGGCCAATCATGACTCTTCACAATTTCCTATCTTTTGTGGCTCTTAGCAATTTTTCTCGCTTTGCTAAACTTACCACCTACCTTGCCTTCATTATACCCTTTGAGTGTTAGGTTTTCCAAGCTGTAGCAAAGGAGTCAAATTCAATATGAAGTGTAAGGGACGCAACTCTTTCCGTCGGAAAATGTCTAACACAATACAACGCAAAGCAATGTACACTGAACACGGGTGTAATGCCCTTCTTCCAATTTCTCCAAGTGACCTGCTTTTATGGAGCCCAGACACACCTCATTAGCATGCGTGTAACGCAACTTTGCGTGACTGCACGAGACCGTGAATATTAAAATGTCATGGATGCCATCTTGGACCCTTTCTTTCTTTTCTCAACCCACAGGCCAGACAGACGCGAGGGCGTTTGGGAGGTAAGCCATTTCTGTTTTCCCCACACAAGCCTTCCTTCCTCATTATGCGTCCAGAAAATTTCAGCTTTCTCATCTTGATTCTGATTGGTTTGGTTTGGTATGTTTTATGGCATATCAACCTCAATGAATTAATTAATGCTGACAAGATTTTTATTGCTGGTAATATTTTTTTCCAAAAATGTACTGCTGGTAATCATGTATTGCTGGTAATAATTTTTTACAAAAATGTATTGCTAGTATTAAAATCTATTTTTTCACTTTCATAGTGTTTTGATGCCAGTTTGGGGGTTAACTATTTCCCCATAGCTAGGACCCTAACAGGTGCTACCATATCAAATCAGGGTGAACCTGGGAACACCAGCAATTAAGAGGTGATTCTATACTCCTTAAAACCTCCCCATCAAAGACCTCGGTGTTGGATGTAGTTTATTGTTTTACCCAGGATGTGTATGTGGTTTATTGCCTTACTCAAGATGGCCTGATTCTGATTAGATTTTTCTTTTTGTGGCTGATTAAAATCTTATTAATCATTAATTATTCATCATTAATTTTTAATTGCTTCAGTCAAGTATATAATCATAAGCATATTATCCAAATTTTATTCAAGGGTTTATTTTAGAATTATATCCTATCTTTATTGTTTTTATTTTGATTAGCCATAGATTCCAATGAGAACAAACCTAGCAAAATGATTTGTTGAAGAGAACAGTTTAAATAATCCATTTAAAAAAAAAATAATGTGTATTGAAACATACATGTATTTGTAGCACTTTCTTTTTTTTAAATCATTTCACTCCAAAGGCAATAAAGTCACTAAGATGCAAGGGGATACTGAGTGTGAAAGTATATGAAAAAAAGAAAAACATCATTAAGACAAAAGATAATGATTGACATTGCATTAGATCTTTGAAAATCAAAGATAATATTTTCTTTAATGTAGTAAACTAATGCTTGACAATTATAAACGTTTTTTTGCTTACAACAATGTTCATCCAGTACAAAGCCCAAAAGTCACTCAAGGTAGAGGGTTACAGAGTAAGAGGCACAATTTATGGGGATATGCGAGTAGGATAACAGTTAACCCTAGACTTGAACAGGTTAAGATTGTAGTAATCAGAGAAGCATCCTCTTGGGAATCGGTTCCACAAAGCAGTACTTCCTGGAAAGAAGCTGCTGGAGTGAAACTTACATCTCACCAATGGAATACAAAATGAACAAGTATTGTTCATTACAATATGTGTGGCATGGTGGGTCAGAGCTATGAAGGTTAGAACAGGTGGAACTAAGGAATGTAGTTTTTCAGGACACTTTCTATAGCAATAAAACAATAGAGCAGCAAGTGGCTTGCAATGTTTCACCTGTGAGAATGGGTTAGGGTAGGAAATAATTCATCACTAACAAGGTCAAAGTGATGCCTTATCAAGAATTGAAAGTGAAGACTGGGCAGCTCCTGCCAATATATGACAGCAGTATTCCATTTTCAGCCTGATCTGGCTCTTGTAAATGTAGAAGATAGCAGGAGGAGACTGGTATTTATGGGAGCGGCATAGGGAACCAACCATTTTTCCAACATCTTGAGCGATGGATCAGATATATGAGTTCCACTTGAGGTCTGGGGTGAACTTGTTCCAAATGGTGCTCCAGACATCTGTTCAATAGTTTATTCAATATTACTGAGTAGAACTTAAGGCATTAGTCCAGTATCAGCATACAGAGTAGAAATATTGATTAAGATGTCAAATTCAATTCAAAATAATTTTTTTTGGTTTGTATATACATGTTTAAAAATAGGAAAATAAATGTTTTATATTGATTTTCTTAATAACTTGAGATAATTTGCCTAAAAAATTTCATAATAGGAAAAGTTAGTTTGTGCAGTGTAATCATGATTAGGGAAAATATTGACAAGTGTAAACATCACTGACACATTTTACATACCATTCATTAAAAATTACTGTGTCCTATAGCAGTTGCTATATTTGATGTATTAAACATATATGCAAAGTAACAATTACTAGAGAACAAATGGTAATGGTAATATTAGCTGTTTCCTTATAAGGAAACATTTGACTTTATTGATTGAGTAGTCAGTATTTCTTTCAGTTAAACTTTATAAAATCTTTCTCTTAAAACAATTTTTCAGGAAATAAGGTTTCTCAAGACCAGTAGTAGTCATTGCTCTTTCTATTATTGATGGAGGTTTCCATCCTAACATTTTGCTTGAAGTCATGTGGAACATCAACATTTTTATTATGCCATTATTTTCTTTTTGAGTTACACTTGCTGCTATTTTAGTTGTTGCTGCTGTTGGTATTCCTCAAGTAATGTGGTTTCTGTTATTTGCTACAGTTCTTGGTTTGTGATTCTGTAGTGCTATTCCACAACATTCAAAGACAAATTATATTCTACATGAACCACTGTATTCACTCACTCAAAACCATTTTTAACCATTCATCTGAGAAAGGGATTACTTCGTTTGGTTCGTTTTATGGCATATCAACCTCAATAGGTTATTTAAGTTTTTTTTTATTACTGGTAATTCTTTTTCCAAAAATGTATTGCTGTTATTAAAACATATTTTTACACTTTTATAGTGTCTTGACCTCAGTTTGGGGGTTAAGTATTTGTCCATAGGAGGGACTCTAATAGGTGTTAACACCGCAGGCCACGGTGGATCTGGAAACACCAGCAATTAAGAGGTTGTTCCACACTCTTCAAAACCTCCTGATCAAAGGCCTTGATGTTGGATTTAGTTCATTGTCATATCCAGGACAACTCATTTGTGGGGGCTTACTCATCTGCAGAGGTGCAGTCAGTGTATTCTGAAGCCCCAGCCAACAGGGCATAAAAAGGGGTTCTATACAGTTGACAGTTCAGATAGTTCTGAATGGGTTTGGCATTATGCATGGCATCTATATGAAAGTCTAGATTTGACAAGGCTTTTTAAGAACATTACTCAAGTTTTAAGATTTGGCTTTGTAGCAATTTATCATATTGAAGGAAATTAGTACTGACACAGTTATTTAGTCATTGATTTCATTTTCTGCTGGACTAAATCTGCTATAAGTGATCCATATGATGAGCTATTTGAAGTGTTTAGTATTTATTAATTGCACATCCTGAATTTTTATGATGGATTCGTGGTATGTCGTCATTGCTTTCCTTTCAATTCAAGATCATAGTTTAATATCTAAAAGTATAGTTTTCCTAGTAGAAATTAAAATCTTACAAAATAATTCTTTAAAATTATTATCAATTTTTATTCAATTTCTACACCACACACAGAAGATCATTGGCAACCTCTTTCTTTGAAGATTACTTTATTGGATATCATCTAAAACCCTTTCCCTGTTTACATTTAACATTATTGTATTACAGAGTTAGTGTTGGTATAAGTACTTGTAGCTGATGGGGTCTGAGAAAATATTAGCCTACAAGATATTTCAACTTTACATATAAGACCTGGGGAACATTAAAAGACCTAGGAAATGTTTTTTAGCTATTTGGAGTGGGGATAATAAGAGTGATTTATATTACAACAAAAACAAGATGTTAAAAACTACATTCACTGTATTCTGTCAAATCTAAGAGAAATATAAAGTAATTCAAGCAAAAGAATATTCAAACTGTATTCATAACAGATTTAACTTTCTTAAAAAAAAAACACAACATACCAAGTGTACAAAGTGGTCGTCTGTAGCCTGACAGGCAGCCCTCAGTGCAAACTCCGTATATAGGGTCACACATCCTGTTGACACAATGTTGGCTACACAAGTGCATGCAGCCACTGCCATAGTATGGATGTTGGCATTCTGAAATAAAATAAACACATTATTCACATATTTATATAGTAATAAAATATAGACAGCTTTATACATTGCTATTTAATCCTTAGTCTACTACAGACAGTGGTAAATATCCAAGGAACAGACTTCACTTGTTAAAGAAGAAAAACTGCTGGATGGCCATAAAATGCAACAAATAGAAAAAGAAATTAAAAATAACAGATTAAATTTAAAATCATAAAACTTTAAAATCAATTGCAGATGCTGGTAATATTTATCCACAACTCATATTATCAGTAACTATTCATGGTTAACAATAAAAAAAATAGAATGAGTAAGCCAGGTTCAAATTCTGAAAGAGACGCTAATTTTGTTTTTTTTTATCATTGCATTCCAAGCAAAGCAGTAAAGCCACTAAGACAAAAGGGGTTCTATTTCTTTATGCACATGTTCCCTCAAGAAATAGGCAATCATGGATCTCTAAGAATTCATGTCCTTTGAAGCTCTTACTAAATTTTGTCTTTTTGTTATTTCCCCTGAACCCTGTTCTGCCACTCATTTATTCAAGTTCACTAAGCATCTTATGTGTTGCTTTCACCTGTCCCTCTTGAATTCAGTCTATCCTGTAAGTATCAGATTTTCCAAGACATCTTTCCTTATTATGTGCCCTAGAAATTTCAACTGTCTTTTTCTGATGTTAAGTATACACTTCCTTTTTTACTGAGTGTAAAAGAATATAAGTAAAAGATTATTAAGTAGAGAGAAAAAAAAAATCAGGAATTAAGAAGACAAAAGATTATTCTTCTTTCAGCACACATTTATATATAGTCACCTGAAGAGTGCAAAAGAGTGAAACTTATGTAGCAACTCGAGTTGCTTCTCATTGATGTTTGATGCTGTGAAGCATTTTTTGCTGTCTAGATTGAGCAATTTAATTTACTGCTGTTTAGGTAGGTGGTTGCCATTTATCTTTGTTATATATATATATATATATGTGGGATAATGACATAAAATTTTATATATAAAGAACAAATTTAAAGAAAAGATGTATGACAAAGTAGGAAAAAGTTTTCATGTGAAACTTATTCACCATTCTCTTGATGGGTTCTTGAATGAGTTTTGAAGATGGAAGCTAGAGTATGAATATTGGTACCATTACTGAAGGCCTGAATAATCTTTTTCCTCTCACCATTCATCAGTTGAAAAAACAGTGGGGTCGACACAAAATAATTTTAACCTTTCTCACAGAATAACTCGAAGTGTTTGTCACTGATTCTTATGACAAATGGTGTCAAGATGGCTAAACGTCTTATCTGAAAACCTGGAAAAAAGATGCCCAATTAGTTTGGTGGTATTTTAGATATTAAACATTTTGTAGGATGTACAGTTATGCTTGATTTGGACAATTTTGCAATTACACCCAGTGTGTGTATATATATGTACACACACTCCAATACAAACATTTCAAAGTGTTTGGGTAACAATCTGAGGACAGTGCAGAGGATTCGGAAATAGTTGGATGAGTCTAATGGTGATTATGAATATGCGGCAGCTAGGAAAACTCACTTGGATAAGAATGGAACTCCTAGATTTGTTGGTGAGGCCATCAGACTCGACATGGAGGCCTACATCAAGTGCCTTGAGGAGGTAGTGCTGCGCTGGGTCAAGAGAGTGGCTGCTGGAAGACCCTATGTCTAGCAACAGGGACAGTAGAGCAAAATACCAACAAAACTCTTTTTTAACACCAAAGATGAACTTAAGGTAAGGATTATGGCAGCATTCCCCAACTCGAACAAGGAGACTGTCCAGAAGTGTTGCAGGAGATTCCACAATTGTCTGGAGACTGTGGTTGAAATCAATGGGCATTTTATTGAATAAATTTACACTTTAGTATTTCAAGATATGTTTGCAGAATTTTGGTAAATATATCTGTTAAAAATGAGATGTCAGTGTTATTTTCATTTTTGTGTAATTTAGATGACAATTTATCTACTGCTCACTATGTGTGTGTGTGTGTGTATATATATATATATATATTATATTGAGCACTGTTTTATTACCACCATCACTCACTGTGTGTTATATTTATATATATATATATATATATATAAAGATAAAACAGTGCTCAATAATAATAGCTATATATATATATATATATATATATATATATATATACACACACACAGACATGACAGAATTGAATAGACACCAAGATAAATTTTATTTCTGATTTTTTTTAATAACCAAGATAAATTAACTTAGATTATTTGATTAAAATTGCATATAACAATGCTGGAACATGCCACAAACCAAAGGAGCATCAGACCTATCCGAATTTCAATGAGGACATATTGTGGGCCAACATGAAGCTGGTCTTAGGCAAAGAAAAATATCTGAAAATCTTTCAAAACCCCTTTCTACTGTTAATAGAGTGATCGTACAATTCACCAGAGAGGGCAAGATGTGTGCAAAACCTCATCCAGGCCGCCCTGGGCCCTCTGAAAGAACCATGCATCTTGTCAAAAGAAATGTTGAACAGGATCTACGTTGCAAGACTGACATAGCAACACAAGTTGATGTCAGTCCCAGAACAGCTGTCAGGTATCTTTATAAGCTGGGCTACTATGGCAGAGCTGCGAGAAGGAAACCACTTCTCGGTCCAGCCAATATCAAACGCAGAAATGATTGGGCTCATGAGATAGTGGAGAGACCTGTGACCTTTTGGAACACTGTCATTTTCTCTGATGAGTCAAGATTTGCATTATTTTCCGACAGTGGAAGAGTATGGGTATGGAGACTCTGTAGTCAAGAGTTTGATTTAAAAAGACTGCAGCCAACGGTGAAACATGGGGGCCTTTCAGTAATGGTATGGTGTGCAATTTGGAGTGATGGTCACTTAGAGCTTGTGGAGTGTGAAGGAAACATTACTTCAACCAAATATGTTTCTATATTAAAGAAAGGGCTCCTTCGAATATTCTCAAGTAGTAGAATGAGCAAAGTTGACTCCCTATTTATGGAAGATGGAGCTCCATGTCACACTGCTCAAGCAACGCAACATTGGTTGAGACAAAATGAGATCAATAAACTTCAATTTTCACATGAAAACTTTTTCCTACTTTGTCATACATCAAGTCAGTCCCTGGATATTAACCCTATTGAACACATTTGAGGCATATTAGATCGAAAACTCTGCAAAAAGAACAGGAAGCCATCTTCTAAGCCTGAACTTTTAGGATTACTGCGTCAAACATAGCAAGAAATCCCTCAAGATGATATTCATGAACTCATCGCTAGCATGCCTAGAAGGGTCCTTGCATTAAAAAAAAGCAAAAAGGATGTCAACCAAGTATTAGTTATTAAATTTATGACCATTTATAATTACTTCATTTGTATAAATTACTTGTTTAATAAAATAAACAGTTTCTGTGAGTGTCCATTCGATTCTGTCATGTCTGTGTATATTATTATTATTAACACACAAGAAAGCAAGTGACTCCATAAGTAACATGCTTAAAAAGAGAGCCCAATGTTGCAATGGCAAATCATGTTATATTAATCATAGTCTTCCACTCCACAATGTTGTAACTGTTATCAATAACACACTTCAAAAAAATATTTTGACTTGCATTACATTTATTTTTGTCTCGGATGTTACCTGATGATGACAGGATGATCTATCAAAAGTATTAACATATTTATGAAACATACAGGACAGCTAAAAACAAGGATCACAACATTCAATGAGTGTAAGTTGGTTAATACTTTTAAATTTGTTTAAAAAGTGAATTCGTCATTTATTACATTAACTTTACTAATTTATTCTTTGTATGATTGCTTCATTGTAATATTAATTATACTGCATCAATCATAAATTTATTTATATATATATATATATATATATATATATATATATATATGTATGTATGTATGTATATGTATATAACATTATGTTTGGCAGCCAAAAAAAGAATTTTTATGAAAATGCTTAATGGAACAACTAATTTTTCTCAAAGATGGTTTCTGCTACTTGTCTTTGTAAACTTCCATGAAAATGACATCATATGCTCCTAAATTGCCTTGCATTAATTTTCTCTTTATAATTTATTGATGGTTAAACATTTCAATCCATTGTCAACATTTGCTGATCTAGTTTTTTTCATATTAGCTTAAAACTGTCACTATTACTTCTGAGCTTTACAGGAATAACATCCATTTGCTTTTTCATTGTTTTATTATATGAACAGCATAGAGATTTTTGTCAAGTTTTTTTTTTAGTCAGCATTGCAGTATCATGACTGATGTGTTTACTCAATTAAATACAGCTTTATAATATAGGTACTTTAATGATTGATAACCATTCTGGGAATTTGTCTTTGAAATTAACATAAATAATATCATGTTTTATATAATCAAATGATTTATATTAAAATAATAGGAAAGGTCAATGAAGACTACTTTTGCAATTAATTTGATGTCACTGACTTTTGTCATTTATGTTTAGCTGAAGACCAGTGTGTATAAACTGGCAACACTTGAGTGGCATTAGGGTAGGAATGGAGGATAGCTTGATCCAACATGTCAGATTGAAGTTTCTGGTAACAGGGATGTGGTTCTACAGAAGAATGCTGAGAATACTTTGAACTGAACATGTGAGCATTGAGGACGTTTAAAGGAAATGAAAACAAAAAAGACACTTGTACTTAGAGTAAGAAAGCGACAGTTAAAATTTTAAGGACACATAATAAGTAAAGCAGGCTTGGAGCATTTGACATCCACAAGACCTAATAAAGGTTGTATAAAAGGATAGCAGAAAGGATAGTAAAATAAAAAAAAAACATTGCTCCAAAGGAGAGGAAGTAGTAGAGAGCAAAATTACTCATGTTCTGAAGGAAAAATGCACATAAAAGAAAAAATGGAAGATGAGAGTTACAGTTTCAAGTTAACAGAAAATGTGTTTCAGTTTCAATCAAATAAAAATATATTCGCAGCAGACAAGTGGTTCCCAGTTCATGCTGAGAACAGTTCAATCTTTTTCACACCATAATATTTTCAAACTAATGAACCAAAAGTAATACTCAGGCCAAAGAAATCAACTGGGATTTTCATCAATCAAATTTTACATAGATATTAGTGTTGGGTTGTTATTTTATCATGGCTCCCTATCTCTATGAACTCCCAAACAAGAATAAATATGAGGTACTAAAAAGGGAAATGAAAAGAAGGATGTCAAAATATCTTTACTATTTTTTATTAAATGCAACAATGTTAAACGGCAATATAACATAACATAAGCATGGTTCTTACAGTCAATGAGGTTTGCACGCTACAAGATTGCTACCTTTCTAGCTAAAGTGAGGTGGTCAACTACCATCTATGAATACCTTTGTTTCCATGGTATCAATCTGTTGATTGTAGCATGTGTTGCTCTAACCTCTTCTCTGAACCAGATGAGTATCTAACTGTGGCAAGGGCCTTAATCCAGTTCAGTTGTCCATATTGTATCAAGGACATTAACCCCTCTCACATCTTCTCGCTAGGTAGAGTGTTTTATCTAGAACATGACATTTGAATGTAAAAAGAAACTGTTAAATCTTTGCTTGATATAAGATGTGAAACTATTCATTGAAATAGTGATTAATAAGTGTTTACATTGTGTTCATAATTACTTACTTACTCAGTAAGGGGAGGTTACACATGACTGTAATGTTAGATGCAATTCTCACCCTAGACATTAATACAAATTTGGTTAAAGGCAACTGACAAATAATTATTTTTACTTTTTACTTAAAGTTTCTTGTTTTAATTGGAGTGATTGTAGCCATAAAAGTTTTCTGATCAAGTGCTTTTGAGTATTTCTTTAGCCATTATCAAGATCCAAGAATTTAACAGTTTAGGTCGAAAGCTGTAATGATACAATTTATTTTGGCAATTAATTTTAGCATGATGAGCAAGCCCTAGTCAAAACTATATATATATATGTGTGTATTTGGGCAACAATTCCTCTTTTATACAAGTTTCACTAAAGAATAATAAAATAGCTGAATGTACAGATATGCAGAACTTTTGGTCAGTTTTTGCATTCAGAGAAGAAAACTCTTGTACAAACACAAGAAAAATGAAATAAAACACTTAATTTCAGTGGTTTGTCAGTCTTTAAAATGTGTGTGTGTGTATATATATATATATATATATATATATATATATATACACAGATATATTTTAATAAAATAACCATAACTGAACTTCAATTCAACCAAACTGTACAAACAGAAATAGTTTACTCTGTACTAAACATCTGAATTGAGCTCTTTCCTACATATTGAGATAGTGATTTGCAGGCACTTATATAATTCTTAATTTTCAAACAACGGTTAGAAGATAACCCAGCAATCAAGATATAATTTTTTTCATAGACTTGTTATTGACATTGTACAACTTCTGAGTAATTCCATATAAAAGTTAAAGTATTTTGTTTGCTTATTGTAATGGATTTCAACTGTAGTATAAGCTTGTAACAAAGCATATCTCTCTCTTCCTCTTCCAAAAATATATATTTAATAAATGAAGTAAAATTAAAGAATAAGTTGAAGGAAAATAATTTTTCTCTTGTTTTATATTGACATATGCATGAAATAAAAAAAAAAAAAAACTTCCTATACCTCCAGATACATACATAAAACAATCCATATATTCAGTTTAAAGTAAAATAAAATTCATCTTTGATAATGGCTAAAAGTATAGCCGAAAGCACTTGGATATGTAAAATGTTTGGAAAATTTTTATGTAATTTATGTCCTGAAAAAAAAAAAAATTATAAAAACTCACAAAAAATTATATAAAAACTTAACTACAGCACATTGCAAGTCATATTTAATGAAATATGGATAAAAGAGAGATTGCTGCCTAAATACCCAATATATATAAATATATATATATAAATATATATATATATATATATATATATAAATATATATATATATATATATATATATATATATATATATAAATATATATATATATATATATATATATATATATATAAATATATATATATATATATATATATATATATATCTCCAGGTAAAATGGAGTATAATTCCACTGTATGTAAAGTAAAAAGAGGGATCAATACAGGGTAGAGATAAATATTATTTATTTCAGGATATTAAAGCATGTTATGAAAAAGAAAATCACTACACAGTTAAAATTCTATTTCAACTCCATAAATGTGTCTCTTCAGGTGATGTTGAGGTACTGGCAAGTGAAAGATTAATTTGATTTAAAAAAGTACTGGTGAATTTGAATTTAGTGTAGGTCACATTCGACTGGTTAATCATGGCAAAACTCACAAGTCTATTTTTTAAAAGTATTCTGATTTTTGAAATCAAATTAATCTTTCACTCTCCAGTAGTTTAACATCACTTGAAGAGACACATTTATAATTGTAATTGTGTACCAATTTTTTATAACATGGTTTAATATCCTTATATATATATATACATATATAAATATTACAGGAAAAAAAACAAAAAATGACCTCAACATAGAGGATAGTCTATTTCAAGCCATTCTGTATGTGGCTATCATCAGTCCTTAATATTACTAGGATCCACCCAGATTATATACCAATGGATCAATTACCTGTACTATATATATATATATATATATATATAGTGTGTGTGTGTATAGAAATAAAACTTACCTGGTATAAAAAATTACAAATAGAACAAGCCATATTATGATATGAGTTGGCACAACTGTTATCAATACTGAAACCAGTGAACAGAATTCAAAATTCTGGTTATGTGAACTTCATATAAATGCCATTGAGAAAGCCTGAAAATCACAATTTACTTTGCTCTCACCCATTATCAATTTCTTGACGGAATATCTCATCACTGCAATAAAACATAGGTTGATGAAGAAAACAAGTGAATAAGTTTTTGATAAACCACTCTCCCATAGCTGCCTTAAATGGCTAAGTAATTTCAGCAAAAATCTGTTGTCAACCATGACTAATAATAATGATGAGTTCTATCTAAATTTATATTTGAGGAGTTTTTTTCATTTCAAAACAATTAAGTTGAGCTGCAACTTCTGTTAATTGTTATTTCTTTGTACTATTCAGTATAAGTGGGGGGAAAAAATAAGAAAAAATTTCATTTCTGTCAGAAGTTTCTTTCATATTCTTCAGTTTTTATTTTTCATTTAGATTTTTTGTCAATTCTTTTTCTGCTCATATTGAGATTTTTCTTTCACATTCTTTTCTCATCTTGACATTCTATTTTTAATAATTTTTTTTCTTTCATAAATTATTTTCCTTCAATTTATTCTTTCATTTTACTTCATTTATTAAATATATGTCTTCTTTTTTTATTTCTTTTGGTGCCAATTAATAACTTCATCTGATGTTAATGAGTATAATGTCTGATATTACAAGGAGCCAGGCAGCCTGGTCAGAAAATATGGGACATAGTGCAAATATTTTTCAATCCTCAATATAACCCACATTTTCTTCAACCATAGCAATAATAGTGGGTGTGTCAAGGGAAAGAGACTGATGGACTCCATCCCACTTCAGATTGTTTATATGAATTCAGATCTGTAGTTATCCTAAAGTTGGGGCCTTATCAATGCTCAATTTATCCTTCTATTCATCTTCTTTTATGTGTTGTGTCCCTTCAGGAGGTAGGAAATCATGGCTCTCCATTTCCTCCTGTCCTTTGTAGCTAGCAATAAGCTTTGACTTTTTGTTATTTCTCACAGACCCTGTTCTGCCATCCACTTGCTTGAGCCCATTAAATATGTTATGCATTCTTTCCCTTGTCCTGCTTTCCCTCTATCTGCTATGTGAGTATCAGATTTTCCAAGCCCTCATTATGTGTCACAGAAATTCCAGCTGCCTCTTCCTGAAGTATGAGTTTCCTTTTTGTTTGCATCCTCTCCAAAACCTTATCATTGCTCACATGTTCAGCTCATGGTATGCTCAGCATCCTTCTGTAGAACCACACCTCTGCTGCCTTGAGACACTTCTTCGTCTCTGAGGAGACCATCCAACATTTGCTGTGATAAAGGAGAACAGAAGAGATTCATTTGTGCTTTTTTGAAGCGTAACAATGCAAAATGAGCTCAATCAGTTGAAATTTGAACTCAGCTCACTGCTTCTATTTTCAGCGATGTTATCTATTACACCATCTGCACCACCATACACAATGTGGCAAGTTCAAGTTCAGATTTGGCTACCCTCAAATTGTTTATATAAAGCAGTGTACATTTGGCCTTAAAAATGATGGATATTTAAGATAACCATCATTATGAAGAAGAAGAAAATATATGATTGCTAAGAATAGCCCAAGATGTGAATTATGGTCACCACACACTCTACTCAAGGTAGGTCTTGGTGACCTGTCAGTCCGGAAGCCCCTCTACATAACAAGGTTTTCTATTAGCATGAGATTATACCTATAACCGGCTCATTAGACCTGTTGCATAGCTTACAGCACCTGGTATTATTACCCATCTGAGTAATGGCCAAGCTCAATGTTGTTTAATTTCAGTAAGTGGACAAAGATGTAAACTTCAAATTAAAACACCAAATTCAAGCAAAAAAAATCGGAAGTGTTTTATGAAAAATGTGACATTGAAATCCAAAGAGACATTAGAATAGCAAAGAATAGCTCCCGAAAGCTAAGTAAACTATTAAGAAACAGAAACAGAAACATTTAGTTACAAGCAGTGATGTTCCATCCTCACCAAGGAGACACTGTGATAATAAAGAGGTGTTCTCTCAGGGAGGACCTGTACCTTAAGCACCTACTGTTAGCTTAATCCAGGCCTCAAGCTGAACTTGTGTGTGTATATATATATACACACACAATCCATTGCTAAAAATGCTGGAAAAATGGTTGGTTCCCTGTACCACTCCAGAAACTACCAGACTCCTCATACTATCCTCTATTTTTGCAAGAGTACTGCTACCATATATTGGCAGGAGCTGCCTAGTCTTCACTTTCCTGTCTCAACAGAATTCAAAAGCGTCCTTTTGAGTGATAAATTATTTTCCACACTCCAAACCCTTTCCAAAAGATGAAAAATTGCAAGCTTCTCTCTGCTCTATTTCTATTTCCATGGAAATTGTACAGACAAACTACATTCCTTAGTCTATCATTTCTAACCTTCACAGCTAAGACCCCACATGCCATGCACATTGTAGTGAACAAACTCTTTTCCTTTGTATTTCATTGGTCAAATATAAGTTCCACTCAAGCAGTTTCTTCCTATGAACTGCTGCTTTGTGGAACTGACTTCCAAGAAACTGCTTCCCTGATTACTACAATCTTAACCTGTTCAAATCTCAAGTTAACTGTTATCTTCCCCACATATCCCTCTAAACAATGCCTCTTATTCTGTAACTCTCTAACTTGAGTGGTCTTCAAGCCTTGTACAGAGTAAATATTATTGTAGAAAAGGAAAAGAGTGTTGTAAATATCATGTAATATTTGAAACTGAATGTTGAACAATCTCCTCACAGATGAAAAAGAGACTTGGAGAAACAAAAATGCAGTTCTACAGAAGGATGTTGAGAATACCACAGGCTGAATATGTGAGTAACAAGGAAGTTTTTAGGAAAATAAAAACCAAAAAAATACTTTTATACTTAGAAGCTGAAAGAGAAAATTGATACTTTTCAGGCACATAAGAAAAGAAAACTTGGAGAATTTGACAGACACAGGACATACTGAAAGCAAGTGTGGTAGAAGAAACTAATGGGTAACCTACTTTATGAGTTTATATAAATGGTTGGCAGAACAGTAAGTAGAAGGGATTGCAAAAAGACAACCTTACTAATAGCTACAAAGGATAAGAAATTGTGGAGAGCCTTGATTGCTCATGTCCAAAAGGGACACGGTATGTAGAAAAAGAAGACTGTTATGAAATCTATCATCTTGCAATAAGTAGTTGTAATGTTCTTATGAAAGCCATTTTCTTTGACAGCATCCATTTGCAAGAGAGAATGATTCTGTAGAATGGATCATTTCTTGCCATAAACATCTCTACCTAAAAGCAACAAACTTTCTTAACTCATCTCACAATGAAGACACAACCCCAATCAATCGACTTAATAACTCACTTCAGACGTAAGTAATCCAGCCACAGCAAAAGTTCAAATGACTTATTTTCTTTGTCAATTCATTCCCTCTTTTTTTTAAATATTACTTAATTTTTTTTTTTACCAGTCTTTCACAATTTTTTTTAATACCATGATCATCTTTCACTGCATATATATAATTATTCTCAGCTATCTGACTTTACTTGCATTTTTTTCTCCTAATTAGTTCTTTGAATTTCAGAAACTAAGACCTGAATATCTCTATTATTTTCATTAGTAATTCTGGTGAGAAATGAAAATTAACCCTATGCAAATTGCTCTAATTGAATCCACACCTTCAAAAATAAGTACAATGGTTATGTTAATAAGACACTCTCTCATTTCTATTTCAGAGATGAAATAAAATATATAATTTCTATAATTTTCAGAAATAAAGCCCAGCTCAAATATAAGAAAGGCAAGAGATCTGCGATGTTACATTATAATGTTTAAAAGCAATAACAGATCAAAGGAATGTTATGCAGTAAAAAATTCAAGAAAAAAAGAAAATTTTAAATTATGATTTGCTAAGAATTTTCTTCTTATACACTTCAAACATACAAAATTTTATAATTCATCTTAATTTATATATAATCTGAATTCGAAGATCAAATTTTCAGAAAGAGAATTGAATGCTGACTTAAACTGAAGTAATAGTTTTAAGTTGAACTCTCTGCATAGAGAAAAATGCATACATTTTAGTAAATGTTATTAGTCATACTTTACTGGCATGTAGTATCAGTCTTCACTCAGGCTTGTAATCTTGAGTTGGTATTTCTCTTACCTGACTTGTTAAAAGGAGTCACTTAGAAATGTTAGCTCATCTATATGAATCTAAGTTGACTGATTATGAACTGTTAAAAAGTCTTTAATTTCTGTTTTTAGCAGATACAGAGTGAAAAGTCTTTGAATTTCCTCAAACAAACATTGGTTAAAATGATATTTAGGTTTCATTTGTTTTCTATTATATCCACACTTCAGGTTTTATATTAGGCATCTTTTACTGAGAGCTTGCTGTTTTGCAATCATATACATATATATATTATATATACATATTTTGTGTAGAGGGGAAGCAGGTCATTGTTCAAACATATATTATTAAATATGACAATGAATGTCTATTATGATTTTTCATGAGCATTTCCAAGCATTGTATAATGGCAAATTCCTATGTAAACAAAACAGGATGTCATCTTTGATGGGGAACATCTCTGTTGTAATGTCCATATAATCACTCTGATGATGGCTCATGTGAGCTGAAAGCGTAGATCAATGACTAATATAACAAAGAAATATTCAAATGTTGCACAGTTTTTATCTTTATTTTCTCTTGAAACTAAAACCATTATATGATGCTTGGAAAGGCTTATGAAAAAACATAATAAACATTTGTTGTCAGTTATATTTAAAAATCTATCTATCTATATATATATATATATATATATATATATATATCAAAATGGTAGGCTCTTATGAAAGTTTTGAAAGCTAACCAAAAGAAGTCATTATCTCAGCTGATTCGTCCTACAGCCTTCTTCTGCTTTTCAATGCAATAATGATTCTCCTCAAAATTATCAATAACACTAATTTTAAAAAGGCAAACAACATCTAAGTTGTTGCAAATTACTGTCAACTATTAGTCATTATGGGAGAAAAAGTTTTAATCGACTATAATTTGATGGAATCGACCAGAATGAATTTTTCATTTCTCAGTTTGAAAAGAATGATAGTCTTTGTGTTAATTTCTGCCTTTATTTACTGAAAAGATGCCAAAATTGTAAGTAAATAGATTTACATTGGATAATATCATAACAAACAATAGATTTATTCTTGCTTTCAACTGGCATCTTACAGATATAAAATAGAAAAAGAATGAACTTGCATGGCATCTATGCTTGTATTTCAAAAGGAAGCGGTATTATGCATAGTCTACATGAAAGCAAGAAGAAAAAATACCTGTATCATCATCACTAAAATGACTTCTTCAAATAAAAGCATCTTCAATAGTTTTTTGTCTTTGATATAATAGCTGTCCAGGTAAATGTCCAAAAGCAGTAATATCATTGGTTAACAAAAAACAAAAAGTCAAATAATTCTACGATTGAAAAATAATGTTGAAAAATTCTCATCATTTATCAATATTTGATTCATAAAGTAAAAGTTGAGATGGATTTGTTAATATTTCAAAGTGTTTTTTTACATCTTCAGAACAATATGATATAATGAAGTTGGAGAAATGAATAAAAAATAGCATAAAAATGAAAACTAATCATACAAGGGAAATAGAATAGAAAAGAGAAGAGAAAATGGCTGCGATAAAACATTAATCATCCATGAATTATAAAAAGAGATACTTTATTACCTCATGTAGAATATACACCTATATTTTAGCAAATAATATTAAGGAAAAAGATAATATTCAGTTGATTCTCTATTCTGATATAGTTGTTTTTAAAATTAATTTTTATTTTAATTTAATCATTTATAACCATATGTATTAGATCCTGGGTTGCAATGAAACATGACCCAGTGCTCATGTTAGTACTTTGTATGTCCATTCCACAAAGTCATTTATTACAGATTGACCACAGATTCTCAATTGGATTTAAATCAGTAGAGTTTCTGGGTCAGTCTATAGTACTTTGATTTGCT
Source organism: Acanthosepion lycidas (assembly GCA_963932145.1). NCBI lineage: Eukaryota > Metazoa > Mollusca > Cephalopoda > Sepiida > Sepiidae > Acanthosepion > Acanthosepion lycidas. The sequence goes on from OZ010572.1 coordinate 129,030,813, forward strand.
CACTGGTAATGCTTGATAGTGCATTTCTGCAGCATTACAATTTTCATATGCTTCCTTGGAATAAAGTCTATTGCAGACAAAAGCTGTAGGACAACTAATAGACAGTTGAGGCAATAGTGTCTGGGTGTGATAAAAATCTGATGCAATCACAGGTGACAATATTTTTCAAGTCCAAACAAATATCATCCACCCCAAAAATAGATTCATATTACTGAACATCACTGCCAATGACCTAATCCGAGGAAAAAAATAGAAATCAATTACACAATGTCACTCCAATGGGTCTAAAACTGACTGTATGGTGAAAGAAGGGAAATTAAGCAGTTGTTTCAATTAATTTGCACAAAGGGTTCCGTATGTCAAAAAGTGATGTTCAGGTGTTTCTCTTGTACTGGTTACCCAAGGATTTCAGTGGAAGATGCACAGTGATTCTGACAGGAATATTTCTGTTTGTCTTTTATGGTAGAAAATTCATATTTTTTCTTATGCATCATATGAGAAATTTTGAAAATTAAAGGCAAAAATGTGGTCATATTATTTTTTTTTTAATCATTTCACCCCAATCAAGGCAATAAAGCCACTAAGATGCAAGGGGTTACTGCATGTTAGAGAATAGGATAAAAATTCCACTATTAAGAAGATAGAACAATAAAATAACAGGAATTAAGAAGACAGTAGATAACAATTAAAATTGCATTTAAATTTTTGAAGATTAAAGTTGATTGGAAAGCATGTAAACTGGAAGAGAGTTCCACAAATAAGAAATGTGAAAGAAGAAACTGTTAGTATAGAACTTAGTTACATCTAGCAGCCATTTCAACTGTAAAATGATGAGACCTTGCTGCCAATCTAGTACTGTGTTTCAATTCATAAAGTCTAGGTACCATAGAGGAAAGTTTAGCAGATCAATTACAATGAAAGCATTTATAAATTTACTTCCTCATTTTTACTTTACCTGTTGATCCTATTATCATCTTTTACAATTTGGCAAATATATACATATGTGTGTGTGTGTGTGTGTGTACAGTACCAAGGAGAACATTTCTGAGATCCAGTACTCAGATTATTTTGAGATGCCCCACCCCAGTCAGAAAAGGATCTGCTTAGACAAACAAACTTGATTTAGCATGTCATAGAAGACTTTTAAAGGGCGTTTCTTACTTAGCAACTCTTGTGATCAAGTGTAATTTGGCACAAGAATTAGACTTTGAGGAACTCATCATGCATTTTGCTTCAATGTAAGTTCAAATGCACTTTTAAGCTACTTTTGAACTGGTTTTAATATTTGTATTTTTTTCAATAAAATACAGAGTCGTAATTTTGCTCTCTACTTTTAGTAAAGAAGCCACCCCAACCCCTAAAGGTATTTTCTTGAGACCCCTTGGGTTTTGAGGCCTGTCAGATTTGTGCTGGCTTTTCCCTCCTCTTATCACCACTGTATGTATATCACAAATAAATGTGTCCATTGAGGAATTAGAAATGAAAAATTATTGACTATGCATGAACAAGCTGATTTTTTATTGTCTCTATTATATAACAGTTAGTGGCTAGGGGGGGGGCTGCCATGACAACAGCTTTTCTGATCTGTCCAATCATAAATCGAGTTCATTTCTCCTCTGAAATAATGACGTCTGCATGTATAATTTTCTGCCAGGTATCTCTTCCCAATTGTACACCCTGGTATTATATCACTTTTGCAGATATACCTATATCACGGCAGTAAATAATTTATATGTAGAGACAGCAGCAAGATACCTGTACTGGATGCTATTTTTCTAAATAATTGAAGGGATGGAAGAATACAGAAAGATTACCTCCCTGTTCCCGATATACTAGAATGTCAGTTAAACATTGGATTGTCAAAAAGTTATGTAGGGCACAGATAGACTCTCCAAAATAAGTCATCTTAATGTTCATTCTTTGAAATAACTCAACTAGAAGTCAAGCACAGGACTGTTTATTTTTTTAAATTTGTTTTAAGTTCTTTCAGAGGTCTCTGCCAGTTTTAAATCTTTGTTGAATTTCTGATGGACATCTCAACTTTAATTAAGTTAAAACATAGTAACTTTTTTTTGTTATTCTTTTTTAATTGCCCAGTCCATACTCCTACTTCTCTTGAATAGGAAAAGAGGCTCATCCCTTGCTTTATGTTCAGGAAGGGGTTCCCAGTTCCTTTCCTTTTCTCAGTTGCTGCCATGAAATTTTTGTGATGTGTGTGGGTGGTGGCAATGTCTCTTCATAATGAGGGTACCAGGTTGTAAGTTTTCTGGTTACTCTACCTGACTGGTAGTTAGGAGCCTGAACTCTTCCATAGCATCTTGAGAGATTGTTCTGGTTGACAGTCGCATAATATTTGAAATGCATGTTGCCGTCTGTGCCAGTTCCCTTCTTGCATGTTACATCAGACAACTGACAGGTACTAATACCCTGGGCTTTTCCTTACCAAAATAACATGCTATGAATATAAGCAACCAAAGATATAAAAGATATAAAACTAAACCAGATCAACAAGAAAAAAAAAACACTTAAACTCCTCAACCTTTCTTGCTTCAACATTCATTATATTCATGCCAAATTCATCTTTGAAAATTCTCTGGATATCCTAGCTCTCTGCAAAACTAATCTTAACTCTTCAATGCTCTCCTCTGATTTCTCGATTGTTAGCTATCTTCCTCTCCTTAGGCTTAAACAAACTGTCACTGACTTTGCTGACATCCAAACCTTTAACTTCTCAAACACTCACTCTCTCCCAATTTCTCCAGTAAACCTGATGGACAGGCTTTTCTTCTAGATCTCTTTTTTTTTTTTACCCCTATCCCCGACTCTTGTCATACTATGCAGCTCTGCACTCTTAGCAACTCTGATCATGTGATAGTGTCTGAAAACATCTCTTCCCACTACTCCACCAGCCAAAAACCACCTACCAACAGAACATCTTTCTGTTATCAATGAGTGGGTTGGGGCACATTCTGTGATTTCATTTATGACATCCCTTTGAATGAAGGAATCATCCTTTTCAAAACTGCACATCTGAGGTCTCCACCTGGGTAAAAACTAGCATCAATGCTTTCATTCAAGAAAGAAAATACCAAATTAAACTGCATTCAACTACTTGGATCTCACCTGCATGCTCTGTACCAGAGCAACATGTCTGATTGCAACTGATGCCTCTTTGCTCATAACAAGTGCAAGCATATCTTCAAAGAAGTAAAGTCACTTTTTGCTGATAGAATGAAATAATGTATAACATCTAGCAAGTTCAGTTCTAGAGATTATTAGCAGCTCTGCAAGAGTGTGCTGGACAACAGATAATCCTCAATCCCGTCTCTGTTCAAATCAGTTCTGACATATACAGCAGATAATTGCAAATCCGTCAAAGCTGACATAGGTAACTTGGCTGCTGCTCTTGAAAAAGAACCCCAATCAGTGGTTACCTGGGGCAGAAAATGGATTGTAAATTTTAATGCCTCCAAAGCAAAACTGCACTCTTAACCACTGTAGAGTGTTGTACCCACTGATCTTCACCAGGTGTATATCTATCTTCAGGGAATTTCAAACTGAACCCTTTATTTAATCTATAGGATTAGACTGTTCTTGTTTCATTGCAAATGTCTAGGGATATCTAATTGAGTTCTTATTTTTTTAGTACTGCTCAGTTATTGCTCACCCTATTTCTGTTGAGTCAAAGTACACTCTCTCCAATCCATGTGTCAGAAGAATAAATTTCTAATTCTGTAAACAATGATGCATTTTCAGAACCTAGAAAACACGTAAGTAAACTAGTATTACAAGAAACATTGTCAGCAGATGCCATCTGTTTATTTCAAGGTAACTAGATGTTAGAAATAGCCCAAAGATAATGGAATAATTGGATAAGATCTTACAAACAAGTTTATTAAAAAAGATCAAGATAAAACTGTAACACTAACAGAAATTACTAAATACCCTTAAAGTATATTGTATTAAACAAGAAAATGAGAAAAAATCTTAGTCATCTCAGTAGTCAAGTTAGATCAGCTGCAACAGTAAACAATCACTAAAACATATGAAGAAACCAGATTAAAAATATTTTCATCCAACTTTTACTTTTGCAAAGTAGTTGTGTTTAGTTCTGAATGGATCAAAGTTGAACCTTAATTATGAGAATTCATTGAGGCACCAGCAGTCTCACTTTTCGGGGGTGGGGAAGAGAGAGGAAAAAAAGACATTCCTTCTCTGACCTATGATGGCCTGCAACAGACTGACTCATCAACCTTTCTCCAAAGTAGTTCAATTGAGCTTTAACATCTCATTAGAACTGAAGACAAAGGGCACAAGATATTCTCTAAAAACCGAAATCAGTGTCTGAACAAAGTAAGGCCAATTAGACAAAATGGATCTCTAACAATCTCCTATACTTTTTGGATGAAGGGGAGTGTAAAAATGCATTTTTTTTCATTTATGCCAAAATTGCTAACAATTCCATTGAGATAGAAGATGATAGATTTTTGCTTTAAATATAAAAAGAAATTAAATCTAAAAGCATCACTTCTGTTTGTTTTTATTTCTTTTTCTCCATATTTACCATAATCTCAAGCATGTAGATTTACATTTCAATATAGATTCACTGAGACTCATGCATTTTACTTTTTTTCAGATATAATCCTACATGGATAATAAAAAGGATGATGGAAACTATACACTTGGCAATATTTTTTTTTTTTACAAAAGCTTCTCATTTAATGGTAGTCCATGATGGTTAATATCTACTTCAGTATAAATCTTTGTTGTATTGGTTTCCCTTCATGACGTTGCCGATCATGGCTCTCCACAATTTCCTGATATTTTTACTCTTAAATTTTGTCTTTGTATTATCTTTCATAAACCTTGTTACATCATCTGTTTACGTGAAATCACTAGGTAAGTTATGCATTGTTTTCCTCTATCCATCTTCAATCTGTCCTGTGAATATCAAATTTTCCAACCTCATTAATGCATGGTTGTTAACAAAATGGACTGTCCAACAGGCAAATTACAAATTGGGATACTAAAATCAAAACAAGTACAATTTAAGTATCTCAGAAGATTTTGTAACAGTGTTTTTCCAATCCTTTATCCTGATTATGTGCCTAGAAATTTCAAGTATCTTTTCCTGACGTTGAGTATGAGTTTCATTTTTGGATCCATTTTCTCTAAAACTTTGTTGTTGCTAATGTGTTCAATCAATGCTTTCCTCAACATCCTTCTGTAGAGTCAGATTTCTGTTGCTTCAAGTGTCTTCTTCATCTGAGAGGAAATTGTCCAACATTCACTGTCATAAAGGAGGCTGATATTACATTACTCTTTACTTTATTTCTCATGAAATTTTCCTGTTTCTTTATACTTTGCTTAACTTTTGGAAGGCTATTCCAATGCACCTTGGATTTCAGTATCACAGTTTCCATCCTGTATTGAAACAATTTCCAGATATTTCAATTGTTTTTGTTTGTGGAATGTCAGGGAGAGCTAAAATGTTACTTTTTGAAGAAGATATCATTAATTCATGATATGCCATATGTATGAGAACATCACCAGTTTTCAGGGTAATTGAAATAAAAATGAGGCTAACAAAGCACAGTAGTTTGACATATAGAAAAACATTCTAAGAAACTTTTACTAAAAGTCCCTTTACAAGAAAGACACTGATCACTAAAAACAGAAATATTGATTTTTATAACTATGACATTTAATGAAATGTCATAAATTTTAGCAAAAATAATTCTATATTTCCATTCATGATATTCAATTCCTCCAGTTGTTTTCAAAAAAGTTTTATCATATATAAAGTGCATTTTAGAAATTGTTCACTTCCTGCTTTAAAAATCATGGTTTAGTAATCATGAAGCATTAAAGACAAAATGTTTATTATTCTGATGCTTTATGTGAAATGATTCTCTCTATTTCTATTCAAATATTTGGTTACTATATTCTGCTACTGCTAACATCTCCCTAGCACATTAACTATCAAATATTCTGAAAGTATATGAAACCGGTAGAACTAGTATAAGCATATGCATCTTATATATTTTACACATCCTGAGTTTAACAAGGTAGTGAGATATTTGCAAGACAACTACTGGAAACTATAACATCCAAGTCAATGCAAGAATAAGAGACAAACTCAGCAATTCAATATAGCAACTAGATACTACATTTACGTATGGAGTAAAAATGAATTGACATCTCAGCATTTACTTGTACCACACATAATCTAAGTATTCTGAAAATGAGAACTGATAGAAGGAGAAAGGATCATACCAATCTTCATAAAATCAGAATTATAGATAAAGTGCAAGATGAAAGAAAAAGGAGGTTGAAATTATATGTGCATATACTGTGTTCAGATAACTATCAGCAGACATTGTTTGTTAATCAGGAAAAAAATGAGAAAATAATTTGGTATAGCAGAGATATAGCTTGAGAAGGAGGAGCATGGGCAAAGTTCATTGAGTATATATTGGAAGTTCATGGACTTAGAACTGAGATCAGAAGACAATTCCATGCAAAGTTGCTTGATTGTGCTACTAAATTTTTATTTTTTCTACATTTAAGATGTTGGACTACATTAAAAAATAATCATGTTTCTAACGAGAAGTAAATACAAAATTTAGTAGTGCTGGGCTTTTGAATGTAGTTGAATTCACTAAATTGTAGCCCAATATAGAAGCTTTTATTCCAAAAATACAGAGAAAGGTATTCTCAAATGTGACAGATATTTGAATACAACCAAAAAGTACACAGCTAAAATTTTAAAAAAGACCAAAAAAATGAAAATGTGTTCAATGAAGTATAAACAATGGTATACTAAAAAAGCAAAAATAGTCCAACTTCACTATTCTAATTAATTTTGATTAACATTTAGTTTTATCGCATGCTTTTATTGCATGAAACAATGTTGACAAATATTATTAATAACTAACCAATATTTACTTTCATTTAATTTTTGTTTTCATAAATAAGCACATCCTGTCTCCCCTCCCTACTTGTAACCATCTACTATAATAGATGTTTACAACACTAAAGCTGAATTAGTCAGATAAAGCTTCTACTTAAAAGTGTTGCTATATCACATTTGTGTTTTATTGCAATTTTTTTAATGACCATCAATCTACAGCAGTGATTATACAGTGGAGCAAGAAGTTGAAAGTAAATATTAGTCAAAAAGTTAATAGTAATGGTTAACAAAAGCACTACCCACTTCTCACTGCTTCAGCTCTTTTTATTATGCCTAAACCACAGCCGACTGATCAATCACCATTTGTCTTCAGTCACACAGTTAAATGTCACCCTCCAGTCTGACAAGCCAGCTAGCAGATTGCTATTGGTCAAACCATGTTAAGCTGTAGAAAAGACAACATTTCAGAATCATACACTTCCATAATAACTAAGGGCAGAAAGATTCATACCATTTTCAAAGGAGCAAAACATTACTGCTACGTGTCACATATTGAGGTAAGAAAGTTATTATTTTCCTTTACACCAGATGCAAACTACTCTGACTCACTTACTTCTACGTAATTGTTCACTACAATGTTCTCCTTCAATACTTTTTAAAACTATTGTCTTTCTCTTCATTGTTTTTATTCAAAATTATTAATACAGGGTGCAGCAAATGTAACAGACTCTTTTTATTTATTAACTTTTATTGAACAAAAATAAATTACAGTAGTTTAAGAAAGTTTATAAGTATTGTCACCTTAAAACAACATGATTTGTAATGATTAAAATACTCCCTTTATATTGAATATAATGCTGAACCTTATCACAACACTTCTACAAACCATTTGATACATTTATACATTAATTTCAGAAAATTTATCATGATTGCTTGTTTTAATTCAGGAATTATTTTCAATTTGAGTCTGTAAACAAGATCTTTCAGTAAACCCCACAAAAAAATGTCTGGTGATGTGAGATCTGGTGATCATCATCAATGTTTAGTTTTCTGTCTGAGTTCAACATAAAGATGAGACAAGGACAATGAGCATATCTACACAAGTTTATTGCTTGAAGGGTGCCATAGAAAAGGGAAAGGAATTAGTATTGAACTAAAGAAGTTAATGCTCTTAGCTTGAGAATTCCTATCAAGGGAGATTACTAGGTAATAAAAAAATTACAGCTAAGTTACTCCATGTCATCCTATCCACCTTGGCTTGAAATTAAGATGATTTCCAACTAACTTTAATCTGCAAAAATTTAAATGCAATGTTAATTGCTATCTACTGTCCTCTGATTGCTCTTTACTCCTTCTCCTCATTACTAAGGTTTCTGTTGATAATTCCTCCACCTTCTGTAACCCCTTGTGTACTGTAATGTCTTGCTTGGGGTGATACCGATTATAAAAAAAAAAAAAAATTCAAATGCGTAAGCCATAATGTGAACCATCTTATTGCCAAAAAATGCATAATACAGAGTGCAGCAAAAGTAACATCCTCTTTTTATTTATTAACTTTTATTGAACAAAAATAAATTACAGTAGATTAAGAAAATTTATAAGTATTGTCACATCAAAAGAACATGATTTGTAATGATTAACAAACTATTAACATATGTTCCAAATACTTTTCCCTCATGTTAAATACAAATCTAAATCCTATCATCAATGTTTCTTCAAACCATTTGACACACACTTCGACGTTCATTTAAGAAAATTTATCAGAAATTGCTTGTTTTAATTCAGGAATTGTTTTCAGTTTCAGCCTGGAAACTAAATCTTTCAATATGCCTCATAAGAAAAATTCTGGTGGTGTGAGATCTGGGGATCGTGATGGCCACTCATTTGCTCCACATCGTCCTATCCTCCACAGCTCGAAAAAAAAAAAAGGTTGTTATTTTTGCCACATTCTGTAGTTTAGCCTTCACTCAGTTTTGCATTCATTCTTCAAAATTTATATTTTTATTGACTGATCAACAGTTCCATGGTTTCTGGATTTTACTTGCATTTTCTCTTTCATATTTTGCTTTCAGTACCAAACACATCACTGATAATGAAACATAAATAGTTCTTCACACTACGATTGTATATTATTAATGTTAGTCTCATACAACAGTACAGAAATTGGTATCAACCAGTGAACCATGTCGGAAGCACAATGCAGTAAATTAAAAACACTTAATTAGTAGCTCATAATTAAATAAAGAAAACAAAGCACTTGTTGATGACATAATTGGCAAATAATTTTCTAGTTTCTCTTCAGGTTGAAGACTCTCAGAGGAGAATTTTTTTTGTTTTTCTTGTTTCTTTTTCAAACACCTCTTATCTGGGAAACTACAGGTGAAAAAGAAAAACTGAAAATAGAGATTGGCACATTTGTTCTTTCATTTAAATCATTCTTTTTTTCTTTCTTTTTACATTTTGGAGAAGAATACATTCACATATCTTGTAGAATTTTACTGATAATTATTTAAGTGTTAGTTGAGTCCTTTCAGGACCACTTTCTCTCATACTCCATGATCACAGCTCTCAATTGCTTCTTTTTGTTTACTGTCTGTAAAGTGTACTGGATTGTTATGTAATATCAATTCTCTTATATGACGGTGAATGTTGGACAATATCTTTACAGATAAAGAAAAGAGTTGAAGCAACAGAAATTTGTGTCATCAGAATGATGATGAGAATAACATGGGCTGATCGATGAAGTTTTTGAGAAAATAGAAACAAAGAGTACCCTTATACTTCATATCAGGAACAGAGTGTTGAAATTTCTAGGCCAGATAATGATGAAAGAGGGCTTGGAAAATTTGATACACACCAGAGTGAGTGAAGACCAGAGGAACAGAGGAAAGCAATGCATAATCTACCTAGTGGGATAGTATCATATTTCAGTAGAAATTCAGAAAAAAAGTTTTTATCAAGGTACCTCAAATTCACAAATTTAAACATAATACAAGATTGGCAGATAAGTCTCATAATTTCACTGTTAAAATTACTAGTTGCATCTAAATTCTATGCTAATAATTTCTTCTCACTTGTGAAACTCTCTTCTGGCTTCCTGCTTTCCTGTCAACTATAATCTTCAAAAATTTAAACACAAAATCAATTATTGTCTTTTTTTCTTCTTTTATTATCCTATTCTGTCTCTTTCACTCTATATGACCACTTACATCCTAGTGTCTTTTATTGACTTGCTTTGGGGGAAATGATTACAAAAAAAAACAAACAAATGCTGCCAATATTGTCTGATAGGCCTGCTATTTATTTAGAGATCCTTGATAAAATCCAAAGAAGAATCAGCAATATTACTGGTCCTGACCTGACACCTCAGTTTCAGTCACTTTCTCATCACCTTCTCTGTGTCCTTTCTATAAATACTTTTATGGTAATTGTTTAGATGATGTCTTCACTATGGTACCTAGACTTTATGAATTTAAGTGCAGTACTAGATTAGCAACAAGGTCTCATCAATTTACAATTAACCATCAGTTATATACAAAGCTTCTTTTTTCACACTTCTTGCTTGTGGAACTCTCTTCTGGATTCATACTTTCTGACCAACTTTGATTTTCAAAAATTTAAATGCAATGTCAAACATTGTCTTCCAGATTTCTCTTCTATTGTTACCACATCTCCATAATGTTTTCTGTTTTCTAATTATTTCACACACAGTAACCCCTTCTACCTTAGTGGCTTTACTGCCTTGCTTGGGGTGAATTTGATTTTTTTTTTTTAAATGATTTCTCAAGTTTCTGTAACTGTCTTTGAAAAAAGTGATGATTTTGGGAAGTTTGCCAAGCTGAAGACTTTCCTTATTTTATGTGCTTTTTTTCACTGATTCCTTTTATTAGATAATGCCCAATTCTTTGAGGCAAATTGGATAGGGCAGTTACTTTGAATTTAATTTGAAGCAATGATGATTACTGTTTTCCTTACAATGAGGATAACTTAGTTATCTATAAGTTGTGTTGTCAAAGTTCTAAAAAATTCCAACTTGGGGAATTAGATAAACAATAACATTTTTGTCCTGTCACAGACCTTTTATATATGTTAATCTGTTATTCATCTATCTGTCATATCTATCTATCTAGATCAATTATCTATCTCAGTCTTATCTATCCATCTATTTCAATCTATTATCTATCTCAATCTATTATCTCAGGCTGTTATCTGTCTATTGTTATCAGTCTGTTATCTATCGTGTTTTTTTAATCTATGTCTATTATCTATCTACTTATCTATCTAGATTTATTGTCTATTATCTATGTCTGTTATCTATTATCTGTTTAGGTCTATTATCTATATATTTATCTATGTATCTAGGTCTATTATCTATCTATCTATGTATCTAGGTCTGTTATCTGTTTTGGTTTTATCTGTGAGATCATTGCAAAAATTTGTGCCTACTTAAAAAATTAAAAACAAAATTGTACATACTCACAAAAAACATTTGTTTATCAAAGTACCCTTGAGGATGACTATGATTTTAAAAAGTATAATATCAAAATAGTCAGATAAATCCATTGTTTTTAACAACTGTCTCCCATTGTTCTGCAAACTTGTTGATGCCATTTTTGAAGAAACTTCATGTTTTTTGTTGGAAAAAAATATGTGATTTTGTTTTCAATTGACTGTACAAAATCAAATCTTTTGTAATTTAAAGTGCTCTGCCAAGACCAGAACAAATATTAATTCGAAGGAACCGAGTCAGGGGAATAAGATGGGTACTGGAGGGTGGGGTCTCATTTCAACATTTTAAGCTTCTGCAAGGTATGTTTTGGAACATGCAGTTTTGCTTTGTTGTGGTAGAACATGAAAACTTTTCAATTTGTTAAAATTGGCCGTTTTCTTGAATGGTGGCATTGAGATTGGTGAATTGGTTGCAATACTTCTTTGCAGTTATTGTTTTACCAGCTGGAAGAAGTTCAAAGTGAATTATACCACTGCAATCCCACCAAATGAACACTTCAGTGGCTGCAAGCCCACTTTCGCTATAGGTTCAGTCATTCAGAAGCTTGTTTCCGGCCCTATTTGCATTGAATAAATCCTTTTCATAAGGTGATAGCAAAAGAATTACATTAGAAACATGGTCAGGCTTGTTTTGTACCATCACAGAATGTGACATCCATGTGTTGAACTTGGAAATGAACCCACGTCTCTTCAAATGGTGAAAAGCAAATGCGGTATCAATTTTCAAACTTTTAGCAATCTCTTCTAAAGGAAATCTTTGTTTTATTCTCCATGGTGACAAAAGAGCATCTTCATTGATGTTGGAAATTTTGGCTGGAGCGTTATGGTTAAAATCACCCTGAGGAATATGTCAAATGACTTTTTGACCATCTGAAGAGCTGAAGCATGATCTGCATAAAATTTCCAAATTTTTGTTGAAGTTCCAATGCTTACTCTTTTACAAAATTCATAATGCATAATATACCAAAAGTGCAACTTTTCATCTTCCATACTTTGTAGATAATGTCTGACATGCAACTGAACAATGCACAGTTTCAATCAAGAACACATCAGAAATCGGCACTGGATAAATGTAACAGGGTAGGAAATGTTGAGGTATTGATGTATTATTTTCCTCATTGTTATTATTTGTTGACTGTAACGGTGTTGATATTAATGACAGAAATTAAAATACATAAACATACAATGATAACAACAATAATAAGTTGAGACTCATGTTGATATAAATAACAAAAATTCATATTTTCTTTTTGTGGTGTGAATTACAGAATATTGCTATGGTGCATGTGAAAATGTTCTCAGTTTCTTTTTAGCTTAAAAGTAAGTGCTTACTTGGTTTGGTTCTGAGAATTTCGTTTGTGAGGATGCATTTGAAATTGTCTGTTTTCAATCTTTCCAGAGAGCTGGCAAATGTGTGTTTCTGTACTGCTACTTGTCTACTGACTACTGCTATGGGGACCCTAAACTACACTACACTACTCTACCAGCTCTGTTATGGTGGAAGGGTCGTTTTTATAATGATGATGGTAGGTTGATGAAATATCATCACTGATGACAAAGTTATTTTTAAAATGATGAAATATCATTATTCTGGACCATAACAAACATTAGTCTCATGTTGATTATTTTATATTAACAATGAAAATCGGGTTATGCATTTTTGCAATGATTTGATATTATGGTCTATTATTTATCTATCATTCTATCTATCTCATTTTATTCACATCTACATGGCTGTTCATATCTATCAATTTATCTATCTATCTCAGTCTGCTCATATCTATCTAAGTATACCTGTTATCCTCTATGTCTTCTCAAGTCTCTCATGGTCTGGTCTGTATCTATTTTTATAAACAAATATACAGAGAAACACTATAAACTGAATGGGTCTCCTCAACAGGGTATCACAATCCAGCAGGGGTAATAATAATTATACCCTTGAGGATGACTGATTTTAAAAAGTATCATTTCAATATATCCAGATAAATCCCACTGATGACCTTCAAACATACATAATAAAAACACAAAAGAAATTATTTTTCAAAACTTTTTAGATGAGAAATTATTATAATAATATATATTTCTATTCAAATCAGCATGTTGATCCTGGTTGTTATATTCACAACATTTCAGACATTGTACCATCTAGCCTTCATCAGAACATTTTAGATGAGAAATTATTATTATAATATATATTTCTATTCAGACCAGCATGTTGATCCTGGTTGTTATATTCACAACATTTCAGACATTATACCATCTGGCCTTCATCAGAAGTTTAAATGAGAAATTATTATGATTTTTTTTCTATTCAGACAAACATGTTTATCACGGTGGTTATATTCACAACATTTCAAATATTGTACTCCCTGGCCTTCTTCAAATGTCTGCCTTTAGACTTAATAACCATTTTAGAATTTCAAATCAAACACTTTATACAATGCAGATGTTTAGAATATTCTATTTCCAATTGCCATATGTTATTATTTTATTACCAGTAAATTTAGGGCCAGTGCATACTAATCCTGACTGGAGGTCCAAAGCCTGATTGGTGAGGGTATCAGGTAGTGCTTTGTGATCCTTGCTATCTTACCAATATTTGTGTTTTTCTACTTACATTTATCTATGTAAAAACTAATTGCAACTATTAAAAGATGAAACATTTTTGCAGATTTTGACATAATTCTGTTTTTTGTCCAAATCCATGAATTTATTTTGCTCAAGTCTAGAAAAAAAAAAAACACTATATAAAATTTACTATTTTTATCCATAATGATGAATGTGTTAAAATTATTCAAGTTTTTAACCAGAATAATCTCAAATCGATGTTAAAGTTTGCCACAAAATTTGTTGATTTATTTGAAATGGAATGATCTATTATATCAGTCAGTTATGTGACAATGTATCTTTCGATACATGACTGATGAGGCAGATTTTTTTCAGTAGTAGGTTGCCATTTCTTTCAATTTGTCTCTGGATACACTGTATTTATTTAAAATTTTTCTAGTTAAATTATTTATCTATATCACATAAGATCCATTACTGTGCATAATTAGATTATAATGAAATTTCTATTTTATATGAATACTACCTGATGAAAATTGAGAGGTAGTATAGTTGGGGGCCTATATCATAGATTCAGTGGGGGCCCATAAGACCTTTGCACTGGCCCTGAGTAAATAGCTTGATCATTTCCAGACATTTTATACAAGTCCTCATGAAGTTATTATATAGTCATTTCTCTTGTTCTAAAATAAGTGAAATAAGGAATTGATAGTTACTCTATTAAATGTCAGATCTGAATAAAATGATGGTGTCTTTATTTTATATATGTAATTATAAAAATGAATGTAAAATAAAGAAAAAATCATAGTCCTTTTGCCTGTGATCATATAATGACACAAAAAAAAAACAAAAAACAAATGTTGAAATAGTATTTAATATGTCAATATAAAAACAATTTTTATTATATACTGTTAATATCTATTTATTAATTAAACAGATTCAGGTAATTATTAAAATAATCTTGATATTTGTAATAAGGCATGAACTTTTATCAGAGAAACTATGAGCAAAGGAGTCAAATTATCTCTGAACATAATCTTCATAAATTCTCCCATCTTAGAAGTATTGCTTCCACATTAAAATTTTAAAAAAATATCTGCATATATCATGTTTACATCAACTGTTTTTAAACAGAAGACAAATGGAAAATTGCTTGAGAGAAATATTTTTACATTTGTTTATCTATTTAAAAGCAAGCTGATAATTTAAACAGACTTGAGATGAAGAGTGTTGAAAAACAATGAATACCCTTTACACATAGAATTTATAAACAAAAAAAAAATAATGTTTTATGTTTTCTTTAGCAGACATGCCTGAGGCGTGTCTTTATTTTGTATATTTTTTTAAAAAAGTAAACTTAAAAAAAAAGGTAAAAATATATGAAATGCCATTTTTTGGAATAAATTCAAATAATCATGACACAATACTAACTTATCAAGGATGAATGTTTTCATTCTCTTATTAATAACTTTTGTAGTAATAAATTATCATACCGACACCCAATAAAAGACCAAATTTATCATTGTTTTTAATCATTTCATCCCAAGCAAGGTGGAAATGCCACTGGTATTAAGGAACTTACAGAAATTGAAGGTGAGAGAAAAGACTGAGTATAGCAGGGACCGGGGAAAGGATAAAAGCTGAAGAGGATTCAAGAAGCTGGCAATTGACATTGCATTTAAGTTTTTGAAGATCGTAGTTATTAGGGAAACAAGGAAACAGAAGGGAGTTCCACAGGCTTGAAGTGTGAGAAAGGAAACTGTTGGAGTAGAAGTAGTGGGTGTATTTAGCTATTTCAGCTGTAAATAAGTGTGACCTAGATGCTAATCTAGTAGCAAACTTAAACTCACCCAGTCTAGGTACTAGGAAAACAGCTCAACAGAGCAGTTGCCATGAAAATATTTGTAGAAAAGATAGAGGGAAACCATGTTAATGTTTTGGTTTTGTAACAATTTGCGGTATTGGGTAAGGCTACCTCTGGCACAGCCTATTCTATATTCAATTTCGTTTTTTTTTTTTTTAAAGTGATATTTTAGTGTTGTTAGTTCCAAGAAAAAGTGCTTGAGGAACAGCTTTATCATTCAGCCCATGTAAGGGGGCTTTCCTTCTGGATTCTTTCAGAGAGATTGACAGAGGAGGGGAAGGGATTTTCCTCTCAGGATGGATGGTATAGATGTAGTATCTGTTTCATCCTGGTGACCTTCTCCCCAGCTTTGCATTCCCCCCACTGTTGCACTATATTTGTTACATAGCAATGCTATGACCAGCTACAACTAGCTTAGTCAAGTTATGACCAGGTAAGATCAGCTTAGACCAGCAGCCTGAGTGGAAACACTTGGGTCCCCACCTTAAAAACTAACCTTAAAAAACCTAACACAGTGGGTGGGGAGTTTTAAGGTAAATTTCAGGCCCATTGTAAAAGGAATACTGCCATCTGCTGACAATTACCAACATATTTTAAATGTAGTACTTTCCTGCATTCAACAACGTGCAAGCTTTTTTTTTGTGTGTGTGTATATACATATTGATGCACCTGGCATCTGCTGTACAATTTAATTGTGAATTGCACAGTGATAAGAAGAATAAACAAATAAATAAATAAATAATAAAATATTTAATATAATAAGAGAGGAGAAAGTGTAGCCCTGCATCAATCTTTCAAGTGAGGATATCTTGCCCGCTTTAAAAATTGATTTTATCTGGGCTTCAGTACAGATGAAGAATATTGAGAGACATTTCACTGATGCTAGAACAAAACTTTACCTTTATGACAACAGTTATTAAATTTTCCATCAGTGAGGATGTTTGGATAAAAAAGTTAAATGACCCACCAAACTGGGAAACAAGCGATTTTCTTAAAATCGCTTAACTTTTGATTTTTCTGCATTTTTTTGTCTGTTTAAACATAGCATGGCATTTTCATTGTTACAAAACAACAGTTACTATTTTATATAACATCCAAGTTAATATTTCAAAAGCAGATTTTCAAGACAAGAATTCTTTCTACACTTAGAAAGTTGATGCAACACAATCTTGCTATACCCATAATAAATTTAGAGTAATTATACAAAAAATAACTATTTTAATATTACAGTCAATAGCTACATAGTATAGAATTTTATAGTTTTTGGTTGTTTTGGTGGAATGCAATAAAATATTCATGTTGGTACTGATTTGGAAAGGGTTAAATTATTCTTTAAAAAGGTTTTTCTTTGAGGAATTCAGATAGATTCAAAACAATTTCTGTGGTTTTAATACTGCTTTACTTTCTTTAGATCATGAAATCAGAAATAGTTTAAAGTGATTCTTCAAAACACATTTGATCAGCATTAAGGTCTCAAAGCAAAAACTATATTATATGCCACTGATTTTCCTTTCTAAAATTCCAGTAAAAAAAGGCAGAGAGGCCTTCTTGCAGTCTCCCACTATCATGGACAGGATAAGTATCTCTTTATTAACATGTAAACAGATGCATCTGTCTGTTAGTGATAACTTAATAAGATAAATAATTTCCAATGACCCAAGCCAAGTGAAGATGCCTGCTTCACTGGAAATATAAAATAGGATATAATTACAGTCTGTCCATATATCACTATTACTTATTTTTCATTGTGGGAAATAATGGTTCTCCACACTTCCTATTCCATGTGGCCCTAAGCAATTTTTCTCTCTTTGTCAAGTCTCTCAATATGCCCTGTGTGAGTTAAGGTCATTAAGCCCTCCTTTTTCATTATGGGTCCAACTTTAGCTGTTTCTTTCTGATTCTGAGTATGTGTTCTTTTTTTTTTGACTATTTTCTTATAGACTTATAAAGATTATATTGAGTCAATTTATAGGTTTGCTGCTCAGAAAGTTGGTTCACTGTGTTGTGCAAAACAATTTTTCATGCCAGAATCTATTATACATATTTATATGTCTATCACTTGCAAATGCCTTGAATATTACTACCACATTTGGGCTGGTTCTCCTGCCATATATTTAGAGATTATTGATAAAATCCAAAGAAGAATCTGCAATGTCACTGGTCATGAGCAGAAATATTGGCTTCAGTCACTTTTCCACTGCCATAATGTTGCTTCCCTATGCCTTTTCTTTAAAAACTTTCTAATGAACTTTACACTATGCTACCTAGACTTTGTAAATTTAAGCATAGTACTAGATTGTCAACAAGGTCTCTTCATTTTACAGTTGAAATAGTTGGTTGTAACTGCAAGTTCTATGCTATCAGTTTCTTTTCTTGCACTTCTTGCCTGTGGAAGTCTTTTCTGGCTTTCCAGCTAACTTTGATCTTCAAAAATTTAATTGCATTGTCAATGATTATCTTCTGTTCTTTATTGTCCTTTCTCTTTAATGTTTTTTTCTCATACTCTCTAAGATTCGGTAACCCTTTATGTCATCATGGCTTTAAGTCCTAGAAATGGTTACAAAAAAAGATTTCCTTACTCTATTAATGGATTGCTTTTTGGGCAGATATTGGGAAATGAATCAGACCAAGAACTTTTCAGGAATTCTTTATAGTATTTTCATTACTTCATTCATCTTTTAAATTAGCAGAGTTACATTTTATTTTTTTTGAAATTTTAATATCTTTTTAACCACAAAACACTGTGTGCCAGGTATTTGAGAACATACAATTTGCAGGCTATAAATGGAAGATAACTGAATATAATGTTATATATCATGTGTCAAATTTTAACATATGCATTTTGACAGCATGGATGTAGCAGCAGCTAATCTGACATGTGAAATGAAAAGACACATTGTGTTTTTGACACTAGCTACTAACCACAGTGAGTCAGAGATAGCTGCTTAAAAGTGACCAGGTAAACAGGAGGAATGACAGCAGACTGTCTGTGAATTCTATGGATATATGCATGGTAAAGCATACCTTAGTTCACATTGAGGCCTATGTCATGCTGCCCTATTTGCAAAGCCTCAGGATCAATGCCACTGCTTACATGAGAGTACAGGAGATGAGGGTCAATCTTTAGATTGATGTGGTTGGTTGTAGGTATTTCAGCAGAGCTCTGCTTTCTCACCAATTATTCACAGGTGTAGCTAGCCAAGAATTTTCACATAATCATGACATTCCTAACAGGGTCATTCCAGTCAGATTCAACAAGGTTCTTTCCTGAAGGTCCTCAGATTTCATTTCTAATTTTCTGCACTGTTATTCACATTGTCTTTCAGAAAATGTATAGTTTTACATGGTTTCAACCAAGTGATAATGTCTTACAACAGCTGAAAAATGAGAAAAATGCATTTTTTCATTTTTTGCCCTTTTCACACTCCTCTTCCTCAGAAATGCAACATGAGGTGATCTGTTTTGTTTTGTTTTGTGAATTTTTTGATTTACACTGCTATGATGAGAGAAGATAAGATGGTTGGCATGTGACTTCATGCAGTGGCAACAAGCTAAAATCCAGAATTTTGACTGTAAAAGAAGGTTTTTATACATTCTTTTTATTTTCAGTTGGGATTTTTGCATCAAGCGACAGAAAAGTGTGATTAGTTGATTGAGTTTGAGAGACTCATAATAAATGTGATCAAGGAAAAAGAGTTCCAAAAGCAAGCACTGAAAGTTGTTTTCAGTGAGAGATCTAAAACAAGAAAAATTCAATGTTTTCAAAATATTTTCAATATCTTTAGAATCTTCAAAGCAGTGTAAAATCTGTTTGAAATGCTAATATTTTTAGGATCAACTCCTTTCATTAATGTTAACAAATGGTGAAAATTTAGATGGAATCTAAGGATTTTCAGACAGACCATTGCTGAATCTTGCTGAAATGACCCAACATGTAGTTTCCTATCTCTCTTGATCTGAATCTCTTGAAGATCTGGGATACTAAGAGGAAAACTGAATCCACAATACCAAGAACACACTGAAAGTCACCATCATGGACATGAATAAGAATCACCTGACCCAGGTATGTAACTGCATCCAAGGCTGAAACAAAGCCATCTGTAAGGTTGAAAGCAGTATTATTAAAAAACCTTTTTCTGTTTTTCTAATATGAACGTGAACAATTTCTTTTTAATAGAGTGAAATTTTTTTTTTCCTATTGAATCATTTATATAATAATTTGTCCTCAATTATTTGGCACATATAATCTTCACACTTGCACTGGTGTCTTTGCATGAGATAATCTTTAAAAGTAAGAACAGAACCTTTTCCAGCAGAATCTGTTAACAAACTGACTCAAGCATTTAAATAAATTCTATATTTTTATTAATTTTCTTTAGAGTGAATCCTTTGGTATTTGGTGTAGCAAGAAGTTTGTCAATAAGATCAAATATTGGTGGGAGTCAGGAGAAATGTTTGTAAGACCATGGGAGGGATAGTAGTAATCTCAGAAATTAGGTCATTCTTCTGTTCTGCCCTTCTGCCACTAGGCCAGAGATGTTGGTTCATATATCCTTTTGAATAAGCTCAGAGTCTGTGGTGGGAACTTTAATTTTAGCCAACATTAAAATGTCTCTGTGTGTCAATTTCTTGGATTGGTTAAAATTATTTTATTTTCTGACATTCCTTTCTTTTTCATCTTTTTTCATAACAGAAGTTATGCATGGAGCCTCCCTAATTTTTGGTATTTTTCAGTCACAAGTAAGTCAGCTCTGCCCCTGCAATTTTTCAGTGTTTTGGGCCAGGTTCAGTCTTTTCTTCTTCCTGTTTATTTGAGGGTTGTTTTCTCATAGGTTGAGAGAAATTTAGAAAGAGAAGTTTAAAGAAATAGAGAGAGAGATAAAGGTTTTAAAGGAAACTGCAAATGCTTTATTTTAATTTGAATTATTTTTATTTATTTTATTTTTATATTTTTATCAATGTCCACAAAATTATTGATACATCAGTTTGTACTAAGAGAGCGAAAAGACATAATTGATATAATAATTAGTAGTTTTTATTGTTGTGAGTTTTTTTTTTTACTTACATTTTGATTTATATATTCTACCTTTCATCAGATGTTTTCTTTAAGTAATTTTTTCAGATAATTTTTTAACACTAATCTTTCTAATAAACAGATTTTGATTTACTAATCCTTTGTTTTTATTTTGTTTCCATTTACAATGTCTGTCCGTTATAAATCTTCCTTTTTTCCTGAGGAAAGCTTGAACATAATCATTAAAACCTAAAATATATGTTTAGTTCTTTTGTCTTGTTTTCCTTCACTACCTCCTGTGGCAGTTCTTGTAGCGTCTGCTATCTTCTGTGTCTGCTATCAACAGTGTGTCATTGACATATTTTATGTTGTGCATAATTAAACCTGGTAGGACTAATTCTCTTAGGATCACTGTAAGGATTGAATAAATCCGTTGAGAAGATACATTTTTGTATTATGCCCCTTTCTATCTTTGTCTATTTACTGAATTCATGGCATATCACTCAGTCAGTTATGTGCCATACATGATACATGCTTAGGCGATCATCTATCTTTCGATACATGACTGATGCGGCAGATTTTTTCCGCAGTAGGTTGCCATTTCTTTCTGTGGTAAACCAGCTGCCATCCCAGGCTATAGAACCCGGTCTGTCCTGCTATTTACCCATAGCTGGTGGGAAAAGAAGAGGATTTATAAAAGTATTAACACCTAAATAAATGTCATGGATTTGACTGGAATTTGAACTCGGCTCTTCGATTCCTCAGTCTGAGCCACTATCCATTACTCCACCATATCACTACTGCAGTATATTTTATTTATTATGCCTTTATTTATTATTGTTGTGGTAAGAGCCAGTTATGCTCCTTACTGTCATGAATATACTGGTCAATTCATGATAAGTGATCATTGGTAATTGTCAAAAGAGGAAGATAATACTATTGCAGTGACTTGTCTTGTTGACTATTGAATACTACTATCATGTCTGACTCTGTTCAGCTAAATGTTGCATCTTGCCAGACCCCACATCATAACAGTTGGCAACAAGTATGTATCTTTGTTGCTTTTTAACATTATATTTCTGCTAATATACAATTTCCTCAAAGATGAAGAAGAGACTCGAGGTGACAGAAATGTGGTTCTACAGAAGGATGCTAAGGATATCATGGACAGAGTGTGTGAGCAACAATAAGATCTTAGGGAGGTTGCAAACAAGGAGGAGGCTTATACTTAACATCAGGAATTGTCAGCTGAAGTATCTGGAACACATAATGATGAAAGAGGGCCTGGAGAATCTGATACTCATGGGTCGAATAGAAGGAAAGAGAGACAAAAGAAAACGTGTGACATACCTGGCTGGCTTAAGTAAGTGGGTGACCGAACTTGGTATGGGGGGGGGGAGAACTTGTTGAGAACTGCAAGGGATAGAGGGAGGTGGAGAGCCATGATCACCTACATCCTGAAAGGACATGGCACATAAAAAAAAAGAATATATTTATTATCCTTGTTATGAATAATCAAGAGTGTTCTCCCTTTGTTTTGTTATTCTCCTCTTTGAGAGAGCTATTTCTGTTTACTGGGACTATAGAAGGACACTATATGTGAACCTTGTATTCTCAGTGGAATAAAGCTTTCTTAAAGCCTACACCTGCATACTTTTGTCATTACAATCCTATCTAACATGATGTATTGTGAGATTAAAAACAATAAAAGATGTGGAGAGTATTTTAATATTTCATGGAATAAAATAAAAATATTATGTCAGACAAATGTTTATTATCTTGTCAGTGAGTAGGAGGGAATTAAAAATGCAAGTGTGAAAATTAATGAATGAAACATACATCTGAGAAAGACCAAGGAGCCTACTAAGTAAAGTATAGTGATCAAAATAACAAGGGGGAGACTATTTGTCTGAATGACTTATTAAATAATGACAACACTGCACCCCTCAGAACATTAGTGGGGTATATCACTGTTTTTATCACTAGGTTGGTGAACATGGTCAAGTATGGTGAAGTTGAAAGACAAGTCTAATGTTGGCTTCACTTATGTCAAACTATTATATCAGGAACTGACTATCATTTTCAAATCATTAGCTATGTTTCTGACCTTGTTATATTTTAAGTTGAATAAAGGTATTTCCTTGCAGGCAGCAATGATATGTTTGTTTTCCAAATCAAAAGACTCTCCCACAGTTGAAACTACATGCCAACTTCTTTCAGTCAATATATTTGTACTTCTTTTTCTTGGCTTATACTACTGTCTTGTGAATAATGGTAATATTAGCCATTCCCTTATAAGTAAACATTCGGCATTCATTGACCAAGAAGCCAGTACTGCTGTTAGTTGAAATATGACATTTACTAAAATGTTAAAATTTCTGCATATCAGCTGGATGTTTGTTTCTTTGAATATTTCAAATCAGACAGTTCACTATGAAAAAATATATCTACAAAAATCAACTTACATACACCTTTCCTACAAACACTTTGATGCAAAAATTCAAATAAATTTAAGACTTAAATTTTACAATGATAAATGGAAGGTTTTATCTACAATATTATATATATAATTAATTACTAATACCACAATAAGTTGTGCAAACATTTAATAGTCTTCATATCACCCAAGTATCTGCAAATATCCTTTGCTTATTCAAAGAGATGCTGCCATCTTTTAAAAGAATGATACTTTTTAAGATGACTTGTCTGCAGCACCAAACTGAAGATTTAGGATTCTAATATACAAATTGGCCACTTCCCTAGACGGGTTATATTATCTGTAGAAGTAAACAGGTTAAAGATGATAAACAGATTAGATGAGGAGTCGTGGTAGTTATCATTTAACTATTAAATATTCATACAACATATTTTGAAAATACTTCATCACACAATTTCAGATAACCATTCATGTGAATTCTTTGTTAATGAGTTCAGTAAATGTTGTAGCATAACTAATGACCATAATAGGTATGTCCCCATTCATATAAATACAGTAATAAATACTGAATGTTGGTCTGCAGTTGGAAATTCATTTTGGAATTCACTTGAATCACTTCTAGCAGTTGACTACTTCTTCTATGTGCCACTGGTGAATCTTATGTGTGTTGTTCTTGTCCTTGGTATTATCATTCATTACCAACCTTAATGTGATTATTCTATTCAGTAATCTTCTTTAGGTTACAACAGTGAATAATACAGTTTATTTCTTATTAGTAATCACATGTTTGAAGCTATTTTTTTTTATTTTTTACCTTTACCTCTTAAAGCTATTTTTTTTAAAAAATCATTTCACCCCAAGAAAGGTGATGATATCACTAATATGCAAGGGGTTACTGAGAGTGAAAAAAATAGAAGAGGCTCATGAGAAGAAAAACCAATAAAAGAACAAGAATCATTTAGAAAACTTAGAAGACTCTCAGTGTCAGAGAAGTAAGAAACCAGAAGTAACCACAGGCAAGAAGTGTGAGAAAAGAAACCATTAGAACATAATCTATGTTTGCTTCTAGTTACTTCAACTTTAAAAGGATGAGACCTAGTTGCCAATCTAGCCTCCTTCTTTATGTGCCCTGTCCCCTCAGGGCATGGGTGTTCATAGCTTTCCACAACTTCTTGTAGCACTTAATAAATTTTGTCTTTTTGTTATTTCTCTTAAACCATGTTCTGTCAACAATTTACTCAAGATCACTATGTAAGCCATGTTCTGTTTTCCTCTCTCTCTTTTGCCTTCAATCTGTCATGTGAATATCAGCTTTTACAAGCCCTCTTTCCTCATCATGTACCCTAGAAACCTCAACTGTCTCTTCCTGATGTTAAGTATAAGTTACCTTTTAGTTTCCATTTTCTCTAAAATTTCATCGTTGTTCACATGCTAGTAGTATGCTTAAATTTATGCAGTTAAAGTATAAAAGGGAAAAGCTCAGAACAGATGCCATGAAAATATGGGTAGAAAAGGCACAGGGAAGACATGTTATGGCGGTGGGGAAATGACTGAAGTCAAGATGCCAGGTCAGGACCGATAATATTGCAGATTCTTCTTTGGATCTTTTTTGAGAATCTAGAGATATATAGCAGGAGCACCAGACTAGATATTGCAGCAATATTCAATTCTTAGAATGAATGAGAGATTTATAAATGTGCAAGGTGAATTCTGGTGAGAACAAATGTCTGGCACAACACAGTGAACCAACTTTTCTAGCAGAAGACCCAGCAATTGATTCAATATAATCAAAGAAATGGAAAATATGAGGCCAAAATGGCACAATGAATTGCTCTCCTGGATGTTAGCATCAGCCAGGCTGATTGAAGGCAAAAATGATTCATTCTGATAACTAAAAGATAGAAGATTCATTTTGGGATCATCTGCTAGTTTTAATTTATTAAGACAATGGTAAATAGTTGTGTCATAAGTATAGATACTGAGTTACAAACTGATAATATCAGGAAGGTCATTGACAAAGATAAGAAACAATGTTGGTCTGAGGTTAATCTAAAGCTTGATAAATAAATTCAGTAATAACTGGTAACACAATAGCAGTTGATCTTAAGAAATGAAAACCATACTGTTTATCTCAAAGAAGGTCATGCAAATTAAGATGCTTAAACAATATGGAATGGATTAGAATCTCTTCTAATTTGCTAAAAAGAGGTAAAAAAACAAATAGGACAATAATTCTTGGAATCAAAAGGTTTACAAGAGTTCCTAAAAACAGGAACTACAGAAGAGGATTTCCAACAAACTGGAAAGTAAAAATCAGAAAAGCATTTGTTGTATAGGTTAGAGAGAACAAGAACAAGTTTAGAATAATTGCAGGGATACTGTTAAGTATGCATACCTTGTGGGGATCTAGTTGATAGTTGATGACCATGGATAAAATTATATGCATATCACTGATTAGAGATTCAGTTCTAGGTGGAAAATCAGGCAGAGATACTCCTGAAGTGTTGAGAGTGAATTTGGAAGAAATTTTACAGGCAAAACATTCTTCTTTTTTAGCAGTATATTACAATACTTCAAACTGATTGAAGAGAGATGAGATAAACATTGGATTTAGATAACTTTTCTAAGTCCAAGCTTTTGGACAGAACAGAAAACTTAAGTGACCTATGTTTAGTTGTACTTATAAAGTAGTTATGGACAAAGGAATAATATCTTTCTTCTTTCATTAATATATCATTTGTTTTATTGCAGAAATGAGACGAGTGTGGTTCTTCTCCATATTTGCCGTAATCATAAAAGATTTCAGAGTAAGATTTCTAAGTTGGATATATTTTTCATTAAGTTTCTCTTGTTGGAAATTTCTCATGTTAGGAGAAAGAGTTCATTCATCTTTTTTAAAGGCAAAACTTAGGAGTCTTGTCTCATTTACTAAGCTTTATTGCAAAGCGAATTTACTCAAGCAGAAGATTTATTGTTTGGAGAGTTTATTTTCCTTGAAGTTAACTTACATTTGTCTCACTTAAATGATACTTTGGCAACTTGTGCTTAATGTCCACTTACTTTCTATTAAAGAATTTATATAATTATTTGCAATTTGTACAAGTAGTTGCTGAAAATTTTTCAGCTGAAACCACTGACCAAATATCAGAACATTTTTTTTATAGAATGACAGCTTAGCTGAACTGACAAAATAGAAGCACCTTTTCATAATTACCATAATTCCCCATTTATAATACGCATTTTTTTTCTAAAAAATAAGCAAAATCAGAGTGTGCGTATTATGCACAGCTACAAGAAACTCTTTAAAAAATTACCGTAAAATAAAATATGAATCATCATAAAACTAAATTAGAATAATATTATTCTATGTTTGAAACCATATTTTTAAATATGAGTAGGAAATTGGGGAGGTACAATTTATAGGGTTTGATTACCAAACAAGGGGTGCATATGATATGTAGGTAGAAGCATTTTCCTACACTTTCAGCTCAATTTTTAGGTGTGTGTACTATGGATGAAGGCATAATATACATGGGAAATTATGGTAGGTTTCTAATATTAATAATAATTATTATTTGAAAGTATCTCACTACAGCTGATGGCAAAGTAATTGGACAAATCAAGGATTCTTCCAGCTTATTCATCTGAAGAAAACTCAGGCAATCCAGACTCTAATTATCAATTGAAAATCCTGGAGTTATCTCCCTTGAACTTGACCCAAAAAGTTGTGAGTTTAGTCCTGGCCACAGCAGAAAGAACAAAAACTTGGAGAATTATCAAGGGAAATTAACTAAAAACTGAGATATCCAAAGGCATGGCAAGCGGAATTAGAATAATCTATCCCCATGAACTAAATTAATGGTTTGCTTTGAAATTTCAACAGATAACATCTGAAGAAGGCCAGAGCATACAGCATCCGAAACATCATAAATATAGCAAAGAGGAGGACAACAGTTTCCATAGTATCAATAGATATATTTTAGTTAGTTTATACTTGATTAATAATTACTAAAAAGCCAGTAGCCTTTTTTGGACAAAAAAATACTTTATTTTTCAAGTTAGAACATTTCAATGGTAATATGTGGATAAAAATTATACTACAATGTGCCATTTGAATTTGCTTGTCCTGAGTTGATTTTGTGTCAAACTTGACAAAGTTTAACATCTATCTAATACAAAGTGAATGATACCTTTGCAAAGAGGTCTGTTTGTTCTTGTTTTGCAGTTTAAGAAATCTAATTTTGAGGAAATTAAACCGATAAAATAAACTGCATTCTGTTTTACTCGCACAAATTTCAGCAGGCAAGATTCAAATTTTTTTTTACCAAGCAATCAGAACAAGTGAGGATTCTATTTCAAAAGGAAAAAGGTCAGAAGTTTATAAAAAAAAATTCCATTAAGGTAAACAATTCTATTTGTTTTTATTTGTCTTGTTTGACTTGCTGCATTTGTAGAATGCTGTATTTCCATATTATATGCCAAGCTTAATAAGAAATATATGATAAATCCTGACCAGAGACTTTCTGTCTGCCTTTCACTCATAGGACACATTGTCTGCTCCAGAAATCAATGGAAAAATATAAGCCAAGAAGACATAAATATTGAAAACAAAGCCAAACATCCCGAATAATAAAACGATATTTTTATTGAATTAAGTGATTGCTATGCTTTCATCTGATAGCATGAAAGATATCTACTTTTGCCTTTTGTTACTTATCTCTATTGCATTTCCCATTTTGCTATGCCAAATGTGATCTCCAAAGAGACTGGTTTGGTTATGGAGAAATTTTTCATAGAGTATATATTTTTTTTTTAATCATTTTACCCCAAGCAAGGCAATAAAGCCACTATGACACAAGGGGGTTACTGAGTGTAAAAGAATAAGAAAAAGAAAATATTATTAAGGAGAAAGAACAATAAAAGGGAGGAAATCAAGATAATGATTGACACTGCATTTAAATTTTTGAAGATCAAATTTGTCCAGAAAGCAAGAAGCCAGAAATGTGAGAAAAGAAACAGTAGCAAAGAACTTAGTTTCTTTTAGACATTTCAAGTGTAAAATACAGAGACCTTGTTGCCAATCTAGTACTGCGCTTAAATTCATAAAGTCTAGATACCAATGAAAAAAAGAAATATTTATTTTAAAAAATACAAAAATATGGCACAAGGCTTAAAGTGGCGATAGAGGAAATTTGGTTTTCAATCTGTCTTATCTTAAGATAAGCTATGGTTACTGACCAAACATACCACAGTATTATTTACACCAAAAGAAAGTTCATAGAAGAAAGTACCTCAGAATAATGACCATGAAAATATTTATAGAAAAGGAAAGCTACATTATAGCAGTGTTAAAAGTGACTGAAAGTGAGATGCCAGCTCAGGACCAATAACAATGCAGATGCTTCTTTGGATCTTATCAAGAATCTTTCTATACATAGCAAGAGCATCAGATGATATGTGGGAGCAATATTTGGAACATGGATGAAAGATAGATTTTTAAATATGTAAGATAGACTCCAGAGAGAAAAAAAATATCTAGCACGACACATTGAAGCAATTTTTCCAGCTGCAGACCTAGGAAATGATTCAATATAATCTTTTCACTTCATGTCAGCAAAGAACATTAACCCAAGAAAGTGCAACAAGTTACTCTCCTGGAGGTTAGCATCAACCATGCTGATGGAAGGCAGAAATGAATCACTCAGATGATTAATAGAGAGCAGTTTCCATTGTTATCAATATGCAATCATTACAAAAAACAACCACCCAGAACTGAATAATTATAAGATAAACATTATTTGTAAAATAAACATTTTAAATTCTGGAAATGACAATGAAGACATCTTTATCAATCCTGAAAAAATTTACATTAACTTTATATAATTAATACAAATGAATGTTTTAAGAGTGATCACGATTACAAATTTTGTAAAATTTTAGTTTCATAAGGGGTACATCTACTGCAGTCAATCAGCGTGGGTGTTTCTAGGAAAGACAGTCTGAAGGAGACCAACCCTTCCCAGGTTGATTTGAATTTAGAATTTTCCTTCTCCTAGACTGGTTGTGAGCCACGGCTATAGGTTCCAATCTGTCCTACTATTTATCCATAACTGGAACGGGTGAGAGATGGATTCATACCTTTCCAAAGGGTATTAGCATGTAACTGAATGTAATGAACTCAGCTAGAATTTGAACTTAGCTGTCTGATTCCTCAATTTGAGTCAATAATCATTGCACCACTGTGCCACATTAAGAATGAGGATTCTCTAAAAACCAATATTTAGAGCCATTTGATACCAGTGTTCATTTTTAAAGCTAAATATGTTGTGTGATTTAAATCAATATGGAACATATGATTAATGCATTGAATTATATGGTCAAACTATTATATGGTAGAGAATTTTTGAAGCCTAGCTTCTACATTTGTACTCTTGCCTTGAGCTAAGTCTAAAACTGATGTATCAGGTAGTGTAGTATGCACTTTTAGAATTGTAAAATTAACCATTTCCTTATAAGGAAAAATTTAGCATTAATTGATTGAGCAACCAGTACAGTTTTCAATTTAAATTTTATAAAATCTTTCTCTTAAAACAATTTCTTTGGAAAATAAGTTTCTCAAGTCTAGTAGCTAGTATCACTCTTTCCAGTATTGATTGGGGTTTCCTTCCTAACCTTTTGTTTGAAGTAGCGTAGAACGTCAACATATTATGTCATTATTTTCTCTTTGAGTTACATGTGATATCCATTTTAGATGTTGCTGCTATTGATAGTCCACAAGTGATGTAATTTCTGTTATTTTATACAGTTTTATGCGATCCAGTCGACAAGGTTCAAAGAAGGATGGTCTTCACCAAAACCCAGAGCTTCACTTGCTCAGAGCCATTTTTAATCATTAATCTGAGAAAAAAGTTGCACAAAGCTGACAGTTGAGGTATTTTTGAATGGATTTGGCACCATGCATGACATCCATACAATGCTTAGGTAGGTGAAGTCATAGAAATCTTTCATTTTAGTTGAACTGATGGCAACAAAAAATGGGTAGATATACAGTGTAACCCAGATGTAAGAGAACCGGATATAAGAGAGATTTTCTCTGGTCCCAAATTAGAGCCATACTTACCTAAACAAAATAGACCAAACCCACATATAAGAAAAACCCGGATATAAGAGACTTCTTCTCCAGTCCCGACAACTCTCTTATATATGTATATGATTTTGGTGCAGGTTGATTGAAAACAACTCTTTTTTTTTTTTTTATCTCTATCAGAGTTTTCTAGTCTTTCCAAAGTAGGAAGTTGTTGATTGAAGGGCTACTTCTGAATGGTTGACCAGAATCATATCATCTGTGAACTACACAAATATCTTTATCATCACTATAGCCTGATTCGATATCATGTTAAAAACATACTGAAAACTGTTGGACAAAGCCATTATTTTGATTAAATTTTTGATTGTGAAAGATTTGAAAAGTTGCTACTGCACCTAATTTGCCCAAGCTACACTTTGTAGAGGCAGATATTCATCATGAGAAATTTTGGTAGGCAGTCAGTTTATTAATTAAAAATAAAAGGTGACTTTTTTTTCCAGTGTCCTTTCATGATTTAGGTGATCATAGCTTTCCACAACTTTCTTTAGTGATTTAAGTCACAAAAATGCTAGAGTACTCATATTTAAAGACCATGCTTATGTGTTTCTGTCATCATAAGGGGATATTTACTACAAATATTTAGCACAAGGACAAACTTAATCAACATATTTATTTAGAGTAGTAAAAGAGTTATCAGAATCTTTTTGAAATTCTCAAATTCCTGCTAAAGAAATATATCATAAAAATACGCTATTGAACTTATTTCTCAGACTTACCCTGCCACTCACTCTAATTTGGGGATATTAAAAAATTAATCGACAAACTTTTGCTGACATCAAGCAAAATTACATTATTCAAAGGTATTCCAGAAAACAAGTTCCAAGAATGCACCCAGCAATTTTATTACCATCTCAGAAAGGCTATAGCTTCACAAAGGGTTTGAAGGTGATAGCAGACGATAGTGAACAGGTAAAAAAAGAAACTACTTTCACTGGGCCATTCTGGGAATTGTTGCACTTCATATACTGAGCCTCTAGTTTTCAAAATGAGAGTGCTAGGAACTTCTGAACTTCTTAATTGAATAAACTGAATTGACAAGTACTTAGAAGAAACTGTAGATTTTATACTCACTAAAATGTAATGATTAAATACTTGATTTTAATGAAAATCTGAGAGAGAATTCTGTTATTCTTATCTACAAACCCAATGATCTTACAATTACAAGTAACATCATTAGCAGCAGAACCATTTTGTTTGCTGTGCTATTCAATGACAATTATAAGACTTACAACTAACTTCAAGCAGAATATACTTACTTCCAGATATGTAAGTTATTATCTGTCTACATGTTTATCTATATCCGAACAAAGAGAAACATGTGTACTTGGATGTCATAAGGTAGGTTAGGTTCATATAAATACAAGCAGGTCAAGCAGATTTGCTTTGGGCCACAATTTCAGTGAATGTCTATTTGAATAATAATAGACTTCTCAGGCTTTGATTTTGACAATGAGGTATTGTGACTATTGTACTGTTTAGTTCTTTTGGATTATTTCTTGTTCATATCCCAATATTTCAGCTGCTGTAGTCTCTCAGATCCCCATACCCTGTCACATTTCATAACAGAAGTTCTAACAGAACTCTTTATTCAATCTTTAACAGTACATTATTCTTATTTGTTACTTCTTATGTCCAAGGTCCATCTGATGTAAATTCACAACTTGTAACCATCTATTCTTCATGATGATTATAATTTATGTTTTTTCTATTTGATCCATGGGATACCCAGGAAGTGGAATTACAAAAAGTAGTCATGATTTTTAAATTCAAGTTTCTGATTATTAGCTATGAAACTTTGATTCTGATAAAAAAATGAATAGTGAATTTCTCTTTCACTACTAACTTGAGAAAGTCAAGGTAAGAAAAAAAAGTTATCAAGTTTTAGGCTGTAAATTTCACTGAGTATTGTATAGGATATAACCTTATAGATAAATGATAGACAACAAAGTTTTGAGCTAAATTCTGAGATTCTACAAGTAAGCAATGATTGCAATATACCTACTTCTGCAGTACTCAAGGCTAAATGAGGATATTTGGATGCAAGTAAAATTTAATCATAAAATGCATTTTTCTTTTAGTCATAATAAAATTTCTAATAAAAAATCATGCCTCACCTTCTTCTTAAATATGTATAATAATTTTCTCTTATTTGAAGTAGAAAACAATTTCTTTTTGGGCCAATTTAACAAAGATTTCCAGAGGGAACCTCTAACTTTTGAACTGTAGTGTACATGAGTTTACTTGTGTCAAAAAATTGTGGCTATTTTTATGCAGTTTTGCAACTGATTTGTATTTATAAAATATCAAAGTGCTTATTGCTCTGTTTTATCAAGTCCAATAGAGCATGAATGCTAAAAAATATGATATTCTACTCATCAATGAATAATTATGGAGTTTTCTGCAAACTATTGTCTGCAACTTTGCTGTTTTTATCACAAGGTTTCAGTTGCTGTGTCTTCATCAGGTGAATGTTGATCTGGGTAACATGCAGAGAACTTCAAACAAAACCCTTTATTTAATGGAGTTCGATTGTTGTTGGTCAACTGGCTATGTCTGTGGATATTTCATCTAGTTTTTATTTTTATACTCTGGACAGTATACACTTGAACTCAGAGTGACCAGTAACTGAGCTGTATTAAAATAAGAACTAGATGAGGTATCTCTAGACATAGGCAAGTGGAATGAAAATTGTTTACCCTCATAAATGGAATAAAGGGTTCAGTTCAAAATTGTAGGTTAGCCAGCTTGACATTGACTGATGAAATCCAACAGTTGAAAATGTGATAACAGCAAAAAGGATGAGAACAGTCCACATGTAAATAATGCTAACTTCCCATCCCAAAAATTGAAACAGAAATTTGTTGATCAAATTTAACAAAAATTTCTCTACTATATCATGAGAAGATATGACCGAATAGAGATAGGTGAGAATATCACTAATTTGCTCATTTATATATAGTAGATTCTTCTAGCAATCTCAAAATGTGTTGCACAAATACAGACTCTATTTCACTCACTCTCTCTCTCTTTATATATATATATATATATATTATAGGTAGGTTTGAACAGGAGTAGAGGGTGATCTCTTGTTTAGGATTGGGTTTTCATTCTCTTTCACTTCCAGTAGACCCTTGCATCTGAGTGGCATTATTACCTTGCTTGGGGTGAATTGATTGCAGGTGTGTGTATGTGCAGATCCTCATTGCTTCTTCTATATGCAGATAAAATACAACAGATCAAACATATAATTATATATTTGAGAATAATATCTATAATTTTCAAAGCTCATTTGTCACTTGAGTTTTCAGATGAAAATTCTAAATGAAGCAATCAAAATATTTTTTTTTCTTTCCTGAACAAGTGACATCCCAGAAAATAAACATGTGAAAATACAGCTTTTTTTCAATTTCCAAATTATAGAGAAGGAACATAAACCAATCATTTCCATGACAATTATGTACTTATGAATGAGAGAATAAGAAAAGGAATTTAAATGAGCATGTTGAATTAAATAAGTGAAAATATACAAAACAAGAAAATCCTGATACAAACTTTTCATTAGGATCAAAAGAGACAATTTTTTTTTACAAACTGTGATTGTAAAATAAAGAAACGAAAGATTTAAAGAAATAAACTGTAAATTATATTTATAATAAATACTTACAAGTATGCTTACTTTAGATTAAACACACATATATATATATATATATATATATATATATATCAATGAATCATTGATACATAAAGTAAATTAGTAAAGTTAATGATATAAAATGGCAAAATTCCTTTGCTAACAAAATTTTAAAAGATGTATTAACCTACCAATCACTCAATGAATGTTATGATCCTTGTTTTTTAAAATTATAAACTGTATTAGGTCTTCTTTAAATACACAAGTACTTTCTGCTGTACATTGTCATCTTCACGCATGGAAATTATTTTTCTTTTGGTAAAATTCAGGTAGCATTCAAGATGAAAAAATATAAT
Source organism: Acanthosepion lycidas (assembly GCA_963932145.1). Lineage (NCBI taxonomy): Eukaryota > Metazoa > Mollusca > Cephalopoda > Sepiida > Sepiidae > Acanthosepion > Acanthosepion lycidas. The sequence goes on from OZ010572.1 coordinate 129,065,249, forward strand.
GCTTATTGAAATATGTTTGTTTTAAATGTATTATTGATAATGGACACAAACTTGTGGAATATGCAGTTGCAACGCTAAGGTTGAATTTTTAAGAAAAATTAAGTGAGTGTGTTTTTTACTAAAAAAAAACCGTGGTCATGTATTTTAATTGACGTCCTGATTTTTAAACTTAAAAGCTCTACATGTTTTTTTTAATTTTTACTTATTTTTTTTCTCACGTGTATTGAGCATTTTTTAATATTACTATTCCCTGGTCTGATTCAACTATGGCTATTAACCTTTTATATATATATATATATATATATATATATATATATATATATATATATATATATATATATGGTGAAAAATGTATGACAAAGTGGAAAAAAGTTTTGGTATGTTTAATCCTTTAGAACTTCATCAAACTAAATTTGTTATATTGGAGCAACTAGACATGTGCAGGAATGAAGGATGGTTGAAATTTAAAATTTTCTTTTTTTTTTTTAAATCTAGCCGATATCATTTAGATTCTTTTTGTTTTTGTTTTCATCACTTTTGTTAGCAGATGCACCACATTGATAATAGAAGTTTTGCCAGGAATAGTGAAATGCTGTAAGAGCCTAGGCACAAATTTACTGTAGATGACTTTGTGATCAAAGCACTCTCTAGACATTTTCATTGTGAACTGTTTTCTCCTTTGATCACAGTAGCATTTTTTATGTCAAAACTGCTCAGTCTCATTATGGCGGACAACCAATGCATTTGCTGCATTATTATGTATAATGTCATTTTAGTGTTCATATAATCTTTTATTTTTCTTCTTGTTATATATATATATATATATATATATATATATATATATATATAATTACTTAAACATTATTTTCAATGGATACCCATATTTGTGCAGATGCTCCGTTTATATATTAAACAGTACATTTATTTATTTTCATTTATCAGCCTCAATATTTGAGAAATCTTATTAAAGAAAAAATGGTCTTGGCAGGAGAAACCATTATTAGATATGGTATGCTGATACTGACTCCACCACAGTGTGTGTCACTTATAAAGTGAAGTTGAATAGTGCATTATAAATGTGAATCTTTCTCCAACTCTTAAAACATTCATATCTGCTCAGTTTTCCATCCTAGCATACACAAAGCAATTTCTAACAAGAGTAATGGATTTTTTGTTTATTAATCCAACAGATTATATTAGTTAAATGGGGATGCATGTTTGGATCCATGGTTGGTGAAATTGGCAAAAATTTTCAACAAACGGAATTGCAAAATTTCCAATAAACAATAAGAAAAGGAAAAGAAAAAAAACAGAGCAAGATAATACTAAGCAAACTTTATATATGGAAATCAAAACTAGACAAATCAACAGTAACAAGGCAAAATATTCACAAAGTAAGGATGGTGTTCACATGAAAAAGGAATTCAGTCAAATGATTGTAGTCTTCTGACAAAAAGACAAGAATACTGTATATACTCCCATATGATGCAAATTTTGAAGATCTAATTTTAAGGGGGTTGCATAATATATGAGGTATAAAATTTGCCTATGTATTGCTGACACATATGCTAATTTTATATATTGTGTATGATGCAACCCCCTTAAAATTACCTTCAAAATTAGGTCTTCAAAAGTCGCATGATATATGAGTATATATGGTAAATAAAGATATGATAGATGTGGCCGAGAAGTGGTTAGGAAGAAATTCCAGCATGCAGTCATTCATATTAACAAGTTGGAACCAACATGTTTTTTTCAACACTTTTCTCTTTGGTGTGTGTATGTATATATATATATATATATATATATGCGTGCACACAAAGAGATGATACACTATAGAAAGTAATATCTATATATTAAATCACTACAAGGATTAAAAAAGAGATCTTGTGAGTGATACAAAGCTATTTATACAAGTACATTGATAAATCTATATGTGTGAGTAGGTGTGTAAATGTAAATCCCAGTGATAAAGAATAGGCTAGAACAATAATTGTTTAATTACTCTTTCGTATCACTTATCTTCATTAATTAATGATTGCCTTCTGGTTTGTTTTCCTCTCTGAACATTTTATTATTATTCTAATGTAAAACAGAACATTTTTTTTTGTGAATGGAATTCCCTGAATTCCAGCTGTCAAAATTGGATCATTAGCAAAAATTCTCCAAGAATGTTACATGACATTTGGAATGTGTGGAAGAAATGCCTTAATGAAAAATTAGTAAAAATGAGAATTTTCATAAATTTTTAATATGTTTGTATTTTCAAATTCTGTGCAACAAAAAATACAAGTAAAAACCTGTGTGTGTTCATGTGTATATATATATATATATATATATATATATATATATATATATATATATGTATGTGTGTATCATATTTGGGAAACAATTCCTCTTTTATACGGGTTTCATTGAAGATGACAAGGCACTACTATTAACCTTTTTATTATATATATATATATATATATATATATAAAATAGCCAACTACTCATTTTCCAAACAAACCAGTTTGCAAGGGTGACTAACCAGTTCCTGTTGTGCAGACACCTGTTCAGGCATATTTGTGATTGTTGAATACCTACAAAGTCCATCTGTGGCTCTTACTACAACTATACTGAATAGTCATTAGTTGCAGTTTTTGAGAAGGAATGCATCATCTGGAATAAGTACATTTTTTTTTTTAACAAGGCCGATATGCCCAAACCTTACCTACATGCTAACACACCAATGGTTTCCAAACTCTTTTGTTGACCCTATTTCACTCACAAGGCTTGGCATTGGTTTTGTGTGCTTTCCAATGGTGCCATCTGCTAGGATCATCTCCCTAGATAAATAGCATTAAGAGTCCCCTTCCTGACAAATCAACCATGGTGAGATTCAATGTCTTAAGGTTAGAAAGCAAACATTGTAACAAGATGGCTACACATATATACCAAATAGGGCCTTCTCACCTCTGTTGGAGGAACCATGTCTTCACGTTTGTAGCCATATTCTCCATGCTTGTCCACTTTCAGGTTATTGCGACTAATTAATCTCTAGTTGGAGGTTTTGAATTCAGAGTTGTACTTCTTCTAGAGCAGTTGCTATACAGGCTATATGATCCAGTTTATCCTGCTATTTACTCATGTACACATATAAGAAATGCATAACAAGTTCTTGGCTCAACTTGCTTCCCTAAATATGACCAAATTTAGCATGTGAAAATCTTCTTGGTAAGTAAAAATCTTTTTTAATAAAAAAGAAAAAAGGAATGCTTCTTTTCATCACTAGGCAATAGACATATTTGTACATATAGACATATGAAATAAATGTCAAAAAGCTGTCAAGAATACTTACGTCTGTCGCATCTTTTTCCGTCATATCCAGGCATACAATATTTGTTACATTCTCCTGTGATGTAGTGACACTCTTTAGCCACACAAAAATCACTGCATTTGTTTCGACAGCGGTAGCCATATTTGTAGTTACTGCAAGCTGCAAATCAATGAAAAGAGAAAAATATTTGTGGTAAAATGTTAAGAAACAAGAAAATTAAAATTCATCTTATCATGAATAAAAAGATTTTCACTTATTACTGATAAAATTTTATCCATTAAAAAAGCTTTGCTCTCCTTCCTTTCTGGAAACATCAAAATACATCAAAATTTTTCCATGAATAAATGATATCCTGTTTTATATATATATATATATATATGACAAAAATATATATATATATGAAAAGTGTGTGTATATAATTATAAATATATATATGTGTAATATATTGTATATATATGATTATTTATATAGTATATGCGCAATACTTATAAGAAAGCACTCAATATCAGAGATAGAGCTAAAATATTCAGTTGGATTGATGTGAGTTTGTGACCCTGGGTTTCACGTTTTTGCGATTGTCAGACAAATTCAGTTTTAAAGTAGGATATATTTATGGGTTGAAGAGCACAATATTGGGGATAGAATGTATGTAAATACAGGATGACCCCCAAAAAATGGGAATTTTTGAAGTGTGTACTGCCAGACACAAGCAAGTGGCAACACTGTGAGACAGTGACCTTGAGGAAGTAAACATTTCGCCATTTAGAATTCAAGATGAAATTCACAGTATTCCAGCTGAGATGTTGCAGCAGTCAATGAGAAATCTTAACAGCAGATTTCAAGAATGCATTCATACAGGTGGATGCCATCTACAGGACGTAATTTTAAAAAAATAAAAATTCCATCACTGTTTCTTAAATTGCATATTTTAAGGTTTCAATTACTATGAATAAAATATTTTTCTTCCATCACTCTTGGTTTTATTGGATTGTTAAAAAAGTTCCCATTTTTTGGGGTCACCCTATATAAAAGGGGTCACTGAGGTCAGCACTAAATGGTGACATTATCTCATGTCTGAACACAATATTGTCAAGCAGACTATCAGTACTCAGTATTGACCACAGTGTCAAGAACATTAGAGTTCTATAACTATTTGGATGTTGTTGATAATTGCAACAACATGAAGTCATAAGACATTGAAACTGTTGGGCTTGTCCAACAATAGATCGAACCAGATTATGTGTTCTACTCCAGAAACTGAAATTAAGAACTGTTCAGTATAGTTGCAGTATAAACTACAAGTTGATTTTTTGAGTTTTGAAGAAACACAAATTTGCCTGAACAGGTATATGCAACAAGGATTAGCTAGCCACCCAAGAAGACAAGTATAGTTTTCGTAAGTAAATGCACTGCACCATTATCTTTTATAACAGTTAGTTTTCAATTTGTTCCACATGGCTGAAAATCAGTGTTGTACAAAATCTTGAAGAAATATATATATATATATATACAGTATAAACTAAGTAATGGGAAAAATTATATTGTGCAAGAGAAGGTAGGAACAGTTTTTTCCTGATATATGGTGACAGTTTATTTTAGTCAAACTATTTTCTAATTGGTTTGGTTTGTTTTGTTTTACATCATATCAACTTCAATGGGTTATTTAATGCCAACAAGATTTTTATTGCTGGTAATATTTTTCTTCAAAAATGTTTTGCTGGTAATAATTTTTACAAAAATGTATTGCTGGTATTAAAACCTATTTTTACACCTTTATAGCGTTTCGACCCCAATTTGGGGTTAATTATTTGCCCATAGCTGGGACCATGACACATGCCACCACCCCAGGTCAGGGTGGACCAGGAAACACCAGCAATTGAGAGGTGGCTTCACACTCCTCAAAACCTCTGAATCAGAGGCCTTGCTGTTGGATGTAGTTTATCGTCATATGCAGGATGATTGCTAATTGGGTTTATATTGTCCTATAAGTAAATTATATATATATATATATATATATATATATATATATATATATATATATATGGTATGTGTGTGTGTTCTGATTGAATAAATCATTTTGTAAAATAAATGAAATTTTTATTTTTTGTATACGAAAAAAAACATATTTTTGCCATCATGTTGACTTTTTGAGGTTTTAGAAAAGAAGCCTTTAAAATCAGAACATGCTTTTTACTGACTTCATATTGAATTCTTAAAATATTAATCATTACTGTGAAAATAGTCATTGATGGTTGCCTCCTGGGAAAATATACCAAATAATTTATTCTGCCACAAAATCTATTACCATGAAATCCTATTTTTAATAATTGACTCCATAAAAAGGGAACAAATTTTATTCTAAGTGTTTGGTTTAACTGCTGAATTAGATGTCCAAGAATTTAAAAAAAAATCAGTTAGTGAAGTTTTATATAATATTGATTTTACAAGATTTACTTTCAAATTGTGAATCCAGGCATTATTACAAGGATGACAGCAGATCTAAAAAGAATAAATCTTTTAAATTCTAATGCTTGAAGCTTGCAGATGCAATTGTGATGATATCTTAATACTCAAGTCTGGCATAAGGTGATATAGAAGTGTTATTGCTCACATTTCTCATAAGTGATACTTGCTGAACAACGCCAAGTTGATACAAATTAAAATTCCAAATACCATAATCCGGAATGTTGAAAGTACAAAGGTTTTAATTCATCAAAATCCTGAAAGCCATAATCAGAGGAATAAAAAGCTGAATTGTTAATTAGTTGGTTTTCTGGATGTCTGGCAATAACAGTCCTTCTTTGAACATCATGAACTCACACAACAGAATCACAAACAAAGAACAATACCAAATAATAGAAACCATATCACCAACAGCAGTAACAACTAAAATGGATAGCATATATAGGAGTAGATAGGTTTACTTATCACCAGATTCACACTCCAACCTCATCTTTTGAAGAGGAGTCGAGGTTTATCCCTTGTTTCCTGTTTAGGATTAGGTTTTCGGTTCCTTCTCCTTCTTATTTTCTTTCACTCACTAGTAACCTCTTGTATTTTAGTGGCATTATCACCTTGCTTGGGGGGAAATGATAAAAAAATGAACATGATGATATAATTTAAGATGTGAAAATTAGGAAGGAAACTCCATTAATACTGGAAAGAGTGATAACAGCTACTGAACATAAACATATTTTCATGAAAAATTGTTTTAAGAGAAAGATTTTTTTAAATTTCAAAAACAGTGACATCAGCTGCTTAGTCAATGAATTCCAAATGTTTCCTTATAGACTGATGGTGAGTTAGAAGCCAATATCAAAGTCATGATCAGCAAAGTTACCAATAATCTATTGCTGTATTTCTTGTTTTCAATCAAACACATTTTGCCAGGATTCTCAAATACATCCATTTTTATACTCTAAATAAATATGTTATGACCTTCATTATTATTTTTCTCAGTTATATTTTAAACTGTGGCATTTAAAATTTAAATGTTCTGATTATCAAGATCCTTTGCGATTGTTTCTTTCTGGAACATGATTCAAACCAATTCTGGCACATGGACATCTTTATAATACAAAGAGTAAGAAAGAGATCAATAATCTAAAAGTTTAGAGATCACTTAATTCTCCCTGTCACAGGGGCTCTTAATACTGTTATAAATACAAGTACTGATTGAGAATAGTTTTATTATCAAGGAGTAGAAATTTGAAGAATGATAGGCATCCGGAGGAATCAGCAGAGCTGAAAGATTATAGTTATTTAGTAAGCTTAATTTAGACTGGCATGAGTCCATAATAGCTGAACATCCATATGTCTTAAATAAACCCCATTTAAGAGATGAGCTCTTCTGAGCCTTGCACTATAGTAGGAATCAAACTGAAAGACCATAGTTCAATTAATTGTACAAGGCAATGAGTATAATTAAAAATAATGTTATGCTTAAAATGTTCTCTTAAGTATTTGGTCGAAGATTATAGCAGGCTGAATCAAAAATATTTTTATTGACATTTACTCTAAAGTTTATTTTATGTACAGTTCTGACTACACTATATTATTAATATCATATTCTTATTAATACTATTCACTTTTATATTTGTTTTTTATAATTAATGCACTTTTTACTTTTTCATTTCAACTAGGCTATCATCTGTTCTGTGATTCATTCAGATTGCAGAGTTTTTGTTAAAGTGATAGAAAAAAGATAATAAAACCACAAAAGACTTAAATGCAATGGACTAAGACTGAAGTATATATGCGGAAGATGGAAACAACAGAACAGAAAGATCACAGGAAAAATTTAATTGGTTCTTTCATTCAAGTGTCATCTCTCTATAATTCAAATACACCTATTTACATTGAAGTGTCATCTATCAATATTGAAGTGTCATTTATTTACATTCATATGTCATCTATCTATATTCAAATATCACCTACTTATATTCAAATGTCACATATTTATATTCAAATATAATCTATTTATATTCAAGTGTTATCTATCTATATTCAAATATCACCAATCTACATTCAAATGTCATCTATCAATATTCAGCTGTCATTTATTTACATTCAAATGTCATCTATCAATATTCAAGTGTCATTTATTTATATTCAAATGTCATCTATTATCATTCAGTTGTCATCAATTAGTAATCAGATGTCATTTATTAATATAGAAGTACCAACTATCTGTATTTAAGTATCATTTATATTTTATTTAAGTGTCCTCTGTTTATAATTACCATCTATTCATATTCACCTAACAACTAAATCTATTTAATGATCATTCTTTTTTTATTTAAATGTCATTTATTTAGATTTATGACATTTGAGTTGTTTCTAAGATGAAAAGGATCCCCAAAATTATGTCTATATACAAGTTGTTTTGGACAAATAAACACCTGCTAAAAGTTTGTCTACTTGCAATATTTATAAGAATGACCAAAAAAGGAACAATATCATGGATGCTTACACAAGCTGAACTTATTGCTTCAGAAATGTTAACTGAAAACTGAGTTAGAGGAGATAAAGTCATACTTTTGATGCTTGTAATATTAAAAACGTTTCTAAAATATATGGGTATATATATATATATATATATATATATATATATATATATGAAATTGGTTTTAATACTTCTTGAAAACATTCAGTAGATAATATATTTGTAAAAAAAAAAATTAAATATGTAATATGCTGTTGTAACCTAGGGAAGGTTTCTGAATAGAATAATCAGACGAAGGTTTGTAATGAACGATAATACTTAGGACACGAACAACACATATAAGATTCACCAGTAGCATATAGAAGAACTAGTCAACTGCTGGAAGTGAGTCAAGTGAATAATTTCACAATGAGTCTCCAACTGCAGACCAGCATACAGTATTTACTACTGTATTTATGTGAATGGTGACATACTCATTATTGACCGTAGGTATGCTACAACAGATATAAAAAAAAAACATCTCCAAGACATTCAAATGAGAAAAAATATTGTTGATGGATTGAGGCAATTCTAAAAACATTAAACTTTTATTAAATACATATCTAGTTAATGTTTCTGCTATCAGAGCTTTTCTTTTTTTAAATTTATAAGTGTAGGAATGCCATGGTAACTGTAATCTAACAATAAAAATTGTAACAGTTTGTAGCATCATTGGTAAATTTAATTCTGCTTTTAGTGTATAGATGTATTTGCATGGATGATGATTCTTAATACTTTTATTTTATCTTCACATATCTAGGAGCAGATGTGCTGGTGGCTATAATGTTAATGTCATAGAGAATGGAATTGGAAAGCCCAGTTCAAACACTAGTGGGAGCAGTTTGCATTCACTTCACATTCATTCCCCTGATAAGGCCATGAATCAAGATTCTCCTACATCTTTGGATAAAATAGTAGGGCAGACTGGAATATCTAACCTTGATTGATTGGCAACCTGTTTAGGAGATAGAAAAATCTGATTTCAAAACTATGTATAAGGTAAGAGGAAACCACTCTATTATTTTCCCTCAAAACATCATGAATTATTAAAGAAAAAAGAGGCTATGAAGAGCCATCGTTGTTTACATCATGAACGGACATAACACTTCAAAGATCTAAGAGGATGGTGTTTTAGTTTATATTTCCATGTACAAGATGACTTTTACATAAGATGATGTGAAAAAATAGAGCAAATTTTCATGAATTTATCCTTTACTTATAGTATAAGAAAACTGCTTATTGATTATATAAAGATAATGTTATTGGAAATGTTGTTACTCACAGTATCTTTAGAAAATCAAAATAAATGAAATAACAAGATTGATTCTATAATGTGTTTTTCCTAAACACATCCCCTAAAAGGGAAACCATTATGTTTACATTTTATTGTATGAACTCTTGCGAATATTGATTCTTCTTACACTTCTTTTACTATATCTAAACAATTACAAACAGACTGGTGTACTCATGGCCATTTACTTAGACTTCATCAACAATCACAAAATATCACTAATAACAATATGATAATGTACGATAATAGTACATTCCATTGCCGTGAATGCAATCATAACTTCATGTTTATATTTTTTCAGCTGAGCTTTCATGGATACAGGTTGAGTTCATTGATATGGAATTTTTCTTTCAATAGGCAATTTATCATGAAGTTATGCTAGTAATATATAAATTACTAGCATAACTACATAAGGTAGAAATTATTTTATTACTTTTATTATCAGTTTATTTGATAATGTGAATCTTTTCATGTACCTTATTAATTATTGTACTGAGACCAAGGTTGATCTACCAACAAACATCACTCAGAATTTAAAGTTTCATTTTTAGTATTGTAGTACAAGATGACCCCAATTTTTAAGGGTGATTTTTGGGATTTAAAAGTCATCTTATATGTATAAATATACAGTATATTCTTTTCCACTGTTTTGTTTACCTCCCAAGTTGATCAACTGATGGTGGAGTAATTCAAAATGGAAGAAAAAGAAATGGATCTCAGAGAATTAAGATAATTTCTAAAAATGTCACTTTTGAGTTTGAGTTCAGAAATCCTGAACTGCTTAGGCAAAAATATTTTTCAGAACATCAAAAAAAAAAAAAAAGGAGCCCAAGAGGAAAGCAATAAACAATATTCATTTTTGTAATTTGTCATGAAAAATATGAATAATTCTGTTTTTATTGAAACAGTTATGGCAACTGTACATGCTTGTAAGGATGTCCAAATATGAAGTGTAGTCAAAGATATTTATCACTCATTAAGAATATCAGATTCCACATGCATATGTGTGTTCATGAGACATGATTTTTATGGAGTGTACTTCTCTGCATATTTTGATAGATAAAGGTACTGTGCAGGAAGAGTGGTGCCAGAATGGTTAAAGTAGTGGGAAATGATAATCGGAGTTCAAAATCCAGCTGAAGCAGTTTGTATTTGCTTTTCACTGATGCCCTTCAGAAAGACATAGATGATTTCAGTTATGGGTTAGTAGCAGGGGGCAGTTGGAGCCCTTGTAAATACAATCTCTTTTTAGCCATTCCATAAGTAATATCTAGGATTGCCTCATGCTGCTGGTAACATGGAAATCAGTACAACTTGGAGAAGAGATGGGCACTGCTCCCTGAATATGCTATGATCATATGCAAAGATAGGTTGGAAGAACTTCAAAACGTTGAACAATTAACTGTTTTTTTTTAATATATTAGGTTATTACATATATTCATTCATTCTTATGCAAGCAAATGATATGCATTTGGTAGAATTGGCAAGGGCTACGAAATGCTTCAAAACAATCAAATAGCCAATGCTAAGGTGTACATTGAACAAATGAACAGGCTCAGAGGCAATTCAGGTGAGAAGACCTGACTAGTGATACAGTGTGATTATTCAAGAGGACAAGGCTCATCTCCATGTCACTAACATTCAATTAAAAAACTTGGTTGGAAAATTCTGCCCAAATCACCATATTCTCTTGATTTAGCCCCTTCAGACTAACACCTCTTTCAGTTACTTTCTGACAATTTGAGGGGTGTTTCGTTCAACAATGATATATAGCTTAAAATATGGTTTGATGAATTTTTTGTGTCAAAACCTAGTGATTTCTATCATTGAGACATCGAATATTTAATGGATTGTTGCCAAGTGATCATAAGCGCTAAAATGAAATACATTGTTGAATGATTCATCAGAACTATTAATAAATAGTAATTATTAAAATAAATTATAAAAAACAAAAAAAATTATACAGCAACCTTTTTTAATATTTTGAGTATTAAAATTTTTAAAATCAATTTTTATGAAAAAAATTGTTTTCTTAGGTTTAATTGATGGACATTGAAAAGGAATTTTAGTTTTAGAAAAACAATGGAATGATGATAATATTATCTCAAGAGGTGCTAAAAGATTATTGACCAGACATTCTTCCTAAAATCTAATCAAATGAACAAACAACAATTTATTTTGAAATCCTTTTTGGGTTGGGCAGCCCTTGGTTTAGCCTCAGAAAAGTATTGACAGTACTTGAAGATTGATAAAATTTTATTTATATATCTATATATATATATACTAGATACAGATACATCTAGTGAGCCAGACAAACCTACCTAGGTTTTGCCTAAACGGAACTTTCCCTGACGATCCATTTAGGTGAAACCTAGGTAGGTTTATCTGGCTCACTAGTTGTATCTAGGTCTGCTCTACAGTTGCATTGAGCTCTTTTGTTAGTTGTTTACTCATATCGGGGTTTTTTCTTTGGGCTTCAGACCTGCATCTGTGCGATTTTTTTTGGCAGTAGTTCATGTTTGTAGCTCTTTCTTTTTTTAAAACCTTTTTTTCCCTCGAGATTGATTTGATTATTGGCAAATCAAAAATTCGAGGGTTTTCGAAATGAGTCTAGTTACCTATATATATATATATATATATATATATATATAAAGATTTAAGAAACAGCAGATATTTTTATATATAGTGCTCATTATTAAAATAATATTAAAAATAGTGTTAATAATATTATATGAAAAGATTACTTAACTTTTAAATATCAATTTTATCCCAACATCGATGTTTCTTGGTAAAATTTCCAGTCTTCAGGGGTTGTGGTTTTAAATGGTTTAAAACCACAACCCCTGAAAACTGGAAATTTTACCAAGAAACATTGATGTCAAGATTGATATTTAAAAGTTAAGTAATCTTTTTATATATATATATATATATATATATATATATATATATATATATATATATATTTACGACATTTTTTATGTTTATACGTTCTTTTTATAGATACAAATATTTAAGTAAATGTTCTGTTTATAATAAACTGGATTAACAATATTTACCAGCCTGAATGTCTGAGAAACTTGTATCTGTAAAAAAGAATGTAGAAACATAAAAAATGTCTTAAATAATTGTTGGGCTTTTTATTTGTGTGTGTGTGTATGTGTTGTAATGATCAATAATGCAAAAAATGGGATTGGTGAGCCAAGTTGAAATTCCAGCAGAGGCTATTCTGTTAATTTTGATCTTATACATTGAGAAAAACATGAAGCCAGTTCCTTGGCCCAGCTAAGGGTCAACTAGCAAGACAGACTGGGATCTATAGCCATGGTCGGCAACTAGTCTAGGAAAAAAAAAGTATTTAAAACCATGGAGAAAGCAACGGAAAAAACACTTCACCACTTTTTCCCAAAAATGTCATAGAAATTCAAAGATGTTAAAGCAAAAGAAATTGCAGAGATCCATGATTCACTGCATCTTGAAGAGACAAAGCATTAATCTGTCTATATGAATTTCTACACAAAAGCAGACATGTAAATAAGCACATACTTTGTTATATGAAATCATATAATAAATTATACTCCATTTATTTTATTTTTTATTTAATAACATAAATTTTAATTATTCTTGAATCACATCCACCATGATTTAAAATAAATATTACAATATAAATCTAGCAAAATTCTTAAATATTTAAAGATGGGAAATATATTGAATAAGCAATAAACATCAAAAACCTTTTAATAGATTAACAATTTATTTTGAAAATGTCTTACACATCCTTATCCAAATAGAAATAATTTGCTACATATAAAGCTCAACTTGGGTACCTCAGGGCACTGTAATGGTTAGCAAGCTTGTCTCACTAGAAAAATTATGACTGATTAGTGAGTTCAATCCTTACAGGGTGCCCCCTGCTTTTGGCCTTGTACCACATCTAAGCTACACTTGGAAAAATCACTATACAGCTCAGCTCAAAAGTCACATTAATGTCGAGCTTCTGGATAAACTGAAATTAGCTTGTCATAAACTAATATCTTTTTAGAAAATCAAATTCAAATAATTCTATACTATAATTTCATTTCACATGAAAAGAATTTGCATAAAATAAATAGAAAAACTTATCGCATAGCAAACTTCTATGTCAACATAATAGAATATCATCTTTGATGGTGAATATCTTTCTCAAAATGTCTGCATAACCACTCTAAAGTTGGCTTATGTGAGCTGGAAGCTCAGATCAAGGACTAGCTTATCGTCATCAAATGCATACTAATTATAACAAAAACAGACTGTCATTAAATATATATATAACTGTTTAAATGCGTCAATGTCAGGACCTCAAGTAATTTTAAGTATAAAAGAAATTTTAAATTACATCTAACTCACTCATGTCTTCTCTCTCTCCCCCCTCACTACCTCAATTTACATATGTTTAATACGGTCCATCAAAAATGTGTAAATTTCTTTTCATTTTTTGTTTCAACCTTTGGAAGTAAAGTCTGATGATCAGCATTCCTTTGAAAGGCCTGTGGTGAAATAATTTATTACATGGAACCTTAAAGTGGTCGGTTTTTATTATATATATATATATATATATATATATATATATATATGGTGAAATGGATAAATTGTATCTTATTTTAACAAATGTATTTACCAAAATTACACAAAAATATCTTGAAATATTAAAGAGTAAATTTATTCAAAAAAATTGCCATTGGCTTCAACCACAGCCTCCAAATGACTTTGGAATCTCCTGCAGCCCTTCTGGATGGTCTCTTCATTTAAGTTGATGAATGCTGATATAATTCTTACCTTCAGTTTAACCTTAGTGTTACAAGGAGTTTTGGTGGTCTCTTGCTCAACTGCATCCACACATAATCAAGGTGGTTGCAGTCTGGTGAGTTAGGTGGCCAGATGTAAGGAGTGATATTGTTGCAGAAATTGTCTGACAGCCATGACTGCGTTCTCCTGCTTGTCCTGTTGCCAGATACAGAGTCTTCTAGCAGCCACTCTCTTGACCCAAAGCAGCACTACCTCCTCAAGGCACTTGACATGGGCCTCTGTGTTGAGTCAGAGGCCCTGTGGGAAGATGAATGGAGGCATAATGTCTCCCTCACTAGGGATCACTCCTAACACCATAATAATGACTGGCTATATCATCTAACTCTTTCTGAATCCTCTGCACTATCCTCAGATTGACACCCAAACACTCTGAAATGTTTGCATTGGACCTTAATGGTATAAATGCCAAGCTGTACAGCATACCATTTCCAAATTTCTGTCATGGTGCTATTTTTCTCACAGACAGTACCCAACTGACCCTATTATACTTTGCAGTTGACAAAATCAAACAAAGTGCATGCATGAAAGTAAAAATATAAAATCATGTCAATTTCCCCATTGTACCCTGGATATTAGTAAAGCTTTGAATAGTACCAATGAAAGCATCTTAATACTAAAGAAGCCATCTATCAAAAGATTCTTTTGGCCAACCCTTGTTCAGAGACTAATCGTTGACAAAAAAAAAAAAAATGCTTTTATTAATCCTAACAAGAACAAATCATTCACATTTTTGTACATCTATTTGAACTTGTAAATTGATGTACTTAAAGAAGTTTTCTCTTTTATATATATATCTTTTTATTAACTATTATTGTATCAGTTATGAGTTGAAAATGGATTATGTCTAGGTAGGGGTGCCTTTTTTCGACGAATTATGACATCCATTCAATGTGTTTTTGAAACATGGTAATTCCTGTGTAGTGATGAAACCATATTTTAAATCAGTTAATTTATAATATTTATGCTTTGTAAATTTACATTGAGCACAGTTTTGTAAAAATAAAAATATCAATAAGAACACCAGATTATATATCTTACTGTTCTCTCTTTTTTACTATAATATATATATATATATATATATGTGAAAATATTGTAGAAAATAGGAAAGAAACTGGTTTGGTAAATAATCCAAAGTTCCTTAGTATTTTTGTTATTATTTTTAAAAAATAGTGCTCGATATGAAAGTAGAGCATAAATATAATTATTTATTTAAAAATATGATTCCAACTCGCTACATAAGAGATCTCATGTTTCAAAACAAGAGCCGAAAACTTCAAAATAATATTTGAATTAACTTGAGTTAAAGTAGGCTCTGTTCCATCTTCAAGCGAAATTTTTTTGGGAATGACTTATTTCTGAAATTTACGAGTTTTAATAGTATCGTCAGAATTGAAATAAAAAATTTCCATGGTAACATCAAAGGCGGATTGTTTAGAATCGGCAGGGGAGGGGTGTTAATAATTTGTTGATTCTAAACAATCTGCCCTTGATGTTACCATGGAAATTTTTTATTTCAATTCTGACCATACTATTAAAACTCGTAAATTTCTTAAACAAGTCATTCCCAAAAAAATTTCGCTTGAAGATGGAACAGAGCCTACTTTAACTCAAGTTAGTTCAAATATTATTTTGAAGTTTTCGGCTCTTGTTTTGAAACATGAGACCTCTTATGTAGCGAGTTGGAATCATATGTTTAAATAAATAATTATATATATATATATATATATATATATATATATATATATATATATATGGGCAGGATCTGCCCTGTCTTCACTTTCCAGTTTTAATATAATCCAAAAACATCTTCACATCCTTGTGGGTGATAAATTCTCACCCACCTTACAACCTTTTCCCCATAGATGAAACTATACAAGCCTCTCAAGATTCTGTCGTTAGTTCTATGGAAAGTGTTTAGATGAATTACATTCCTTAAACCCATCAGTTCTAACCTTCATGGCTGAGGCCTGCCATGCCACGCATATTATAATGAACCACCCTCATTCCTTTCATATTCCATTGGTGAGATGTAAGTACCACCCAAGCAGCTTCCCACACTACTGCTTTGTGGAACTGACTTCCAAGAGGATGCTTTTCAAGTTGAGGATTAACTGTTATGTTTGTCACATATCCCCATAAATTGTGCCTCCTACTCTGTAACTCTCTACCTAGAATGATTCTTGGGCCATGTAAAGGGTGAACATTGATTTTAATCTTATTTTTTATTTCTTATAGTTTCTTTTAGAAGCAGTAACAGTATCTTAAAGCTGTTATATGAAACATTGTGAATTATTTTTAATTTTTGACTAGTATTTCTTTCATAGTTTTTACATTGCTACTGTTACACCTCACAGACCCAGTGGCATAGCTAGAGTATATGTAACCCGAGGCAGCTTTTGAGCTTGTTGCCGCCACAAATATACATATTGCACAGTGACTCACTCTTAAAGTTATAAGACTAGTTTGTGTAGCATTATAATATTGCTTTTATGTACTCAAATATAGTATGCTTTAAATACAAACCAAACCTACTTACACTTTATCAGTAACAGTTAAAAAGTAAAAATGAAATATAAGGAAAAGTGTAAAAAATTAGGACCATCTTTATTTCTGAAATGAAAATTACAACTTTGTACAAAGTAACTTGCTTTTTTGATGGCAAATTCTTCAGTGACATTGTCAAAAACTATTTCATCTGTCAATTATTGCTCTATAGACAGTAGATAGGCCAATATATATGCTATAGTTTCAGTTACTTAAAATTGAAAAAATATCTTTCAACTGTGAGTAATGTCCCAACATTAAAACCACTTTTATTTCAATACAACCTATACAAGCTTAGAGCATACAACAGACGCAAAAGTGCTGCCCTCATAAAAATGCTGCCCAGGGTGCTCTGACACCACTAGATATGCCACTGCACAAATCCTCATTCTGTTGTTATGAGGAAATGGTAAAGATTTGGCTCTTATTTCTTATCCATGCTGTTTATATAATGATCCTAGAACGATTTTCCTGTGAGTTACTATAAGCAGCAACAGAAATTAAATGAATAAATGGCACTGATCTAATAATTTCAAATAATATTGCACTAATTTATTTGTCCTCATCTTGGTATGTTTAAGATGTTGAATCCTTTATTCAATCCACATGTTAGACTATTCATATTCCAATATCCATACTAGGGGAGATAACTTCTGTTAGTCATTTGTTTTGTTCTCTTGTTAATTTATCCTTTTCTGGCTTTGTGTATTTCGTTAAATGTGGCAGTTTACTTGGTGATGGAATCCATATACTCTGGTTTAGTAGAAGTAACCAAAGTGGCATTGCAAGAATCAAAATAACAAAAGAATTAATTTCTATGAGAAACTTGTGAAAATGAGATAGGGGAATAAGAATAAGTTACTTCCACAGATTGAATTTTGAGTTTGGGCCAAAATTCTGAGAATATTACTAAATATGACAAGCTCCTGATTTGAGGTTTTGTTAGTAAAAATGTTTTTTACAATAAAAACCTAGATGAGGAAAAAAGATTGAATAAATCAATGTACAATAATGATAATTTTTAATCACAGAATTGCAAAGAGAAGATATAAATGTAAATAAATTAAAGTTATTTTAAAATTCTTTTATCAGATCCTCTAACCTTCATTTCCAGTGGTAAGCTCAACTTCTTCATCAAAACCATTTGACACTTCAACTTACGTTTCCACAGTTTCCAAAGGGTTTTAAGTACCTAGATGGCTGACCTCCTCAGAATACCAGGTGTTGTAAGGTTGGATGTGTGAGTGGTGTAATAGAAAACAGTTCAGAATTTGAAGTTAAAGAGTTGAGTTCCAATTTCAACTGGGTTTGTTTTATGCACTTATGTGCATATACCTTAGGGAAAGGTATGAACACACCTCTTCTTCTAAGTATGGGTTGATTAGTAGGACTTGTATCAGTAAATCATTATTATCTTCAAAAATTCTTACAATCTAATATGCATTATGGCTTTAAATAACCTGCAAAAGGTTGATAAGCCATAAAAAACAAATCAGTCAATTAATCCAGAGGGTTTACAAAGTAGAATATCACAAGGAAACAAAGTAGAACATCATGAGGAAATTCCCAAGCACATGGATTAGTTACATTCTGACCTGATGAAAACAATCAATATAAAAACTTGTTAACAGATCAAGATTGATTAACATTTTGTGAGAAGGTACACATCACATTCAGGTAATACCAGTCAATAAGGAACATGCTGGTGTTAATTAATAATCATAGGTTAATTATTCTGAGTATTAGCAGAAGAGGTTAATATTCATTTGATCATGTTGTCTGGATTGAATAAAGTTTCCAGATTAGATTAATTAAAACCTGTAATAAAAAGAATGACTCATTAAGTGATGAAAAATAGTACCGCAGCTAAAGGGTGATGAGATTTAATTCTGACAACTCTCAAGAAAAAGACAAAAGGTCAAAACCAGGACCTCGATGAACATTGCTTCAAACAATATCAATAAACAAGCACATTCCAAAATAATACCCATCAGAAATCAAAGAATTATTTATGTATGGATCAGTATTTCTGCTTTCTATCAGAGTATCTGTGTGTTTTGCCAAGAATGAAAATGTCATCCTGGGTATGATGATAAACTACATCCAGCAGCAAGGCCTCTGATCAGGAGTGTGAAACCAACTTCTTAACTGCTGTTGTTCACAGGTTCAACTTGACCTGCGGTGGTAGCACCTGTTAAGGTCCCAGCTATAGGCAAATAGTAAACCTCCAAACAAATATCAGAGTACATTTTTATAATAAAATGACTAACAATACATTTTTATAGCAAAATGACAATCAATGAAACATTAAAAAAAATATAAAAATACATTTTTATAGAAAAATTACCAATGATACATTTTATGATCTACAAACTCTATATTGAGAAAAACAGATTTACTCTCATAGTATAAAATTATACACAAAATATCTATAGTTAAAAGCATAAAATTATATACAAAACATTTAGATTTCAGCATTAAATAAACCATAGAGATGTTGATATACTGCTAAACAAAATCAACCAACCAAAGAATCAAAATGTTGCTCAATAGCCTTCTGCCTAGTTCTGTGCAATATCTTTGCACTGTGCCTTGAATTAAAGTATCGCTCTCCATCACTTCTAATATCTGTCTGCTGTATTCAACTTAACATCAGAAAATAATAGTTTAAATTTCTAGGGCAACTAAATAGGAAAAAAAATTGACATTTAGTGTAGTTAAATTTTAACTTTGACTACTTATGATCTTTAAAAGTATTTAAAATAAGTTGGACTATCTGGAGTAACTAGTGATAAGAAAATCAGTTCAAGTTTTTATAGCATTGAATTTTAAAATGCAACCCAATTCACAAATGGTAGCCCAATCTTTCAACGCTGCTTAATATCCATCTGGTAAAGGTAATAGCAATATTAGCTGTTTCCATACAAGAAAACATTCAACATTCATTGACCAAGTAGTCACTACTGTTTCTGGTTGAAATTTATAAAATCTTTTTCATAAATCAATTTTTCAGGAAAACAAGTTTCTCGTGTACAGTAGATGTTATTGCTCTTTTGTGTATTGATGTGTGGTTTCCTTTCTAACTTTCTATTTGAAGTGATGTGGAATGTTAATATCTTGATTATGTCATTATTTCACTTCAAGTGACATGTACTATCCATTTTAGTTGTTGCTGCTGCTGGTAGTCCTCAATTGATGTGGTTTCTGTTATTTGGTAGAGTTCTTTGTGATTCTGTAGCACCATTCCACAATGCTCAAAGAAGGATGACCTTTACCAAAACTCTTAGGCATTACACGCTGAAAGTATATTTTTACCACTGATCTTAAGAAATGGTCATATGCAACTTACAGTTTTGATATTTCTGAGCAGTTTTGGTGTTATGCATGACATCTAGATGAAGGTCTTGATCTGACGAGGCTAATTGAGAACATAAGTTTTCAGGGTGATGTTTTGGTTTCATAACAATTATTTAGTTATCTTGAATGGATTTCATAACATTTGAGATGAATTAAAAACACTAATGAAAAGAATTCATTAATTCTTTTAAAACAAAAATGAAGGAAAACTAAGACTGCTAGGGACTTAAAACAATATTATATAAACTTACAGAACTTCAATGAAAATTCACATCTAGTTAGAATGAAAAGCTTTTATCATGTAAGACAATTTCATTCTTTCATAATTTTTCAGCTTCATAATTATATATTAATAAATATATTCTGGGTATTTACTGTAAGGTAATGGTTTGCAAAATAGTCTTAGATGACTGCAAAGGAAATTACTTTAATTCTCACAGGTGCTCCATTGTAAACGTGTGTCAGACTAAACAAAGCTTAGTATAAGAATGGCAATAAATAAGTCATAATGAACAAATGTCATGCTTTACTTGCTGCCAGAGCTGAGAGCAAGTGAAAATCTTTCATTTCAAGAGGCAGTCAAATATTCAATGTAAATGGTAAATGTTTATTTTTCATACAATTATTTTATTCATTCTTCTTATTACTATTAATTTATTAACTAACTAACCTAGAAACTGGACTTTTACCTTCAGAGTCCGATATATGTAAAAGTTATAAGAATTTAGAAATAATAAAATTATTTTATCTTTACTCAACACCTTAATTCAGCATAATCTTTCTTCATATACAGAACAAATCTCTGTACTTTGTTTACATTTATTATGCATGCAATTTTTACTTTCCTTTAAAATAATCATTCTTTATGATCCCTTCACATGAAGTCATTCTTAAAAGACATTAGGGAACCCAAACTATGTAACATTTTAAATGTGTCACAGTAAATGGGCAAAATAAATATGTGCCCTTCTTAAGTTTTAATTATGGTTTAATTAGACAATATCAATTGCAATGAAAAGCGAAATTAAAGTTAAATCTTTAATAAAGAATTGTTTTTTTTAAACCTTTCACTCTGTTCAATATTTAAATTTCACTATAAT
The DNA here is from genome assembly GCA_963932145.1 of Acanthosepion lycidas. Classification (NCBI taxonomy): domain Eukaryota; kingdom Metazoa; phylum Mollusca; class Cephalopoda; order Sepiida; family Sepiidae; genus Acanthosepion; species Acanthosepion lycidas. The sequence continues at coordinate 129,086,686 of OZ010572.1, forward strand.
GAATAATTTATTTAATTTTTTAATCGCATGTAACTACAGTAGTTACTACCTGTTACTTCAGGTTGTTTATGATTCACCAAGCTCAAAAAACAGACAGACAGACACATATACACTGTGCTTTATTTATATAGAAGAAGATAGATAGTAGATTATGCAACTAACCCAAAAAGTGACCATTCTTTTGTACATATAAATTTGCAAATGTCACATAAATCTTGAAATTGTGGACAGTTGAAGAGATCATGGTAATGGACAAAAGGGCTTGTGGAACTTACTCAAACTTTATAATAAACAATTGATCAATAAATAAACTACAATCTTTGACAGGTAAACTATAACCAGATCTTTCATCTAAACAGTTCAGCTTGTCTTTGAGTGAGAGACAGGCTCCTACACTCAGCTCTGTCTTGGAGAAGGAAACTTCAGCAGAAAACTTTTGATATTGAGATTTTACTGGCACCATTCCATTTTGGTAGAGGGACCTCTGGTTTAAAGTGGGGTATTCATTAATGCATATTTCACTAGCTACATTATAACTACATATGCCGAGTTGAGAGATATTTATTTGTGGCCTGCAACCAATGTAGGAAGGGCTGGTACGATTGTAGAAAAGCTTCCAAAATCTGTGTTGTTTTGAACCATATTAACACTTTAAGATGACTTATGTGCCATATCCCTTCAAGATGTTGCTGATCATGGCTCTCCACAATTCCCTCTACTTTGTAGTTCTTAATAAATTTTGTCTTTTTGTTATTTATCCTAAACTTTGTTCCACCATCCTTGTTACTTAAGTAGGTATGCATTGTTTTCCTTTATCTCTCTTGCCTACAATATATCCTGTGAGTAACAGATTTTCCAAGCCCTCTCTCCTCATTATGTGCCATGTAAATTTCAACTGATTCCTCTTGATATAAATTATAGAGTTTCTTTTTAGTTTCCACTTTCTCTAAAACTTTCTTATTGCTCACATGTTCAGTCCATGTTATCCTCAGCATCCTGTAGAACTACATTTCTGTTGCTTCAAGTCTCTTTGAAGGGATTGCGCAACATTCACTGCCATATAGATGGACTGATATCACATAACAGTTCAGTAGTCTTTTTTGTTTCTAATTAAATTTTTCTGTTTCTTAATACTCTGCTTAGCTTTTGGAGTACATCTTTGGCTATTGCAATATGACTTCGGATTTCCGTGTTGCACTATCTGTCCTATGGTAAAACACTTCCCAGATATTTCTATGGATTTAATACAATTTAAGAAGTGATTAGAAGAGTTAAGTGCAGAGGGTAGAAAAATTACTCAAAATTCAGACACTACCAAAATGTACAATTATATATTTGGTCTTAAGTCTATTTGTTGAAATGTATGTCGACAAATTCTTTCTCACAAGAGTTCTGCTTTATACAAGATAGAATGAACTTTGCTTGTCACATAAAAGTATACTTTTGACTTTCATGTAAAAGCAAGTTTGATTTGAGACAATGAGTTTAAAGACTGTCAAGATTTTCATGTGTTATTTCATTTTGTCTATGCAGAATTTTTTTTTTTCTTTCTGTGAGACACACCTTAAGAACTTTGAAATTATTGTATAGTTAAGCTAAGGATTATTGAAGAATTAGGAACTTCTCAACTTTGAATTAATTCAGTAAACTTTGTAATGAAAGAAATAGAATTCCATAAAAAATAGTGAAAGCCTTGCCATTACTTTATTATTTTAAAAGAATGCTGCCATTACCTGATTAAACTGGTTATTTCTTTCCTAATAAGATTCTTATCTCAAAAGCTTTTGTTTTTCTTAAGAGGAGGACAATTAACTAACTTTCAATAAATGACTGAATTCCGTGTGTAGTTGTTCTACTTATTTTTTAAACCAATAAAATAAAACCATCATCAGACAACATCATTGCAACAAAAAAGGTCGAGTGTTGAAAAATAAATAAATCTGTTAAAAACAGGAAGAGCTAATAGCCCAAATTAAATTTCATCAGTGTTTCAGGTGGATGTAAATTTAAAAATACTTTTTCTTTTCATTCACCAACAAAAACACATTTAAGATGGCTTCACTGGTAATGAGTAACTGATTGTTCAGTTACTGTAAATTTAAATATAAAGAAACTCTATTCTATAGAATACAATGAGAAACCAATCCATTGTTTATTTACAAGAATAATTATAGCAATGCTGTTTACAAATATTAAATTAAACAATGCTTTGGAGAGCTATGATCCCCTATCTTTTGAAGAGATGGCAGTGAATGCTCACAGACGAAGAGGAGATTTGTAGCAACAGAAATATAGTTCTACAGAAAGATGTTGAGAATAACATGGACCAAACATGTAAGCATCAACCAAGTTTCAGGGAAAATAAAAGCAAAAATTCACTTAGAGAATCTGAAAGAAACAGTTCAAATTTTGTGGGTACATAATGAGGAAAGAAGGCTTGGAAAATTTGACACTGAACTAAACATGTGAGCAATGACAAAGTTTTAGAAAAATATGGAAACAAAAAAGATACTTATACTTAATATCAGGCAGAGATTGTTAAAAATTCTAGGACACATAATGAGGAAAGAGGGCTTAGAAAATCTGATACTCACAGGAGAGATTGAAGGCAAATGAGATAGAGGAAAACAATGCATAACCTACCTAGTGAAATTGAGTAAATGGATGGTGGTGTAAGTTTTAGGAGAGATAACAAAAAGACAAAATTTATTAAGAGTGAAAAAGAACAAGAAATTGTGGAGAGCCATGATTGACAATGTTCTGAAGTAACATGGCACATAGAAGAAGAAACACTGGATTTATTTCATACTTTGTAGATGTGCAGGTGGTGTAATTGTTATGGAAAATATAATTGGCAAGCTGGGTTAAAGTTCCAGCATTTACTTTCCCCTTTAGAAAGGCATATATCCATCTGTTCAAGTAGTAAGGAGCAATCAGGCTCTGAGACCTTAGTATAGCAACAAATCTAGAATGACAGCTCTGAATTCAAAACCATACACAAAGTCCATTCTATCCAATAAGTGAAATTAAAAGTTAGTGAAATGAACAAGAAGTTGTGGAAAGCTGGGATTGCCTGCATCCTACTGACACTTTTTTTTAATCATTATCACCCCAAGCAAGGCAGGAAAGCCACTAAAATGCAGGGTGTGGAGGAATTAGATATTAGTAATGTGTAGGAGGAGAAAAGAGTCATCAGGAGGACAGTAGATAGTGATTGACATTGCATTTAAATTTTTGCAGATTCATGTTGGCTGGAGCCAGAAGGGAGCTCCACAAGCAAAACGTGCGGGAAAAGAAATAGCTTAGAACTTATGGCTACATTTAGCCAACTCATCTGTAAATTGTTGAGATCTCAACAACAATGTAGTACCACACTTAAATTCATAAAGTCTAGGTACCATAGTAAAGAGCTCATCTGAACAATCACCATGAAAGTACTTATAAAAAAGTCAAAAATGTTAAGCCGAAATCCAGAAGCATAAAGTGCCTGCCAAAGCTAAGCAAAGTATTAATAGGAAAATTTCATATGAAACAAAGAAAAACTTTACTCCTAGAGGGCATAGCTCAACATATCATAGCATTTTGGAAACAGGATGACTCTGTGAGCAAATTAAAAACGTTCTGGACTGGATCCAAACCCACAATCCTGAAATTCTGGATTCCCAAGTTTTCATTACTATGATAGTTTTTGGCAATTTTTTTTATATATTTTTGTGACAATTTTTTTTGTATGATAGCAATTTTTATAACTTGGAAATAAGTTTGGGAATAATCAAAATTAATTGCAAAATCCATTGAAAGTCACCCATGAAATATAAATAATTGTTTATATAGAAAGTAAGAATCTACATACATCAAAGTGTTTTTAAATTAAGTGGTGGCAGAAGAATTATCATTGAACATTTAAATGGTAAGCTTAAATATTAATGAAATACAGTGATCAATTTTGAGTTCTTCTGTAGTTTATCATTGTCTATCACATCTACTCCACCCTATCTACTGTGATGAAGGCCAAATCAAGAGCCCTCTGAAGGAACTAGCTTAAATGCTGCCCAACAGTGTGGCTTTTAAACTACTATATATATATATATATATATATGTGTGTGTGTGTGTGTGTGAGAACATTCTTATTCAAATAGTTTTTATAACAATATTAATGTATCCTCTGCTTTTTGCAGTTGTATGCTTTATATTGTGAGAAACTAAACTTGTATGATAATCCTTCTCTTGATTCTTTGACAATCTTTTGTAACAACTGAATTTATAAACATTTATCATGCATGTGGATAGAAAATGAATTCAGTTTTGGATCATTATTTCCTGCCAGAAAATTTTCTTGTCAGTGTCCATTACATTTACAAATCTACCATTTATCCATGCAGTGAATATGGCTGCCATATCTGGTCTGGTGCTCTTGCCATTTATTTCAAGGTTCTTGACAAAATCTAAAGAAGGATCCATAATGTGATCAAACATGACCTGGCATCTCGATCAGTCACTTTCTCACCAATGTGGCATGGCTTTCCTCTGTCTTTTTTACAAATATTTTTATGGCAACTGTTCTGATGCCTCAACTACATGAACTTAAACATGCTACTAGATTGCAATCTAGGTCTCATCAGTTTACTGTTGAAATAGCTAAATACAACCCCCACATCTACTCCAACAGTTTCTTTTCTTGCATTTCCTGCCTGTAGAACTTTCTTCCATTTACTTGCTTCCCTGATAACTACAAACTTAAAAAAATTTACATGCAATGGCAATCAACATCTTCTTGAATCCCATTCATCTTTTGTCCTTCCCTGAATCCTTCCTATATTTAGTCCTTTCTCTCATTTTTATTCACTGTAACTGCTTGTGTACTAGTTGGAATCCTGCCTTGCTTGAGTTGAAATGATTAAAAAAATATATGAAAATAGAAAGGAGACTTAAAACAAGGATATCACTTCTTACTAGACTTACTCAACTTTTAACATGAAGCAATCCTAAGAGAATTAGAAGTTTAACTAGGATTCATTATTGGTGGCTACAGTTATAACAGTATTAGATATGCAGTCTTGATAATAGACATAGAAAGGAAGCCACAGGAATTCTTATAGAAGGTAGTAAAGGAAAGAGAGAAGAAAGTACTAACTATCAATTGTAAGAAGATAGAATATATGGATGTCGGCAAAACAAAATACCCAACATGTGAATTACAAATTTGAGATACCAAAATTAAACAAGTGCAAAAATCTAAATACCTAGGAAGTGTTTCAACAGAGAATGGGAAATGTTAAGCCGAAATCCAGAAGCACACTGGGATAGCCAAAAGTGCCTGCCAAAGCTAAGCAAAGTATTAATAGGAAAATTTCATATGAAACAAAGAAAAGTGTACTGAAATGTCAAGTAATATCAGTCCTCCTATATGGCAGAGAATGCTGGACAATCTCATCATAGATGAAGAAGAAACTTGAAGCAATAAAAATGTAGTTCTACAGAAGGATGCTGAGAATACCATAGACTGAACATATTAGCAGTGGCAAAATTTGAGAGAAAATGTAATCAAAATGGAAATTATATGCAGCATCAAAAAGAGGCAACTGAAATTTTGAGGGCTCATAATAAGAAAAGGGGGCTTGGATAATTTGACATTCACTGGACAGACTGAAGGCAAGAAGGATGGAGAAAAAACAATGCATATCTATGCATATCTAACTTAACTAACTTCTGCAAATGTATGGCAGAACAGGGATTAGAAAATATAGCAAAAAGACATGGCTCATAGAAGTAGAAGAAGTATCTATTATCTCATAGGTTTTTTATTCAGTGGTGTATTGATATTTCTACAATATTATCTGATCCTTTACTGTCTCTTAGAACTGAGACAATAGTGAAATAATAGTTTTGTGTAACACACAGATTGAATTCATTATTCAAGATGGGTTCTAAATTTCATTCATCTCAATCTGTTCATATCTATATATTTACAATGTATCTAACACAACTATTTTTTTTTTATCTAACACACAATTTATGCTTGTTTGTTCTTCAGAAACTTGCCTGAGGTATATATGAAATATTTTTAATGACAAATATTAAATTTGATTTAATAAAGATTATGAAAATATTTTTTCCAAAGAAGTTCAGATCCAATTAAATGTGTCACCTTGTTATTTCATATCAAGGAGAACTATAAAAAAGAGGATTTTCAGCATTAATATTTACTTTGAATCTTATATTATATTGTGTATTTCAAAAACCTGGCATGGGAGTTAACCATTGCCAATGAGTATTTACTGAAGCATGTTTATCACCTCATGCTGTAAGTGTAGCTTTGTTTCTTCTCATTTTAGATGGGAGAAATTGCTCAGCTCTGGGGATCCCAACCCCATGGCAACACCTCCCTTATTGCAAGTTTGGGTTGGTGTAATACTGATGCCAATATGACAGTGGTTGTGAGGGCTGAGAAAAAAAAATATCCTTGGCCAATATACAAAAGTATGTGTATAGCACTCCTCACATTAAAACAATCTTGTGTCACATCCAGTCTTGGTGGGGAGGCCGGGTAAATATACCTGACATGCTAGGAGAATTCTGAGTACAGATAAAGGTATCAGTATACCCAGTTTACTTTAGTATGACATAATCTGTCTGGGTAGCAGACAAAACATTTCTTCTTCTTGTTCAGTATAATTAATATAAGACAAAGGCTCCAAAATATTGCACACAATCTAAAATCAGTATGTGCTATAACAATTCAGAGTATACATCCACAATTGGCATTTAGTCAAAATATGCTACTACTGCAGTATTATACCTTATCAAATTGTATTTATGATCATATAAGTGGTAACATAATATTAGAAGTTACCTTATAAGGAAACACTTGGCATTCTTTGACCAAATAGCCAGTGATAGCATCGGTTAAAATTTATAAAATGTTCCTCTTAAAACAATTTATCAGTAAAATATGTTTCTGAAGTCTGCTGTTTTGTTCTGAAAGTACTTTGCTTTCCAAGGCAGTGTTATTTTGTTACCTCTTGTCTCTTTTCCCTCTCTGTCTATTACTCCCATATTTTGGGGAGAGCAATCAGTTAGGTGTTTTCACTAACTGCAACACACACTTCCCATACATTACAACAGTTTATTAAGTCCTGTAGCTATTATTACTCTTTCCAGTATTGATAGAGATTTCCTTCTTAACCTTTTCTTTGAAGTCGTGTGGAACATCAACATTTTGATTATGCCATTATTTTCTCTTCAAGTTATATGTACTATCAATTTTATTTGTTGCTGGCATTGATACATTTTTGTTATTTGTCCATTGTCTGTGATGCTGTAGCACCAGTTCCCAAGATTTGAAGATGTCCTCATTATGATAGACATGTTTCAGTTGCTCAATGTCATTAATCTCAGAAAATTGTATACATCCAAAAGTTTAGATATTTAGTTATAAAGATGAGTGTGTTCTTATTAACTTTTTTTAAGGATTCATTTTTACCAAAAAGTTTTAGTTGCAAAAGTGAAATTTCTCAAACCCAGACCACTCACTAAACTAATAATCTTAATTTCTTTCCATACAGCAAGGAAGGAAATTTGTGACTTTAAAAGTCTTCCATTTGTGTTTCAGAATAAATCCATGCAGACTTGAAAAATTTGTGAATGCACTATTAGAATACAAAGCTTCTTTAATCTTTTAAGATGGTAAAAAAAATGACAATATCTGAGCAACTATAAAAAGAAAATGATATGATAAAAGATAAAGATTTAAGTTTTTTCTTTACAGATTAACAGAGTGGAAAAAAAAGATCAACACTTATGGAGCTTCCAACATCTTTTTAGCTTTCACTTTCATTAAATAAGTTGAGCACTAAGTGCTCTCAGCTCAGTACAAAAGTTTCTGATCTCACAATTTCACTATTAATTAGAGAACTAAATTACTGATCTTATAAACCAGATCAATATTCATTAGAAGTCTGTAATTCTAGATCAACTTACAATACAAATCAGAGGGGTCAACACAAATTATGTAGAATGTTAATTTTCCCCTAATTTTAAAAAAAGAATGAAAAATAAAAATCAATACATGTGTGTGTAAATTAAATTATGAGCGGAAAATCAAAGAGTGCTACTAAATATATTGGGGACAAGCTGAAGTCAATGTCTTGTACACAGTGTAAGAGGTCAAGACTTAGATCATAGCTAGTTATAATGACAATAGAAGAATTCCTTAGTACTGCTGTGGAGAATTGATAAGAATCTGTCAGAGTGAAGTTACTCAAAACTAATGGCTATGTATGAGGATGTGCTGAAAAATCTTCAACCTGACCCACTATGAATGAAAAATTATTCACCATCCTCCAACCTCTCTCTCACAGGTGGGATGCAGCATACATCTCACTGCTTTATCACTACTTGCACAGAAAGTTTTTGAATACATTCCCTGGTCTCAACTGCTCAAATCTTCATGGCAAGGACATGCTATGTCACTTACATAGTAGCAAACCACTCACATTTCCTCAATATTCCATCAGTGAGGAGTAAGTTCCACTCAAACAGCTTCTTCTTATGAAGATGCATGTGGCACTGACTCCCAAAAGGATGCTTTATTAATCACTAGAATCTTAACCTATTCAAGGCTATGTTTAACGATTATCTTCTGCTCTTATCTGCACAAATAGCCTAACATAACCCTCCAACTCAAGTGGCTCCCACACCTTGTACAAGGTGAACCTTAATATAAAAAAATTCCCAAATTTATTATTTCAGTGATCAAACATCAGAATATTAATTTTGAGAAGATGCTTCCCATAAGAACTTTTCAACACACCATTATAGGAATTATGTTCTTTTAATACCCATTCTCCTCAGTAAAACTTTTTCATTTCTTTTCACTCCCAGTAACCCATTGTCTCTTAGTGGCATTTTTGCATTGATTGACATGAAATCATTAAAAAAGTCTGGAAAAACAGTCCTAAAGAACTTCTTTTACCAATGTGAAGTAAATGAAATATATTACTAAATAATTACTATTTTACAATATTTGTTGTTGATTAAAAATTTACTATAGTTGTTATTGCTGTTCATCAAGGTTCAACTTTAATGACATCAATCATGAATAGTAACTGCAGTAATTAGTATACTAAAAGAAAAACAGATTTCTCCTGGTAAGTCTCCAAGTAATACAATGAAAAGTAGAATATAAACTTGGAGGAAAATTCCATTACAAAATTCACAAATATTTTTCTTGTCCAAAAATTTCTTGTGGCTCCAGTTAGTATGCATACCAAATTTGAGGGATGTACACAACAGGTTTTAGGCATGTATAATTACAGACAAGTTTCTTAGTATCCTTATTAAAGGAAGAAAGAAAATTACCATATTGATGCATATTCATTTTATTCCAAGTATTTTCAATATTAGCATAAGGAACACAACAATTTTGTCTTAGAAAAATGATGAACACAATTTTTTGTCTTAGGAAAAATAAGACCCTGATGATGACATTGAGCTAATGTCAAAAGTACTCGGAATAAAATGAATATGCATCAACATGGTATTTTTCTTTCTCCCTTTAATAAGGATACTAAGAAACTTGTTTGTAACTATGACAAGAACCATCTAAAAATAAGTAGACAAAACTTATCTAAATTATTTAATGAGACATGTCTTATATATATATATAAGGTTTTTCTGAAAAGTAAGAGATCTGGATGTGCTATATAAGCTATGAACATCATCCACAGTTATTTCTTGCCACAGGGCCTGATGATCAATCAATAAGTCTACAAAAAGATCCTGTGGTGTTTGTTTTATTCAGTGCACAAAAAGAGTTGAGTATTGTGGTAGGACAATTCGGGTCTCCTTCTCCACAACAATGCACCTGTTCACAATGCCCTGAGCATCCAGCAGTTCCTGGCCAAGAAGAACATTGCTGTACTGGAACAATCTCCATATTCATTTGATCTTGCTCTGTGTGACATTTTCTTTTCTCCAAGCTGAAAGGTATCATCAAGGGGACCCATTTTGAAGTTGTAGAGGGCTGTAGCTACAGAGATGAGAGGCAACCTTCCTACAGTGCATAGAGGCATGGAAAAATGCATTAGACTCAAGGGGGATTACTTTGAAGGGTAAACCATGTAGTTCGTTGTTTGGAACTTTAATGAATTGTTCTGACACCAGTCCTGTTAATTTTTAAACAGATCTCATATAAATATGTAAATATTGAGTGGAAACAGTTTGTATCATAACTGAATGCAATCTTCAGCTCATGTGTGTTGTGTGCTGGCTTATGTAAATATGCTTGTCAGTAGTGCATTATAAGCTGCAAGGTCTATTGTATTATCCTAACGGTTATTGGGTAGGTAATAATGGTTATATTTCAAATTATTCTACAAGCTGTTGAGTAGAAATAATTGTGGATCCAAATGTGGTTATTCATAGATTTTTCCTAGTATAGTTTGAATTTTTACTTATTTGTTGTTGATTATTATTATTATGTTTACTTTTGTTTATATTCACAGTTTGTTAATTTGTTTATTATTTACTTCATTTGCATATTTTTTTGATTTTTAAATAACATAGTAAAATTTTTTTCTGTGTCTGCAATTTGACATAAGTTCTGGTCATTTATTTAGCAATTTGTATTGGTCTATTCAAGTGATTATAGCTATTTTCTCTTTCACACAAAGTTTACAGCTTTTGTAGGCTGATGCTGTTTTCTTAATTTTCCACAATATTTTTGTTGCATTTTGCTTATTTACTATTTGTAAAGGATCTTTTGTGTGCATAGTTTCACAGTTTCCAGGGTCCTTCAGTTACTCCTATATATATTTTTTCTTTGTTATCTACTGATTTTACCATGATTTGGTATATCATATTGTTTTGTAAGCAATTAACATTTAAGGGACATAAGTGCTTTGCTCTGCAATTAGAGATGGGCTTGATTTATGTGGGTGGTTTGTTGGTTTTTCTGTTGTGCATATTTTATTATTTGTATCATGTTCTCTGTGCAACTTTTGCTGATTTTTACTGTGTTTCTGCTGAAAATTTTAGGAAGTGCTTGATGGGGTTGAGTGATTGTGTGTGTGTGTGTGTGTATATATATATATATATGAATATTACCAGTTTGTGACTGGTAGGGATAATTCCAAGGAGGATATTGATCCAGAGGGACCTCAGTGTTTACAACAAAGTATTATAATAACAATAAAGGAAGAAGAAAAACTTATAGATGCATTTTGTTTATAATTTATTTTGTGAATATATATATATATATATATATATATATATATATATATACACGTTTCATTAAATAATATAGACAAGTCTATTTATTTTATGTAAATTTTTTTTGTAACATCTGATAAGTTTAATAACATTATCGTTGAATGAAGAAAGAAATTCACAATATTGATCCATATTTTTTTAATACAATCTAAGCTTTCGGCTTACATAAGCCATTATCAAAGATGTCAATTACAACATATTAAGCAATATACGGACAAGACAGTGATGATAGTCTTTCATTGTTTACATAGATGATTTCTAAGCAACGATAAACATGTGCATATAAGATGCTAGAAGCGAAAATTGTAACGCATCTCATGACGTCACGCATGACCACCCAAGAGTGAATTGGAGAAGTATATATATATATATATATATATATATATATATATATATTCCTTATGTATGTCCATGTTTGCATAGACACCTTGTTTTTAAACAATGTGAATTACATCTACCAGCCGGTATAACCAAGAAACTTAATTAAAAAAAAAGGTACTCTTCAGCAGGGTATAAATCATCATAACAGAAAGCACCATCTGATCCGAGGTGCTTTTGCCCACTCAGCCACAAAGAGGATAACAATCTAGCAAGATTCAATTACCTTTTTGAAGAATGCATAACCTCTCAAATTTCATTTTTTTTTTCCTACCCAATACATAAACAAAAAAATTTCTAAGAAATTAAAGGATTCTTTATCCAACATTAATTTCTACTAATCTCTCTCATATATTATATATTTATATATCTAAAACACAATGTCAAAAGATCCCTTCTTAACAGAGTGAGACAATTTGGTACCAAATTCCTTCCATTACAAATCAAGATAATATCTATATTTCCATAAATTTCCAAGTTTTCGCCTTTAATAAACAGTGTTACTATTTTGGAATTCTAACATATAATTGATATTTATAAAGCACAAGGTCACAAACTGTAGGCATACAGTGACAAGGAAACTGACAATCAAAGTAATAGCGTGCAAGAATAACTTGCTAACTACTGCTCTATGGTGAGACACATCAAACAAGTATTTACAAAGTTTAACCTTTGCACAACATCAAAAGTGTTGGCATTCAGTTAGGTCTAAACCAGAGTCAGTAATAATGGCCTGCAAGACAAGCTTACTGCCCAATTTTATATAGTAAGTTTAGTAAAATACCTACAGATATTACTTATCATAGCACAATTTTTTTTCTTTAATCAAATTCTTCCCAAGCAAGGCATTAAAGACCCAAGGAGGTTACTTGGTGTGGAAGAATTAAAAAATAGAAAACATTGCAAAGTAGCAAGAACAATAGAAGAGCAATCAGGAAAACTAAATAACGATTGACATTACATTTACATTTTTGAAGATCAAAGTTGGCTGAAAAGCATTTAGATAGAAGAGAGTTCCACAAGTGAGAAGTGCAAGAAAGGGAACTGTTAACATAGAACCAATGATTATATGTTAAGTAAACTAGGCTTCAAGACAAGTAGTGAGTTTAGTTCTCATTCTGTACCCTACTTCTGAGTACTTGCCTGTTCTCATCTTGGCAGGGTTAATTGAACTGACTGTCCAATGACTAGTCATTTTAGAATCTTGCAGGTATTTTTTATAATTGGTACCCCAGTCCTATCAAATCACAGATTCTTTGCCATTACTGTTCTTAGGAAAGAAGATGAAGTGGCTTCGCATTGCCTTCACCATGGTTTCAAATTTACAATTATCCTTCTTCTTTACTAACCAAAGCTAGAGAGCCCAGCCCTGCTTGCTGTTTTACTCAAAAGAGGGCAAATGAGGCAATTATGTTTTTGATGATTGACTGCTATTCAAACCCAGAATTTTAATATGAACATGCCCTCCCCATTTTGAAAGATGCAGATAACATAATCTTACCATCAATTTCTTACCATTTGGTATTGTGATGGATGACAGACACTAAGCTTAATAAATACATATTTATTTTCCAGAGTTCAGCAAATTCTATCTTGAAAGTCACAAATAAACTACAATATAGTAAACAGCAAAAATAATGTTTTTATACATTGAATGTATAAATTTTTAGCACAGTACTTGTTCTCTGTTATGAAGACAACAATTTTCTTACAGTAGTTGGGGTGAAAACAAGACTTAATTCTATTACGAAAATGGCAGTTTTGTTGTCATGACTTCATTGAGGAATGTATAAATGAACTCATGAAAATATTGGATTTTTCTAAATGTTTTAGCTTTCTGATTAAGTTAATATTGATAGTTTTCACAGTGAAAGTAAATGTATTAGTTCTAGCAAATTCTAAAAGTAATCAGCAACCAGACATTTGGATGCTATTCTTAAATTGCAAAAGGTTCAACCCATTACCTAATTATATTAATTCAACAAATGCTCCTGGTAACAGTAGGTATTTTCCTGTTATAAACTACTGTTATGTATATATTTTTAATAATCACAATTTTTATTCCATCATTTATTCAGATTGTATCATCTTTATTGTCTTATCACAATATTTCCGCTAATGCATCTTTTGGCCTTTGTCAGATGTATATAGCATGAAGGAATCCTAGAATGTAACCCAGTGATTTCTTTTTCATTATTCTTTATTCATTACTTGCAACCAGAGTCTGGATAATGAAGTTGATTATCTTGAGATATGACTATGAAAATGCATTTGAAAACAAGATAAAATCAGTTAAAATTGGAAAATATATTCCTGAAGTATTGTAAACCTAATTTTAGCAAAGGTATGACACATTAAAGTATGCCATTCTATCATATAATACCTTATTCATCAAACAACCCCAAGAAGTAAAGGATGTAGCTAACAGTGAAACATATTTCACTCTTTGAACATCAACTATCATAAACTAGTGGCAAGAATGCTAAAAATGAGTGGTGACAGTTTCAGCTGCAGAGTTGTTCTTTTCTTAGACTGGTCGCTAGCCAAAGCTAAAGAGCCCAGTTTGTCCTTGTATCTAATCTATTGTTGAAAGGAAAAGAGATAAATTCATACCTTTCCCAAGAGTATGTGTACCAAAGTAAATTTAATGAACTTGACTGGAATTTGAAACTGAACCAACAATTCCATATTCTGAGCAGCTAACCATTATACCACTGTTGCATAGAAAACAAATTCAATTTAGCTTAGTCTGGTACATGGCCACATGAGTGGAACATGTTGTCAGACCTGAGACATCTTATAAGACTTACTCTATGAACAAATGATTTTCAAGGTTAGATAGCTAATCATTAATTTACAACAGGTGCAGATTTGTTAATTAAAAGTTGAAAAGCTTTTTCACAATGATCCTTATAATTTTATAGATGCTAAATAATAGTTTCAGACTATTATTTTTTAGTGGCAGTGTATTTGGCTCAGACCTTCTGAGGCTGACCTTGGGGTCAGCTGGTAGATAAAATAAGGATGTTGATTTTGATTGGCTGAACCGAACATGGGAATGTTAGAGTTAGAAAGTGTTTTCAGGGAGTTAAGTTTTATGTGTCAGAGAATGCAGACGTGTTAATTTCATGTGTGGGATAAGCAACCCCACTGGATAGTTAAAAAAAGGTACATGTGAATGTGTTTAATAAAATAGATGAGTTTAGAATCCCTTTTTGTTGGAGTTTTACCTTGGAACAAATCAACTCGTGATCACCCAGCCAAGAGAACAAAGAAAAGAGAAGACAACTTTATTATGATTGCCTCAAGACTGTTGCTTCAAGATTACTCCCAGCATGAAGGGGATACACAACATAGAACCTTAAAATAATAGAACTGATATTATATGCTGGACATGTAGACAAGAACTGCAGTAATGACTTGAATCAATATATATCCTGTCATTATGTGTCTATTACAGGACAAAGATCTTTCCCAACTTATTTCATAATTGTGCTATTCTCTGTCATGTTTTACAAGAAATCCCTTCTGTCTCTTCATCTTCTCTTGCATATCTATTAGGAACTGATGTAATGAATATGCATACACCTGAGTTCCCCCTCACAGTAATATGATTGGCTGGTATCAGCCATAAAAACAGACTGATGTGGAGGTACGGAAGACGCCTTTTGTCTATGCCTATTGCCTACCACTATGATGAGGACCAGTCTATTACAGTTACCTGCTAGATTGTACTACTCATTTACAGTAGTGAACCACCACTTTGCTACTTCAAATAAATATATCCCTTTCTGATACATATCAGGAACCATTTAACAAAGCTTTTGAACTCAACTTTTTTCCCATCATTATTTTTGTTGCATAATCACTTCTGTGACCCTTTTCTATCTCTTAGATTTATTCTGAACAGAGCTATTTTCACTGGTCTTGTTCATTTCAAAAGTTTGATAAATTCCTTAGTTTATCACCTGTAGAGTATGTCTGGTATTATAAATTAATTACACAATTTATGTTTTAAGTATATTAACAGATGCATTTCTGTTTTTGTTTTTATAAAGATCCTTCAACAAATCATTATACATGGTTTTATTCTCAAAACCTTTAATTTTATCACCTGTTCTAAGCAGATGTATTGATTAATGTAAAAGGCTCTTTCTTTTCATATATATATATATATATATATATATAGATAGATAGATAGATAGATAGATGTATGTGTGTGTGTGTGTGTGTGCGCACTTTTAATGCCCATGCAGAAATGCATAAGAAACCTTATTTATTTTATATTTTAAATTCAAATCTGGTGGACCTACAGAACTTAGAAAATTTGACTAGCTTCAATTTATCAGTGTGAAGCTACTCAACATAGTCAAAATCTCCCAGATATGTCTGGTTTTACTTTTCCCAACAATTGACAAAGTCCGTACAGAAGATTTGCGTTTAACATTGCCAATTCAGGGATTATTTGATTTCTTAAGCATTTACATTTCATAAAATTCAATGGACTTAATGCATACACAATAGCCAATCTTGTGTTAGTTTGACAGCCAAGAATTGATTACCTTCACAAAAGGCTATGTAAATAGGAGATGGAGAGTAAAAATCCTCCTATTATTTGTCATTTATTTAGTACTAATACTACTACTATTGTTGTTGCTGAGGAATGTAAGTGACTTACTTGTTCGTATTTGGTTAATACAGAAATCAAAGACCAAAATAGACAGAAAAGATAAAATTTTATACACTTTATAAACATTTTGGAGTTAATTGTTAAAGCATTTTTATATATTATTTCAACTTATGTACATTGCCATGTAGTACTAGATTGCCAGTTAGGCTTTGGCATTTTACTTTTAAAATTTCTAGATGTAACCATATATTCTATTCTAATGGTTTCTCTTTCTCTCTTCTGTTAAACTTCTTCCATCTTCTTGCTGTCCTGTCAACTATGATTTTCAAAAATTTAAATACCACGTTAATCACCATCATCTGTTCTTTTATTGTCTTTTCATCTCAATAACATCTTTATATTTTTCAGTCTCAGTAATCCATTGAGTCTTAGTGGCTTTATCATATTGCGTGGAGTGAAATGATAAAAAAAACATTACTGTCTACAAAAAACAATTATTCTACAGGATAATCAACTTAATGATAATGTCTTGAAAACTGTGAGATAGTATGGTATCAATATAACAAAAAATGCAAAACAGTAAATTAATTCCTCTATCTGATCATATCATTAATACATAGAGCTGTGAAAACAAGAAATCAGAAGTTAATCATTATGTCAGATTTATCGGATTCATTTTATTGATTTTTACCTATTTTTTTAAATTATTTTCTTTTTAATCATTTCAGTAAAGCCAAAGGGCTATTGAGTGTGAAAGAATAAAAGAAAAGAGAAACATCTTTATTGCAGCAAATGTTGGACAATCTCCTCAAAGATGAAGAAGAGACTCGAAGTAACAGAGATATTGTTCTACAGAAGGATGCTAAGGATACCATGGACCAAGTGTCTGAGCAACGATGAGGTTTTGGAGAGGATACAAACAAGAAAGAAGCTTATACTTAACATCAGGAAGAGGTAGCTGAAATATCTGGATCAAGTAATGAGAAAGTAAGGCTTGGAGAATCTGATACCCACAGATCAAATAGAGGGAAAGAAAGACAAGGGAAAGTAACACATGACATACCTAGCGGGGGAAGTAGCAAAGGGACAGAACTTATTGTGAGATGCAAAGGATAGGTGAAAATGAAGAGCCATGATCGCCTACATCCTGAAAGGACACTGCACATAAAAAGAAAGAATCACCAATACTCTAGATAATGATTGACATTGCATTTAAATTTTTGAAGATCAAAGTTGGCTAGGAAGCATAGAAGAGAGTTTCACAAGTAAAAAGTGCAAGAAAAGAGGCTGAAAGCACAGAACTTATGGTTGTATTTAGTTGATAAGACCTTCTTGCCAATCTAGTACTGTGCTTAAATTCATGATGTCTAGGTATCATAGAAGAAAGTTTATCTGAACAATTACCATAAAAGTATTTATAGAAAAGACACAGGGAAGTAACATTATGGCAGTGGGAAGGTGACTGAAGCCAAGATGCCAGATCAAGAGCAGTAATATTGCTGATTCTTCTTTTGATTTTATCAAGCATCTCTAAATATTAGGTTGGTGCAAAAATAATGTCGTTTTCTCACATGTGAGAAAACGACATTATTTTTGCACCAACCTAATATATCGCAGAAGAATCAGACTATACGTGGCAATAATATTCAAAGCGAAGACAAATGGTAGATTTATAAATATGTAAGAGAAAAAAATTGTCTAGAACAACACAGTGAACCAACTTTCTTAGCAGCAGACCAGTAACTGATTCAATATAATTTTTCCATGTTAACCAAGAAGGTTAGCCTGAGAAGGTGTAATGAATCACTCTCATGGAAGTTAGCATCAACCATGCTGATAGGAGTCTCTCAGATGATTAATAGAGAGAAATTTTGTTTTGGAGGTGTTAAAATTAACAAGTCATTCCTTGCCCCAGTTAACAAAAGATTGTAGCTTATTTCTGAGATCAGCTGCCAATTTGACCTGATCAAACTGACCAGACTTAGAATTGAGATAGGAGTAAATAGTTGTGTCATCAACACAGATACTGAGTACAGATTATCAGTTGTTTATGGGTTATTTGAAGTCAAAACATATTTTAAATTGTAGGTTGTGTTCTCAAGTGGCCCCATATTTAAGTTCTAACCAGGCTTGACAATGCATAACTTCAGTGATCAAATGAGAACTGGTGTTTCAGCATGAGGATTTATCTGAATGAGCACTTAAATACAATGCAGCAGAAGACAAAGTTGAAAAAAAGAGGTCCCATGCATATATGGGCCCAGAGGGCGAAAGTAATTTTGTTCCAATGGCACTTCCCTTTTAAGAAAATATTAGGGTGTCAGATAATTAACCCCCTACCATTCAGTATATAATAATTATCTTTTTACATAATACTCTTGTGAAATTTTTGCTTCAAACTGACAAAACCGGAATCTAAACATTAGTACATACTAATGGCTACATGAACTCTTTACTATAAAAAATAGTAAAAGAATTGTTTGTATTGAAGTCAGTTTGAAAGAGTTTATGTAACTGTTCACCTCAGGTTGAGTGGTAGAGATTCTGGAAAGTTAGAGCAGAAATAGGCTATTAAATATTCATGGTTGCTAAGTGCTATATGAATATAATTCAAGAGCACTCAACATGTAGATAAACATTTGCTGCAACAGCATTTTCTTATCATCAAAAGTCACTGGGGTTCTGCTAAGTCAAAAATAGAAATTATCTTTTTCACTATGGAGTAAAAATTTACATGACACAGAAAATAAATTTTGAAGTAAAGTAAACTATATTTTCTTAAAGCAGTAAAAAATTAATAAAAAAAGTTATAATTTTGGCTTGTGGACTGGAAAAAGGTCATAGAGGAACTAAGTCAAATTTTGTGCGTTTTTTTCAATGTACCATGTCCCTTCAGAGTGTGGGCAATTATGTCTCTCCTGTCTTTTATAGCTATTAGCAAAGTTTGACTTTTTGGCATATCTCATAATCCCTGTTCTGCCCTTCATTTATAGAAGCTCATTAGGTAAGTTATGACTACTTTGGTCTGTCCATCTTGCCTTCACTATGTTCCATGAGTATCAAATTCATCAAACCCCCTTTCTTCATTATATGTTCTAGAAATATCACATTTTTATTGCTTCAAGTCTCTTCTTCATCTGTGAAGAGATTTTCCAGGATTCACTGCCATATCAGGACTAATATTACATGAATATTCCAGTAGTCTTTTCTTTGTTTCTAATGAAATTTTCCTGTTTCTTAATACTTTGCTTAGCTTTTGGAAAGCATCTTTCACTATCCCAATGCACCTTTGGATTTTGGTGTTGCATTTTTCATCCTCTGTTATTTAAATTTCTATACTTGCTTGATTTTGGTGTCTCCAATTTGTACTTCAAATGTTGGGATGGGTAACATTTTTAATAAAATAAATATTTATATTATTCATTTATTACTATGACAGGCTGCTGAAAAAGTACTTGACCCAAAATCTAACTAAATAACCAAATGGAAATTTTGCAAGGAAGGCCTTCTTGTTTGTGTCAAGAACTTTTTAGTATTCTTTTACAATATATTGCATAAAAATATAAGTTACATTTAATTTAATGAAATATTGTTTTAATAAGCTAAATTTAGGCATCATAAATTATATAAATCTAACTTATTTTATTGTTACAAATTAAATAAATTACTATGATTTATTAAACGAATTAAAATCTACCTTGAAACTGAAGTTTCAACTTTTTAGATGGTGAAGATACCACAAACTGAACATGTGAGAAACAATGAAGGTTTAGAGAAAATGGAAACGAAAAGGAAACTTATAGGTAACATCAGTAAAAAGCAGTTGAAATTTCTAGGGCACATAATGAGGTAGGAGAGCTTGGAAAACCTGATACTCGCAGGAAAGATTAAGAAAAAGATGGACAGAGCAAAGCAGCGTATAACATACATGATGAGCTTAGGTAAATGGATGGCAGAACAGTGTTTGGGAGAAATAACAAAAAGGCAAAACTTATTTAGAGCTACAAAGGACAGAAAGATGTGAAGGGCCATGATTGCCTACCTCCTGATGAGACACACTACATAAAAGAAGAAAAAAAATAGTCATATAACTTTTTCCTACACCATGATTTATTGATGAGATATTTTTATTAATAATATTAAAAGTTTAACTAGGCAATTTAACAAACATTTCCAAACAAGGAAACAGTTTCCTTCTCCCACATGTAAAAATCTAATGATACATATGATCCTCTTATCAAATACATGTCACTAAAACACAATCCATCTTAATACTAAAACAGTAGATGACACTTTATAAAGTCTATCTTTTAATAGCTCAAGGGAATTAACAAGAAATATATGAATTATCTCTCTTCATTGATCATGTGTATTAACAGATAATATTTTTAATTGGTCTGTTGATCATTTTTTCCTCTCTTAAATGATTCATAGCTTCACATTAGAAAATCATTGGAAAAAAAAAAAAAAAAAAAAAAAAAAATGAGAGAAAGAGTTTCTTCTTCTTCCCTCCCAAGTGTTTGTGGCAGATAAACCATTACAAGTGAGTGAAGCCATAACACAAATATTAAGCTATGAATTGGAGTTTTATGCGGCCAGTAAAAATAGAGAAGGCACTTGGAATTTTTCAATGGTGGCAGTGAACTAAATATAAAAACAAGGAAGTAAATCCCTTAACATTATTAATGAAAAATTAAACTTGATCCATTAAAACAAGAAGGATAATTATTTTTCTCTATTTTATGCTTTTCTGATAATTTTTATGGACAAATATTCAATTACCAAGCAAATCGTTAATATTTTATTTTTCAATTCTGTCAAACATTGCAGTAAATTGGAGATGATAATGATTTACATGTTTCAATATTTGGCTTCCTTCCAAGAAAAATCATTTAAAAAAAATCAAAATGTAGTTATTAAGGTGAAAAATTTATTATTATTGCTGTTTTTTTTAAGTTTGTGAAAGCAATTTTTATCTTATGAAAACTGGCAATGAAAAACATACACAAAATATTTTATTTTTTCTTGTTTCTGCATTTGCTAGCCAACATAGTTTAAAAGTGATTTAAATCAAAAAAATTTAAATTCGTTATTTTCTAGAAAACTCAAAAGGAGGGCTTTAGTGATGCCTCTAAAGTTTTAAGTGTGAACTTTGTTCTTATATGCTGTTCTGTAAGTTATTTCCAAAACCAAAGAATTTGCAACAAAATAAGTAGTAAAAAAAAAAAAAAAAATGAATGACTGTAATAATTAACAGGTAGAAAATCCAATCAGGGAATCTGAAATATTGATTGAGTTTTTACCTTGTAATCATTTCACTGTACAGTATAAATTAACTTTAATTATTGATTGCAAACATTCACCTGCTTCCCAGGTATTAATTACTTGTTTTGACTGAGCAAAAGAAACTTAATGAAATTTTAAAAGAAATGCTTAGAATTCATAAAATGAGATACCATTGTTTGTTAAATTTGAAAGATGTAGAAAAATATCTTTTTGCATTCATTTTTCTATGATGCGTGAGTATTTATGTATCTGATATCAGAGGTAGGATTAACTAAACAAATATGTCAAAAACTTTTATTCACTCTAATCATTATATATTCAACAATATAGTAAATTCTGCACTGTGTCCCTTGAGGATGTTGCTTATCATGGATCCCCCAAATTTGTTATCCTCTGTAGCTTTTCAGTGAAGTAAAAAAAAAAAAAAATGAAACAACAGTCTCAGTTAATTTTAGCAGCAACTGCATTTGTACTTGGTATATATGGCTGTTTGGTTTGTTGGTTGATTTTGTTTCAACATCTATTACCCTACACACAAGATGCCGGTGGACACCTAATGGCAATGTCAGTTGTCCTCTGGTGATAGCCACCGGTGGGCCACCAGTGGGCTTCTAGTGGTCTGCCAGTCGTAACATTGCTGAGATGAACAGTGGGATACCAGCAGTAAATGCTAGTGGCATGCCACCCAGTGGCAGATTGGTAGCTTGTGTATAGGGTGGTTATTTAATGCTGAAATCTAAATATGTTTGGATATTAATTTCATTGATTGAATTTTTGTGATGCATTCAGGGTAGGTACCATTATTGCTTTCATTCTAATTCCAAATCATAATTTCTGTTTTGTAAAGGGTTCCAAGGAATAGGATTTATGATAAACCTTTTCCAAAAAGAAATTATAATTTTGAATTGGAATGAAAGTAGTGATGACACATATGCATCATAAAAATGAATAAAGTTCAAACATTTCAAAATACCTCAGTTATAACAAATTTATCATGGAAATTAAACTGTGCTAGGAATAGTTTTGCTGAACATGTGAGATGCTATTAAGTCAAAATATTAACCTAAGAACTTAAGTCATGTTTTTAAATAGCCCAATCAGATATAAACTCTCATGTGGATGTCATGTATTACATCAAGCTCAGTCAGAAGTTTTTAAGCTATCAGCTATATGTGGCTATTTTCTTAGGCCAATGATTAAAAATGGCTTCAAGTGAATGAAGCATGTAGGTCTTAAAGAAGACAACCATTCATTAGAATTTGTAGAGGAGTGCTAAAGAAACAAAGAACTTTACTAAATAACAAACATCACTTCAAATGAAAACATCCAACAGTGGCAACAACTAAAATGGATAGCACATGTAACAAGGGAAAATAATGGTATAATCACTATGTTAAATTTACACAGAATCTTAAATGAAAGGTGAGGAAAGAAACTCCTACCTGTACTTGAAAGAGTGGTAATATAGAATACTGTATTAAGAGAAAAAATTTTATAAAATCTCAACAAACACTGATGCTCTTTGGTCAATGGATACTAAATTTTTCCTGTTTGGAGATGGTTAATCTCACTATTACTATTAAAGTTTGATTGCCAAATACTATTTTGAATATGAGTAAAAATTCTAGGTGCAAATATAGCTTCTTTTTTGCACATAATACATGGAAGTTAATTTGTGAGAGAGAAAATTGAATGATATTCTTTTCCCCATTAAAACTTTCTCTTGACTGATGTCCTAACATTTCATAGGTTTGTATCAGCTTCCCTAAAAAACTACTTTTGTCAAACCAAATGAGATATGATCAGTGAAAGAATAAATAGGAAACATTTATCAATCTAATGTGATTCACTTTTATTAATGCTTCACCAGAGACTGAGAGATGAAGTAAAAGAAGAAAGAAATTCTGGTATTTTAACTTTTGTGTTGTTTGATTTTCATAGGTCAATCAGGTATCATGTGTATTCGACTCTTTTAAACTAATTTTAGTATAATATTGCGATGTTCCAAATTCAAAGAGAGATGATGTGGACATCCAAAGTTTCAAGAAATTTACATTTTCTATTTGTTCTTTATTGTACCATTCTATCAGATTTTTATCTATATAAGAATTTATTTTAAACAAAATATCACAGATATTCTAAATCATATGATCTGTTCTCAATAACAGTAATCTTAATTGCAGTAATTAAAATTTTAATGAACTACTTTATTAATTACTATAAAACTTAGCTTAGAGGATGGTGAACTAACCATATTTCTCATATTTTGAAGCTAGTATGAAAGATTTTGCTAATGTGACAGACTATCTCTGAGTTTTGGACTTAAGATTCCTGAAGAACCAGGATTAGGAATTCTGGAAAAATGGATTGGATTTTTCTCAGTTTTCATTTTCTTTCGATTTACAAGTGCTTTACCTGTGGCATCAGCTTTAATGTCAAAGGGTTGGAGTTAGCAAGAAAATGTGTGTGTGTGTGTGTGTGTGTGTGTGTGTGTGTGTGTGTAGGGGTAAGAGGAAAAATTAAGAAACTAAGTAAAAATAATAACAAAAAGGGCTTATGAAAAAAAGAAAAGAAATTGTCTGGAAAGATTTATCTGCTCTGATTTGAATTCTTGCAATTTGTTTTATTTATTTGTTTTTTTATTTGTTTGATTCTGAGTGAGTAAGTTTGTTTACTGGACTTTTCTGCTTGCATATAAGACAAAGAATGAATGAGAATGCGACACTGAAGCGGCATTGGATATATTCTTAGGCTGGCGCCAGTTGTGCCTGATAGAGAATAGACAGAAAGTAAGTTAGGTTGAAGGACAAAAAAAAGTAAAGAAAAAAAGGAAAAGTTTTTCATTCTTGGAAATGCGAGAGGCTATTCAGGAAAGTGGTAAAAAAATGGAAAAATAATAAATATGAAAAGAAAGACTGGATCAACTGAGGAGTGATATTCTTTTTTTTTTTTACTTATTCAAGTAGATTTATGTGCAAAAGAACATGTGGATAAGAAATAAATGAGATACTCACACACACGTGTATATATATATATATATTATATATATATATATACTTCTATATAGAAACTATATAATTTAATATGTGCAGGTTAAAGTTTGTACATGTGCATGTCTGCATAAGCATGCATTAATATATCTGATGCAGTCAATGGATATTTACCTTTATATTGATTTCATGTTTGCAGATAGGAATCAAAATTTATGTGTGTAAATACATGTACATACATATTGTGTATATGTTGTCTATATAAGGATATACATAATCAGAATAATGTGCTTATATGTATATGCACAGACATACACTATATATATATATATATATATATATATATATATATATATATATATATTTATTCACACACACATGTTGATTGAGAAGTAACTTCTTATTTTATGTATGATGGACTCTACTGTTTAACTATAATTTTTACAAAACAGGAAAGTCTATCATACATAAATTAGGGAGTTACTTTTCAATCACCCTATATATGTGCACACACACAAATACAAAAAGTGCTGAAATGTTCTTGCCTTTCCTTACTTCCAGAATCTGATCAAACAACAGGAAGTTTTTATAGAATCCTTGAGCTTAGGAACCCTTATTACACTACTCATCTATGTATTCACACATGTATTTTATATATATATATATATATATATATATATATATATATATAAAGTAGTGCACAGTGAGTGCTGGTGGTAATAAAATAGTGCTTGATGTAAAATATCATAGATAAAATTTATACTAGTAATAAATATGCATTTTGTTCCTCACCATTTGGTACAACTCTGAATTGTACCAAATGATGAGGAACAAAATGTGTATTTATTAGTAGCGTATGCATATATTTTATATATACCATTTGATATATGCATATATATATATATATATATATATATGTATGTATGTGTGTGTGTGTTTTAATTATTTATTTATTACCCAAATAAGATGCCTATACATGTACATATAAATAAGTTTTTCTTCTGGAAATATGTAAAAATACCTCCAACATATATCTCTATCTGCATGCATTATGGAAGCCAAAAGAATTCTTTTAGATTTATCTTTATTCAGATGGATATATTTACAGAGAGAGACATTTGCCTATTCAGCCATTACATAGAAAGATGCGATGCCACTTCATTTGACATGTAGCAAGGTCAATTGAGAAGGAAAGTTAGAATCTATAGATTATTAATTTTGACTTGTTTATCTCCCATCTTATTTAACTTTCTTTTATATTGCACTATATATATATATATATATATATATATATATATATATGTGTGTGTGTGTGTGTGTGTGTGTGCGTGCATGTGTGTTTGCTTACATTGTATAGTCTTAAGTGAACAGTATGACTAAAAGTTAGTTCCTCTAATGAGATTCAAATTTACACCCAATATCCTTAGAAACATGTCTAACATTGATGACAACACACATATTTGGCCCTAGAGACTATGCATTCCTACAGTTACATCCTTTCTCATCTGTTTCTACATGGCATACAGTTTGTTTATCATTAGTAGTAGATGTAATAGGCATTCATCATTTTTATTAGATAAAGTATTTTCAGTAATATTTTTTGTTTAGTTTATCATACATTCATCTAAATAAATGTGTGTGTGTATTTATTTTTTAAATTTACTAAGTTTTAAAACTCTGTAAATTTAAAAAAAATAAGTTACTCTAAACTTTGCTTGAGGATGAAATGGAACTAATGTTTTTAATTTAATTACAGAATTAAATTCTAAGCTTTTAGCTTCCATTTTTGAAACATGGTTATTACTGTGTAGTGAAAAAAAACACATTTTAAATCAGTTAATTCATAATATTAATGCTATGTAAATTTACATTGAGCACTATTTTGTAAAAATAAAAATATCAATAAGAAGACTGGATTATATATCTTATTGTTCTTTCTTTTTATTAATTATATATATATATATATATATATATATATATATATATATATATATATATTCAGTTGTATGGATATGATTTTGTGACCCTGGGTTTCACGCTTTTGTGATCATCAGACAAACTGATTTATTTCTTAAAACTGGATTTATTTATTCTTGTTTGTGTATATTGTTTGTGGAAGGGTGAATTTCCCTCTGTGCCTGTTTGAGATTACACTCTCACACACATACAGGTGTATGCATTTTAGTTGACACAATTAATCTGAGGCCAGGCACAGATACCCATCGATGTGCTTGGGCATACATACATATATACACAATTTTAATTCTATTTCGGTTTCAGGTCCATGGCTTTTTATGTGTAGCAATGTTCCTTTCCACACGGAGTAGGTAGGGGTGTTCTTGACACTTCTCAGATTTACTGTCCGAGTAGAAGATCTATCTCTCTCTCTCTCTCTATATATATATATATATATATATATATTGTGAGACCAGAAACTACCTACGCAATAGACTCTTCCAGGCCTATATTAAGTAGGCGACATAACACTCTAAAGAGAGTGATAGAGAGTGACACAGAGAGTCTCATATGACTACCAGTGTTGGACACTAACTTATAGTAAGCTCTGCTTACACTATCTCTGTAACCTGTTGTTAATATATCTTTCCTACATCTAATCCGTGTTCCGTGTTTTACTTCTGTGGGCCCAACTTTGGCGCCCACATCAATATATATATTTTAAAGGGAGATTTACAGTCACATATGTATTTGTGTGCAAATATGAGTGTGTGTTTGTGATTTCACAAGTTTTAAAAACAATGTTTGGGAAAAGGCATATACTATGACTTATTTACATTATTCAAACTGTTAGCCTCATCTTCATTGCCATATTCACAATGTTTCTGTCATTGTTTGCTCTGGCCTTCTTCAGGTGATTATAATGCAAGTAGTCATAATACCTCATGTCAGAGATATAGACAGACTATGACTTATGAGGTTGAATTGTTTAACTATCTGGGGAGAAAATAATTGCCATCAGTAAAACCATATTCATATACAGAGTATTTGAAATTGACTTGATATCTATATTTTTATGTATCTATCTACTAAGAAATATATGTATTTCCAACTCAGTCATCACATTGGTTAAAACATGTAGTTGAAGGACACAGGAAACCAAATCATGTCATCATTATTGATTATCACCAAACTGTGTTTCCCTTTCTTTTTTGTAAATTATAAAAATTATCCTTCAGTTTTACTTCCCTGTTTGTCTGGTTACTGTTTATTTCTGGGCCATCTACTTGATAGTGTATGTCAATGTATGAGTGTGTGGTAGAAATATTGACTTTGAGACTAATGTTTATGCTGTTTAAGTGCATCATTTTCACTTCGGCTTTAATATATCTGATTGATCTCCAGTTGTTATCAAAAGAGATGGGTTTCAGAAGTGGGACAGAGACTGCATTTTTCTTGCACAGTATTCCTTCAATGTGATAGATAACCAAGAAAACCTAATGATATTGTGAGGTACTGCTGAAGTACTCTGCGTTAGTGATAATGATGCTGTGACACCAAAATTATGCCTGAACCTCAGTGCCGGATTTAACTATAGGCTTAGAAGGCTGAAAACACATGCCTCAATATTTAGGGAGACTCTAACCAAAATGTATAATATTTTTGACATTGTCATTGGCCTTTCTTACACATGCTGTCACAAAGCATTGTAGACTCTAAATAACTCTTCAGTAATTTTAAACATCCATCAACATGATCTGCTCTACTAAAATTGTTTAATTTAGCACTGTTCAATTTTCTTCTACTTGTGAGAATGGAGAATTGGAGGGGTCTCACAAGTGGAATAACCTGGGGCCTCTCTTCATGTAAATCCATCCCCCACTGCTGGACCTAGGTTATCATCTGATGAATGCTTTGTTAGAGGCACTGATGTTGTTGTAGCAGTTGTATAAATATATATCATCATCATCATCATTATTATTATTATCCATTGTGAGTTAATTGCTGGACAAAAGCCTTCTCTAATTCTTTTCAAGATTATCATGGTTTCGCTATTCTTTGTCATGTGTTATCAGGAAACCTCTATATCACATCTTTCTATCAGACTAATCTTTTCATACTGTGTTTGCTATCAACCTTTTACTACAGTGGCTTTGTACTACCTCCACTTTTGTCACTCAATCACTTCTATCACTTGGACATGATTCTCTTCTCTCAGTCTTTTCTTTATTCCTTATTAATCTCTTTGTTTCTTTGGTCAAATACCTTGACAAAACATGTCTTTGTATACAATGATGGTTGACTGAGGAGAGAATGATTGTGTACTTGTCCAAACCTCTTCATCTAACAATCTTACCTACTCAGACAGTAGCAGAAATATCTGTTATGCCCTTAGTCAACCTTGACAAGAAGAATATATATATATATATATATATATATATATATATATATATATATATATATATATATATATATATATATGTATATATATATGAGGAATAGAGAACACAGAGATATGTTTTTAACTGTTTACTGGAAAAAAAATCATATTTCTATTCATCACACTGTTCAAAACTGGACACTTTATGAAACTGATACAATACAATAATCTTTGCCTTAAGTAATCATTAGGTATGTGAAAGATTAACTAAAATATATGTATATAAACATATAAGATAAAGAGATATAGAAAATTTTACAGGTGAAAGGAAAAGAATAAAAAAGGGAGGGAGAAACAAAAGTTGAGAGTACCCAAGGATAAACAACACTGAAAAACAGCAGGTAAGGTTTAATCAGAGACACCATGCTAAAGAATATGGAGAAAAAATAGTTAAAGTTTTTATACTAGTTTGCTTTCTTTTTGCATTTTACTGATAAAATATAAAAAAAAACATTATGTTGCATCATATTTTCGTGATGTGTTAAAAAATTCCTAAATATCAAGGTAGAATAGCATTCTATTCATCACTGAATAAATAGTGAGTTTACTTATAAATTTTAACACCCTATAAAATCTTATCTTTATGATGTAATAAAAGAATTCAAAGAGACAAAATTTCATAAGACTTATAAAGAACAGGAAATTGTGGTGAGCCATGATCACCAAGTTTCTGACAGGACACAGCCCATAGAAAATTAAGAAGAGTTCATTATTTAGAGAAAGGAAACCACATTTCCAGTACCATATATAAAATGTCTAAACATTGCATTATATATATATATATATATATATTGATAGCACAACTCCGAGTTTCATGCACAATGCAATCCTTAAGTGCTGAGTATAGACTGACTTATTTAATTATTTAAAAATATATCTGGTTTTTGTAATGTTGCTGCAGTTTTATATTGAGATTAGTTTTTTTTTTTTTTTAATTTTAAAAATTATATTTGGCATTTAAAATAAACAAGAATTGTGTATATATATATATATATATATATATATGTGTACAAAATAAAAAAATCATTTTAGAGTTGTGAATATTAATTTGTTTTATTTTTATATGAAAAAGAGATTACTTGTTCTTTTTTTTTTAAAAAAAAAAACAATCTAAAAATTACATTAAAAATTAATCTGGATCAACATTATATAACACCGACATTCACTGGCCGAACATTATTAATTTATCTTTTATGCAAATTTCTAATCAGCCAAGGCAGTAATTTAAATTTTAGACATAAGATGTTGACATTCCACAATACTTCAAACAAAAGGTTAGGAAGGAAGTCTCCATCAGTAGTGGAAAGGGTGATAACAGCTACTGTACTTGAGAAGCCTATTTTCTCTAAAAATTGTTTTAACAGAAATATTTTATAAATTTCAACTGAAAGTAGTACTGGTGGCTTGGTCAATAAAAGCAAAATGTTTCCTTCTAAAGAAATAGCTAATATTACTGTTACTGTATATATTCTGTTTTTATCTCTGCATAAATATCTATAACAAATTTTACTTTATAACTTAAGCACACAAAGAGATTAACAATAATGAATCCAAAAACATTATAACAATATGTTATTCAAGCATATAATTTTTATTTATTTATTAAACTTAGAGCTTTCACCTTTACACTTAAATGGAGTCCTCTCTTTGGCTTGAAATGTGTGGTGAACAGTCCCGTAGAAGCAAGCGAGCCAGAGTGGCTTGCATCTGGTGTATAGGAGAAAAAAAAAACGTTGACTATAGGTAGTGACGTGTGAAGACGGCGAGAACGGTGAATTGAACCAGCGATATTGTGATTTGTACAAGTGACTGCTGGGAGTGCAATAGACTTATTTTTACTACAAGCTATTTCGGCAATTTTTCTCTAATCATGGCGGACAGAAGTTTCGATATCAGGCTGATACCTGAATTCAGTGGAGCTGCTACCGATTTACCGATTGTAGAGTGGATTGAAAATGTGGAGTTGGTTTGTGAACTTTGCGAGATGAAGAAAGTCGAGCGGGTATTGCCACTGGCTTGCGAGCCGGGGCTCTCTCTGTATATCGGCAACTGACAAAGGAGCAGAGGTCAGATCCAGAGCAGATTAAGCAGGCCCTTATAACTGCATATGCAGTGGATTCATTCAATGCGTATGATCAGTTTGTGTCACGACGATTTCGGCCAGGTGAAACGGTAGACGAATTTTTAGCAGAGCTGAAACGGCTAGCTTTGTTGGTTGGCGGCCAACTGCCTGAACGATGGATTACGTGTGCCTTCGTTTCTGGACTGCCACAACAAGTCAAGCAACTTCTCCGTGCATCATCCAGAATGAACACTATGACGTTGGACCAGATCCTGACTCGCGCTCGGGCCATTATGACCGATAGTAAAGAGCCGGATGAGTCAGTTGCCGCAGCAGCTCAACAGACGAATATAGCAGCTCAACGGACGGACGGCATTGTGTGCTTTAAATGTTTTGGTCCCAACCACCTGGCAAAGGATTGCAGGCAAGGCTACTCTGAGAAGACAGCTACCCAGACCCGAAGATCCCGCCGCGGGATACGGTGTTTTCGGTGCAACAAGGTTGGACACATTTCCTCAGAGTGCCAGGGAAACGGATCCGGGGAACAGACGTCAGCGCCGGTCTTTTCTCCAAGCAACTAAAAAACGCGGCGCTACCTATCATTGAGGTGGCCGTAGACGGAAAGAAGTGCACGGCCCTGGTTGATTCGGGGTGCTCACGGACGTTGGTGAGCAAATGCGCATGTCGCAATTGGCGACCAATGAAGACGCAAGTTTTAACTGCCGACGGTAAGGTACTAAAATGCCGTGGACAGGGCAATATTGCGTTGAATGTTAGTCATGCTCAACCCGTGTACATTGATGCCCTAATTGGGGACGGACCACTACTTGGGTTCAATCTGCTTCTTGGGATTGACGCAATTAAAGAATTAGGAGGAGTGCACATAAATTCCTCGGGAGAAGTTCAATTTCCTGAAGAAGAAAGTAAGCCCCAATGTGCTGCTATTTCTATCATTGAACCCGACTTTGGTGTGGCGTTCGACCGTCATAACAAAGTATGGACAGCCTCATGGAAGTGGACCAATGGACAACCACCTATAACCCTGAAGAATAGAGTGGCAGAATATTCAGTACCTGACTATGCACGGGACGAATATGAAAGGGAACTGCAGTCCTGGCTGGATAATGGATGGCTGCGACCATACCCCGAAGATGAACTTGGTCCACCGAAGTGTCTAATCCCATTAATGGCAGTGATACAAGAGAGCAAGCAGAAGGTCCGCCCAGTACTGGATTACCGCGAGTTGAATGGTTTTGTAGAACCATATACTGCTAACGCAGAGGTTTGTGCACATAAGTTGCGAGAATGGCAACGATTGGGGGCCGATGTATCTTTATTGGACTTGCAGAGGGCGTATCTGCAGATACATGTGGAGAAGGCGCTATGGC
Source organism: Acanthosepion lycidas (assembly GCA_963932145.1). Taxonomy (NCBI): domain Eukaryota; kingdom Metazoa; phylum Mollusca; class Cephalopoda; order Sepiida; family Sepiidae; genus Acanthosepion; species Acanthosepion lycidas. The sequence continues at coordinate 129,119,087 of OZ010572.1, forward strand.
CCTATCAAACTGTTATAGTGAAGGGGGAAAGATATTGCCTCACTCGACTGGGTTTCGGTTTAAATGTGGCACCTCTCATTATGAAAGCCATAATTGACGCAGTATTATCGCAAGACAAAACCATTGCGAATGCCACATCGGCATATGTTGACGACATTTATGTCAACGAGAGTCTCATTCCTGTTGCACGTGTGAGAGAGCTCCTGTCCAAGTACGGACTAGTGTGCAAGGAACCAACGAGATTAGAAGACGGGGCTAAGGTGCTAGGCTTACAGGTCTGGAGTGACAATGGAACTCTCCGATGGAGGCGAGGTGGTGAAATCCCCGATATCCCTGCGAGGATAACTCGCCGGCGCGTATTCTCGTTATGTGGAAAACTTGTGGGCCACTTTCCCGTTTGCGGCTGGCTACGAGTGGCCACTGCATTTGTGAAACGACAAGCAAGCGCTTTAACCACAGGATGGGATGACGAAGTTGAGAATGCCTCTGTTAATTGCATGTTAACCGACATCATAGCCAGAATACGCGAGGCCGATCCAGTAGGAGGAGACTGGTGTGTGAGTGGCCGCGAAATGAACGTATGGGTGGATGCGAGTTCCGTAGCCACAGGTGTCGTATTAGAGGTAGATGGAAACGTTATTGAGGATGCATCGTGGCTACGCCCGGTTGGAGATGCTAAGCACATCAATTTGGCCAAGCTAGACGCAACGATAAAGGGTATAAATTTGGCTCTTCAATGGCAAGTGTCAACAATACATCTTTTTACTGATTCAGCATGTGTTCATCAGTGGATTTCGAACACCTTAACTGGCAAGGCTCGAATAAATACGAAGGCGTCTGGGGAAATGTTAGTGCGGAGACGGCTAAACACACTTCGCGAGCTTGTAGCTGAATATGGCTTGACGGTGGACATAATACTGGTCAAATCCAACATGAATCTGGCTGACCAGCTGACCAGGGTGCCAAGAAAGTGGTTAAACTTACACAAGGAGGAAACGGAGCCAGTGCATTCAGTATGTGTTACTGCAACAACCAAGATGGACGCACGCGAAGTGGCTAATGTCCACCAAAAAACCGGACACCCAGGCATAAAAAGGACCCTGTACTTTGTCAGGTTGATAGACCCTTCAGTATCATCAGAAGTGGTAAAAGCCGTTGTCAAGGAATGTGAGGCGTGCCAAACCATTGACCCGGCTCCAGTGCATTGGCGAAAAGGAAAGCTGAACGTGCGGGACAACTGGAATAGGTTAGCGATAGACATCACTCACCATGGTTGTAAGCATTTTCTGACAATTATTGATTGTGGGCCTTCTCGGTTCGCAATATGGCGTCCACTACGTCAACAAGATTCTACTGGCGTAGTTCAGCAGTTAGAGGCAATTTTTTATGAACGGGGTCCACCACTCGAGATATTGACAGATAATGACACAGCATTCACGTGCAAACATTTCAAGAATTTTTTGAGTGATTGGGGTGTACGGTTGCGGTTCCGGTGTGCCTATGCACCTGCCGGGAATGGTATAGTAGAAAGAAGTCACCGAAGCATCAAAACCATTGCAGCTAGAAAGCAGTGCTCTATACCAGAGGCGGTTTACTGGTATAACGTTAGACCTAAAGATAATCATTCACCTAGCACTGCACCTGCTGATGCACTTTATAGGTACCATACCCGTGTCTGGGGCATCGAGGCTATGTCCCCCATTGAATCGCAGAATATTCAAGGAGCATATGAAGTGGGAGACATCGTTTGGGTGAAAACTCCACATGGGAGGTGCACGACTAAATTTAGAATGGGTCACGTGACTCATGTTAATAGCCCACAGTCAGTGCACATTGATGGAGTTCCACGTCATGTGAAGGACTTGCATCCCTTTATAGGAACGGTCCCGACAGATACACAGGACAGTGATTCTGAAGAGAGTGAGCGGTTAGTACAGTTGAGATCAACCCCGTTAGGAGACACTGATCACTCGCTTGATACTGAATCTGTTATAGACGACTCCCCAACTGTTAGCGTCCAAAATAATAATGTGGTACATCCTGCTAGCTCCCCTGATGACAGTTCATCTGAAGATGAAGCTTGTGTTGCTCCACTCCCTCGACGAAGTACCCGGCAAAAACGACCTGCTCGCAACTGTATGTTTTGTGATCATGAGATCAGGGGGAAGTGTGGTGAACAGTCCCGTAGAAGCAAGCGAGCCAGAGTGGCTTGCATCTGGTGTATAGGAGAAAAAAAAAAACGTTGACTATAGGTAGTGACGTGTGAAGACGGCGAGAACGGTGAATTGAACCAGCGATATTGTGATTTGTACAAGTGACTGCTGGGAGTGCAACAGACTTATTTTTACTACAAAATGAAATAGGAAAACTACTTCAGATCCCAGAAAAATACAACCTTTCTGATACTGTCAAAAGAAAAATATCTTAGTTGTTTACATTTATTCATGGAAGATATGTTTCAAGCCCTCTGTCAAAAGCCTGAAATGACAAATTTAAATTACCATTTTGTTTTTATTTTGTATTCATACTTATGATAAAGTTTAAGTTATATATTAGGTACAGTAAGAGATTAACAACAAACTAATAATAAAATAGAAAAATTACAGAAAATGCTGAAATCTGAAGGTGAAGTGGTATAGCAAAAGATCCCTTCCAAAAGTTAAGCAAAGTATTTAGAAACAAATAAAGAGTACTGAACTGTTATATAATATTAGTTCTCCTATATGGCAGCAAATGCTGGACAATCTGCTCACAGATGAAGAAGAGACTGGAAGCAACAGAAATGTGGTTCAACAGAAGGATGCTGAAAATACCATTGACTGAACATGTGAGCAACAAGGAAGTTTTAGAGAAAATGGAAACAAAGATACATATACTTAGCCACAAAAAGAGATATTTCATGTAAACATAATGCAGAAAGAGGGCTAAGGAAATTTGACACTAACAGGACATAGTGCAGGCAAAAGAGACAGAAGAAAACAGTGCATAACTTGTGTAAATCGTTGGCAGAACTCAGATTAGGTGTGATAGCAAAAAAGACAAACTTTACTAAGAGCTACAAAGGATAGGAAATTGTGGAGATCCATGATCGCCTATGGCACATAGAAGAAAAATAGAGAAGCACAGCAAACCCTGCATATAATTGTTTATTCTTAAGTCAAGAGTTTTCATTTTTCCATTTAAAAGAAGATTCTTTTTAATATATCCAAATTGTGATCATTAAAAAATCTTTCACTTTGGGACTATTGCATAAGCCTTTTGAAGGTTGTTGCCATATTCAAATGTCAATAAAATAGCTTGCATGTAAAAAATTCAGAAGAATGTCAAGTGATATTAAAGATGAAGATCAACATCCGGATAGAAGACTCAAAGAAAAAGCCACCAAAAATAAAATCTAAAATACAGTTAAATATTTACAGATGTAGTAGAAAACAGATGAAAAGGTATATAAAGAAAAATTTCAACTACCCACACTTGGTTTCATTAAATTCAAAAATGTTCAAGGTTTTAATTCCTAGACACAAATAAATATGATACTTTGCCACAGGTCATAGTCAGTCAACTAATAATAATGACAGCTGGTCCACACCAACTCCCTTTCCCAAAAGAAATAGGCAAATAACTAAAAATCAAAAGAATCACCAACAAGTGAAACTTCATGCCAGCTTATCTATGTAAATACATTAGTACTTTCTCCTGTAACTTATCAAGACTAAAATGTATAAACTTTTTCTATATCTGACACAGGGCCATTTCTATAAACATTTCAAATAATGTGACTGTTTCTTATGAAAAAGTAGATTCACAAAAATCAACTTCTACATACTTTTAAATAATAAATTACAGTTTTGAATTTATTTGTTGCAACTGTGATTAACTACTAATGCCAATCCTTCTTTATACATATATATGTGTGTGTGTGTGTGTGTGCATATATATATATATATATATATATATATATATATATATATATATATATATACACACACTCAGTGTAACAAATAATAGAAACAACATCATTTGAGCAGTACCGACAGCAACAACAACTAAAATGGATAGTACAAGTGTCTTGAAGAGAAAATAACAATATAATCAAGATGCTGACACTCCACTTGGCTTCAAACAAAAATTTAGGAAGGAAACCGCCATCAATTATGGAAAGAATGATAACAGCTGCTGAACTTGAAAAATTTTCCTGAAAAATTGTTTTAAGAGAAAGATTTTATAAATTTCAACCAAAAACAGTACTGACTGCTCAGCCAATGAATGGTAAATGTTTCTTTGTAGGGAAATGGCTAATATTATTTTAGGTTCATTAAACAAAGTCAAACAATAGATAAGGGAGATAAGAATAGAAGAAATTTGAAGAAAATTTTTAAGCTAAACAAGATAATGTTGAATGGAAAATGACTGATTACTTTCATCTTTTTATATATAGAATTTTTTTTTTGTCTTGTTTATTCAGATGTGTGTGTAATATAGTGGTTATCAGGACAGCAAGTGGAATTGGCAAGCAGAATGCAAATTCCACTTTAGTTTGTGGCATTCACTTTGCAATACGCTCTTGAAAAAGGCATGAATCTATTTCTTCTCTCTATCAGCCATGGATTAAGTAACAAAGTAGACTGAACTCTCTAGGACTGGGTGGCATTCGGTCTAGGAGAAAAAAAAAATTCTGAATTCCCAACTGTGGAGAAGGCAACCAGAAACTACTCCACTATCTTACCCAAGATGTCATGGTAATACAAAGAGTAAAATTTAAGACAATGTGGAGAGCCATGATTCTCTATATCCGAAAAGAGCATAACATTAAAAAAAATTGTTTTTTTATATATATTTTTACAAGGGATTATTTTTGTTGATTTCCAGAGAATTTGAAGAGATTTCAAATCTCACTCAGTATTTTTACTTGACATAGATACACAAGAGAATTAGAAGAGGAAAATGATACAATGGTTAAAAGCAAAGAAAATCTTTTCAGATAAAAATGGGAAACAGATAAAGACAGAGACTTAAAAATATAAGAAAATATAAAGAAAGTAAAGATTAAATGAAAATAAACAATTTTTTTAAGAGATAAGACTATCGCAACACAAGTACTATCAGCTGACGTGATCATCAATGGATGGATGGACAAATAAAAAAAAAAGATCAAACGCATACACAAATACAAAACTGGATGGTTTGATGGACAGATGAATGGTTAAGGAGGAGAGACAAATGACAAACAGGCTCTGGGTTTGTTCTTCTCCAAGAGAAGTAATCCAAACTCACTTGAGTTACAGCGGCGACCTTCATAGCCTGGAACACATCCATTTCGGCATCGGCCTGTTATGTGGTTACACGTCTGGTTGAGACAATTGGCACTACATGTCTGATTGCATCCACTACCGAACTTGTGTTTATCGCACTCTGTGAACGGAAGATCAGGTATTGATTATGATTCAATTAGTTTTGATTGGTTATTACTTCTTGTTACTATTCAATTGATACTATTGTATGAAATAGACATTTTAAGAAAATTTCAAAAATCTGTTTTTTTCTTCTTTTTTATGCAATCATCATTAACCTCATTAAGAAAATAGAGACTATGACTTGATTATTTATATTGACTGTTTTCAAGATTTTTCACTGAATTGACATGAAATTAAAGAGAAAATACTTTTTGAGCAGTGTCAGCTATTACCTGAAAAATCCAAGGCTACTTGCATATATGCATTTATTGTGAATATTAGTAAATGTATCTTTTGACTTATTTTTTATGATAAGTATAAATACAAATTTTGTTACTTAATATTTTCATCTTTTTATTGTTTTTCATATAAAAAAAACAGTTGATATAGTCTTCAGCCTTCAAATTATTTATAAGAATTTGAAACAGTTTCAGCAAGACTTGGAGATGCACCATGAGAACTTGAGATGTCATGTAGTAGCATTAATACAAGTCAAAAATACCTGAGGAATAATGAAAAATACATTTCCTCAAAGAGGTGTTCTTACTCATTAAAGTACAAGAGATTAAGAACAGATAAGAAAGACTTAAAGGACAAAGAAATAAACTAGAAGTTGTTTAAGATACCAACCAGAAGAAATTAAGAGATTGGATCTTAAGGATGTCATGAAGATAAACAGAAATCATTTCACCCAATAAAATAAGTTATAATCTTTGATAGAAATTTGATAAAAAACTGATTTTTTTTATTATTTACAATCTCTTCTGAGTGGCAAGCTGATGTTTGTTTTCTATGATATTGAAAAAATTCTTGGTATCAATGAAAAATTCTTAGAATGTCTATTTCATAAAATGGTAACATTCAGACACTGACCTTTTAAAACCTTTTCATAAATAAAACTCATTCATATGCAGATATCTGAGTAAGAAAGTAAGAGGACAATTAATCAGACAATTATTCCACAAATTAAGCAATACCAAGACACACATTTCTGTTTCAAATTCATTATTTTATTTAAGAAATCTTGAAGAAAAACCCAAATAAAATAATTGTTAATTCTCTATTAGAGAAAGTGAACTTACCACAACAATGAAAAATGTCTTTTTAATTTCATATGTAAAACATGAAATAGTTTCAGGAAATGACTTTTCATAATGTTTTTGCTTTATGAAATAAATCTTTCTGGTTTTAAAGAAAGACATTTACAAACATTCTGAATTTAATAATTGAGGGGATATCAAAAGTATTTTCATTTTTTATGAACCTTTACTCCAGATCTTATTTTATATACACAGCTAAAGATTGTCTATGACTCCATTATATTAGGTTGGTGCAAAAATAATGACGTAATAATGTCGTTTTTTGACGTATTTTTTAACGTCAAAAAACGACATTATTATGTCATTATTTTTGCACCAACATAATATCATTATCCAGACAATCAGGTGGTAACTTTTGTTTCAGATATTAATGGTGGATACTAGTATTAAATTCTAGAATATTCTGTGGCATTATTTCAAACTGGGCAAATTTTGAGAAATGGAAGGAAATAAAACAATTTTTTGCCATATTACATAAAACTGTGGTGACTTTCTGGTTTAAATAAAACCTAAAAGCATTTTTCTCTAATTATTTACCTTCAAGATGCAGATAGAATTAGCTAAGCAGGGTGTAAAGTAAATAAGAAAAATGATGACACAAGCTAGAATAAACTTTCATGTTATTTGCAGTCATCTTCCAATCACAGCTGGATAAACCAAGACAAAAAATAATCATGTTTTTATCACACCAAAAGAGAAATGGGCATATTATGCCTTGTTGTGACCACATTATATATATATATATATATATATATATGTGTGTGTGTATATATATTGTGGAAGTATTTATCCTATTTTGTTCACTATTTATGTAGGGATCTTAAAACAAGGAAAACATCTTTGAAAGTTATTTTAACGGATAGGTTGACCAGATATAAACAGCTTCATGTTTCCTTGAGCATTCTTTAATGTTCAGACTTGTCTCTTGGCCTTCACTCAAGATTTTTCAGTATGAACAACTAGTACAGAGCTGTAGCAGAGACAAATGATTTGGGGAGGGAGCAAAAAATATACAATTTAACCTTCAGTTATCAAAGGCTCCAACATGGTTAGTGGGAAGAATATTTAAAATTTCCAGTACTGCCTTGCTTTAATAGTTTATCTCTTTCTTCATTGTATTTTGTTAAAAAATACAACTGCTGCTATAGCCCTGTAGCATAATATGGATTGTGTTTGTAATAGGGTTAAAAGGAAAACAAAATTGTGATTTTGCCACAATGTCTAACTTCAGAAATGTTTGGAGGCCATAAAAGTTTTCTTTTCTTAAATATCTGATGCCAAAATGTCTGGTGCTGAAATATATGGTTCTCATTAAAACTTTTAAAATTATTTTTAATTAAATTCTAAATTGAGAGTAATTTTAAAACTGGATTCTTTGCCCCTGAAAATGTCTTCAGTGTTCTTGATAAATATTTGAAGCTGATACTCCTGGTATTAGCCTTTTTGCGGAATAATATTCATTAATTGTCAGGAAGCAAGGCAAAAAGCAGTAAAAAAAAACAAAAAAAAACAAAAAAACAAAAAAAAAAACAAAAAAAAAAGAAACACTTTCCCTGTTGAAAAAAAAAATGACTAAAATCCACGTTAGAATATTAGACTATTTTCACAGCTCAGAAGACGATAGACACAACTGATGCTTCATTATTAATTTTAGAGGTATTTTTATTCCATAACTTGCAAGACAATGGTAACTAATGAATAAATAAAAGATGCAGAAAATATGTGCTAGGAAGGAATTTGTTTGCAGACAGAAAAGATGCTGGAGGTTGGTCGATGCAATATGAATTTAATGCAAGAAGGAACTAAAGAACAGTTTGAGTGTTTACAAGTAGGGGAAGTGCAGTCCAGATTCATAGCAAGGCAAAGTGTTTGAGGTAATGCAAAAACACACACAAGGTGGGGTATGGTTAGAATAAGGTTTAGAGGGTAGATCATGATAGAAGTCATAAAAATAGTTATAACAAACCCTTTTCAAACATCAACTGAAATATCAAAGGTCTTGTAAATGAATTAATTGAATAAATTAAAATCTGTACAGCTGGAGGCTGCAAAAGTAAAATATTGTACTAATTAAAAGAATTAGTAACTATTTGTTAGTAACTGCATCACATTTAAAATGTTGATAAGCTAGAGGATGATGTCTTTTCACTGATTAATAATATAATTCTAAATGTTTCTAAAAAAATGTGGGCTGTGTATTCTATTATTTGTTATATCCTGCAATAAATTTTCACAGATACATTTTGATAAATATTTTTTACAAGTGAAAGCAAATATATATTTACTGTAGTTCTTTAATTACCACATTTTTTTGTATATGTATTAGTATACTTTTAGCATTTCTAGCTAGTATCAGAATGCATGCTCCCAAACTTTCTGGCTGGTCTCAGTGCTTTATCCATTCTTCTCTTCAAGGTTCTCATAGAACATCAGTTCCATATTTCTACCTTGGAGTAATTCAAAGTCTCAAGGATTCCAATCCCCACCCCCATTGTACCAAGATGAAGAAATATGAAACCTAAATGATAATAGTTGTAGTTATTGTTCTTGGGTCAGCTGTATCTGTGGACCTTCCAAGTGAAACCAACCATATGTCATATTGTAACACCTTCATAGGGAGGTAAATATAGTATCAAAGTTTATTATCTGTGTATGTTCATATATATATATATATATATATATATATATATATATATATATGTCCCACAGTTACTTTAAAAGCTATTCAATATAAATTAAACAGATTTTTCTTTTTTTGCTAATTTTAAAACAATATGGAAAAAGAATTCAGTAAAAATTAATTTCTTTTATATGAAAAAATATCACTTTTATTCATGAAAAATCAGATTCACATAATTTTCTGTGCATCAGCTCCCATGATATTGCCACAGTAGTTGCAAACACAGCATCCCAATTTGCGTCTATATTTTCATACTACCACCTCTTAAAACATTTGTTTCTATGCGACAGCAGATAAACAAAAAAATTATATTGTTTAGTATTACGAGGTTTTATTGCATTATAATCATTTTATATGCTATTTTATTACCTTGCAATCATTCTATATAGTATTTCAATTTATTGTGTTCATTCTATATGACATTTCAATGCATTGTATTCATTCTATATGATATTTCATTGTATTGTAATCATTCAATATGCTATTGCATTGTAAGTAATCCTCATCTCTTTTGCTATAGTGAGTATTCTTGAAATCCTCATGAAACAGCCTAAAGAGTAAAATGATTTATAAAGCACCTATGTGAAGCAATAGGTTAAATTATTTCCTGAATCTTTTTTTTTTAAAGTCTGCTCAAAACAGTTTTGCTGGCTTAAAGAACAAATTAATATGAATGCTGTTTTTAATTTTCAGTTTTATCAATAAAATTTGAACTGATTCCATCTCGTATCTTACTCTCACTCTTTTCTCTGTAGGTTTTATTTGACAGTTATTGATTATGAGAATTATTTTGAATTCAGATTAATCAGCTTCTTTTATTTCTTATTAACGTTAAATCTTTCTCAAACCCAAGTTGAATATTTTTAGAAGTAATAATATCTCTGTGAAAAAGTTCAATATTTTAATAGAATATGATAAGCTTAGTGCATTATTGTGTCCTGATTAATGGTTAAAAGAGAAATTTTCCTGCAAACTACTTGTGGAGGGCAATCATCACATCAAATGATACTGCTGTGGTTTCAGCTCTAAGTTAAATTTATAGGGCTGGTTAACCTATCATCCAAGATGGACAACTTTTAGGGATTACAGTTAATAATTAGGTTGTAAGCACTTCCTCTCTTAAGTACATTAAAAGGAGAATTAAGGTTACAAAAATGAAAAAAAATATACAAATATTCTAATGGCAATGAATAGTGTAAAATATAAATGCTAGAAATGAGGATTTTTAATGGCATAAATATATTTATATTAACAGAGTTCTTTTTACAAAAATTTTTACATTCTTTTATATCCTTTTCATATATAGGTGATCATGGCCCTCAACAGATTCAGATTATTAATTATATGTTAAATGCTATAACTTCTTGGGGAAAATAGTAGTTTTCCACTGCTATCTTCATGATTTGGAGATGTCTTTCTCCTTGCCTGGTTGAAACTTGAGGCTAGAAAGCACAGTCTATCCTATTCAACAGGGTGATGGGGCTAAAATAGATGGATTCATTCTTTTCTTAAAAGCATCAGTGTGAAGTGAACACAATAGACAATGCTGATAGGAAAAAAATGATGAGATCATTTATATATGAATCAGCACTTCTAACCAGTATAAGCATAGTATCAGTGCACTCTTCATTGGATCAGAATGCAGTATCTGTGAATATAAACTAGGATCAGAGAGTGGTATCTATGCACTCTCCCCAGGATCAGAGAGTGGTGTCTATGCACTCTCCCCAGGATCAGAGAGTGGTGTCTATGCACTCTCCCCAGGATCAGAGAGTGGTGTTAGTTCACTCTGTGAAAAAAGTTATATATACAGGGATATATATTTTGTAAATTTAAAGTTTTAATGACATTAAATTTATATATAAAAAAAGATACAAATTTTATAGGAAAAATTACAACAAAAATTATTTTTAAAAATAAATATTTGGTTTTATCACATAAAGACAATGGAAATTTGAGAAAATTAAAACTTGGGTTTTGTGGTGGTATAGTGTAGTGTTTATTCAGTCAGAGATCCGTTTTGTTGTTTGTGACAACATATTTGGCCAATATGTCCTTTAGCCTTCAAATTAGATAGAAAATCTAGCTTCTTCCTTCACCTCCTTTTAACTTTAGCATTAGGGATTGGGAAAGCATGTGGTTATCCAAAGGTTTTCTGAACAAAATGTTAAAAGTATTTCGTTCTGATGTAAAAAGTTTCCAGGGCATGAGACAAAAGTTTGAGTTTTGTCTGAAGCTGTTTTGCTAGAAATTCTTGCAATTTAATTTATAAGTTGAAGAACATACTTGCTGTAAATGTTGCAATAAAAAACAAAAGAAATATGTAGAGAATGAGAAAAATAATTAATCTCTGAATCTCAGACAAATTAATACCTAGCAATTACAGAAAAATATTTTTAAAGAGGCAATAATGACTATATGACTGTTATTAAATAAAATGTATTTATTCCTGCACTGTAATTTGAATGATATTATGTATCTACGTATGTATATATAATTTGGCATATAAATTTTCTCTATATATACAAAGAAAATACAATTTTAAACAAATAGATGATATATTTGTGCATTCCAAAATTATATGTATTTATAAATTCAAATATTATTACAGTTGATATGTTGGATTAAAAATAAAAATCCATTAATTCTTTAAAAGTGTGTGTGTATATATATATATATATATAAAATGAAGCAGACTAAGTCTGAAAAATATTTTAATATATTTTCTATTTGTACATTATTTTTATAAATGCAAATATTTAAGTAAATGCTCTGTTTATAATAAACAGTATTAACACAATTGTCAGACTTAGTCCATTTCATAATATATGATGTCATTTGTTCACATTAAGATACACGGGCAGATATGAGCATTTGAGAGAAATCATGGGAAATTTGTAGTTTAAAAACAGTAATTTGAACTTGCTAACCAGATTTTTCCTCTTCAGCTAGATGGTTCAGCCTGTCAGGCTATATGGCAGTTCCATGTAGGATACAGGTTCGATTCCTGTCGAAGAACGCATCTTTTCTATGAAATTTCTTGGGCATTCAGGCTGGTAAATGTTAATACTTTTTTAGAAACAGAGCATTTACTTAAATATTTGTATCTCTAAAAATAATGTATAAACAGAAAATTATATAACATACACACATTTATTTATATAGAGAAGCAGATCTGTTTATCAAATATTGATTAACTGCAATTTTTTTTTCAAAAATAATCTTAATCCTAAAAATTCAGATAAAATTTATTTGTGCATATATTATATACACAAAATAAACACATACATAAACATTTCTATCAATTTAAGTGATTAGAAATAGCAGTGGATAATGAAAAATCATTAGAAAATATCACACACTGAGTGCTGCTTGTAGTAAAACAGTGGTTGATAACTGATAAAATTTATAATAACTATACTTATTTATATGCATATTTATTATTATTATTATCATTATCTATATATATATATTTATTCTCAAATAAATGTACCAATCACTTGAAGACTACCAACAGTTGTGATAACTAAAATGGCTATCACATGCCACTGAAAGAGAAAATAATGAGATAATCAAGATGTTGACATTCCACACTATTTCAAATAAAAGGACAAGAAGAAAACCCCATCAATACTGGAAAGAATGCCAAGAGCTACTGGACTTGATTAACATATATATTTCAGCTGGAAACAGTATTTGCTGCTTGGTCAATGAATGTCACATTTCCTTTTAGGAAAACACCTCATATCACCATTGCCATATAAGAAATATACATAATATGTTATATTAATTGCACAAATCCAAGTTTCAAGCTGAAGCAATTATACTTAAATATATTTACCCATTTAGTTACACAATAGAAGAGATTTGTTTATTTTCAGATTTAATGTAGCTCCTTTGAATTAATTTGATACAATAGAATATTTGCCCCCCACCACTTGGTGTGGGTCTTTTAAATTTGATTTAAAGGGGTTCCCCATTTTTCTTATATACATATAAATTTTTGATGTAGCTTTATCTAAATATATATATATATATATATATATATATATATATATATATATATAGTTAGTATAATTGAATCCAAATTGCAAGAGCAGAAGCACAAATGTCAGTTTCATGTTTGGTAATCTTCAGTCATGGTGTTTTCTTCATCTAGTATTTTCTGTATATGTGAATCTAGGTGGAGCACACAGAGAATCCATTCTGAGAAAGAAAATATTCCATATTTAAAGAATCTTGTCATTTTTTATGGATACTATGCTGGTTATAACATAAATCCTGTAAATATTAAATGATTTGGTATTTAGTTTAATGGCCACTATTATATTCATCACATTGAAAAGAAAGTTTTCTTTAAACCGAGGTTATCCAGGAACTAAACAATGAAAGATCTGTTTAGTAAATTATGTTACTGAATTTTGTTATCTTATATTTCCATGAATAAATATAAAAGATATATTTTAAAAGATGGATGATGAAAACCATTTCTAACTTATTCAATCAGAACCAATATCTTAAGTGTTTTCAATGTTTATCCAAAAATGTTCATTTTTTTTTTATTTTTATATCTAGTTTATATTTGTCATAGACAATAAATGAAGTGATGATTAAAAAAATGAAGAATCTCCCAGATGTATGATCACATTGCTTTATTGTTGAGGTAAGATTTGCCAAAAATGAATAAAAGAAGAGAGAAATTCCAAGCAAAAAATGGATGAATCATGTATCGTGTGCAATGCATGTTCAACCAGCAGAAATCATTGAAAAGCTCCGACAGTAAAAATTGCATTACTTCAAATCTTGCATTCATTATAAATGGATTATGAAGAAAATTGGACAGCACATTTTCTGAAAAAAAGCAATGGACTAGCATTTAAGAATGTTAGCTTCAATTTTTAGGTAGCATTATTAGAATTGGAAGATGATGTGAGTGGTTTCCAAATGATTAAGTGATGATTGATCTGTATAAGAATTTTGAAATAATATAAGTAATAAAAATTTGATTGTTTTCTATCAATTTAAGTGATTAGAAATAGCAGTGGATAATGAAAAATCGTTAGAAAATATCAAACTCATTTCCTGGATATATAGCTACTAACATGCTTATCATGGTCTAGCAGTTAGCAAATTAATCTTGTAAAGCATTGTTACTGATTCCAGTCCATACTAAGTGTTCTATTTTGGAGCAAGAAATTAGAATTTACATTCTTATATATCAAAAACAATATTGGGGGAAATCTATAATTGGAAAAGTTTTCATGTAACCTATTTCATCTTTTAGGACTTCATCAGAATAAGATTATGTTGGTGCAGCTACACATGTACAAGAGGGATGCTGGAAATTTTAAATTAAAAAAAAAAATTAATTTAAAATTCTCAGCCCCCTTCATAAATTTAGTGTAATGAAGTCCTAAAGGACAAAACACGTCACCTGAAAACTTTCCACTGTGTCATACATCCCCTCCCACATATATATATATATATATATATATATATATATATATATACACACACACACACACATATATATATATATATATATATGATTCTTTTCCAGAAAATTTGTTTTTTTTATGGCTTGTGGATTATATTATGTCCCAAAATATTATGGTTCAAAAGAATAATTTTCATTTTTATTTTTTTGCCAATGAATATTGTATGAAGTATTTTTGGGAAATAATGATTTTTTTTTTCAAGATACAAATCCCAGAAAATTTGTTTTATGGCTTATGTCCTTATGGATTGTTTAAAACTAAAACACATAATTTGTTTTTCTTTTGTTTTTTGGCAATTGAATATTTTGCAAACAAATTTTGGGAAAATGTATATAAATCTTGGGGTATAACAATGAGTCCTAATATTTAACCCACAGTGTGGGGTCAAGAGATGTATTCATAACTTTCCCAAGGGCATTTTCACATAATTGAATGTAACCCATCTGACTGGGATGTGATCTCAGCTCTCTGATTTCTCATTCTTAACCAATATCCATTACATCACCTATATATTGAATCAGTGATAGACAATCACCAGGGTCAGATTTCGGCTTTAAAAGCCCTTGGCTCAGAGAATTTGGAGGCCCCTTCATTTTTTTCATAGACAGTTCAGTATAAAAAACAAGATATTTTTAGATAAAGCTACATCAAAAATCTATATGTATATAAGAAAAATGGGGAACCCCTTTAAATCAAATTTAAAAGAGCCACACCAAATAAGGCGGGGGGGGGGGCAAATATTTTATTGTTTCAAATTAATTCAAAGGAGCTACATTAAATCTAAAAATATATAAATAGAAAGAATCCCGGTAGAACTCAATGTCCAGGACAGAGTAAGAATATAATATAAAATGCACAAACATTAATATTCCATGGTTATAATTTATTACATTGGAATCATAATCAAAATCCAATTCATTAGACCTACAAATTCAATCATAATCATTATCCAATTCATCAAACCTACATATTCAAAAAGAAATTGAAAAATATTTTCTGATTTCTTTTTGAATTTGTAGGGCTGATGAATTGAATCATGATTACGATTCCAATGCAATAAATTAAACCATGGAATATTAGTGTTTGAGCCTTTTATGTTATATAAGTTGTAGCCTCTGTCTATTTCTTATTGAACTCCTCCTAGTGTTTTGGAAATAGACCCCAATAACTTAATATAGTCTGAAACTATATTACTCAGGGTACTTGGATAAGTATATTTCATTTTGATCACCCCACTGAAATTTTTTATTACCTTTGATTCAAATTAAATTTAAACAAGGGAATTACTTTTTATGGTCTTGTATGTTGGCTTGGAAACAGAGTACATCTTTTAGGAAAGTTTATTTAGGAAATATTTGAAAAATTCCAGGGTGCACATTTATATTTTGGCAAGATCCAACAATGGCACTCTCAAGAATCTTTCAAGTAAGTTACTTTCTCTTTTAATAAGTGTGGAATTCTTTAGATCAAAATTGTGGGTGAACTTATTTCTATGTATGACTAATGCATTTGATAAACTGTTTTATATATATATGTGTGTGTGGGTGTGTACTATTGTGTATATATATATATATATATGTGTGTGTGTGTATACTATCATATATATATATACTATCATATATGTATACTATCATCAACCACTGTTAGTTCACTGTAGTATAAAAGCCATTCCAAACTGTTTCCATAAAAACTGTTTATGCATTACTAACATACTCTTCTATTTCATCTCGCCATCTTTTATTTTAATCTTTTCCTATAACATTTGTTACCCACTGCATACTCTTCAAGCAACATTTTACTCCACCTCTTATCATTTTTTCTTGCTATATGTTCAGTCTAGCTCCACTTTTGTTATTAATCAATCTCTCTTATCTTGATATGTTCTTCAATTCATCTTGATCTCTTTTTATATCTTGGAGTTATCCTTAACATTACTCATTCCATTGGGCATTGTGCAGTTTTTGAGTTTTATTGTGTAATTTTGTCAAATTCAGTTTTTTCCACCCCAATATCATTGCTGGTATTATACATTTATCATACACTTTATAGTTTAAGCAGATCAGCAAGGTACTCTGCTTTTGATAAATGCTTTCACCTAATGTCATTTTATTTAATTTCTATCGTCTTTTTTATGTTTTCATTTGTTATAAAAATATTGTTTCTTTGCATTCTTCCAGTTCTTAATCTTCAATTTTTATGATCTTTTTCATAATGTTAAAATTGAACATTAATTTTGTTTTATTTTCTGTTTGAATTTCTCAGACAAGGAGTTATTATTTACACTATTTATTTTTGGACTACTGTCCTAGTTTTTGTTGTTAGCATCACAAGGTTTTGGTTGTTGTGTCCTCTGATCTTAATTCTGTGTATATCAATCCAGGTAACTTACAAAGAACTCTGAACTGAACCCTTTACTTAATCTATATGGATAGACTGTTCTCATTCCATTTCTTATTTTTACTACTGGTCAGTTATTGCTCACTCTGTTACCAAGTACAGACTACCCAGCTCAAAGATTGAACCCACAATTGTGTTCCTATTAAAAAATGTCACATTAGGTCTATCTAGGTCATTTAGCCTTTCTTGAGAGTCGTCTGAGGATTCAGATATTAGTGAAATGTAGTCAGCAAAGTAGAGATGGTTTTTCATGACTTTATTCCCATCCCTTTTTCCAGTTTATTTTTCAGAAGTTAATTTCCAGCCCTGCTGTAAACAGTTGAGGTGAAATACTATCCCATCAGCTCCTTTTCCAATCTTTTTTCTGTGTTGAGTTGTTGCAGTTCTGTTATTATACATGTTCTCAACAACTTTATATTAATAGTAATATTAGCTATTTCCATACAAAGAATCATTTGGCATTCATTGACCAAGAAGCCAATACTGCTTTCAGTTGAAATTTATAAAAGCTTTCTATTAAAAGAATTTTTCAGTCAAATAGGTTTCTCCAGTTTACTAACAGTTATCACTCTTTCCAGTATTGATGAAGGTTTCTTTCCTAATCTTTGGTTCATATTTGTGGGGAAAGTCAACATCATGATTATCTCATTATTTTCTCTTTGAGTTACCTGTGCCATCCTTTTTAGTTGTTGAAAGTCCTCAAGTCAGGTACAATTCTTTGTTTGTGATTCTGTAGTACCAGTCCATTTGATTCAAAGAAGAATGGTTCTTGCTGAGACCTATACATCCACTTGTTTGAAAACATTTTTAATCATTGATCTGAGTAAGCATTCAGCTGACAGCTTAGATATTTTTGAATGAGTTTGGCGCCCAGCATGACATTCATTTGAAAGTCTCAATCTGGTGAAACTATTTAAAAATATGACTCAAACTTTAAGCTTAATATTTTGGTTTTGCAGCAATTTGCACAGCATATTCTATGTTCAATTTCTTTATCTTTCAAAATAAAACTGTTATAACTGATCCATATACCAAGATATATTTGAAATACTTAGTATTTACTAATTCTACATCTTGATTTTTTATTATGAATTACAGAGCATGTGATGCCACTGTTTTCATTCCAATACCAGACCAAAGTTTGTTTAGGAAAAATTTATCTTCAGTCATTGGAAAACTTGGTAAAATAAGTTGATTTTTTTTTGTTCAAACTCATTCTTATCTCTACTATAAATATCTATCATCAGCATAGTCACTCACCCTCATTGTCCATACAATTGCCTTGAGAAGAAAAGCAGAAATACCGTTTTCTCATAGTAGATTCATTTTGGATGGGGTATAGAATGCATAAATGGCAGTGCCCATCTCTTCCAATCTGTGTTTGTATATGGGCAGAGTATAGTCTAGAAAGTGGTTAAATAGATTGGGGATATCATTTCCTCTTTGTTGTACTTCTGACAATATCTGAAATGTTTTGGCATTGGGATCCTTGCCAATTATGTACAACTTTATGGACCAGTCAAATAAAATTCCTCTATCAGATTTAGACATTTACTGGTGTTGGAGTTTGGAAGAGAGTTTCTAATGGAGAAGTGGGAATCTGTATTGATGCAGTTATGTTAAATTGTTTAGAAGATAAACATTAAACAACCCAAGTACTTGTCTTCACTGAAGAGTTCCTTTTATAGAAATAGTTCAAGGGATATAACTGATAATCAGCATTGCCACTCCCTTCTTTTAGCACACCTTTTTTTTCCAAAGTTGAGATGTTCCAAGTACTTTTAACAATTTAAGTGTAGAAGCACTATTTTCTAAGGGTTCTGCCAACTGCAATTTCCCATCCACCAAAAACACTTTTATTTCCCCCTCTGACACCATTTCTCTTAATCTTGCCATGTCCACTCTTAATCTTCTATCACTAATGTTTGTAATTCTTAAAGCACTAGTCAGCAATCCATTGTCTGTATCGCATTGTAGTGGTGGCAATACAGCCATACCAAAAGTTTCTTGCAACAAAAAAGAGACAAAGAATCCTTCATCTGTTGTCTCACTTAATGCCAAAGTTTCAGATGCTAATGGACTCTTTGTTACTTTTTAGATTGCCAGCTAATTGGTACTACTTTCTTGTTCATGCCTTGAATAAAATCAACAATACCACCCTGGGAAGGCCCATCTTCCAGACTAGCATATGTAGCATCTGAATATGCTAAGACTTTCATTTTTTTAGGATCATCCAAATTAGGAAATTTTAGTGCAATTTTCTTAGCTTTCAATTTAGACAGTGGTTTGTTTTTCTCTTGTAGCATTTTCCCAGTTGGGTGCTTACCTGTAGTGCTCATAATACATGTTTCATAGATTGTATCTAGTTTTGTTTGTGAAGCAACCCACATTATTTGTCCACTTAAGCATTTTAAAATAAGTTTTTTCTTCTGCAGTCAATTCATCTGTCTTCCTTGTGGTGTGATGTTTAGTGATGCTAATTAGTGTTATTGTGGAAATATACGATTCTTATTTTATTTGCACTCCTCCTGTAGTTTGCACAACTTCCAATCCTAGATATTTAAATGATCCATTTTCATGTGTGCTGACCTTAAATATTCTTTTTAGTTTTTCTATATGTTCCTGAAAAAATATACAACTTGGATTTTGCTTATCTGCCACAAGATATCTTTCAGCCTGTTTATTGTTTTCTAAACAAGATGAAATTGTGCAAAACATCTACCAAATGAGGATAGCTTATTTTGGTGCACCTAGAAATTTCTTGAGTGATAACGGAGGGGAATTTTCAAATAAAAGACACAAGGAAATGAATAAACTAAATATAGAAACTGCAACAGCAGCAGATGAATCACCATTTAGCAACGAGATTGTAGAACAGCATAATCAGATATTACAGAGGCATTTTAAAAGACTGTGAAATGTGAACCAAAAATTGCAGTTGTTCCAGCTATGGAATGTTCATCCAGTGATATTATACACCAGGACATGGAAGATTTACATGGTGTCAGACAAAACTATATTGCAGCAGAGTTAAGTGAAAAGATCAGGAGAGTGCTGAGACATAAGGTGAACACTTATTCAGATGTGGTATATGATAATGGTGATAAAGATTATTATCATAGAAAAAAATTTGAAGTTTGGAAAGGTCCTGCAGTTGTGCTTGGGAAAGAAAGACAAATTCTATTTGTATGCCATGGAGGAGCTTTCTATCATGTTCAGCAATGTCAATTAATGAAAGGAAAAATTTCAGTAATATATAGCAGGCCAAAAAGAGATATACAAGACCAGAAATGAAGAACTATCTATGAATACTATTTATTTAGATGAGGAGGCCGATACTTATGAATATTCGATACCAGATGAAACTGACTCCCAGAAGGAAGATATGTCTCTGATAGATGCAAAATCTCACCTCTGGATGTAAGTAATAGCATAAAACCAAAAAGAAATTCTGTTACCACATACAAGATGAGGAACGAAGAGATCTGAAGGCAAGCCAAAGCATTAAGCATACAGCCTAAACAAACTGGAAAATATAAAGAATGTATGAATGTTTATGTGGTAGAGGATGAAGAACAAAGATATGTTTATTGGGATCATATTGATGAGTAAAGGAACTACCTTAATTGTGGATCAAGAAATGCTGCAGGATGTTGTGGATGTTAAGGAGTGAGAACTAAATAACTTGATTGATAATAATCTATTTGAAGTTGTTCCTTTTGAAAAACAGACTCATTATTTTCTCACTTGACAATATCAGAAAAATATAAAGATGGCAAAAAGAAATCTGAAGCAAGATTAGTTGCCCGTGTCTTTGAATAGGACACTAACAATCTTACAAAAGGTTCCTTCACCTGCAGCAGAGACTGTCTATGCCTGATATATATCCAAGAGTAAGGATATCATTAGTTTATTAAGGCTTTTAAATTTGAGAATGTTCATGAATATTCATCAGGTGGTTGAAAGGTCAATCAAAATATGTGGAGGATGCAAAGGGCCATAATTCAAAGTCTGGTAAGACAAAAGTAAGCAACTGATATTCAAGAAATATATATATATATATATATATAAGTTATGAAAAACTTGGTAATCCAGATGGGTAGTCCCAGAGAGGATGAAATCCTGAGAGCTCAATGTAAATCCAGAGCTAATAATTTAAAGAAAAAAAAAAAAAATATATATATATATATATATATATATCTCACACACACACACACAGACATATATACATATTTTAATCATTTTTGTTAACTTAGACAATAAACATTGAACAACCTAACCACTTGTCCTCAGTGAAGAGTTCCTTTCATAGAAATAGTTCAAGGGAGATAACTGATAATCCATTATGTTGATGTGAGGTTAGCATAGCAGGTATAGAATTTCTATTTGAGAGTATAGATTTTCAGAATACTGAACTCATAGTAATTTAATATTCATATTCTATTTACTCAAGTTATTTTTCACAGTCAAATAAATATTTTGTTATATTCTATTGTTTTTTTTTCGATTGATATATTGTTTGCAGGTCTACTGTTAAGCAGCCATTACCTAAAACTGACATTTTGCATTACTGGTTTTCATCTCAAATATTTGTTAGTCTGTATATTTGCATGTTTCTTAGTAATGCAATAGATAAATAGTTGCAAAGATCTGTTTTTTCTTTTTCTTTTTTTTATATAAAGTGGAACTTATTTCATGACTGAAGTTATAAGACATTTTTCCATAAGCACTGGGTAAATAGTTGTGCTAATCCTTTGAGGAATTCTTATGCAGCATCTTTCAAAATCTACTGAGTGATATACATATAACTCTGTCCATAGTTTCTGCTATTACCTCTAAACTAGATCCCTATAAGGCATGTGGACTTGATGGTATCCCTACAATTGTCCTAAGGAAGTGCACTCCTGAACAAGCTCCTGTTCTCACCAAACTCCACAACAAATCACTCATTGCTTTTTGCTTTCTAATTTGTTAGAAATCCTGTTTTGAAGAATCCTGGTGAACCTTCTGATCCCTTTAACTATCATCATATTAGTCTTATTCCTGTTCTCTCTAAACTGTACAATAAATGCCACACTGCTGCTTGATTTTCTGTTTCCTTTCCTCATCTGTTGTTCCAGTCTTCAACTGTTCCAACAATCAGTCTATTAGTCTTCTACCTCTTTTTGGTAAACTACTAGAGGTCCTAATCAACTCTGAATTAGTTAAGCATCTCACTTCACATGCCCTTCTTTCACATAAACAATATGGCTTTCACTTCTCTAAGTTAAATGCTGATGTTTTAATGGTTATTGAATTTGTTTATCAAGCTTTAGATATGAATGGTAATGCTCAGGCTGTGGCTTTAGATATCTTGAAGGCATTTGACAGGGTTTGGAATGCTCGTTTTCTTCACAAGCTCAAGTGTCTCTAACTGATTATTCAACTTGATCCAATCTTCCTTAAAAATGCTGTAATGAGAGTTGTCTTGAATGGCTACTCTGCTAGATCATTCACATTAATGTGAGGGTCTGCCAATGCTCTATCCTTGAACTTACATTGTTTTTATCTATATCAACAACCTTCCTAATGTCATCACTTTCCAACTCTGTATTTATGCTGATGACAACTATTTACTCCTGTTTTAATAGTAAGTTTGATAAAGTCAAACTGGCAGTTGCTCTTGAAAATGACCTCCAATCAGTTGCTCACTGGAATGAGAAATAGTAAATTTTAATGCCTCCAGAATGAAACTACTATCTTTTAGTTAACACAGAGATCTATTCTTGTCTTCCATCAACATGGCTTATGCTAATCTCCAGGAGTTCAAGTTATGGCAGTGAAATGATTGCACTTAATTTTTACGTTTGCTGCTATGAAAGTTGGTTCACTTATTCTATCAGACATTTTTTTCTTGCCAGAATACATCTTGCCGGTTTATAATTCTAAGTTTCTTCCTTGCATTGAATTTTACTGCCACATCTGGTCTGGCACACCTGCTATATATCTCAATAAAATCTGGAGAGTCTGTAATGTTATCGTTTCTGACTTGGTATCTCTACTTTACTCACTTTCCCACTGCTATGACATGACTTGCCTGTACTTTTTCTATAAATAGTGTCATGACATTTGTTCTAATGAGCTTTCTTCCTTGTTGCCTCCATCATATATATTTAAACATATTACTGGATTGGCAACTAGGTCCCACTGTTTTATTGTTGAGATAATGAGATGGTTATTTTTATCATCTTATCGCTACATTTGGCAACTTCCCCATTTCTGTTTTGTAATGCAAGTAACTGGTGTTTATCTACATCAACTGTTGATCAATTATGTTTGAAGCTCTTCTCTTTTCTGATAACTTCTTGTCTCTCCAAGATCATCTTACTTCATGTCTCTTTGATTAGTTTAAGTTGGCATTATCAATTCCATTTCTCTTGCTATTTATATCCAAATTTCTCTTTTTTTCTTCAGTTTTATATATATATATATATATATGAAGAAAAATATACAGAAAAAACAAACAAAAATCCTAATATGCAATTATGCTATTTTAATGTTAACATAATGTCAACGTCAGACATTTCAGTCTAATAGACCATCTTCAGGACATATTTATAAAATACAATTAACATTAAAATATGTCCTGAAGATGGTCTACTAGACCGAAACGTCTGACATTGACATTATATATAGTTTTTTCCGTATATTTTTCTTCATACTGTCGGATCTATACCCATATATTTGCTTATATATATATATGTATCTATGTGTGTATATATATATATATATATATATATATATATATGTGTGTGTGTGAAACAAAAGTAAAGATGAGACTAAGTGGAAAATTTTATTAAGTGAGAAGTGTATCTTCTCTTTGGCTTCTTCAATTTAAATGAAAGAAAGACAAAAGTGTGTGGGAGGAAAATGTTTTGGGATCTCATGGGTAAGTGGGTATCATAAAACAAATTCATTACTCAAGCTTATCATCTTCTGATTTCCAGTTTTGGAGAGTGTCTGTCTGCCTGTTTACTTATTTGTTCTATTTATATCTATATTAAATCTTTTTGGTATTGTAGGATTTTAAATCTAGGATTCTTTTTTTAATTTTTGCACACACACACACACTATATTTAATATATATATATATATATATATATATATATATATATATATATATACATACATACATACATACATACACAATCTACCTATATATGGATGAGGAAAGGTAGAGTGTAAGAAATCTAGGGAAAAAAAATTTGAAAGTGTTGAGGGTGAGGTACATGACACAATTTACATTGGCATGAAGGTAGATAGCTATTACAGCATTAATAGACTGCAAATAAAGAAAGGAAAATACTGTATAAATAGAATTTATTTACACTATTTACATTTGAACTATTGTCCTCATCTTTTTGTTGATATCACTGCATTTCAGCCGTTGTGCCTTCATCAGGTATATTGATCCACGTAACCAACAGAGAATTCTGATCTGAACCCTTTATTTAATAAATAAAGGGGATAGAATGTTCTCATTTTCCCTTTCTGTATCTAGTGGTATCTTGTCTAGTTCTTATTTTTAGTGCTGCTCAATTACTACCATACTTCACAAACAATAACCAGTACTAAAAATAAGAACTAGTCAAGATATCCCTAGAGTTGAAGTGGTAGTGGAATCAGAATAGATTAAATAAAGGGTTCAGTTCAGAATTCCCTGTGGGTTACCTAGATTGATATACACCTGAAGAGAGCCAGAGGGCACAACATCTGAAATGTTGTGATAACAACAACAAAGATTAGGATAATAGTCTGAATGCAAATCGTGTAAATAATGATAACTCCTCATCCCAGAAATTCAGACAGAAATAGCATTTAATAATACAAAAGTTCTCACCCTTGAAAAATCTGATCATTTGTATAGTTTTTATTTGTTTAGCAGCATACCAACTCCTTATGGGTCATTTTATGCTGAAATTTAATTTTTCGTGGGAGTATCAGTATTTTCTTTTACAAAAAATGCATTTCTGTCTTTTTTTTTTTTTTTTCAAAAAATGTATTGTTGGTAATTTTTTTAAATATGAAAATGTATTGCTGGTATTTTTAGTATAAAAATCTATTTTTATACTTTTGTAGTGTTTTGATCCTAGTTTGTGGGTTAACTATAGCTGGGATTCTAACACCCTGGGTCAAGGTGGACCTGGGAACAACAGCAATTAAGAGGTGGTTCCAAACTCCTCAAAACCCCCTGATTAGAGGCCTTGCTTTTAGGCGTAGTTTATCATCAGACCCAATATGGATCATTTGTTTAAACAGATCTTGGTCTACAATATTACAAACTGGACAAGAAATTTTTTTTTCTTTTTCAAGTTACAACAATCTAACAGTTCAGTATTAAAAATATCAGTTTTGCCATCAATATTTACATTATTCTGACTGTTAGCCTCATCTTCATTGCCATATTCACAACGTTTTGGCCTTCTTCAGGTGACTGGAATTTCAAACCAAACCCTTTATTTTGGTCCACTGGGGTAGATTGTTCTAGTTCCACGTGCCATGCCTCTACCAGATGTTTCATTTATTTCCCTTTAACTCAACTCTCCAAGTTTTGGTTCACCACTGCTGTGGCCTTGTTTTGAACTCACATTTCTTTGTGTCTTGTCACTGCATCTAACCAATGTCTTTGTCTACTGGGCTACGTGTCCTTGAGAAAATTTCAATCACCTGAAGAAGGCTGAAGCATACAACAGCCGAAACGTTGTGAATATGGCAATGAAGATGAGGTTAACACTTCGAATAATGTAAATAATGCAAGTAATCATAATACATCATCTCAGAGATATAGACAGACAGTTTTGCTGTGTTATTTTAACAAGCATACAAATAGAAATCAAATCATTAAACAAATGTGAATTTTTTCAATATAGCTATCATTTGTTTATGTAGCAATTTGTAATCTTTGCATGTGTTTTCTTTTTCAGTTTTATAAATGCAGTTACTGGCGCAGAAGGTGGAATCAGTGATATGAGATTAAATTACAGTCTAGTCAGCTGTGTTCACTTTCATACTAATTCCCTTGAGAAAAGGCATGAACTCATCTCTTCTCCTCATCCCCGCTATGAGTTAAATAGCAGAGTAGATTGAGCTCTTTAGCCTTGTCTGGGACACAGTGTAAGTGATAAACATGTGAATTCAAAACTGTTGAAAAAACAATGGGCAACCACTCCACTATTTTTTCCCCAAGAAATCATGACAATTCAAAGATAATTAAAGAAAATTAATCTGTGGAAAGCCAGAATTGCCTATATCCTGAATGGATAAATTATTTTAAAAAAGACAAAACAGAAAATCTCTCTCAGTGCGCCTTTTACTCACAGATGCCTTACTGAAAGCTCTGAATGTTTTAGAAACGTTATTTTGAGAGAAAGAAATTAATACATTTTTAGCAGTATGAAATAAATCTTGTGGTTGAATTCCAATAACTTAACAGCTTTAAATCAGCCTTGAGCAAGATTATAGACCTGTCAATTTTATTTTGTTCTATGAATGAATTTGGTTTCTAAAGTTTTAAAGATTGATCTCAGATTAAGTTGTTCAGCAATAAAATATGTTCTTCACAGAATTAAGTGATGGCAAAAACATTATTGTCTGAAATAAAGTTGATGACCAAAGTTCAAAAGGTTCCTTAAGTTAAGTGACTATACTTTTCTTTTATGTTAACTTTCCCCACAAAAGTTTGTTTTTCATTCATTCATTCAGTACATTAATGTCTGAATGAAATGCTGACAAAAAAAAACTATAAAATATTATTCTTCATACCAGAAAAAAAAGTATTTATGATTGATAACCACACCAACTATCAAAAACAAAAACCAACTTTTGTTCAACACAAAAGTATATTTTCCTCTTAAAAAAACAAAGAGATAATTAAGGCTTCTTTGATGGATTTCTAACAAAAGGTCAGTTCAGAGATAAAACAGAAGATTAACATTCTTGACACCTCATCAATACAGAGAGATCAAATGAAATCTGTGTAAACAATAGCAATGGAAACATTCTAAGAAAATGAAACCCTTTTGAGATAGAGGTTTGTACCAAAGAACACCATTAAGGATTAAAGCAAAGAATCCTTCATACATAAACAAACTTGATGATCTTTCATAAGAACCAGTGACTTAATGATGTTTATTTCAGAAGATAAAAAGAGTAGGGAGCCATCAACTAACCCCGCTTTAGAATGAAAGATCAATATATATGTATCATCTTGGGTTTTAGATAAGGCTCAAATTTCAAGAGAACAACTATCTGAAACAAAAGGATTTACTGATACTATTCCTTTTATAAATGTTAGCAATCAAAGTAGATAAGTTTGCCTATCACTCAGTTCATACTCCTTCCCTGTCTTTTGAACAAGTGTAGAGGTTTATCTCTTATTTCCTGTTTAGGATTGGGTTTCCAGTTCTTTCTCCTAAAGTCTTCTAATTTTCTTTTACTCACTTCATCTTAGTTGCATTATTGCCTTACTTGTAGTGAAATGATTACATAAAAAAAAGACTCAATTTTTCTTGAAATGGTAATAGTAATATTAGTTGTTACCTTATAGGGAAACATTTGATATTCATTGACCAAGCAGTGCTACTGTTGGTTATAATTTATAAAACCTTTCTCTTAAAATAATTTTTCAAGAAAATATATTTCAAAAGTCCAGTAGCTGTTATCACTCAGAATTGATGGGATTTCTTTGATAGCCTAAAGGTGGATTTGTCAGTGCATCCATATCACTACCAAATGTGACACATGGTTGAGATTTAAAGTGGGTTTACTAGCAATACTGTGGAAAAACTGTTCAATAGGATTTAGTAAGCATAGCTTACATGTGGTACATGGCCAAAAGTATAGAGCACCTAGTGAGAACCAAACTCACTACTTGTTCATAACTGGTCTAGCGAGACAAGCTTGCTAACCATTCTACTATGTGTAAGTGCTCTTTGCAAACCTTCTTTTTAAGCATTTCACCCCAATTAAGGTGGGAGGGCCACTAGCATGCAGGGATTGCAGAGAATGAAAGTGAAAATAAAAAATGGGTGCAGGGGGGATTGAGGAAAAGATAAAAGATGAATGGGGGTCAAGGTAACAGAAGATAATGATTGATGCTGCATTTAAATTTTTGAAAATTGTACTTATCAGGAAAGCATGTAAGAGGAAGGGAGTTCCACTGTCAGGAAGTACAAGAAAAAATTGTTGGAACAGAGGTGAGGGTTACAATTAACTATTTCAAGAGTAAAAAAGTGGGGCCTAGATGCCAGTCTAGTAGTACGCTTAGATTTATGTAGTCGGAGCACCAGGAAAAAAAAAACTCATCAAATCAGGTGCCATAAAATATTTGTAGCAAAGACAGAGGGAAGCCACATCATGTCAGTGAAAAAGTGATCGAAGCTAAGGTACCAAGTCAGGACTGATTACATTGCTGATCCATCTTTGGATTTTTCTGAGAACCTTGAGATGAATAGCAGGGGCACCAGACCAGATATGGCAACAGTATTCAATGCATAGACAAGTGGCAGATTTGTAGATGTATAAGATGGCTTATGATGAGAAAACTTTTTGGCATGACACAGAAGATGCAACTATTGATTCAATGTAATTTTTCTACCTCAAGTCAGTTGAAAATGTGAGACCAAGAAGGCACAGTGAAACACTCTCACAGAGTCAAGCATCAAACATGCTGATGGTAGGCAGGGAAGATTCTATGTGGTGGTTAAATGAGATCAGTTGAGTTTTGGAGGCATTAAAATTTAAAAGCCATTTCCTGCCCCAGTTAACCACTGATTGGAGGGTCCCTTTCAAGAGCAGTGTCCAGGTTAACATTATCAGCACTGCCAGATTTACTACTGAGACAGGAG
Source organism: Acanthosepion lycidas (assembly GCA_963932145.1). NCBI lineage: Eukaryota > Metazoa > Mollusca > Cephalopoda > Sepiida > Sepiidae > Acanthosepion > Acanthosepion lycidas. The sequence goes on from OZ010572.1 coordinate 129,148,100, forward strand.
TAAATGATATTTTCATCTACATAGATGCCTACTTGGGAACTGATGACATCAGAAAGATCATTGATGAAAATCAGAAACGGTGGGGAACACCCCTGTTTGTATGAAAGTATCTGGAAGTGTGCCTGTTCAGAATGACCTTCATTTCATGATTTGAAAGGAATGACTGGATTAAATCAAACAATCATCATGTAATACCATAGCCCTGAAGCTATGTAAAAGACCAGCATGTCAAACCCTATCAAACACCTTTGAAATATCTAGAGCCACAGCTCGAGCTTCACTGTTATTATCAAGAGCTTGATATACATATTCAGTTAGATTGTAAGTGCATCAGCGGTAGACTGGGCAAAAACAGAATTCATATTGTTTGTCAGAGTAGATCATGAGAGGCAAGATGTTGAACCACTTTGGTATTGATTAAAGCCTCAAAGACTTTACTGAAAAGCAGTAGAAGATTGATGGGACAGTACTTAGAGGGATCAGAATGTTCTTCAGAGTTCTTAAAAATAGGGATGACTTCCAACAAGCTGGAAAGCAGGAAACAGTGAGGCAATAGTTGTATGGCTTGGAGAGAACTGGAGCCAGCTCAGGAACACATTTCTTTAGGATGATGGCTGGTATCCTGTCACCTCTACTTGAATTATGGAAGTTTTAGAAATGATGCCTGAAACCAGCAATGGGCTTATGCACATATCACTCATCAGTTCCAGTGGGGGAAAACTGGTGTGGGTAGTCAGGATGAGTTGAGTGTTGAATTGGATGAGAATTTTCAAGCAAAGAATTCAGCCTTATCTGCTGTAGATTTTAGGATACTTGTTAATAACAGAAAGAGATTCTGTTAGTAGGAGGTTCATGGTTGGTGGGAGGGAAGAAGGAGATGCTTACAGACACTACTGCATGATCTGAGTAACCAATAGGGCAGAACTGTGTAGTGTGACAAGAGTCAGGGATAGAGGTAAAAAAAAGAGATCAAGAGAAGCATTTCCGTCAATGTTACTGGGGAAATGTGTAAGAAAGTCAACCAGCGAGGTCAGTGACAGAGTGTTTAAGCCACCTGGTATGATGGATATTAAAGCCACTGAACAGGAAGATGTTTGCAAATGGGTAGATGTTCTTGTCTGTATTATTGGAAATACTATCTAGTATGCAAGTCTTGAGATGAAAAGGAACAGTAGAAAGAGGAGATAGCTGACTGAATTAAATAGAAAGAGAGAGAGATGGAGATACATGTATGAATGGTCTGGAGATTCAAGAGAGTTCCATAACCAATGGGAGATGTTTGTTGACATAAACTCCCAGGCCATGACTAAAAAGGAACTGAAAAAACTGACATCTATTAAATTGCATTGACATCATCTTAGAAAATAAAATAAAAGAGTATCAGGTGATAAAAGTTGAGGCAGTTGTCACTTCAGAAAAAATAAGAAATTTTCTGATGCCCAACAGACATCAAACGTACTTTGCTTTTTAATAGAAAGAACAACTTATTTTCCCAATCAAGATGGGATACTTTGTCTACACAAAATTTCTAAAAATCATACTGCATTTTGCACCCTGATGTCTATGTTACTTGCAGTAGAGTACCACATAAATACACTTCATTGCAAAACTAGTCTCTGATGATATTGGAATAAAATATAGATGATTGTAAATTATTAAATTATGATTACAAGAATGATTACAAAAGCAAGAATAAACTGTAGGCTATTTTTTTGTGGGTGAATTTTTTTTCCTATATGTAAACACAGCAGCTAAGACAACTTCATCTTGTGTTCAGATAGTTTAATTAAAGTCAAATATCACACATCAAGTTCAAAACCGAAATAAATTCTCATTTCCTGCAATTGTATTTATAGAATGATTCTTCTAGCATCACAACCTGCAGGTATCTTGTGAGCTTCTCATCACAAAAAACATCTTTGAAATTAAAAAATATGTTTTTGACTAAATACATCCTGATAAAACATAAGACATAATTCTTATTTTGAGTGTCTCAAATTAACACCTCCCACCATAAAAAAAAATCTGCAGTTTATATGATGTTTTGGAAAAATCCAAGGAAAATATTAGTTGTTTGGTTGTTTTTGTTTAGTGTGCTTACAGAAGGTTATTTAACTGTGTGTTATTTAATGTCAAAGTCTAAATATTTTGTACACAATTTTATTTTATTTTTGGAGATATTGATAATTTATTAATACAAGTTTTACTCATTAACTAATAGCTGGGAGAAGTGGACCTATTCCTTTACCAAGGTTATTTGTGGATAAGTGAATATAACCTAATTGGAATTGAAATTTGGCTCACCAATTAACAATTCTGAGCCATTGTCTATTACACCACCCACACATTCAAGATTACAGCACATGGTATTCACAAGGAGTCACTCATCTAGGTACTGACCAGGTTTAATGTTGCTAAACCAGTGATTGAATGAGAACTGGTGTTTCAATGTAATATGGCCATTTATCTATAATATGGTCATTCATCTAGATAATAACCAGGCTTGATATTGCTTATGGGAACTCTTGTTTCAACATGATGTGACTGTAAGCCATGAGAAGTATGATTGTCTCATGCTCTACCAATTAAATCGAACAATCTATTCGTGGATTGATTCTTTATTGTGGAATGAGTTCCAGTTCTGTTTTAATGAATACAGTATTAGATGAAGCCAACTTTGGCTCATGGTAGTTAAGGAACTCACCAAGAGCTTGAGTGTGAAAAGGATGCAAGTGATTAGGCTGGAACTTGAACTTGGTTCACCAGTTCCTCGTAATGTTATCCACACACCCCCAGAAAGTGTCTGCTTGTGTTTAAAATCAACACCCAAAACTTTGGCTTTTAACCTTATCTTTAGAAACAGCCATAGGTAGAAATATGCAGCTGCTTCAGCCAGTAGACTGGTCTTATTATGCTTTGCTTCACCTTGAATAAGGCTGGAAATTGGGCACTTTATATTTTGATAGAATTCTTAAGCAATTTGAGTGGAAATCAGAAGAGCCTCATTATTTCTATTCCTAGAAGAATAACAAAGGTGAACAAGTTTTAGTCTGTTCAGCATCTCTAGAAGTAGTCTTTCAGAAAAAATATCCAAAAAATATCAATAAATACATTACCTCCTCACCAAATAATATCCTGTACATTTATTTGGATCATTAAACAGGAAAGAATTAAATTTGTATCTTACACTGTTGCAAGTTTAAGATGATACCACATCATAGCCTCATCTTATATCTGAGTGATAGATTCCTTCTTAAGATACTTGAAACAATATATCTAAAATATGTTCTAGAAGTAAGGACACAATTGTGAGATTTACTCATTCTACTGCCAGTCATTAATTGCTGTGGCAGCTAAAGTCTGGTAATAGAATTATTGAATCTTACCATTGTGTAGTGTTTAAATTAGATTTTGGTTTTAATGATAACTAACATCTTTTCAAAAACCATTTTTTCAGACCAGCTATATTCCTTAGTTCCCACAACTCTAACCTTCCACCCTGCTAGGACCTACCACTCTGCACATATTGCCTCCATATTCTCTTAGTCAGGAGTAAGTTCTACTTGGATAACTTCTTCCCAATAACTGTTGCTTCATGGAATAGAATCCCAGGAGGATATATTCCCAACCACTACAATCTTAACCACTTCAAGTCTCAGGTCTTTACCACATATCCACATAAATTGTGTGTTTAACTTTATGGCAAAAGAGAAAATCACTTACCAAAAAAAAAAAAAAAAAATCATGTGTATTCTGGATGATATGCTGAAGACAAAATTACCAAAATAGAAACAAGTCAGTTGCAGCTGTGGCCACAAATATTTCTTGGATACACTAATATTGTTTGTCCTCTCCAAATGTTGGGCAATGAAAAAAATTGTCCCATAGATAAAAGCGGTTCATGTTCTCGAATTAGGAGAGAAGTTTCTATTTTGCAACATTGTCCATTGACTTGAATATAACTGCTGGCTTGTGCATTTGATTTTTGACATTTCTTTCTATCCCTTAGTCTTCAGGTTTGGACTTGTGATTTCTTTATTTCATTGTAGAATTGAGCTGCTATATTAATTTTTGAACAAACACTTACCACTCACACAGCAACTGCCTTCATTAACCCTCTACCTTGAGTGACTCTTGGGCCTTGTGAACTTAAGTATAAAAAAATTAAGCGATCATTTTTTAGAAACCTTTACTGTAAAGTTTAGTAAAATTTCTAAGTTTTGGAGCAAAAGGGCTGCAAAAAAATGATTTAGTAAGTGTTTTAAAGTTTGTATAGCCCTGTATTTCTGGTCACTACTGTAAGGAAACACTAGAATAAAAGAGTAAGTGAAGAACAGGTTTATTTATATTAGAGACATGGTTTAATAATAATGAATACTGTAGTTCAGTGTGGCAATATAAATGACTCTTGAGACCCATTTGTGATGACTGTTCCTATGAACAGATGTTCTACTTATAGTGGATGAACAAGTCCAGGTACAACAGTTAGTGTAGAGAAGGTCAGTCATCTTTCTACAAGTAAGATCCACAAAAGACAAGAACTTGTGGAGAGCCATGATTGCCAACATCTTGAAGAGACATGGCATTTAGAAGTAGAAGATGACTCCATAGCTTATTCCATATATACATCTAAAAACTATAATTCTTATATCTTATTAATAATCTTATTTTCAGTGTTATGCAGGTGTATCTGTTTTTTTCAGATATGATAATGGCAGATACAAAGATGAAGATTCTGGCAATGTTTCGGCATTATTTTAAACTTGGCCTCAAAACCTTTGACCTTTTTTTACAGAATTAAAAAAGCAGAAGAAAATGAAACAGTATGAGGCATTGTTGCTCCAAAATTGGTTTAAGCATTTTAAGATTGATCATTTTTCTTCTACTTCTGCACTATGTCCTTTCAAAACATTCGCGATCATGGCTTTTCACTGTGTCCAGTCATTTGTTGTTCTTAATAAATCTTGTATATTTATTATCTCTCTTAAACCTTGCTCTGCCATCCAATTACTCAAGCTCTTGGCTGCCTTTCAGAGATAATTAACTAAACCTTGTAAGAAAATTTGAATAAAAAATGTCAACAGTCATTATTTCTTTAAAATTCTTGGGTTTCATTGCTGAGATAGCAAAAGTTGCAAGTTGCAATATTCTGAGTCAAATCCCTTTTACTCTTAAACTTCCAATATCTTAAAACTTGCCAACTAAGTATTTTCAGTTATTACCAAAAAAAAAATAAATAAATAAATGAATAAATCTAAGGACACTGCCATTTTTATACTCCAAAAGAATCTATCAATAATTATTGGAACTTCAGCATAGAGCAATAGTTAGCTGAACATTACCAAGAAAATGAGTTTAATCCTCACTGGAGGCTCATCATTTGTATCCTGGTGTTGTACAATGTTAATGCCTAAACCTGGTATTGATTGTACAGTGTTAATGCTTAAACCTGGTATTGATTGTACAATGTTAATGCTTAAACCTGGTATTGATTGTACAATGTTAATGCTTAAACCTGGTATTGATTGTACAATGTTAATGCCTAAACCTGGTATTGATTGTACAATGTTAATGCTTAAACCTGGATTGATTGTACAATGTTAATGCTTAAACCTGGATTGATTGTACAATGTTAATGCTTAAACTTGGTATTGATTGTACAATGTTAAAGCTTAAACCTGGATTGATTGTACAATGTTAATGCTTAAACTTGGTATTGATTGTACAATGTTAAAGCTTAAACCTGGTACCGATTGTACAAAGTTAATGCTTAAACCTGGTATCGATTGTACAATGTTAATGCTTAAACCTGGTATCGATTGTACAATGTTAATGCTTAAACCTGGTATCGATTGTACAATGTTAATGCTTAAACCTGGATTGATTGTACAATGTTAATGCTTAAACCTGGATTGATTGTACAATGGTAAAGCTAAGTTAAACCTGGTATTGTACAATGTTAAAACTTAATGCTCAGTAGAGTCAGGTTTATTATTTACACTATTTACATTAGGACAACTGTCTTCATCTTTGTTAACTCAATTTTTTGGCGTTTGTGCTCTGCAGCTTTCATCAGGTGTCTATCAATCTATGTAACCTACAGGGAATTCTGAAGCTATAGCAGCCAAAACATTGGGATAACAACGACAATGATGAAGACAATAGTCTGAATGTAAATAGTCTAAATAATGATAGCACTTGATTCCCATAAATTCTGACAGAAAAAAAAAGTCTAAGGTTTATCATTGTTAACATTTTATAATGCTTTAATTTCTCCAACACAGCAATAACAAAAAATACTTAATGCATAACAAAATAGAGATGCAAACAAATTTCATCTTTGTAAAGAACGCATTAAGTTAAAAAGAAAAAAAAATGGAAATAAATAACAATAAAAGAGTTTATTTAATACATCCAGAGAGAATTTTTTTAAATTTGCGACTATTTACTGCCATTTTTTTTCTCTTTAACCTACTCACCGAACTCAAGTATTTATATTTACAACTGCTGGTCTCGATGTTGCCATTCAAACTGTTAAACTTCTTTTTTTTTTTTATCTATTTTTCAATAAATCGTCTCGCAGTTACATAGATATTTCAAGAATTTATTTTTAATAACATCATCTGCAATTTACATAAGAGATAAACAAAACATACTTTTTGGTTCATATTTTTTCAAGAGTTAATGCTTTCTATGAAGATTTTATCTTTTTTTATTTTTTTTTTTTACTATGGTTGTTACTTGTCAGTAATGACTTCTTAATTCATGTATTTTTCCACTGCCTTCATAACATTAAAATCTATTAAGAAAAAAAAAAGGAAAATTATATTTATGAGAAAATTATGTGCAATTGAAAGCAATAAATGCTTTTAAATTAATGTTTTCTAAATTCATAGTGAAGAGGCAATATTATTAGCTTTTCTTTATTTTCCAGTTAAGGCTTCTCTTGCAAATCAAGTAATCTCACAGACTAATACAGAATAAATTCATAGTGGAGAAGCAATATTATTAGTGTTTTAATTCCAAGTACTAGTTTTATTAATACTTATCACTAAAACCACATCTGACAAAAGAAGAAAGAAAAAACTTAAATAAATGTCCTAACAGTAAAATCATTTTGTCATTCAGATAGTACGAGAGTATTCTTCAGCATGCCCACTTCTCTACCAAATGTGACATAAGGTCAAGGTTCAAAGTGGGTTTACCAGCAATACTGTGGAAAAATTGCCCAATCCTTCTTGGCACTTCCCCTTTTGGGGATGCCTCAGGTACTGGGCAATAAACCCAGCCCCCTCCTGAAGGAGAGATACTGCCTAAGAACACCTGGGACTTAGACTTAATGTTTTTTAAACTTACACGGCATGTGCCAAATAAGTACAGGTATCTGTAGTATTCAAATTTATAGGATAAAGCATTATTAGTTATTAAGTAGAATGTTGACTATCATTATTACAACTCTCAAATCATCATTTGAAGCATAGCAGTAATAATAAATTCAATACATTGTGAAGATTAATTTTCATTATTTATGATTAAATTTATTCATATTTCATGTTGTTTCTTATTGTAACTTCCAAATGTCATTCTAGGATAGAATTTTAAGTAATTGTATTTGAATTTATAAGATGAAAAATTGACAGTTATTTTTTTCTGATAGTTCTAAATTTCTCTCTGAATTTCTATGATGAAGAATTATCATTATTTATATTTGGACTTCTTATACTTTGTTTTTATCATCATGTTTTGGCCATTGTACCATCTGGCCTTCATCAATCCAGATAACTGAACCCTTTATTTAATCTATGGGGTTAGACTGTTCTCATTCCACTGCCCATATCTATGAATATCTCATCTTGTTCTTAATTTTAGTGCTGCTCTGTTATTGCTTACCCTGTTTCCACTGAGTCCTGTTACACACTACCTGTTTTTAAGACTTTGCTTAGCTTTTGCAAGGCATTTTTTTTTATCCTAATGCTCCTTCAGATTTCAGTGTCACACTTTCTTTCTTCTGTTAACAAATTTCCCAAATGTTTACGTTTTTGAATTTGTTTGATTTTGATATCTCCAATTTCTAATTTGCATGTTCAGCTGTTCATTTTGCTAACAACCATGCATCATATCTTCTTGCAATTCAGGTTTAGTCCTTTCTTCTCACTTTCTTTCAATACCTTTTGTAGTAGTTCTTATAGTTTCTTTTCCATGTCTGCTATCAACATTATGTCATCTGCATATCTTATGTTTTTAAGACTGTGGCCACCAATAATGAATCCTGGTAGAATTTCTAATTCACTCAGAATCACCCTGCTGTATAGGTTGAATGAGTCCAGTTAGAAAGCACATCCTTATCTTACACCCTTTTTTATTTTTTTTGTTTACTAAATTAATTTTCTGTCTGTATGAAAGTGGTTTGCTGCCAGTATATGTTCTGGATTCCCAAATACATCAAAGTTATCTGACAATTCCAGTAGTTCTTTGTGAAAAGTCCATTTGATGATTCAGACATGTTCTAAATAGAGATTTATGTTAATGTTCACAAGTTTTCTTTTCTCTTTTTTTTGGCATATAACATTTAATATTAACAAATCCATTCAAGGATCAAAAATAACATTAGAAAAAAGTGATATATAATATTATATAACAAGAAATGAAGTGCTATATAATATTGTACAACATAAGAAATGAAGTGCTATATAATATAACAAAAGAAATAAAGTGCTATATAATGTCTATAGCAGTGAATACTGAAAAACTTCATCACAAATGAAAACACTTCAAATGACCAACATGAGTCTCCACCAATGAATGGTGAGGCTCTCATGGAATGGGACAAAGAAAGAACTTTCAAAGAGAAGAACAACTGCAAAGACACAGAGGCTAAAAATGAGAAAAAAACATCTGAAATTATTTGTGTGCATAAATATATTGCATACATAATGAAGAGGGAAATGAATGTCAGAATTATGCAATGTGGTAACTGCTAGAAAACTAAGATTACATCCTCACTTTTTATGACATCCCAATTTTTATAATCATCATATATTGATGAGTTATGCTCCCCACCCCTTAATTGTATATTGTTTATCAAGGCTATTTTATCAGTGTATTTATTGACATTATATTGACAGTTTTGCATCATATTTTGCTAGGTTTTAGCAGTTGGATTCATTTCCAAAATGAATGACATGCCTTTACCAAATTCAACCTTTCATATTTTTCCCAGAAAGTTTCAAAGCATAAATTATACCAATTAGTTAATTAATTTTGATGGAAAAGTTTAAAAATAAGGAAATGTAAGTGGCTTAAGAATGTTATCATCCTTAACTGGTAAATTATTTTTATTCCAGAATAGAATTTCTAATGTGAAATTTCATTGATAGCATTAATATTAAGGGAGTGTAACAATTGTACAGAGAATAAAATCTGTAAACAGAGTTCAAACCCTGCCAAAAACAGTTTGCATTCACTATGCCCAAATAATCCTTAGGGGAAAATATTAAATATTAATATTGGTACATTCTATGGCAGTTGGCAGTCTATCTTTGGCATCAGGTTAGAAATCAAGGCTTGTAAAAATTCACTTGCTACTGAAAGTGCAGCAGCACCAGGAGGTGGGGTTGCAGCCAGAGGCCTCCAAAAGAGGCTGAAGGAATAATATAAAAAATGAGCCTTCTATTTTATCTGTTTTGATTTTTGCTTTCAAATTGGATTTTAAAGATTCAGTTCTGATCTCTTCTTTTCTCAGTGCAGGTTTTCTTTTCCTCTTTTGACTGAAATCTGAGAAAGATCTGATAGAAAACTCCCTTCAGGATGAAGAATAAGAAGATTACTGAAAGGGATGGCATATCATTTACTATGTCAAATTCAACAGGCTGAAAAAGTCTTCTGAACATTTGTAGAATATGGGGAAAATATTTTCAAATCCAAGGTCTTGTCAGAAGGACAACTTATTAAAAAATAACAGGGCACAGGCTTCCATTCTTTTTTTTTACTCCATTATTTTTTTAAGAATTCAAACATTCATGCACCAAAAGACTGCCTTTACATAATCCCCAACTCCAAATCCTTTGCTCAGCTCAAAATTTAAAGGAGAAAAACTGTCAAGTCCTTTCTAATCCTGTAAAATTCTTTAAGGTTCAATTCTCTTTGATAGTTCTGAAAGGAATGTTCAATATTTCTGGTGCCACACAATCTTATTTTTGAACTCAGTATCAAATCAAAGCCATAAAATTCACAAGTATGTATCCATAAAGAAACACTTCACACAAAGTCAATGATCACCACCTGATTTAAAAATGACATTACATTTATCTTCTATTTTACCTTTCAAAACAACAAATTTTTGACAAGCATATCATCCAACAAAGACAGGATTTGCTTAACACAATGTTCAGAGTACCGAATTCCAAGATTGTTTCCTTGAATGAATGTATTTGTTCAGAGAAAAATATCACTGTTCACAGGAGACCCAGTTACACTGAAGGAATCTAATGAAGATGGGTGGAATGGGAGACATTTTCCAAACTGCTAAGTAAAATCTTACACATACAAATCTGCTGAATTATTTTCAGATTATAAGCAATATTGGGACTTATTAACTGAAGTAGTAAAAATAAAATGGGAAAAGGTGTACAAAAATAAGTTTTAGTTTGTTACAATCTTTTACTCTGAGGTTGTACCCATCTGAAGACTCCCTATGACTTCATATATTATTAATATCAATCTTATATCCCCATCTCAGTCTTTTGATATATAACTATCAAAGTCTTTTCATATCTATCTGAGTCTTTTTTTATTTTCATAATATTCTTACAATCCAAAATCTGTTTTGACTTTAAAAATAATCCAAAAGGGGTTGATAAGCCTTCAAAAACAAATCAATCAGTATTGACTAACCATGTCATTCTGAAAATACCAAAAACAAGAATCTATAGAGACATAATAATCCATATCCTGAACAGACATGTCACATATGTTCACCAAAGTTAAGCAATAATGAGCCTGTTCAGTACCTAGATGGGTGGCCATGTAGGAATATAAGGTACTGTAAGCTTGGGTGTGCAGGTGGTGTAAGGGTTAATGGCTAGAAATTAGAATAGAACTAATTTCTAATTCCATTTGGGCTCATTATATTCACTTATGTGCAAATACCCTTAAAAAAAAGATGTGAATTATTAGGAGAACTTGAATCAATAAATCATATTATCCTTAACTCAAAATTCTTACAATCTAAACATATTTTCTGGGTTTAAATAAAATGAAAAAGGTTGATAAGTCATAGAAAAACAACTCAATCAAAAGCTTCTCAAAACTTTAGTAATCTTTACTGACTAATCATTTGTAATTCTGTTGAATATTTTTGGTCACGTGAAAAATTCAATATTTGAATGATATTGATCTTGTAAAACAATCATTTCTAATAAATTTATTTTCAAATCTTGATTTCCTCACACAGATTCAAGAGTAAATAATTAAGATAATTAATCTGTATCTCTGCTTTAAAATGGGGTCAGGTGTGAAATTAATGAAATTAAAAAATTATGGAGAAAGAAAGAAAAACAAAATATTTTCATGAGGAAAACTTCTTGATAATGGCTGAAATAAATGAACTTTGATGATCTACATTTGCAAAAGTAATGAACTTTTAGGGCACATAAGGAAAGAGGGCTTGGAAAATCTGATGCTCACATGACAGCTTGAAGGCAAGAGAGACAGAGGAAAATAGCACATAACCTACCTAGCGAGCAACAGTAAATGGAACACAGAACAGGGTTTAGGAGAGATATCAAAAAGGCAACATATAGTAAGAGCTACAAAGGACAAGAAATTATGGAGAACCATGATTGACAACGTCCTGAAGGAACATGGTGCATAAAAGAAAAATTTTCTAAACAACAAACTTCAGTAATCAAAGAGAATGCATTCATTATTGAAAACAAAAGATAGCAACAACTTTCTGTGGATATAGATATAGATTTGCACACTATAGTTGATATTTGCAAACAGTTATTTATAAAAAATACCAGAGAGGGGTAGAATTGTGATTTAGACGATGAAATAGATTTTTCACCTAATTACCATATCCTCGCAAGAAATAAAATATAAGCATTTCTAAGAATGATAGTTGTGTTCTTAGGAAAAAAATTAATGTTATTGTTATGTCTAGCATGTATTTCTGTATAGTAGTAGTCATAATACAGTTCTCCATGTCCTGAATAACAACTAAGTTTGTTAGGCATAGCCTTCCTATGTTCACCAGTTGTTCTCTATTTATATTTGTCTATCTAATTTGCATACAATACTACAGTTATATTGGTTTTTCTTCTGATTTTCAAAAAGGCCAGATTAATTTATAAACCACCTTATACATATTTCTATTAGAGTCTTATATATGAGTTAGGATTTCAAATTTCCTGAATTATACTGGAAATATTTATACTGATAATGTTTGTTGATGCCCAGCCAGCTTCAAACATGTAAGGTTTAGTAATCTTCAGCTAGAACAGGTCTGCAATCTTTATGATGAGTAACAAAGTCAAGCAACATACTGCATCAAATTTTGAATGATTTTGGCAAATATGTTGCAGAAATCTTCAAAATGATTTGTCAGGTCTTTGGCAAATATTCCATAGATTCTTAAGTGACATACATTTTAAAGCTGACTAAGAGTTTAGAGCAATTGGCAAAATCTACTATATTCTGTTGATTGCTCACAAAGACAGCAAAATGCCAGAAAATGGGGAGCAAAAAAAAAAAATTGTTAACTTGTGTGTGAGAACAATCACCAAGCAATCCATCATCTCTCTCACATGGCTGGAATCAGATATAGAGTCTGCCAGATCATAATCCTGGGTCTACCTCATGTATATACATGTGCAAGCAACTGCACAAGTTTGTTTCTCTGTGCAAATGTGATCATATGTACATATAGGACATTTATATTGATATATATATATCTCGAATATTGATAAATATTATATATATATATTAAATATTTAAAATGTTACTTTTAGTGGATACCCATATTTGAGTATATGCTCTGTTTATTTATGAAACATTCCATTTATTTATTTTTATATACTGGTGTGTGTGTGTGTGTGTGTGTATATATATATATATATATATATATATATATATATGACATTGATGTATATGATGCTTATTATATATATATATATATATATATATATATATATATATATATATATATATATATCCAAATGCGATGAGAATGAAAATAATATAAATTCTAATATTCACAGCATTGAATCAAAAGAGGGCTTAATACCAAGAGTAG